>CM042090.1:48415995-49015995 GCA_023512835.1 Taxillus chinensis | reverse complement strand
TTAGATGGCAAAATGTATAAAACTACAGTAATTTGAACCACAACATTGATACCTCCTTCTATGTATATGATTGGATGTAAGTTGTATTGACCGATACGAGATTTTCCGTATTTTAAGTAAACTTAATCTGAAATTATTTACGATCTGCTTTCTGGATTGTATGACGTGAGTTTGTGTTTGAATCTGCATTACTTTATCTGATTGAGTTGTTTTCCTGATTTCAGTCCGGAAATCAGAATGCTTCTGGCGTTGGAACTTTAGGATTGAATATTGGTGTACCCTCAGGGTTGGCCCCACCGCTTCCGCCGGGTCCACCACCACAGAGTCAGACGCCACAATAGAGCTTTTGGAGATTAAACATGCCTCTGGCATTGGGAGCATTAGGGTTAGAATATCGGTCTTCAATCAGAAGTGCCGCTGTAGCCAGAAGCTTTGTTTTTTTTTTTTGTTCTTCCATGACAATGCCATCTCAGATTGGAACACCAAATGTCTCTCCCTACCCCCCATATATATTTATACTTTATAGACATTGCTATATTTTTCAACCGCACAGAAATTAATTACTGCATGTCGCTTAGTCTTTAGTTCAAGTCATTGGAAATGTATTGATTGTGTTCGAGTACTTGATATAAAAAACTTTTTGACATGTTTATATATGTATTTGTAAATATTGGATGCTGATAATGAAAAAAAGAAAGCTAACGTAATCATTGGAACGGGATGATTTAATGGTTGAGATGTGAGGAAATGCAATCAGTGTAATTATGATTAATCATTTGATTATATTGAACAGTGGAAATTTTATTTTTATTTAGTTGTAACATGTATTATGTATTATGTATGAATAACTTCTAATAATAAATGTTTATATGCTGATAATGAAAAAAGAAAGCTAACGTAATCATTGGAACGGGTTAATTTTAAAATAAAAATTTTATTTTTATGTAGTTGTAAAATGAATTATATATTACGTACTAATAACTTCTAATTAAAAATGTTTAAAGTAAAATTATTTAAGCTTAATTCTTAAAGTGATTGCCAATTAACATATAAATATGTATAATAATTTACAAATAAAAATTAAATTAGAAAGAAAAAAACTTGAATTGTGCACGGTTCAAACTTGCTTTTAAGAAGGAAAGCTATAGGCCTTTGTATGTGGGCTTTGGAGTAGGATGCTTTTTATAGGCTAGGGAGAAGGTGAATGTATAAAAGAGTTTTGATATAGTAACTTATAAATAATAATTGTTAAATTTCATTTTGTTTGGGTTAGACACACCTGCTTATTATAGAATTGATATAATTTACTTATGTCATATATCTCGTTGAATAGTTCCACAAAGAGCCACTACTATCACCAAATCAATCTTAGCTTTAGAATTTGTGTTGGATTTCATTTTGCACAAGTAGGATATACTATTACAATAGCAGGAAAGCCTAAAATTGAGAACTTTTCTTACAAGCTCTTGAAGTGTTTGACAAAGTGTTTTTAGTCGCCTCACACTATCAAAATATAATTTATAATGTCCTAACTACCTGTAGTGTTGATCCCACAGAGATGTACAAAAGAATCTATTGCAGCAAGTACTAAAATTGATAATTTTAGTTTTGTCTAGAGAAATCAGATTAATAATTGATAAATAAAATAAAATAAAATAATCAGAATAAAATAAAACCTAAACAAAGATAAAAAGGAGAAATTTTGGAGGGTTGGAGATTTTAGTTAGGATTTAAGATTTCTTAGAATTAGTTTACCTAAATTCATCATTCAATTCATTTTCTCAAATATTGACAATTCATCATATCACATTATTCAGTTTCCTTTGATCCAAGTGAATTTACTAATTATGATTTGATCCCATTTGGTCCATGTGAATTAAACCCAAAAACCCAATGACTCATTATGTTTATAAATTTATATAAGCTTGGTCCACTTTATATGCATTTACCGTGGTAATAAAATCTGTAGATAGTTTAATAAACCACAACACATGAAGATTTCATTCAAACATTTAATCAAACATATAGAGTTCATAACTTAAATTACACAATTCCAGAATAAAAACAGTTTATGCATAAACTAAGAAGGTGTAGAATTGTCTAGTGGCATCCCATTTTTGAAGGCCAGGTTTTTCTCTCCTATGTAACGGTGTAAAATGTCCCACCGAATCACACACACGAACTAGGATTGTCACAATCCCTGATTCCAAATGAATGGTCGTTCAGTGCTCCTCCTCTCTGATATGACATTACAGGTGAGCTATGGAGGATCCTCTCTCCTTCCCTAGGACAAAAACACCTCTAGGGTTCCTCTACCAGTGTCTCTTTTTCTCTAGGGTTTGCCAGCCTCCTCTAGTCGTCTGCCTCCCTTTTCAATTTATACCCATCCACTAGAATTAACCTAATGCTGTCATTACAAGTGCAATCCCCTTTTTGACCTTGATTAAAAAATTACACGTTCATACTTAAACTAAACATCGTCATTTTGGAGCAGAATAGGGGTACACGTGTCCATGAATTTGTCAATGATAACCACTTATTTTCCGACACGTGTGTCATCACCGGTTTTCGTCCGGGCCCGTTTATGGTGGGCTCAAGCTAAACCAATGAGAAATTTAGAGTCGCCACCAACTGTTTTTGGGGTATAGTTGGATACCTTCTACTTTGAGTAGTTTAAGGTGTGGTCTGCGTTATCAGAGAAGGGTTCGGGAGTTGGTTACGTGTAGGGAAGGATTAGCACCCCTATAGCACCCTTTAGGTATTTATTTTTGGAGGAAGATGTTTTCTATTTATTGTCACTGCCGTGATTGGGTTGAGTTTCCTAGAAAGTCTATGATTTTTATTTAGCTAAATTATTTGTTAAAGTTATGGTTAAAATTGATTTACCCTAAATTGTTAAAGGAAAAAATGTTTGAAGTGAAAAATGTTTTGTTTTTGTTTTTTGTTTGAAGTGAAAAATGAAATCCTAAGGTTTTTTTTTGTTTTGTGTTTTTTTGTTTTTTTAGTTTGAAAATATTTTTTTTGTTTTGTTTTTGTGTTTTGTTATTCTATTTTGTTTTATTGTTGTTGTTTTTGTTTTTTGAAAACATGTTTTTTTTTTTGAAAAAATTGAACCTAATCAAAAGTTACAACTTAAAAATGCATATTTGTGTCTTTTTCTTGGTTTTTGATTATAACTAAATGCACACACATATAAAAATAAATGTGGAGTGTGTAATTGTGACATCCACAAATAATATAAAGATAAAAATAAAGCTATTCTTTTTTTCTTCTTTTTCTTCATCCTCTCTTTTTTATATGCCTCTCCTTGTGCTCTTTTTTTATTTTCACTATATTTTACATATTACAACGTACAACATAAAATGAAAGAAATTACAAGAAAAATACTAAAAATTTCATCAAATATAAATATAGATAAGCTAAAAAATGAAAACCAGAAAAATACTAAAAATTACATCAAATATAAATACAAATAAGCTAAAAAATAAAGAAACAAATACAAATTGAACTAACTTTGGCTTGAACGGGGCTTCAACATGGGACATTCATTTGAAATATTCTGTCCGCACCGAAAGACGCTTGCTCACCCAAATCACCAAATTCCAGTAACGCCAAGTGCAACAATCAGCTAGGATTCACTATGGAGACTGCAGTGGCGTACGGAATTAAGAGAAGATGATGGAAAGTTTTTTATTTTATTTTTTGGGCTCAGGGCAGAAAACGTGAGAGAGGGTGGATATGTTTTTCTTTGATTGAAATGGAAAAGAATTTGGGACTTGGGCAAGAGAACCCGTACGAGAGAGGAGTGAGAAAAGGAGTTTGTTTTGCTTTGTTTTTGGAAAGGGAACTGGTAGGGAAAGAGAGAGAATATGGGAAAGGGAGATTTTTTGTGTTTTTGATTTTTGATTTTGATCTTGGGAAAAGGAGAGAGCTGGGCGAAAATTTGGGTGTTCTATGCAAAGAGAAAAAGCTTGGGCATTTTTTGGACGTGAAGACTGTGCAAAGGAAAAAGCTTGGGTGTATAAGTCTTTGGGCATATTTGTCTCTGGGCGTTAAGGGAAAGAGCTTGACGCATCCTCTTAATTGAAGCATTAATTAGTGCATTAATCATGGTTAACCCTTTTTTATTGTCAGATTCTAGCTTCTATCGGGTGGGTTAGCAACCTGTGATTGCCCTTTTGTTCTATGTGAGCACATGCGACAGATAAGTGTTGAAAAGCATCTGCACAGCTAATCCCATGAAGCTACAGTGAGCGCACCCGTGAATATTACCAAACAGCGAAGGTCAAAGGTAGGTGAAGGCTCAGATCCGGATCAAAGGGAAGGCTCAGATCCTTATTCCGTATAAGTGGAAGCTTAGTCCGGATCAATGGAAGACTCAAATCCTTATTCCGTATTAGTGGAGGCCTTAGTCCAGATCAATGTTGGCTCGGATCCTTATTCCGTATTAGTGGAAGCTTAGTCCGGATCAATGGAAGGCTCGAATCCTTACTTAGTGTTAGTGGAAGCTTAGTCTAGATCAATGGAAGGCTCGGATCCTTACTCCGTATTAGTGGAAGCTTAGTTTGGACTAGTGATGTCCCGGATCCTTACTCCATATCAGTCAAAGCTTAGTTCGGACTAGTGATGTCCCGAATTTGACCACGATGCTCCGGATTTGACCACTTCTTTTTTAATTACCTTTTTACCCCTACCTAAAATGCCAAAATGGATGAACTTTGGGGAATTATTCGGGAAGCTTCGTATTCACCTAAATAGTCATTTTAGAGAATCTCGTATGGTCACATTTTTGGGCCCTTTGACCAGGGGTGTTGACCGTCTTTTGGCAAGTTTAACTTTTTCTATCGCATATTGTTTTGGCCATAACTTCTTCATTTTAAGTCAGAATTAGGCTCGGTCAAGTGCATTAATCTCTAGATTTCATCCCCTATTACTTGTTGTTAGTCTTGGGGCACTTTAGGGACTTTCAACAGAGGTAATCAATTTCAGGCTTCCCTGTTTGTGTTAATGTATCTATCTCGTGCAAATTGGGGTTAATATCAATGCCAAACCATTCCTTGGTAGCGGGAAATCCATGAGGACCTGTTCAACAGGGTATATGACATTGGCAGAAAAATATATACAAATGAGGTTAGTATGTCCAACCCGGACAAAATGGGGTCCAACAGCTGCCCCTCTTTGCGCACTGTTTGTATACAAACTGCGTGCAAAGATAAAAGGAAATCATTTTGGACGGGTTGGAGCACTTACCTGAATTACCTTGCGCAGAGTAAGAGTAAAATGCGATGGTTGGGTATGTCCCCAAGAGTGAAAAGGGACTTCTCTGGTGGACTCTGGACAATTTGGATGAGGCATCTAAGGCCTAACAGGAATTGAAAAGGTATTCAAAGCCTAAGAAGAAGTAAAAAGTTATCTAAGGCCTAACAGAAACTGGAAAGGCATCCAAGGCCTAGCAGAAAGGAAAAAAGGCAATCAAGGCCTAATAGAAAGGGAAAAAGGCAACCAAGGCCTAGCAGAAATTGAAAAGGCATCCAAGGCCTAACAAGAATTGAAAAGGCATCAAAGGCCTAACAGGAATTGAGAAGGCATCCAAGGCCTAGCAGAAAAGGAAAAAGGCAACCAAGGCCTAACAGGAAGGGAAAAGGTAACCAAGGCATAACAAGAATTGAAAAGGCATCCAAGGCCTAATAGAAATTGAAAAGGCATCTAAGGCCTAACAGGAATTAAAAAGGCATCCAAGGCCTAACAGGAATTGAAAAGGCATCTAAGGCCTAGCAGAAAGGGAAAACAAATCCAAGGCCTAACAGAAATAGAAAAAGGCATCCAAGGCCTAATAGTAATGGAAATAGGCAACCAGGCCTAACAAAAATTGAAAAGGCATCCAAGGCCTGACATAAATTGAAAAGGCATCCAGGGCCTAATAGGAATGGAAAAAGCATTCGAAGCCTAACAAGAATTGAAAAGGCATCCAAGGCCTAGACAAGGGTGCATGATTGTTGAAGGAGGTATATGGGCTCCCTCTACGAGTTCACTCAATGAGATTGTTGTACGAGATTACTCGAAAAGAGAGGAAGTTTGTTCGAGTGTCAAAAGGGTGCTTTTAGAGCTTGGGAAAATCGTAAAGAAAGTTTTGTAGAGTTAAACAAAGGAAGCTAGTGGAGCTTGATGAGAAGCTTGCCGAGGAAGAGTTCTTGGGATCTTCAAAGGTGATGGCATTCCTGAAATTGCAAAAGATGCTGAATGTATGCATGGAATGCAATGTGGTGTATACGAGAATGCATAGTGAAATGTATTGCGAATGACCCAATATGGGCTGGGGGTTCATCTCCATGTTGCTAGAGATTTTGGTTGACATCCAACTTGTTGGGGAACTATTTTTCTCTCTGGCTGGGGAAGCCTTTCTATCTTTGCTGGGGAATTCCCTTTTTTGTGGATGAAGGGCCTATTTCACTTTGCTTCACTATGTTGAAGAGCTTGACCCTACCCATAAGGCAATGCCAAAGGAGCCTACTAGGGATTTAAAAGATTCTAATTAAATGTGAAATGAAGACGATAAAACATGATTAGGGATATAAAATGGGAGTTTTGTTAGCTTAATTCCACAAAACATATTTATATCACAAAAAGTGCCCATTACTACAATCTGATAAATAGAATTACAAGTCTTTAAAACTATAATGTAAAAATTTGATTCGTGTGTGCCTTAGGTTTGACCAAGTCTTTCACTATTTGCAACTGCTGTTTTTAGATGGTGTTGTTTCCATTGTTTGCAACGGACCCTGTTTTATGTGGTCTTGATCCTTCTAGATTCTGACTGATTTCACCATTCAGTATTCGTTTTTGGCTTTGTATTTTACCCTTGGTGTCCTTTTGGGTTTTCACCAAGTCCGCCTTTGTTTGCTTCTTTATCTTTTGTTGGAGCTTTGTATTTTACCCTTGGTGCCCTTTCGGGTTTTCACCAAGTCCGCTCATTGCTGTCATGTTTTATTCCTTCCATGTCTGAGAAAAAGGATTAAGCAACTCCCCATTTAGACGACGAAAGAGTTAAGTATAGAACTTTTTCACTGCATCGCTATTCACTGGGTTAAGGAGCTCATTGTTGGATCAAACCCAGAATTTGGATAATGCTGATAAAGCCTTATGTAATTTGATCTGAGATCTTTTGTGTTTATTTGATCATTGCAGAAGGTATGTCACTAATCCAAAGATGCACTCGTGAGAGCAAAGCTAATGACAGGATACATAATCCTGATTCCGGACAAGAGTTAGTGTCGTCAAACACTTGGTAAATAACCAAGTAACAAATACATACGGAATAAGGAACAATCCTACGGACTAAGAACTTAAAGGATAAGTGCGGAGTAAGGAAAATAAGTGCGGAGTAAGGAAAATAGATGCGGAGTAAAGAAACCAGATGCGGAGTAAGGAATCCGGACTTATTACTCGCCCGGAGTAAGGAACTTACATACGGAGTAAGGAACTTACATGCGGAGTAAGGAACTTACATACGGAGTAAGGAACTTACATGCGGAGTAAGGAACCTACATGCGGAGTAAGGAACTTACATGCGGAGTAAGGAAGCGCTGACACGGACTAAGGATTCCGATGACCGAATAGATACGGAGTAAGCAACCACTGACACGGAGTAAGGTTCCGAGCTTCATTAACTACGGAGTAAGGAAAATTACACCGGACCAAGAAGACACTCGCTCCAACAAAACCGCATTTAAAGTTATCGGCTCGTCTTGTCCCGATGTAAGACGAATGCATTTAGAACAAGAAGAATCTTACACGTGGATCATCCGGATATGTGGACACAACCTTAATTGTATCTCGGAACTCACAAAGACACTTATACTCTTCAAATCCAAGATCTTGAGCTCCACAATCCGCAGCAGTCAAGGCAGACAGATTACCGAGGGATAGTTAGTGCGGAACGCATTCCGGAACTTCAAGTTCCAAGGTTGTCTCTTAGGAATGTTTTGTATAAATATTCATACTTATACTTCATGTACAGGAGTGCTTAGGTGGGCAAAAATAGAAAAGGAACTTGGCTAGTGTGTGAGTTCATTGTTGTAAACAGAGTGTAAGAGAGTGTTTGCTTCTATTTTGTTGTAATCACCTTGTGATAATAAAACAAAATACTTCCACTATCTGGTTATCTTCCCTGAGTGATTCTATCACTTAAACTAGATAAGTCTTTGTGTCTTGAGAGAAAAGAAAGAGTTCGAATAAGAGCCTATTCACCCCCCCCTTTAGGCTCCAAGGGACCATCAAGTGGTATCAGAGCAAGTTCTACTTCGTTCTAAGTAGAGATCCCACTCTTTCAATCTCGAAATGGCCGAAGAAAGCAGGATGCTATTCAACACTCGCCTTAACTCCGGAGGTGCACAGGAGCCCATCCCGAATCGAAGCGAAGTGAAAATGTCGACCCACCACAACCTGCTGCGCCGCCGCTTCTCAACCACGGAGTTTGGGTTTACTCTAACGAAACCGCCCAAATTCACACCCGAGCTTTTCTCCCAGGTGGAAAGCTCGCATGAAGATGTTTATGGTTTGCCATGATCATCTTATGTGGCCATGTCTTCATCAGGAGATTCCAATTCCGATGACTATCGGAGAACATGGCGTAAGGAGGCCAAAGACGATCTTGAACTTACCAACGATGAAAGAGCCTGGCGGTGCGCTAGTGAAAAGGCTCGGCTTATGTTACATCGTCTTTGGATTCCGAGGCTTTCCACGACGTCCAGGGCTGCACGACGAAAAGTTGTTTGGGACAAACCGACAATCCTCTATGAGGGGAGTCGGTCCCAGATACGAGAATGTGATCCGTACTCTCGGACGGAACTTTGAGAGTTTTAATCATAAACCGGGCGAATCACTTGAAAGCATCTATCGGAGATTCGGCAAGCTCATACTTGAACCGAAGACTGTCAATGAGCATTACTCTCAATCCCGGATCAATGACAAGTTCTTTCGCTCCTTGCCGGATCGCTACTACTCCAAACAACTCCAGATGCAATCGACAAAAGCGCGGTATGTTCCCCTTGAAGAACTATATGGAGAGCTGCGGACTCACGAAGTCAGGTTTAAGTACTCGACAGAGATGAGAAAATAGCTCGGAAAGAAAAGGGGGTAGCTCTCAAAGCTACTGAATGTCTAAACATACCTGAGGAATGATGATACGGACGTATCCGACAATTCCGATTCGACGAGAGGAGGAGGAGATAGCCCTTCTTGTCAAATCCTTTGAGCGATTCCTACGAAAAGCAGAAAAGGGATCGAAGACGCTCATCATCATCGTTCCAACGGAAGGAGCGACCGGAGTCCAGTTCCCAGGAATGTTTCAACCGTGGGAAAACCAGGCCTGGGCCAAGGAATGCAGGTCCAAAGCAAAGGTGGCCGAGAAAAGTGACAAGGTAAATCCTCGCCGCTCCACCTCGGATAACAGCAAGAGCAAGAGAAAGGCGCTCGTGACAAAATACATGAGTGGCTCGGAAGAAGAGGAGGAATCCTCGGATGATGAGCCGACCATTAAGCCGAACGTCCGCCTCATGGCAAATCTTTGAGGTACCTTCTATCTTTGAGCTCCTGAGTAAATTAGAATCTCTTACTATTGCATGTGATCATGAAAAGAATGAGAGACTAATAATTACTCAAATGTACAAAGATATGGAAAGTCGGAATAAACGTCTCGAATTTACTATTAATAGACTCGAAAAGGACGTCGACGACTTCGAGAGGAAAGGAAGCTTGGTATCATGATCTAAGAGCTGAAAATCATTTGTTAAATACCAATCTCTCAGGCCTAAAAGTTATAGTGAAAAGACTCGAAAATGAACTGGAACAGGAAAAGGAAATAAATCGTAAGTGGCTAAAATCCGGGGAAATAGCCTCTACCTTTAGGGACCGACCTGACGACATTCGAGTCAAACCTGGCCTAGGTTCGAACCATCAACCTCCATAGCTCAAGCTACCGAGTGTCCTCCGGATTTCACTCCTAAACTAACCAACTTATATCCTGTTAGTACATCTAAACCGTTGGATGGTTTCATTTCAGGTGGCACCATAGTATATGATTGTGGAACGGAGGTCATTATCGCACTTCCCGAAGCAAGAAGCACCCGTAACTAAAGATGAAGGGAAGGCTGCTGCAGTTAAAGCCAAAACCGTAGCACCCAAAAAGAAAGACAAGGCTAAGGCCGACGCATTTAGGGCCAAGAGCGCGTCACCCAAACGTAATGGATTAGGCCACAGGGAACAGAGTAGAAAAACTGTAAAATCTAAGAGACCTGTATCCCCTGTTTGTACTTCACATTATAGTGTCTGTTCCATCCGTAGGGAAATGGGTCATTATCACTATGAATGTTGGAGTCTATCGATAGCTGGCTTTGTAATCAATTTCAATCAAATAAAGATCAGTTTAATAAAAGGGGTTCTTCGAGCAAAACAAGATCTAAATCTAAAAGGAGTGTCTCTCCCAAGAAAACCCAAACAAAAAGAAGACCGAAACTAACAAGTTAATGTCAATGTGGAAAGCTAAGAGTCCTAACAAAATCAAATCCGTAAATGTTGACAAATCTTTGCTCACTCTAACCGCCCGAAACAAGTTTGGGCACCAAAAGTGTAAACTGTTGTCTTTCAGGAGCATCTCTGGAATGAATTGCGGATCACTTGAAGTTAAAGATCAATCAAAGCAAGTGGATCCTTGATAGTGGATGCTCCGGACATATGACGGGTGACCAGGACTCTGCTTGTAGAAGTTAATGATAAACAAGGTCCATCCGTTTCATATGGCGACAACAACAAAGGTAAAGATCAGGGTATGGCACTTTAACTAACGGCTGTGTATCAATCACTAAAGTTGCACTAGTCGAAGGTTTAAAGCATAATTTGCTAAGTGTCGGTAAACTATGTGACAAAGGATTTCTTGTTTCCTTTTTGTCCAACACGCTACAAGAAGAGAAAACTTATCCTGGAGATGTTAAGTTATCCGGATCAAGAGATGGGGACATATATTTAGTGGTCTTAAGAAATAATTCTTCGACCCTGTATGCTTCCTCACGAAAGCAACAGATGAAGATAGTTGGTTATGGCACAAGCGATGCGCACATTTAAATTTTAAGACTTTGTCTAAATTGGCGTCACTTGATCTTGTCACCTGGTCTACCCAAACTCAAGTTCTCCAGAGACACTCTCTGTCGAGAATGCCAACTTGGTAAACAGACCAAACATAGCTTTAAGAGCAAATCGGTTAACTCAATACTCGCTCCTCTCGCAACTTCTTCATATGGACCTATGTGGTCCTATATCTGTTTCATCACTAGCGGTGCGAGATATATTCTTGTGGTTATCGATGATTACACCAGATACACATGGGTGATGTTCCTGAAATCAAAGGATCAAACTTTTGAACATCTTGTAGATCTCTTCAACTGGATAAGCAACTCACAAGGACCGAGCATTAAATGCATCAGGAGTGATCATGGTAGTAATTTGACTTTTCGGAAATGAGATCATATTGTTCGAAACAGGGCATACAAGCATGACTTCTCTGCTCCCCAGAACCCCACAACAAAATGGGGTAGCCGAGCGCAAGAATCGAACTTTAGTTGAAGCTGGTAGATCCATGTTAGCGGGGGCAACGCTTCCTCTCGCCTATGGGTCAAGTTGTGTCCATCGCCTGCTATGTTCGGAACAGAACTCTAATAAATAAATCTACCATGAAAACACCCTATGAGATGTGGAGAGGACGAAAACCTTCAATTTCACATTTCAGAGCCTTTGGGTGTACTTGCTATATACTGATAAATGGTAAAGAGACCCGGAATAAATTTGAACCAAAATCTGGTGATGGGATTTTTGTCGGATACTCACTTCATAGCAAGGCTTATCGGGTCTTCAATAGAAAACTTTTTAAAGTTGAAGAATCTATCCATGTAACCTTTGATGAAGCTAATCTTGTTTGGTCAAAAGTCGGTCCTTCAAATTCCAATATGCAGGTCATGGACAGCAACGTCGATTACTCGAAGTTTATGAATATCCCTGTTACACATCCTGACTAGTATCCTAACCAACCACGTGGCATCAGCGAGACACAACGAAATTTTATGGATGATGCTACGGATGATTCTGACTCCGGACCACCACTTAGCTCTGGACAAACTCCTACGGATACACAAATTCCCGGGGCCCCTTCAAGTTCGTCCGGACTAGTTAACACTGGAAGAAACAGTGTTGCAGAACCAACTAGTTCATCGGTACCTCTAATTACGGGCGAAGCTCAATCAGTTGATACAACTGAACCACCCAATCTGGAAGAGCTTCAAATTGTTCAAGATCAACCAACACATGCACAGAATTATAGATGGACCCGAAACCATCCCTCGGATCAAGTGATTGGTGATCCTACTTGTTGGTGTAAGAACAAGAGCAGCCACCTCAAACATGAGTCTTTACTCATGCTTTCTATCTCAAATAGAACCAAAGGTGGTAGATGAAGCTCTTCAAGATTCAAACTGGATAGAGGCCATGCAAGAAGAGCTGAATCAATTTAAGAGAAATAATGTGTGGACCTTAGTACCAAGGCCTAAGTCTCAGCAAGTCATTAGCGTTAAATGGGTGTTCCGGAACAAGCTTGATACGGATGGAATAGTAATCCGGAACAAAGCCAGACTGGTAGCCAAAGGATATCGTCAAGAAGAAGGAATAGATTATGATGAAACCTTTGCTCCGGTCGCAAGACTTGAGGCAATCCGAATGTTTCTGGCGTATGCTTCATATGAAAACTTCATAGTTTATCAAATGGACGTCAAGAGCGCATTCCTGAATGGAGACCTTCAAGAGGAGGTGTATGTTGAACAACCTCCCGGCTTCATTGAACCTAAGGCAGGACATCTTGTCTACAAACTTCGAAAGCTCTATATGGTTTGAAGCAAGCTCCAAGAGCCTGGTACGACACAATCGTCGGAATTCCTACTTGCTCATAACTTCCAAAAAAGGGAAGATAGACACCACCCTATTTCTACGACAAGAGAAAGGACACACTCGATCGTACAAATATACGTGGACGATATCATTTTCGGATCAACGAATCCGAAGCTTTGTGAAGAGTTTGCTAAGTTGATGACAGGCAAGTTTGAAATGAGCATGATGGGAGAACCGTCCTACTTCCTTGGAATTGAAGTCAAACAATTAAAGGAAGGAATCTTTATCAATCAGGCTAAGTACACTCGCGATCTTATTAAGAAGTTTGGTATGGAAGGTTCATCTCCCGTCAAAACTCCAATGCCTGTCGGTGCCAAGTTAGATCCGGATGTGGACGGCATATCAAGTAAATGTGACTCGACTACAGAGAGGATGATCGGATCCTTGCTTTATCTTACGACAAGTCGCCCGAGACATTATGTTTGCAACTTGCATTTGTGCACGATATCAGGCAAATCCCAAGGAGTCACATATGCTTCATGTAAAACGGATATTAAGGTATCTCAAAGGGACGATGGATTTGGGCCTCTGGTACCCAAAGGAGTCCAACTTCACCTTATCCGGGTACTCGATGCCGACTTGCTGGATGTCGTATCGACAGGAAAAGCACAAGCGGTACGTGTCGGTTTCTTGGAAATAGATTGATCTCATGGTTCGGTAAGAAGCAGAATTCCGTATCAACTTCTACTCGCTGAGGCGGAATATATAGCTCTTTGGAAGTTCTTGCGCACGCCTACTTTGGATGCAAAGTCAACTTATCGACTACGGATTCACCATGTCCTCTATTCCACTTTACCGTGACAACACTAGTGCAATTGCCATCGGCAACAATCCTGTCATGCATCCTAAGACGAAGCACATTGAGGTCCGGTATCACTTCATACGCGATCATGTTCTCAAAAAACCATATTTCACTGGAACATGTTGCCACTGAAGATCAATTAGCAGACATATTTACAAAGCCTCTACCTGATGCGAGGTTTTCTGAACTACTCTTCCGATTAGGTATGCTCGACTTCTCTGCATAGTTTCTCATTTGAGTTACCCAACAGTATATTTACTCACAGACCATGCATTGTATGTTTACTGAAAGTAGTAGAAACTCTCTGCCTGTATTGCTGATCATACTTACTGTTCAACGGTTTCATGCTTCTGATATTAATCTCAACCTCATTCGGGAGGATGCTTGCGTTTCCGATGAAGTCGTTTAAAGCTAACATAATTACAGTTTATATGATTTACCTCAGTCGGATTCATGATCTTCACATCCATTAATCACCACATGACCAAAGCATGTTCATTTAGATTACTCTATTAACGTGCATAGTTGAAGAAGTGAAATGGGCTACCTTGGAATGCCTGGTGGATGAATACACAAACGCATTCTGATCAGCTTCTGAAGTATAGTTTTCTAATAAGATAGACAGTGCTGAACTACAAATTGGAACGGTCAACCGAGAGGATTGCACAATCTACGGGGGAGAAAATGCTTTATATTTTATTCAGTAATACCCCCCGTATATGTCTCATGACCTTTTTCCTTGACTCGTCTATCTGAGGGGGAGCTTTTCATTGAGAGGATTAAATGATCTACGGGGGAGCAGCAATGAACCCCTAATATGTCTCGGATTCTCCCTCCTCTCTAGTCGTTACTTCCGGATCGATGGACATGCTGTTTTAAATCGGAAAAGTGGCATGTGTGGATGTATTTTCTTTCTTCAACCATGCATTTTAATCGACTAATCATCTGCTTTCTTTTGACATGTGTTCACCTTATCATTTCACACTCATGAATCCTAATGCAGCCAAATCATATGATCTTTAATTAATCTTAGCTACGCTGTTCAGCAAGACGGTTTCGCTATGTTGACCTATATGAACCTGTGTATTGCTATCTGTTGTTTTTCACTGATTATCTTCTCTAATCCATACTAATCCTTGCCTGTTAAGCTTTTGTATTTTCAGTATATCTTTATTTAGCTACAGGTTCAGATTTTCTTTGCAACCATATTGATAAATCCAGTCCATAGTCTCGGATTTGAAGTGTTGTGGTACTTCTCTTCTCTTCGACTTATTGATCGCAAAGGGATCTACTCTACATTCTCACCAAACTCTGTTTATGACGGACGAGGTCTATTATTCATCCGGATACTCTTTCACGAATATTATTAACTCCGGATGAGTGTCGGCTCTTTCCTCCGGACTCCTGACTTTGTTCAATTGTGACAATTCACGTATACTCTTATGTCGCATGCTTTTGAGGAGGAATAATGATGATTCATTAAATGCATATCTCGGGTTGCACACACACTTCTCTGGATGGCAACCAGTTGTAATCTCTACTTGGTCATGAGGTCTCCACGACATCGTTTTATTCGGAGACGCCTCGATATCCAGACAAATGACATCAGCATGTCGCGCGGGTCCCCACCTCACTCCCACATTCCTAGACCCGCTGACATTTGCGGACTCGGTCTTATATGTTCCGATCATTCCTGCGAAGCACGAGTATTGCTCATTTCAAATCCCTAACCCTCTCGTTGCTCCTTCTATTGTCAAGACCTCACCTTTCTTCTTTTCCTTCCCATCAAATCTGCAATGGCACCCAGAATCTTTCTTTCCGGCGTTACTCCTGGCCATCTAGTTGATTGGAATGCTGTTTCTGATCCTCCGGATTGGTTTCTCCAGCTTCGCCCTCTTCTTGAAGCTTCGCACATACTCAACCTGGTCTCCAATCCCATCGATCTTCTTATCGATGACATTCTTGAGTATTACCAACGGATTCGCTGCACCAAAGATTCCATAACCTCTTATGTCCGCGGTGAATCCATCGTCATCACTCCGGCTGTTCTCCGCGCTGCTCTCCACCTTCCTCTTGGTGAACCACAACGTCCGGATGCCGAACCGATGGCGGCTTCTATGGGGTGCACGACCAAAGGGAAGGAATACAAGGTGAAATCCTTCCAGGGTCGCTATCGATGTATGGCGACTATTCTAAGTCGATGCCCTCCTGGCTCGCACATCCGCCTGGACTCGTTCCGTACGATCTTCTACTGGCCATGTACGGCGTCTTTGAAGGTCTTCCAATGGATTGGGGGATGTTCTTATTTCGTTTGCTACAAAATGGTCTCAAAAACCATTCCTTCGGGCACATCCTCAGCATGGTCTTCCGGCATCTTCGTCCGGACCATTTCGCCCAAGTTGATGGTGTCTCGTTTCCCTCGGCTCTTTACCTTCGTCATCTTACGCCGGACGGGAGCATGACCGCTCGCCGACCCAATGTAGCACTCCGCGTTCTCCCTGCCCCCGAACAACAAGGCAGCTCGTTGGTAACCCCTCCGACGCCCAAGCCCACGAGGTCGGGTTCGCACACCGATCCTCCCGGATTCGGTCCGTTGTTGCGCCCTCCCACTCACGGGCCTCCCGACCAAGCGTCCGTGCTGAACCGTCCGAGGTTGCGGGGCCCTCTCGGCGCAGTGCGTCTAAAGCTATTTCCTCGGCCCCTCTCGTCGCCGATGTCCCCACTCCCTCCACATCCGCTATAGCCGCTGCGGTTGATACCCGTTGTTGCCGTCGCCACCGCCGATGTCCCGGCCGCTTCTCCGGAAGCCCCCTTGCCTCCTCTACCTCAACCCCGAGATTACCTTGACCATCTCTCCGCCGTCACCTTAACGGACCCTGGCTCCGTTTCAGCCCTAGCCCACACCTCTTCCATTCCTGACACCGATCTCCTGGGTGTTTTACACCCGCAATACCCAATCCCCGGAGACTATGATCATCTGGAACCGGACCACGGCTTTCTTATGCCGGCTGCCATTCCCGATGTGTCGTTCCCTACACCCTCGGCTCGGTCCCTGCTACCCGAAGTCCCTCTACCGCTAAGGCTGGACCCTCTTCTCCCGCCGCCGCGATTCCCGTGGTTGACTTGTCTGGTCAAAGCGGGTCTCTTGCTCCGGATGCCTCCAATGCTCCGGATGCCTCCGACGCTCCGGATGCCTCCGATGCTCCGGATGCTCCTGCTTGCTGCTGCTACTCCTGCGGACTCCTCGCCCACCGCACTCCTGCTCCCCGTTCTGCGGGGGAATCCTCCAAAGCTCCAGGAGTTAGCACTTGGGCGTGCCTCTTTTGGCACGGTCCACTCGATGCTGTGCTTTCCGCTCACTGGACCGCCATGCCCACGCTCAAAGCGCCCAAATCTCCGCCATCGTCGCCAAAGTTGATGCCCTCGGCGCCCAACTACTCTCCACCCTCAATGACTCCTCCACTTCCATTGAGCGAGAAAATGGATCTTGTCGCCACCTCCGTTCATTCACTATCTACTTCCTTCGCGGATCCGGCGCATACGATGGCTCGTCCTCCCATTGCTTCCCGGCGATCCGCCAAACCGGGGGAGAAAGTGTCATCCGATCCGTCTACTCCTTCTGCCCCACAACCATCTTCCCGGACCGAGAAGCGGCCCGCCACTTGGTGCTTCAAGGGAGTTCAAATTCCCAAACGAAGCCGCTTCTCTCAACCAAGCTCCTCTACCGCACCTCGAGCTCCTCCTCCATCCTCCTCATCCGCGGTGATACCTTCCTCCCATCCTATGCGGAGTTTGACCCGGCTCGATGCGGATGGAAGCTTGCGCAAGGCAATGAAAGCCTATCTTGCGTCTTCTGTGAGAGAAGATGTCTTTCTGAAATGTATCCTTTCTCTCCGGCCGACATTCGGACTCTTTGTTCGGAGAAAGGACTCTTTACTACGAAGACATTGACAACTTCTCAAGGGTCGCTAAGATGGAGATGAGGCTGTTTCCATCTCTTTACGAAGATGGGCACTTGTTTGAAGTTCGCCATGTTGGAATGAGGGCTATCTTCCCAGGTGTGGAGTTAATTCAGACTTACATTGACCAGGCTGAGGATAGCAAGCCATGGAAAACTCTCTCAACCATCCTCATTCCGTACCGGATCATGTCGCCACACTTCATGATGGTCGTCTTCATGATTCGATCCAACGGATGATTCTCATCGATTCTCATTAGGTTGTGGAGCACTTCGTTAGGAAGAATCAATGGGAACCTCTGTGTCTCGGACTAACCGAAGCCGTGAAGAAAGCCGGATTATATGAAGAGTTGGGTATCACACCCCTGCGTTCGATCGAGAAACTCAAGGCGACATTCCGGGGCAAGAAGCAAGTGCCACAACGCCGGATGGAGATAGCCGCGGAGCCTTTGTTTGTCATTTCATCAAATCGTTCTTAATCGTGGACAAACATTGGAGCCAACACTCCACCTTTACGATCGCACAGACAATGGAGCTAAGAGAGAAGGCAAGCAACTATGATCTTCAAGTATAGTAAGCCTTATGTACCTTAGTGAAAAATCTGTATTAAGGCTGATTTGTATTTAGTTGCTGATTAATGAAATTGGTTGTCTTTGCGTATTCGTATGATATTCTTTTGCATCGCTTACCGGATCAGATTACAAAGGGTTTGGGCATATCCATAATTGGGGGAGATTGTTGGATCAAACCCGAATTTGGATAATGCTGATAAAGCCTTATGTAATTTGATCTGAGATCTTTTGTGTTTATTTGATCATTGCAGAAGGTATGTCACTAATCCAAAGATGCACTCGTGAGAGCAAAGCTAAGGACAGGATACATAATCCTGATCCGGACAAGAGTTAGTGTCGTCAAACACTTGGTAAATAACCAAGTAACAAATACATACGGAATAAGGAACAATCCTACGGACTAAGAACTTAAAGGATAAGTGCGGAGTAAGGAAAATAAGTGCGGAGTAAGGAAAATAGATGCGGAGTAAAGAAACCAGATGCGGAGTAAGGAATCCGGACTTATTACTCGCCCGGAGTAAGGAACTTACATACGGAGTAAGGAACTTACATGCGGAGTAAGGAACTTACATACGGAGTAAGGAACTTACATGCGGAGTAAGGAACCTACATGCGGAGTAAGGAACTTACATGCGGAGTAAGGAAGCACCGACACGGACTAAGGATTCCCAAGATCGAATAGATACGGAGTAAGCAACCACCGACACGGAGTAAGGTTCCGAGCTTCATTAACTACGGAGTAAGGAAAATTACACCGGACCAAGAAGACACTGCTCCAACAAAACCGCATTTAAAGTTATCGGCTCGTGCTGTCCCGATGTAAGACGAATGCATTTAGAACAAGAAGAATCTTACACGTGGATCATCCGGATATGTGGACACAACCTTAATTGTATCTCGGAACTCACAAAGACACTTATACTCTTCAAATCCAAGATCTTGAGCTCCACAATCCGCAGCAGCCAAGGCGGCCAGATTACACGAGGGATAGTTAGTGCGGAACGCATTCCGGAACTTCAAGTTCCAAGGTTGTCTCTTAGGAATGTTTTGTATAAATATTCATACTTATACTTCATGTACAGGAGTGCTTAGGTGGGCAAAAATAGAAAAGGAACTTGGCTAGTGTGTGAGTTCATTGTTGTAAACAGAGTGTAAGAGAGTGTTTGCTTCTATTTTGTTGTAATCACCTTGTGATAATAAAACAAAATACTTCCACTATCTGGTTATCTTCCGCAGTGATTCTATCACTTAAACTAGATAATTCTTTGTGTCTTGAGAGAAAAGAAAGAGTTCGAATAAGAGCCTATTCACCCCCCCCCCTTTAGGCTCCAAGGGACCATCACTCATCACCATCCATTCTGGCAAGGATCAATGTGCCTCCTGAGAATGTTTTTTTCACCACATATGGGCCTTCATAATTGGGAGTCCACTTGCCTCTATGGTCGTGTTGAATTGGTAAGATCTTCTTGAAGACGAGATCACCCTCTTGAAAGCTTCTGGGCTTCACCTTTTTATTGTAGTTGTTCATCATTCTCTATTAATATAGTTGTCCTCTGCAAATAGCTGCTGTTGGACCCCATTTTGTTCGGGTTGGATGTATTTTATCAAATTCAATTTTCCTCTGTGCTACCTCGATTTGTTGAAATTTTACAGGACGACAGAGTCATGACCACTGAGCCGCAAATGCCCGATTTCAAGAAATTATTCAAAAAGATCTCTAAATGCCAAAGAGCCAGTCCTAGGCAATAGAAAATCAAATTCGAGGATCAACGCCTTTGACCACGCTTGATTCTAAGGTCAAACGAAGAAGATATGGTCAAAATAGCGTTCGGGCCGCTAACGATGGTTAAAACAGTAATTGACTTTTCAAACGGCACTCCAGATCAGGTCACGGATCTCATATTCTCATTCTACTCGTTGTTCTGAGAATTTCGACATATGTATTGTATATATTCGCTCCCGGGGTCTTTTTCAATAAAAATCAAAAATTAAGTTTTTCGATAATAAATAATCGCAGTACAGGCTTGGCGTGAAAATAAAATCATTTTAAAATAAAAATGACACGGGGTCACTCATCACGATGTCCTGAGTGCAAAAATAATTTTCTCGTAATTTTTTAAAATTCGAGTCGCCATCCCGAGTCTAAAAACCTAAAGACATCAGTTAAAAAATACCCAACTGAAAATTTGAAAACCCTAGCCGCCATCTTTTTCTCTTTCCCGCCTAACTCAATCCATGTGTCACCTTCTAATTGATTAAAAAAACAAACAAAACAAAACAAAAACAAAACAAAACAAAAAAAAACAAAAAAAACAAAACAAAAAACCCGATCAACTCTCTCTTTCCCCTCCATCTCTCTTCCGTCTGTTTCACGCAGGCAGCAGCGCATGCTGCCTCTTCTTCCCCAAGCGCAGCGCAGAGACGCAGTGATGCAGGAGACCCTCTCGCAGCGGTATGGATTCCTTTTCCCTTTTCTCTTCCCTTTTTTCCCTGCCTTGCCAAAACCGGCTTTCCCCCTGCCGCCTTCACACGCCCAGCCAGCTAGCCCATGCCTATACCTCCTCTCTCTCTCATTTTTAGCCGTCGCCCCCCAATCTAAACCCTAATCATCCTTCCTCTCTATATAAACCCTAGAATAATCAATCCAGAGGGGGGCTCTCAACTTACAAAAATCAAAACTTAGTTACCACATCTTATCACCCTAAATCCCAGAGAGTTCCCCCTGGCGGTTGGAAATCACCTCGCCAGTTGCCGCCTCTGTTCCCTCTGCCAGACGGAGGTTGCGCTGCCGCCACCACCATTTCAAATCCCCATCTGAAGCCACAAAAGAAGTGTCCCTTTATCTTGCCTGTTCTTCCCTTCCACCACAACAACCTGCTAAACGTAGACCCATGGCTCTGCCATCCCAACCGCTGGGCATCTCTCCATGCCCCAAGTCCACCACCACAAACAGTGACTGACCGTTGTGACAACTTCTCCCAACAACCCAGAGCTGTTGCGTCGGGACGGCCCAACTCCTCCGTCACTGTTGTACCAGCCATCCAACGTTGACTACACTAACTGCCGCCTCCTTGGCTGTTCCGGTTTAGCCACGACACGCACAGGTCCCCCACCGACATTGCTGTTGACGCCACTACCCTGAAGAGACGCTGTCCTTGAACTGCTCCACTACCCTACGTCTCCCGGTTTTGCTCAAGGAACCTAGAAAAAGGGCTTCGAATAGGTAAACAGGTAAGCCCAGCAGAAATGTTCCACATTGGTTCTGTTTATTTCATCATGATTAGTTCTTTGTTTTTTTGCTATCTATGGTGTTTTTGTCATATTTTCTTTAAGGATATGAGGCCCTACGTTGTTTGCTGGATCTTCATACTAGTAGATAGGTTTCTTGAGTGCTTGATTTCGTATGTTGAATCCTCTGTCAAAGGATAGATTATAGTACAAAGATGGAATTCTTGAGCGTTGTTTTTAGTTTAATGCGTTGTTAAAATCAAGCTATTTGATATGTGCTATAAGGATCATACTTTAACCTATTGATTAAACCTGTTAATGCTAAGGAGCAATTGAGAAAACGTATAATCTGGAATTTTCGTTGCACTTTTTCCCTGATTTCTTCTCCATATGTATAGAATCCATCTACAAACTACAAGACATTTTTCCCCTTTGTTTTAACTTTGACGTTTAGCTTCACTTTCTGTGCTACTATACCATAATTTTTGGCCTGTTTCAAGCATTGTCTATTTGGGGTGTTGTTTATTTTCACGAACAGTTCTTGGCCTGTTTTAAGCAAGAGTTTGCTTAAGGGTGGGGTGAATCTTGTTAACAATTCTACTTACCATGTTTTGTTGTTTTTGCTCATGTAATGAAATCAATGATTATTTTTTGGCCATATATCGTGGTCCTAATAGTTGTTTTGCAGGTCATAGTTTTTGGTTTATTTATTTATTTATTTGTCTGTTTTCTCATTTTCCGGTTGTACAATTCTTTCATTATTCATTGTAACACCCAAAAGGGGCCCATCTCATTGTAATATGTAATCAAGGACAAATAGTGAAAATGAGTGAAAAAAACGTTTAAAAAAAAAGAGGGAGAGAAAAAGAAAGAAAAAAGAAAAGAAAAGAAACAGGAAGAAAGAGTGTTTTTTTTTATGTCACTTCCACACGTTACACTTTTATTTTTGTGTGTTTTCTTTTTTAAAATGGTTTTGTTATTATTTTATTTCTAAAAACAAAAAACAAAAAAAAAAAAAAAAAAAAAACAACAAATCTTTTCCTGCACCTGGGCTTTTTAATACTTGGCTTTTTGTTTTTGTTTTTTTCATTTCATCATTTTTTATCCTTAGCATCTTAAAAAAAACATGCACTTTAAGTTTTAAACTTTGAACATAAGACATAGATAATTTAAACCTTTAAGATTCTTTTAGCTTATAAAATTAGGTTTTATTTCTAAAAATTCAGATATAAAAATGTAATAAATAAATAAATAAATAAAACACAAAGCGAAATAAAAAAACAAAAAAACAAAGAAACAAAAACAAAAAAAAAAAAACAAAACAAAACATTAGGATCTCCTTTAGAGGCTTAGGATAAATGAGACTTAATTTTAATTTTAACAAACAACTTAGAAAAAAATAAAAAAATAAAAAGAGTCGAACATTAGGCCGTAGGAAACTTCAATATCACATTTAGGCAAGTGTAAATCAAAACAAAAAAGTTAAAAACAAATTAGAAACCTTCCTCCTCCTAAGATAGGTATCGAAAGAGCGTTGCGGGGGGTGCTAGTCCTTCCCCGCGCGTAATAGACTCCCGAACCCAGCTCTAGCGACATAAATCATATTTTAGGTGACCAACTGTACCCCAAAAAGAGTTGGTGGCGACTCTGTATTTTTTTTATCACCATTCGGATGACGGGTGGGAGAACTGCACCCCAAAAGCGGGTTTCCCCCCGGACGAAATTTGATGATGACAGCTGGCGACTCTGCTGGGGACTGTTAGAGAGTTAGGCCTAGGATTAGGATCAGGAGGTTTATTCTTTGTTTTAAATTGTTTTTATTCTTTCATTATTTATTTATTCTTTATTTAATTGATTTATTTACTACGCTTAATTATCGTTGCATGATAGTTTTGATTTACGCGCTTTAATGCCATGATGGTCGTGTTTTATTGCTTTCCCTAATTGTAGCATTCATGCATAAACCCTATACCCGGGTTTTTAATACAGTTTAGGTTAGCGAGGTTTATTAGGGTGCCTTGCGCGTTGATCATTATCCACAAAGGGACCCCGGACTCCTCACTCAAGCTAGAGGTCCTTTTAAGGCTCGTCCTTCTAAGGCCCCCCTCCGGTAAATCCCATGGTGTATGGAGTCCTCTATTGAGGTAGCTTGGGGACGAACGAATAAGATAGGTTCAGCAATAGAAGTCCATTAGGGACATTGACCCATATGTTGTTTGCTCATTTTAGCCTTCCTTTTGAAGGATAAGTGCATTCATATTAGACCATATTATTTTATTACTGCTATTTTGTTGTATACTGTCTTACAAATATTCTTATTGTTATTGTTATACATTGTCTTTCTTTTCTATATTATTATTCTTCTTACTAACTTTGTTTTGATTTATGCAATTGTTTATACGAATATTATTTTTTTTATTAACCTTATTTTGATGTATATTATTGTTTTTTTTACTAACCTTGTCTTCATTGTATAAATATTAATGTGTTTTTCTTTTGCTAATCTTATCTTGTATATTATTATCTAACATTCATATAGTCTTAGGACATGAATACCAAACATAAGTGTACATTCAAGCATTCATCACTTAGTTAGGGATAATTGAGACTAGTCTTCATTAATCCATATGTGTTTATACATTTCATAACCAAAAAAAGAAGAAAGACAAAACAAAAAAAAGAGGACTCATAACATGCTTCATGCATCACTCTAAGAAGAGTAGGTATTTAAATCTCTCATGCACATCCTTGCATTCATGCATCATGCATGTCTTTAGCATAAAAAAATGGAAAAATGAAACAGAATAAAAGGGAGCTTACCACATTTCACTTTTTCAAAAGTCAACATAGCCCACCGATATAATTTGCAATCCCGTTATCAACCATCTATATCAATGACAGAACTCAAAGCAGTCCAGTACTCCAAATGTCAGCTTGAACCTGCTGCAGGAGCATTCAAGCTAGTGAACAAGAGGGCCACAGAAAATGAAGAACAAGCTTTGTGATACCTTTGGAACTCTCTGGGAATATAAGTGTTTTTTATCTGTTTTCCAATAAAACAAATTGTACATATATTTTGCATGCTCTTTGGATTTCTAAAACTTTGTTCTCTTAGTTGACATTTGTGGAAAAATAAAAACCTTTTAAACTAAGTTGTTTTACCCACATTTTGCATGTAATGTCCATTACTACTTGTTTACTCTCTTGGCATGGGTAATAAGCCCAACAGGGGCATACCGAACCAATAATTTGGGCTATCTAAGTCTAGCCAAAACTAAAAGGATGATCAAGGAGCAATTACCATTGAAATCAAAGGACAAGACTCAAGAGAAGCAGCATTGACTTTAAACAGGGGCGTTTGACACCGAAGGGTTCCTTCTGCCACCTAAAGATAAGTTCATTTACGTTTTGAGCATTTTCAGACAAATTATGATTGTTTAAAATGAAGAGAGGCCGTCTTTTCTTACCTCGTAATACTACCATTGCTAGCATTTTTGAGCCTGAATGTATATTTCTTTCAAATAACCCGATTCGTAGTTCACCCCACATTGGGGCAATCTATAAGTGTCAAGACCCCACATTGGGGCAATTCTGTAAAATAATTCTTAAATTGGGGCAATTTTTAAGACCCCTCATAGATACATATCCCACAATCGGGATAGTTTTTGTTAGAAAAAAAAAGCAAAAAAAATAAAGAAAGAAAAAACATAACTCTCGTGTTGGGGCAGTTTTTAAGACCCCTCATGAATGTATACCCCACAATTGGGGCACAAAGAAGAAAAGTAACATTTTGTATAGCAAGATCCCGTATTGGGACAGTTTTGTAAAGTATCCTCGCATTGGGGCTATTTTAGCAATTTTGTAAAGTATAGTCTGAACTATGGATCAAATCTAGCCTAGAATAGGTTTGAGCCATTTTATACCCTTTCTTGTTAAACCCAGTAACCCAAGCCTGCATTACAGTCCTAACAAAGTCCTCTCCGATTAGGCAATCAAATTTTTCTCAAATGCTCAAAAAGGAACAAGTCATGGATATTCAAGGCGGACTTGATGAAAACCTGCAAGGGCATTAAGGGTAAAATACAAAGCCAGCTACAAGGTAGAAGGAACAACAAGCAGAAAATAAGGCGAGCTTAGTGAAAACCCGAAAGGGTACTAAGAGCAAAATTCAAAGCCAAGAAAGGAAGATCAAACCCTCAAGACCCGAGATTAGCTAACATTTTTCCAATTAAGTCATTGAGCATCAAGACTTCATCAATAAGATGTCCCCTCAGATCAAGCCTCTATGCATCAAGATCATGATATGCAAGTATCTTTTACGACTAAACCCTTGAACATCATCTGAGGTCCAAAATCATCCCAACATTTTCTCCATTCGAGTTTCAAAGCATCAAGCCATTACTGTCAAGCCAGTAGCCAGAATCCCAATCAAGCCCCTAAGCCTCAAGATTCAAACAACCAGGCATTCTCTCCAACTTTGTCTCTGTATACCTAGATCCAACCTATCAGATAGAATTATCCATTGATATTTCCAAACCTTCAAATCCATGCAATGCTTAGCAGCAGGCTACACCTAGATAGTTCAAATGAACTTTGGGAAGTTTCCCCCTCAAAAGCTTTTACCTCTCTCAAGCGAGAAAGCAAGTGGTAATTTTACATTGCATAATCATGTTTCAAAAAAAAAAACAACAACATTTTCAACGAACTTTTATTTTCAAAATTTAACAGCTTTGTGTGCGTTGTTTTCAATAAAATGCTTATGCCCAATTGAGTTTCTCAGGGTGTCACTTAGCAAAGATGCATTGGCCAAGCAAGAAAAGGTCCCTTGACTGAATGAATCTACTCTCAAGCTGAAGCAAAAGCTACCATCCAGGAATATAATAACCTCCTAGCAACGTGCAATTGAGTCAGAAATAGTTTTTTGAGCATTCTGAGATTCTAGAGAAAGCAAGCAAGCCTCCCCAGCAGCCGGAGCACCCTCAATTAAAGAATTTTCCATATAAGATCTAAATCCCATTCCCCAGCAAGTCCAGTTGAATTCCATCAGTGCCAACCTCCAACAGTTTAAGCTCCCTTTTAACATAAAATTCATCATGCATCCTAGACATGCACCTCATAGGATAATTGCATTCCATGCATCACTTGCATACATTCATCATTTTCTTCCATTTCAGGAATGTTGTCGCCTCTGAAGATCCCAAGAGATCATACTCAACAAGCTTCCCCGAGTAACTAAGCCTTAAAGGCTTCCGCCGTTCAACCATAAAAGTCATTCTTTGCGATTTCCCAAGCCCGAGAAGTATCTGTTATAATCAAATACACATCTTATTCTTTTTTCAAGTAACTTCGTAGAGTGATCTCATTGAGTGAACTCGTAGAGGGAGCCCACATTGATTCATTAACAAATTTCTTCAGCAATCATTGATTCCTTTCCAGGCCCTAGATGCCACTTCAGTCCCTCGACTTTAGAGGTCATCTCCTGTACATATCTGTATCCTTTTATCTTTTTATCCTTTTGGGAAGTCCGCAGGTAGTTCCCCTGCACCTATCCCACATTTTCTTTTCAATTTCATGGAAGTCCACCAGTAGGTTCCTAGTAACTATCCTCCGTTTTAAAATTTACTTCTGGTAAGTCCGCAGGCAGTTCCCCTGCACTTATCCCACTTTTTCTGTTTCATCTTTTTAGGAAGTCCGCAGGCAGTTCCCCTACACTTATCCCACTTTTGTGTTTCATCTTTTTAGGAAGTCCACCGGCAGTTCTCTGGTATCTATCCTCACTTGTTAAATTTAATTTCGGGAAGGCCGTAGGCAGTTCCCTTGCACCTATCCCACATTCTCTTTTTAATTTCAAGTAAGTCCGCAAGTGGTTCCCCTGCACTTATCCTTTTCATTTTCTCCATTTGGGAAGTCCGCAGGCAGTTCTCTTGCATCTATCCCACCTTGTCTTTTCAATTCCTCTTAGGCCCTAGATGCCTTCTTAATTTTTCTGTTAGGCCTTAGATGCCTTTTTCATCCTTGTTTGGCCCTAGATGCCTTTAACTTCAATCAAACCTTAAATGCCTTTTTCAACCTTATTCAATTTCCACTAGCCTTACGAGCTTCTTTCCATTTCTTGGGGAAAGACCCACCTTCCTTTGGCAACAGGTGAGCCAGGTAAGTAGTCCAACCCGTCCAAAATAGTTTTATCTTTGTGCACCGTTTGTACACAAACGATACACAAAGAGGGGCAGCTGTTGGACCCCATTTTGTCTGGGTTGGATGTATTTTATCAAATTCAATTTTCCTTCGTGCTGCCTTGATTTGTTAAAATTTTACAGGACGACAGAGTCATGACCACTGAGCCGCAAATGCCCGATTTTAAGAAATTATTCAAAAAGATCTCCAAATGCCAAAGAGCCAGTCCTGGGCAATAGAAAATCAAATTCGAGGATCAACGCCTTTGACCATGCTTGATTCTGAGGTCAAACGAAGAAGATATAGTTAAAATAGCGTTCGGGCCGCTAACGATGGTTAAAACGGTAATTGACTTTTCAAATGGCACTCCGGATCAGGTCACGGATCTCATATTCTCATTCTACTTGTCGTTTTGAGAATTTTGACATATATATTGTATATATTCGCTCCCGGGGTCTTTTTCAATAAAAATCAAAAATTAAGTTTTTCGATAATAAATAATCGCAGTACAGGCTTGGGGTGAAAATAAAATCATTTTAAAATAAAAATGACACGGGGTGACTCATCACGATGTCCCGAGTCCAAAAATAATTTTCTCGTAATTTCTTAAAATTCGATTCGCCATCCCGAGTCTAAAAACCTAAAGACATCAGTTAAAAAATACCCAACTGAAAATTTTAAAACCCTTGCCGTCATCTTTTTCTCTTTCCTGCCTAACTCAGTCCACGTGTCACCTTTTAATTGATTAAAAAAACAAACAAAACAAAACAAAAAAACCGGTCAACTCTCTCTTTCCCCTCCATCTCTCTTCCGTCTCTTTCACGCAGGCAGCAGTGCACGCTGCCTCTTCTTCCCCAGGCACAGCGCAGAGACGCAGTGATGCAGGAGACCCTCCCGCAGCGGTATGGATTCCTTTTCCCTTTTCTCTTCCCTTCTTTCCCTGCCTTTCCAAAACTGGCTTTCCCCCTGCTGCCTTCACACGCCCAGCCAGCTAGCCCATGCCCATACCTCCTCTCTCTCTCATTCTTAGCCGTCGCCCCCCAATCTAAACCCTAATAATCCTTCCTCTCTATATAAACCCTAGAATAATCAATCCAGAGGGGGGGCTCTCAACTTACAAAAATCAAAACTTAGTTACCACATCTTATCACCCTAAATCCCAAAGAGTTCCCCTTGGCGGTTAGAAATCACCTCGCCAGCTGCTGCCTCTGTTCCCTCTGCCGGACGGAGGTTGCGCTGCCGCTACCACCATTTCAAATCCCCATCTGAAGCCACAAAAGAAGTATCCCTTTATCTTGCCTGTTCTTCCCTTCCACCACAACAACCTGCTAAACGTTGACCCATGGCTCTGCCATCCCAACCGCTGGCAATCTCTCCATGCCGCAAGTCCACCATCACAAACAGTGACTGACTGTCGTGACAACTTCTCCCAACAACCCAGAGCTGCTACATCGGGACAGCCCAACTCCTCCTCGCTGCTGTACCAGCCACCCAACACTGACTACACTAACTGCCGCCTCCTTGGCCATTTCGGTTCAGCCACGACATGCACAGGTCCCCCGCCAATGTTGCTGTTGACGCCACTACCCTGAAGAGATGCTGTCCTTCAAGTGCTCCACTACCCTATGTCTCCCAGTTTTGCTCAAGGAACCTAGAAAAAGGGCTTCGAATAGGTAAACAGGTAAGCCCAGCAGAACCGTTCCACATTGGTTCTGTTTATTTCATCATGATTAGTTCTTTGTTTTTTTGCTATCTGTGGTGTTTTTGTCATATTTTCTTTAAGGATATGAGGCCCTACGTTGTTTGCTGGATCTTCATACTAGTAGATAGGTTTCTTGAGTGCTTGATTTCGTATGTTGAATCCTCTGCCAAAGGATAGATTATAGTACAAGGATGGAATTCTTGAGCGTTGTTTTTAGTTTAATGCGTTGTTAAAATCATGCTGTTTGATATGTGCTATAAGGATCATACTCTGACCTGTTGATTAAACCTGTTAATGCTAAGGAGCAATTGAGAAAACGTATAATCTAGAATTTTCGTTGCACTTTTTCCCTGATTTCTTCTCCATATGTATAGAATCCATCTACAAACTACAGGACATTTTTTCCCCTTTGTTTTAACTTTGACGTTTAGCTTCACTTTTTGTGCTACTATACCATAATTTTTGGCCTGTTTCAAGCATTGTCTCTTTGGGGTGTTGTTTATTTTCACGAACAGCTTGCTTAAGGGTGGGGTGAATCTTGTTAATAATTCTATTTACCATGTTTTGTTGTTTTTGCTCATGTAATGAAATCAATGATTGTTTTTTGGCCATATATCGTGGTCCTAATAGTTGTTTTGCAGGTCATAGTTTTTGGTTTATTTATTTATTTATTTGTTTATTTTGTCATTTTCCAGTCGTACAATTCTTTCATTATTCATTGTAACACCCAAAAGGGGCCTATCTCATTGTAATATGTAATCAAAGACAAATAGTGAAAATGAGTGAAAAAATGAAAGTTTGTGGTGTTCTCAGATCACAAGAGCCTTCAGTATATTTTTATTCAGAAGGACTTGAATCTGAGGCAGAGGAGATGGGTTGAGTATTTGCAGACCTTTGACTTTACTCTTGCACATACCCCGGGCAAGGGCAATGTCGTGGCTGATGCTTTGAGCAGAAAAGGGAAGGCTGAGGTGGCAGTGAGAGAGTGGAAGCTGATGGAGCAGTTGGCGATGTTGCAGCTGTAGCCTATTGTTCATGATGGGAGGACAGTGCTGAGTCCTATTATTGTTGTGCCTGCGTTGTACCAACGCGTCCGAGAGGGACAGTTGGGTGACATTGAGTGTGAGGTTCTCCGCGCCCCTATTGAGGCTGGTGAGCTATCTGAGGACTGGACAGAGGGTCCTGAGCATGAGTTGTCTTTTCAGGGGCGGCTTGTGGTGGCTTCTTCTCTCAGAGATGAGGTGATGAGGGAGTTTCATTAGTCTAGAGTTGCTATGCATCCTTGGGGTATGAAGATGTACCATGCACTTCGGGGGCATTTTTGGTGGCCTGGGATGAAGCGTGATGTGGCAGCATTTGTTGCAAGGTGCCTTACTTGTCAACAAGTGAAAGCGGTGCATTCGCGACCGGCAGGTATGTTACAACCATTGTCAATAGCCGAGTGGAAGTGGGACCACATAGCGATGGACTTTGTGGACCGGTCTTCCACCTACCTTTGGAAGGAAAGACATGCTTTGGGTAATTGTGGATCGACTAACCAAGTCGGCCCATTTTCTTACCGTTCGAGAGCGGGATTCCATCGGGGCCTTGAGTCAGCTGTATGTGAACGAGATTGTGAGACTGCATGGGGTGCCATCGTCGATTGTGTCTGACCGAGATTCGCGGTTCACTTCCCATTTTTGGGTAGGCTTGCAGGAGGCTATGGGGACAAAGCTTAATTTGAGTACAGCCTTTCACCCTGAGACTAACGGTCAGACTGAGCGGATGAATCAGACACTGGAGGACATGTTGAGGGCTTGTGTGCTAGATTTTGGGGGTTCGTGGGCAACACACCTTCCTTTGGTGGAGTTTGCCTACAACAACAGTTATCAGGCATCTATTGGGATGGCTCCTTTTGAGGCGTTGTATGGAAGGCCATGTCGATCACCTTTGTGTTGGACTGAGGTAGGAGAGGCAGCTCTCTTGGGACCACAGTTGGTTCAAGAGGCTACTGAGAAAGTCAAGTTGATTCGTCAGCGCTTATTATCGGCCCAGAGTCGCCAGAAGTCTTACGCAAATCAGCGACGGCGACCTTTGGAGTGTTCAATGGGAGATCATGTGTTTCTTTGTGTTTCTCTACGTCATGGACATCGACCGTTTGGAAGAGGTTCCATGCTATCTCCGCGGTTTATCAGTCCTTTTGAGGTTATGGCTCATGTGGGGCCAGTTGAGGAAGTATCATCCTGACCCCACTCATGTGATCGATTGGGGGACATTGGATATTAAGGATGACATGTCCGTTGTTGAGGCCCCTATCCGTATCTTAGATCGGCGGGAGAAGCTTTTGCGTGGTCGTGCTATCCCTTTGGTTCGCGTGCTGTGGCAGCACCGTGGCATTGAGGAGGAGACATGGGAACGGGAGTCTTTGATGTGTGAGCAACACCCAGAGTTGTTCGAGGACGAACACTCTTAAGGGTGGGGGGTGGCTGTTGGCTGGTGTATTTGTATTTCCTTTTGACTTTTGACTTTTATTTATATTGAATGTGTTAATGAAATGTGCTTGTGATGGGTATTTGCGAATGTGGATGTGTTTTAATGGATTATGATGCATGTGGTTATGATTGTGGCGGTGCTTTGTGAGCTTGCGGACATATGTCCTGTTATACTGTGTTTGTTATTTCTCGCGGTCCTAGTGGCATGTAGTTTCTTTTCGAGGACGAAAAGTCTTAAGGGGGAGAGGATGTAATGACCCGTGTCTTTGGTAGAACAAGCTGGAACGAAGATGAACAATACCCTTGGCGAACGCTTGGGTCGAAAGGTGGAAGACTCGAAGATTTGGGTCATAGGGTCAAAGACCGAGGGTCGAAGTTCGAAGGTTTGAGGGTCGAAGGTTTGATTTTCGAGACAAATCTTTGAGACCGTGTTTCCAGCGAGTTTTCGAGGGAGTGTTTCTATGAGTCTTCATGGCTTGGTTGTTAGAGAGTGTAATGAGCTCAAGTGGGAGCATGTAGAGGCTGCGTGTGACAATGACCACATTCGGATTGTGGGTATTTTGTCCTGTGTGGAAGCGGAGTGCTTAGTTCATGTTTTATTTATCAAAACTATGTCGTTTTGATGGTGTGTTTCATTTATCAAAACTACGTCGTTTTGATGGTGGGATTTCATTTATCAAAACTACGTCATTTTGATAAGTGAGGTCTATATAAGGAGGAGCTCTCTTTGTTTTAGGTTTAGGGCTTTTGTTGTCAGCTGCCGCAGCCGTCGCAGAGAGAGGGAGAGAGGGAGATTGAGAGAGAGAGCTCCAGTTCGTGGCTGCCGTTGTCATTCCTGTGGTTGGACGGCGTTTGGCGTGGAGGCAAGAGCGTGGAGGATCTTTGAGGTAGGGGCTCTGTTCTTCCTTGAACCTATCCCAGGGCTTTGGCCTTGTGATAGGCAATGTAGCTGTTTGCTTTTATATATATAAATATGTAAATTCATATAGGTGTGATCTCCTATATGAATGTTGGCCTTCAATGGCATGTTTTGCTTGGATGTATATATACACGCATGTTAAGTGTTTGATATTATGCCTGTGAGGCCATGCATGTTAAGTGTTTGATATTATGTCTGTGAGGCCACACATGTTATGTGTTTGATAATATGTCTGAATGACCACCCATATTATGTGTTTGAGATTATACTTGTGTGGTTGGGTTTGTGAGCCTGTGAATGCATGCATGCTAAGTGTTTGAAGTTATGCCTGTGTGACCATGCATATTAAGTGTTTGATGTTATGCCTATATGGGCATGTGTGCTACGTGTTTGCTTGTACACTCGGTGGCTGTGGAAGCCCGGGCCTATTTTATTGAACCCGGGGGCTGTGGAAGCTCGGGACTGTTTATGTTAGCCTGTGTGGTTGTGGGAACTATTTGTCTGAGAGGCGGTTAAACTATTTGCCTGAGAGGCGGTTAAACTATTTGCCTCAGAGGCGGTTAAATCATTGGCCTGAAGATGCAGTTAAATCACTTGCGGTTAAATCATTGGCCTAAAGAGGCGGTTAAATCTTTTGCTTGAGGTGGTTAAAGTATTAGCCTATAGGGCTGAGGTTGCGCCTCTTTGTGTGGTGTGTTTCCTTGCTATTTGTTTCTGCCACATCACTGCACTAGTACACGCTCTCATATAGGTGATAGGTGCATGGGATGGGTTGGGGGAGACTTGATCCCTACTGAGCTGTGGTTGCTCACCCCTTCTACTGTGATGTGTTTTCTTTCAGGAACCTATAGGCATTAGGTGGAATCCCAAGGTGGAAGACCGTATTTGCTTTACTGTTTCTTTTCGATTATGTTAATTTATGGTAATTGATGTAACCCAGTGGGGAGATATTGTAATGAGGAGTTTAATGTAATAAAAGCATGTTTGGACACGTTTGTAATGGTTTGAACTTAATAAATATATGATTTTGTCTCTTTGAATATTTGTTGTGAAGTGTATAGTGTCTTGTGTGGGCATGTTGTATCTTGCCCCCTTTATCCAAACTTGGGTAAAGGGAGGGTCACATTCCGGTCTCCTCGGGTTGGAAATCCGGGGCGTGACAGGATAGAGGGGAAGGTTGTTTTGCCACCCATTGTGGATTAGTTCCCGGATATGTTTCTCAAGGACTTAGTCAGTTTGCCACATGTGAGGGAGGTAGAGTTTTCGATTGAGTTGTTGCTGGGGATAGCACCTATCAGATTAGCGGCCTATCGGATGGCGCCGACGGAGCTTAGAGAGCTAAAGACGCAAGTGGATAATTTATTGGCGTGAGGCTTTATCAGGCGAAGTAGCTCACCGTGGGGCGCTCCAGTGTTGTTCGCCAAGAAAGTGGATGGTTCGCTTCGGTTGTGTATAGATTACAAAAAGCTGAACCAGGTGACCATGAAGAATAGGTATCCATTACTGAGGATCGATGATCTGTTCGATCAATTTCGAGGTGCGAGGTGGTTTTCCGAGTTAGATTTGAGGTATGGATACCATCACTTGAGGGTTAGGGAGGCAGATATCGCTAAGACCGCATTTAGTTGTCGTTATGGGCATTATGAGTGGCTTATGATGCCGTTTGGGCTCATGAATGCTCTAGTAGTGTTTATAGGATTGATGAACCAGGTGTTTGCTCCATATTTAGATATGTTCATTGTGGTGTTCATCGACGATATTTTGGTTTATTCAGCATTTGCAGGTTGTATTGCAGACTTGAGAGAGCACCGATTGTACGCCAAGTTCATGAAATGTGACTTATGGTTACAACAGGTGAACTTCTTGGGGCATGTAGTCTCTTCAGAGGGTATCACAGTGGATCCTGAGAAGATCGAGGTGGTTATATCATGGAAAAGGCCCACGAATGTGTTTGACATTCGTAGCTTCCTTGGTTTGGCAGGCTACTATCGGAGGTTCGTGGAGGATTTTTATAGGTTAACAGCTCCTATGACGAACCTGACCAGGAAGGGAGTTCCTTTTGTTTGGTCCGATGCATATGAGAGTGCTTTCATGGAGCTGAAGGCATAATTGACCTCAGCACCTGTCCTAATTTTCCCAAAGGAAGGAGTGCCTTTTGAGGTGTATTGTCAAGCTCCCTGGGTGGGGCTTGGTTGTGTGTTGACGCGGACTCGGCAGGTGATTGCTTATGGGTCTAGGCAGTTGAGGCCACATGAGCAAAATTATCCCACGCATGATTTGGAGTTGGCTACAATGATCTTTGCTCTAAAGAGTAGGCAGCATTATTTCCTTGGGGAGAAATTTGTGGTGTATATAGACCACAAGAGCTTCCAGTATATCTTTTCTCAGTGAGACCTAAACCTTAGGCAAAGGCAGTGGGTGGAGCACTTGCAGCAGTTTCAGTTTGATATGATGTATACCCCTGGAAAGGGTAATGTAGTGGCAGATGCTTTGAGTAGGAAGAGCAGGGATGTGGTTGCCTATTGTGCCATCAAGGAATGGGAAATGATGAGACAGTTAGCAGCAATGAGATTGCAGATGGTGACCAATGAGGGGTGAGGGATCCTCAGTGTTGTTGTCGCAGTCCCTGAGTTGCAGCACAAGATCATAGAAGATCAACTGGGGGACGTTGACTGTGAGGTCATCAGGGACAGGATACAGAGCATGTCTTGAGGTATAGGGGTAGACTGATAGTTTCCACTTCTCTTCAGGAGGAGGTTCTTTGGGAATTTCACCAGTCGAGGTTAGCTGTACATCCTAGTGGAACTAAGATGTACCGTGCTGTGTGGAGGCAGTATTAGTGGTTAGGCATAAAGAAGGCAGTTGCTGATTATGTGAGGAGGTGTTTGACTTGTCAGCAGGTCAAGGCAGAGCACCTGAGATCAGCTAGTGAATTGCAGTCATCGCCAGTGCCAGAGTGGAAATAGGACCACGTGACCATGGATTTCATCACTGGACTTCCTCGTTCTAGGGGACATGACACTATATGGGTGATTGTGGACCGGTTGACCAAATCGGCGCATTTTATTCCAACTCGGGAGACAGACCCAATGAGGACTTTGGGACATAGGTATCTTGATGTTATTGTGCGGTTGCATGGAGTCCCTTTGTCTATTATATCTGATCGGGATGCCAGGTTTACATCTTAGTTTTGGAGAAAGTTGCAGCGAGCTTTGGGTACTAGGGTGAACCTGAGTACAACTTTTCATCCACAGACAGACGGTCAGTTTAAGCGGACGATTCAAATGCTCGAGGATATGTTACGTGCCTGTGTCCTCGATTTTGGAGGTTGTTGGGAGACTCACCTTCCTTTGGTGGATTTCTATTACAAAAATAGTTATCAGGTCACCATTGGGATGGCTCCGTATGAGGCGCTATATGGGCGGCCATGTAGATCACCTTTGTGTTGGACCCAGACAGGAGAGACAGCGGTTCTCGGTCCCGATATGGTCCGAGACACCACCGAGATCGTGCAGCTGATTCGAGAGCGTATGTTGATAGCGCAGAGTCAGCCGAAGTCCTATGCGGACCAGAGGCATCGACCTTTGCAGTTTGAGGTGGGTGACTGTGTATTTTTGTGGGTTTCACCGCATCGAGGGCATCAGAGGTTTGGGCATGGATCCAAACTCTCCCCTTGTTTTGTGGGTCCGTTTGAGATTGTTGCCACTGTGGGTGCCGTGGCTTATCAGTTAGCTTTGCCACCGGAGTTGGCGCGATTGCATGATGTATTCCATGTGTCTCAGTTGCGACGGTGTCACCCAGAACCTTCTCAAGTGTTGGACTATCGTGAGATAGACTTGCCTGATGATGGTGCCATTATTGAGATGCCGGCTCAGATTTTGGACAGACGGGATCAGGTCTTGCAGGGCAAGATAATCCCACTGGTCTGGGTGTTATGGCGACACCGAGGTATGGAGGAGCAAACTTGGGAGAAAGAGAGCCAGATGCGAGTTTTTTATCCTGAGCTGTTCGAGGACGATCACTCCTGTGGTGTGGAGGATGTGAGGGCCTTCCCTGAGGTATTTGAGGTATGAGTTATATCGTTTTGCATATGTTTTGAACCTTTATATGGTTATACTTGAGATGTGGTTTAGCTTGTTGATGGATCTTGTAAGCCCTTTTGGCTTGTTGTGAGTTGCATTACACCTGTGTGGTTGGTGATCATGTTTTGTGTTCTGTTGTTGTGAGATGATTGAGCTTGAATTTTGCGATGTCTTTTGAGCATGTGTTTTATTTTCGAGGACGAAAAGTTCAAAGGTGGGGAGGATGTAAAGACCCGTATTTGGGTAGGGCTTAGAGATAGTGTTTCTCTGTTACTGAAAACAACTGGACAATATTGTGTTCGTCAATGTGAGCATTTTGATTGTAATTGGGCCCAATTCCGGGTCGGGGCCCCAAGTGGCCCAATTGTTGAATTTCTCGGGATTCATTAGTTGACCTTGCATTTGAGTGGTCAATTGGGTTGGAAAATATCTGGATAGCGATGTGCTCGTCATTTTGAGTGTTTTGGATGTACTTGGGCTCAATTTAGAGTTCGTGATCCCAGGAGGTCAATTAATATTTTTAGAATTTATTAATAAAAAGAAAATGCAGAAATATAAATAGGAGGAAAGTAAGAGCTTCTACGTTATGTTTCATTGTTCGTGCGTTGGAGAGCTGAGAGCGAGAGAGAGAGAGAGAGAGAGAGAGAGAGAGAAGGAAGCTTGGAGCCTTCGCTTTGGGGCATTTTGAGCTTGTTCGATCCCCAAGATTCATTCCAGGTAGGTGTTCCATTGATTCTTCACCCTTTCTTTGCTGTTTAATTGGATTAACAGGCAAGAATTAGATGAAATCATGAAAATTCATGATGAACCCTAGGAATTGGAAAAAAAGGAAATTGAGCACGAAACCTAGATGATTTAGGTTGTTTGGTAGCCTAATGTGGCTAGATGATGTTATAAACCCTTAATAGGGATGAATTGATGCTTGGAAATGAGGTTTTAACGGGTATAACTGGGTTTCGAGATGAAACGAAGAAGAACGCAGTCAACAGATTGTGACTGGAGTTCTGCTCGACACTATAGCATTGAGCAGTCTCAAGCAGAGGCTCGAGTAGTCTCAAGTAGAGGCTTCGAGCAGGGAGCGTTAAGCAGAATGTAGGATCGAGCAGGTGTTTTGAGCAGTCTCGAGCGAGCGTTTTGAGCAATTAGGCGGTCCGATTCGGTTCCATGGACTGGACTATTTACATTATAAACAATTATGCCTCTCCATATTTTAAGTACCATACTTAAGTTACAATGTAAATAACAAAATACCCCTCATTTGGATTCAAAGAAAAATACTAGAAAATTAAATTCCCACTCCTTCAAAATTTGAAAAATGGGATTTAGTGTAAAATCCCGGAAATATGTAGTTTTTTGTAATGGTGACTTTTTGGAAAGTGGTGTTACACCTCTTAGAAAAATCCCAAAAAGTTAGATTACTTTAGTTATGGTATGGGGAGCCAATGTCGGGACTTTTTATTTCAAGAAAATAGCTTCTACGAAGATCCTCTCTCTTGGCCAAGACTTGAGGATCGACTTGTGAAGACAGGTCTCAGTTATAAAGGGAGTGTTGTGAACCTTAATACCATACTGGTGTTGGTGTGTTAGTTTGAGGATTTGGGCCTTGGGCTCTGTGACTTATTTGTGTTCTCACTATGATGCACAGGTTGTGCTATGTGGTCGAGCTTGTGGTGACAGGCTAAGGCCTGGGATGAGCCATTGAGCTCATGATGATAGGCTGTGGCCTGAGTTGAGCCGTTGAGCTCGTGGAGCTGGGGCTGAGTGCCCTGAACTAGGATCCTATTAAGGATCATGGACAAATTGTCCTATGTGGGTAGGCTGGGTCCTGATGTTTGTTTGTAGGCTGAGTTCTGATTATTGTGCACACTACACGAGGCACGAGTACACTGAGCATATAATATATACTTGTATGTGTTGTATGATGTGCAGTTTTGGGGTCACCTACTGAGCTTGTAGCTCACTCCTACGTGTTGTTTACCCTTTTCAGGTGTGACCCAAGACTAGTGGAGGACTTTCTTCTAGGAGGACATGGCCACTACTATGATGTATGAGACACTACTGTATGCTGTGTTGCTTATGTATTGTATCCCGGACATGGGCCCGTGGACAGTTGTATTTTTATACTATTTGTGATGTGATGTCTGTATGACTATTTTACTTATTATATGTATGATGATGTATGGAAAAGTACAGGATTACCCTTGATGTATGAATGTATTGTACAGGGTTGCATGATTGAGACAGCACCCGCGGTGTAGTCTTTATTGGTGCTAGTCACCAACCCCTTGACCATTCGGGTGCAGGCAAGGGGAAGTCATATTCCTGGTTTCAGGTTCCCTGGAAATTGTGGGCACGACATGGATAGTTGGAGATTCTTAGGAAACCTGCGTCCCATTGCTTTTTGACTTCTTCTTTAATTTTCAGTAGCATCTCCTATCTCATTCTTCGCAATTTCTGCTGTACTGGCTTGCACTCTGGCTTCACTGGTATGTGATGCTGCACTATATCTGTGTCTAATCCCGGCATATCTTGATATAAACATGCAAAAACATCTATGTAGCTTCTTAACATCTCAATTAATTGCTTTTTGATGTCGGCAGCAATTAAGGACCCCACCCTCAATTCTTTTGGTTCGGCTGCCGTCCCCAAATTCACTGTTTCTAATGGGTCTTCACTTGGAATGGATAAGCGATCGTCCCTTTCAAATAGGCGTATGATCACTCCTGGTAGCTCAAGTGTCTCCTTTACCTCATTCTCATCAGCTTCAAACATTGGCTGCTCCCAGTTTGGACTTTGGTTAAACCTTAAGCATATCATCTTGCTTTTGCATACGATGTTTTCATTGACATTGTGATACCTGCTTATAAAAGAATGACAAGTTGGTAACCAAATATGATATGCATATGTCATGAATGGAATGCACCGTGAAAGATTTGAAAAAAGTACATTTTATTGGAAAGCTTTTAATAGAAACAAATGTTCATAGCTTCAAAAGACATCGAAATAGAATACATTAACTCCCAATGACCCCCTAAGCATTACATTATAGGGAGGTCCAGGCTGGTCCAATTGTTTAATGTCTGGTTGGGAACCTTTCGCACTACCAGAACCATCTCACTTGGTGCATGCTCGTCTGTGTCCAGTGCAGCTACAGTCCCAGTCTCAGTTTCAGCTTGGCTATTGTGGATAAACCCTCTACTCCGGAAGGTAACATGTAAGGGGGGAAAGCTCCTCTTTTCTTATCGTATTGGCCTTTTCTGAACCTTGCCGTTCTGATTTCCCTTGTAAAGATTTGTATTTGGCTAGGATTGAGAGATGGTCATTCGATGGGAATGCAACTATCTGGACGGTAGTGTAGCCATTGGTGTGACATTTTGACAGTACTTAGGCCCGATTCCGAGTTGGGACCCCGAGTGGCCTGAATGTTGACTTTCTAGGGGTTTATCGGTTGGCTTTGCATTTGAGCAGTCATTTGAGTGTGATAATACCTAAATAGTATTGTGCTCGTTATTTCGAGCGTTTTGATAGTAATTTGACTCAATTTGGAGTTCGTGACATTGGAGGTCAATTATTATACCTTTAGGTCGACCAACATAGTTATCATGCCACAATTGGGATGGCTCCGTATGAGGCGCTATATGGGCAGCCTTGTAGATCACCTTTGTGTTAGGTACAGACAGGAGAGGCAGTGGTTCTTGGTCCCGATATGGTTCGAGAGACCACAGAGATTGTGTAGCTGATTCGACAGCGTATGTTGACAGTGCAGAGTAGGCAAAAGTCCTACATAGATCAGAGGCGTCGCCTGTTGCAGTTTGAGGTGGGTGATCATGTATTTTTGTGGGTTTCACCGTGTCAAGGGCATCAGAGGTTTGGGCGTGGATCCAAACTCTCCTCTCGTTTTGTAGGGCCTTTTGAGATTATTGCCATTATGGGTGCAGTGGCTTATCGGAAAGCTTTGCCACCGGAATTAGCACAAGTACATGATGTATTCCATGTGTCTCAGATAAGATGATATCACCCAAATCCTTCTCATGTGTCGGATTATCGCGAGATAGACTTGGCTGATGATGGTACTGTTGTCGAAATGCCGGCACAGATTTTGGACAGGCGGGAGCAGGTCTTACGGTGCAAGACAATCCCACTGGTTTGGGTGTTATGGTGACACCGAGGCATGGAGGAGCAGACTTGGGAGAAAGAGAGCCAGATGCGGGTACTTCATCCTGAGTTGTTCGAGGATGATCAGTTCTGAGGTGGGGAGGATGTGAGGTCCTTCCCTGAGGTATACGTTATGATTTATGCATTTTTTTTGCACATATGTCCTTGAGATGTGGTTTAGCTTGTTGTTATTGTTAGATGTGGTTTAGTTTGTTGTTGTTGTTAAATCTTATGACTTTTTTTGGCTTGTTGTGAATTGCATTGCCCTTATGTTGTTGGTGATCATGTTGATGATCATGTTTTGTGTCTTGTTGTTATGCGGCGCTTGAGCTTGAATTTCGACATATCCTTTGGGCAAGTGTTTTATTTTTGAGGATGAAAAGTCCTATGGTGGAGAAAATGTAAAGATTCGTATTTGGGTAGGATTGAGAGATGACCATTCAATGGGAATGCAACTATCTGGATGGGTAGTGTAGCCATTGTTGTCAGCATTTTGACAGTACTTGGGCCCGATTCCGAGTCGGGACCCCAAGTGGTCCGAATGTTGACTTTCTAGGGGTTTATTGGTTGACTTTGCGTTTGAGCAGTCATTTGAATGTGATAATACCTGAATAGTATTGTGCTCGTTATTTCGAGTGTTTTGATAGTACTTTGACTCAATTTCGCAGCAGTATTTCACAACTGTATTCCGTAGCAATATTCCGCAGTAGTGTTCCATAGCAATATTCCGCAGCAGTGCAACTGCACTGGATTGGACCACTTGTCACGGACCGAGGCTTATCCTAGCACACTTAGGCTATTTTGGGGTATTTTCCCCTTGTAAAGTGTTGTAACTTAGCTTATAGAATAAGTTGTAGAGATTTTATATTTCAATCATATATGATGCCTCCTGATGTCATAACCGTAAAAGTGTTAACATCTATATGTAGGAGAGTGATGTTGTGAAGCTTTCAAGCAATCAATACAATCGTTTATTGCCTCCATTCAATCGTTTTTTCGCTAAATGCTTCACTACACAATTGCTTTACAACGGATCGATGGGTTCTGATCCAAATGTGACGAGTTAGGCTGACCTAGCGTTCCTTCGTACGGGTGAGAACTAGGTGCCGCACGAGTTAAGCTGCTATAAAGGCTAATCCCGTGACAAGACCATTTACATTGTAACCTTTAAGTCAAGTACTATGCTTAACTTACAATGTAAATAGCGATATACCTCCTTTCGGATTCAAAGAAAAATACTAGAAAATTAAATTCTCACTCCTTCAAAATATGAAAATTGGGATTTAGTGCAAAATCTTGGAAAAATCCAGTCTTTTGTAGAGGTGCATTTTTGGAAAGTGGGGTTAGGCATCTCAGAAAAATCCCCAAAAATCATATTATCTTTGTTATGATATGGAGACCTAATGCCAAAACTTTTTATTGCAAAAAAACAACTGCTATGAGTATCTTCTTCCTTGGTCAAGGCATGAGGATCGATTTGTGAAGACTGGCCTCAATTATAAAAGGAGTGTTGTCAAACTTAATGCCATAGTGGTGTTGGTATGTTGGTTTGAGGAGTTGGGGCTTGGATTCCATGACTTATTGTGTTCCCACCGTGCAGCATAGGTGATACTATGTGGTTGATGTGATAGGATAAGGCCTGGGTTGACTCGTTGAGCTCGTGGAGCTAGGGCTGAGTGCCCTAAGCTGAGATCCTGTTGAGGATCGTGTTAAGTCGTTGAGCTCGTAGAGCTTAGGCTTAGTGCCCTGAGTTGGTATCCTATTGAGGATTGTGGACAAGTTGTCCTGTGGGGGCAGGCTGGGTCCTGATGTTTGTTTGCAGGCTGAGTCCTGATGATTATGAACACTACACGATGCACGAGTACACTGAGCATATAGTATAAACTTGTATATTTGCATGATGTGGAGTTTTAGGGTCACCTACTGAGCTCATAGTATAAAGACTTGTATTTGGGTAGTTTTGAGAGATAGTCATTTTATGGGAATGTAACTATCTGGATGGTAGTGTAGCCGTCGATGTGAGCATTTTGACTGTACTTGGGCCCAATTTCGAGTCGGGGCCCTATTTGACCCGACTGTTGACTTTTCGAGGTTTATTGGTTGACTTTGCATTTGGGCAGTCATTTGGGCGTAATAATATCTGTTTAGTGTTGTGCTCGTCATTTCGAGTGTTTTAACTGTAGTTTGACTCAATTCGGAGTTCGGGGTCTTGGAGGTCAATTTTTGTGTTGGGAGGTCAATTATTGACTGCGTCAATGGTGGACTAGGGCAGTTGACTGGCAGAAATATAAATAGCAGAAAAAAAAGAGAAGAAGCTTTCACTTTACTTTTCACGTTTGTGCGTTTGAGAGAGAGAGCTTAAGAGAGCTTGGAGGCCTTGGCGATTTGGGGCGATTTGGGTTCGTGGAGCTCAAAGATTCACTTCAAGTAGGTGTTCTTGAACTTCTTATCTCTCTCTTGTTTTGGATCTGCACGAATTTATCATGATTTATGAAATTGAGCATGAACCCTGGAATTTGGGGAAAACCAATTTTGGGTTAGATCTAATGGTTTAGCATAAGATCTGTGGTTAAGAACTGTTTTATATCATTGTGGATATATGTTTCTGTGATTTTGGGGTTGATTAACTGTGTTTTTCATGAGGGTTGATAAGTCAACCATGGAAATCTGGGTTTAGATCTAGATTTCTGGAAATCTGGAATTTTATACGTGTTTCTGTTGTTTCTGCGTGATTTAGAGGCGTTCTGGATACGTTTTGAGGTAGATATCATAGTTTGTTGCGAAACAGGGGTGTTAGTGAGCATCTGGGAGTTTCTGGGCGTGTTCCAGATGAAGAATAGGCAAAAACGATGATGAACAGTACCCTGGGCGCGTTACTGGATCGAACTAACGAAAATCCGAAGTTCTGGGTCATAGTTCGTAGACCCGTAGTTCGTAGGTCGAAGGTTCGTAGTTCGTAGGGTCGTAGTTCGTAGACCCGTAGTTTGAAGGCTCGTAGTTCGTAGGTTCGAAGGTTCGTAGTTCGTAGGGTCATAGTCCGAAGGTCGAAGATCGTAGCCTCGCTTCGAGGCGCGCTGCAGCTCCGCACTCCGCAGCTACGAGTCGCCATTCTGCAACTACGAGTCGCAGCTCCAACAGTGTAACTGGACACTGGACAGCACTGGACTGGAACTATTTACATCGTAACCTATACCCATCTACACATTTAAGTACTTAAACTACTATGTAAATAACGAAATACCCCCCATTTAGATTCAAAGAAAAATACCAGAAAAATTAATTCCCACTCTTTTAAAATGTGAAAATTGGGATTTAGTGTAAAATCTCGGAAAAACCCAAAAGTTCGTAGTGGTGAATTTTTGAAAAGTGGGTTAGACATCTCAGAAAAATCTCCAAAAATCAGACTATCTTATTTATGATATGGGAACCCAATGTCGGGACTTTTGATTTCAAGAAAATAGCTGCTATGGGTATTTCCTTCATAAATCAAGGATTGAGGATTTACTTGTGAAGACTGGCTACAGTTCCAAAGGAAATGTTGAGAATGACATGCCATACTAATGTTAGTATGTTGGTGTGAGGTATTGGGGCATGGACTCCGTGACTTGTTTGGGTTCTCACCGTGATGCACCGATGGTGCTATGTGGTTGACGTGGCAGGCATATGCACCGATGGCAGGCCTGTGTGGCGACTGTGGCCGGGCATATTGCGCTGTGGACAGGCTAAGGCCTGAGTTGAGCCGTTGAGCTCGTGGAGCTAGGGCTGAGTGCCCTGAGCTGGGATCCCATGGAGGATCGTGGACAAGTTGTCCTGTATAGGCAGGCTGAGTCCTGATGTTTGTTTGCAGGCTGAGTCCTGATGATTGTGCACACTACACGGTGCATGAGTACACTGAGCATATAGTATAGACTTATATGTGTTGCATGATGTGGAGTTTTGGGGTTACCTTCTGAGCTGATCGCTCACCCCTACTTGTTGTTTACCCTTTTCAGGTGTGACCCGAGACTAGTGGAGGGCTTTCTTCCAGGAGGACGCCCACTACTCTTATATATGATACAGTACTGTATTCTGTATTTTATTGTGTGTTGTATCCCGGACATGGGTCTGTGGACAGTTGTATTTGCATACTGTTTGTGATTTAATGTCTGTATGACTTTTTGACTTATCATGTGCATGATGATGTATGGGAAAGTACAGGATTACCCTTGATGTATGACTGTACAGGGTTACATATTTGAGATAGCACCCGCGGTGTAGTCCCTATTGGTGCTAGTCACCAACCCCTTGTCCTTTCGGGTGCGGGCAAGGGGAAGTCATGTTCCTGGTTCCGGGTTCTCTGAAATTCAGGGGCGTGACAAGTTGGTATCAGAGCATGGTCTAGTGGACCTAGGTTAGGGAGGGCGCCTGATCAACGCAGTCCTTACATGTATTCTAGGTTATTTTGGTGTTAGTTAGATTATCCTAGGAGCATACATGGGGATGGGATGCATTGCTAGTGGTATGATTGTGTGCATATAGGGCACTAGATTGTCTTTGTGTGTGATATGATTGCCTTTGGTGTCAGGATGGCACGTGGCCGTGAGAGCCAGGACTTGATTGTGGTGTACCCTGAGGGGTGACACGATGCTATATGCATGGTTGTGGACCTACGGGTCGTGTGGTGTACCCTGATGGGGGACACGATGCTATATGCATGGTTGTGGACCTACGGGGCGTGTGGTGTACCCTAATGGGGGACACGATGCTATATGCATGGTATGGACCTACGGGTCGTGTGGTGAGAACCTACAAGTCGGTTGTGCCTTTGATGGCTGTTTGTGCTAGCGGTGCAAGTATTGATCGTTTGATTGTTTGTTGTTGTGGCCAGTGTGATGGCACCACCGAGGAGGGTTGTCCGAGGCCAGGGTCTGGCAGAGGAGCCCACGATAGAGTCGGGGCACCAGGGGCAGCAGAGCCCGCAGCAGAGATCGTCAGCTCCCGTTGTGGGACCTGATTTGGCTCAGGTATTGATTCAGTTGCAGGAGGCCATGCAGGGTATGCAGGGCTTGATGAGGGATATGGCTAGAGAGGTGGATGAGCTGAAGAGGCAACAGCAGCCTCAGCAGCCACCACAGCCTCAGCAGCAGGAGGCGAGGGTGGTGCAAGATGTGCACCAGCAGGAGGTCGTGATAGAGCCAGCACGACGAGGAGTGGATTGGGCTGCGCCGTTTTTGAAACATGCACCCAGGACTTTTGAGGATGGTTCGCGGCCAGAGGTAGCCGAGGACTGGATTAGGTGGACAGAGGACATCTTTGAGATGATTGGGGTGCCAGATGAGGAGAGAGTGCGCGTGGCAACGCACTATCTATTGGGTATCCCACGCAGGTGGTGGGAATCCACTAGAGCTGTCCATGGTAGTCAGAAGAGCTGGAGAGAGTTTGTTGAGCGTTTCTTTGGGGAGTATTTTCCCAGCTCGTTGTAGTATGCTCGACGTAAAGAGTATTATGAGCTTGTGCAGGGTAGCATGACTGTGGGGGAGTATGTGCAGGCCTTCACAGATTTAGGGCGGTTTGCTCTTGAGGCTTGGGAAAAGGAAGCTCGTAAGACGCAGGATTTTATTCAGGGCTTGAGGCCACCTCTGAAAAGACAGCTGGAACTGATGCAGTTGACCAGCTATCGGGAGCGCGGTCGACAAGGCACTCATTATTGAGCGAGGTCAGGATCAGGCGAGTGCCCAGAGGCCGGGCGGTTCGGTAGGTCCGAGCAAGAAGAGGCAGAGTGGGGAGAGCAGTGCCGCTCATCCTGAGAGGAGGCAGGTGCAGAGGGTTTCCAGCCAGGCGGTGGGACCCCGTGAGAGTTCATCCAGCAGAAGGCCAGGTACCTGTTGGAGTTGTGGTTTGACCGGGCATGTCTCGAGAGACTGCCCAAGGAAAAAGATGACCTATTTCCGATGCGGGAAAGTGGGGCATGGAGCTAGGGAATGTGTTACCCTTAGCTCTACCAGCAATGTAGGCCCTCGTCCGAGAGATCAGGGACAGAGGAGTGGGGCTCCGTCTCAGAGGTCAGTGCCACCGGCACAGAGCACGCAGATACAACCTGTGGTGCAGCAGCCTCAGCGGGAGGCACAGGGTCATGTTGATCAGCGGGGCAAGGCCCCAATGGGCTAGGCTAGTGGCAGTGGACCCCGAGGGAGGACTTTTGCCCTTACCAACAGAGAGGCAGAGGTTCCACCAATGGACGAGGCAGGAGCAGGACCTTCAGTGGTGAGAGGTACCATTATCATTTCTCATACTATCTGTTCAGTTTTGATTGATACTGGTGCTACCCATTCTTTTATTTCGTATGCTACGGTGGTTGGGTTAGAGTTGGACCAGGAGACAGTTAGTCAGTCTCTGGTGGTTGCTTCACCTTTGGGTGGACTTGTGATACTTGAGAGTATCTGTCGCGCTTGTCAGGTAACACTTGGGGGTGTTAACCTGTTGTGTAATTTGTATATCATGGAGTTAGATGATTTTGATGTTATCCTGGGTATGTACTGGTTGGTCTCCGTGGAGGCCAAGATTGATTGTTTTCGATGGCGTTTGACGTTCCGTACGCCAGAGGGCATGCGGGGTATCTTTGTGGGTGAGTGGACTGAGGAGGCATGCAGGTTGGGACCTTTGAGGCATGGGTGGGGTGATGTGACCCACCAGTTAGCCAACTTGACGTTGGTTGACAGGAGGAGAGAGGGGAAGGCTATTTTGCCACCCATTGAAGATCAGTTCCCGGATGTGTTTCCCGAGGACTTGGTCAGTTTGCCACCCGTGAGGGAGGTAGAGTTTTCGATCGAGTTGTTGCCAGGGACAACCCCGATCAGGTTAGCGGCCTATAGGATGGCACCGACAGAGCTTAGAGAGCTCACGAGACAGATAGATGACCTATTGGCACGAGGCTTTATCAGGTGGAGTAGCTCACCGTGGGGCGCTCTAGTGTTGTTTGCCAAGAAGGCGGATGGTTCACTTCGGCTGTGTATAGACTACCGAAAGCTGAACCAGGTGACTGTGAAGAACAGGTACCCATTACCGAGGGAGGATCGATGATCTGTTCGATCAGTTTCGAGGTGTGAGATGGTTTTCCAAGATAGACTTGAGATCTGGATACCATCAGTTGAGGGTTAGGGAGGCAGATATCCCTAAGACCGCATTCAGTTGTCGCTATGGGCATTATGAGTGGCTTGTGATGCCATTTGGGCTCACAAATGCTCCAGCAGTGTTTATGGGATTGATGAACCAAGTGTTTGCTCCATATTTAGATATGTTCGTTGTGGTGTTCATCGACAATATTTTGGTCTACTCAGCGACCAAGAGGGACCATGAGGAGCATTTGCAAGTTGTGTTGCAGACCTTGCGAGAGCACTGGTTGTATGCGAAGTTCACGAAATGTGACTTTTGGTTGCAACAGGTGCACTTCTTGGGGCATGTGGTATCTTCGGAGGGTATCACAGTGGATCCTGAGAAAATTGAGGCAGTCATGTCGTGGAAGAGGCCCGCGAATGTGTTTGAGATTCGTAGCTTCTTTGGTTTGGCAGGCTACTATCGGAGGTTCGTGGAGGATTTTTCCAGGTTGGCAGCTCCTATGACGAACCTGACCAGGAAGGAAGTTCCTTTTGTTTGGTCTGATGCGTGTGAGAGTGCTTTCATGGAGTTGAAGGCACGATTGACCTCAGCACCTATCTTGATTCTCCCACAGGAGGGTGTGCCTTTCGAGGTGTATTGCGATGCCTCTAGGGTGGGGCTTGGTTGTGTCTGATGCAGACTCGGCAGGTGATTGCTTATGGATCTAGGCAGTTGAGACCACATGAGCAGAACTATCCCACGCATGATTTGGAGTTGGCTACAGTGATCTTTGCACTTAAGAGCTGGCAGCATTATCTCCTTGGGAAGAAGTTTGTGGTGTATACGGACCACAAGAGCTTGCAGTATATCTTCTCTCAGCGAGACCTGAACCTTAGGCAGAGGCGGTGGGTGGAGTACCTGCAGCAGTTTCAGTTTGATATGATGTACACCCCTGGGAAGGGTAATGTGGTGGCAGATGCGCTGAGTAGGAAGAGCAGGGCCGTGGATGCCCATTGTGCCATTAAGGAATGGGAAATGATGGGACAGTTAGCAGCGATGAGGTTGCAGATGGTGACCAGTGAGGGGCGGGGAACCCTCAGTGTTGTCGTCGCAGTCCCTGAGTTACAGCGTAGGATCATAGAGGATCAGCTGGGGGACGTTGATTGTGAGGTCATCCGCGACCGGATTCAGACTGGGCAGGCACCTTCTGATTGGACTGAGGATGTAGAGCATGTGCTGTGGTGTAGGGGTAGATTGATAGTTCCCACTTCTATTCAGGAGGAGGTTCTTCGGGAATTTCACCAGTCGAGGTTAGCTGTACATCCTGGTGGAACCAAGATGTACCATGCCGTGAGGAGGCAGTTTTGGTGGCCAGGCCTGAAGAAGGCCGTTGCTGATTTTGTGAGGAGGTGTTTGACCTGTCAGCACGTCAAGGCAGAGCACCTGAGATCAGCTGGTGAGTTGCAGTCATTGCCAGTGCCAGAGTGGAAATGGGACCATGTGACTATGGATTTTGTCACTGGACTTCCTCGTTCTAGGGGACACGACACTATATGGGTTATTGTGGACCGGTTGACCAAATCGGTGCATTTTATTCCAATTCGAGAGACAGACCCAGTGAGGACTTTGGGACAGAGGTATAAGGATGTTATTGTGCGGTTGCATGGAGTCCCATTGTCTATTGTATCTGATCGGGATGCGAGGTTTACATCTTAGTTTTGGAGACAGTTGCAGCGAGCTTTAAGTACCAGGGTGAACCTGAGTATAGCTTTTCATCCGCAGACAGACGGTCAGTCGGAGCGGACGATTAAGACGCTCGAGGATATGTAGCATGCCTGTGTCCTAGATTTTGGAGGTTATTGTGAGACTCACCTTCCTTTGGTGGAGTTCTCTTACAACAACAGTTATCAGGCCACGATTGGGATGGCTCCGTATGAGGCGCTGTATGGGCGGCCTTGTAGATCACCCTTGTGTTGGGCACAGACGGGAGAGATAGTAGTTCTCGGTCCCAATATGGTTCGAGAGACCACGGAGATAGTGCAGTTGATTAGACAGCGTATGCTGACAGCACAGAGTAGGCAGAAGTCCTACGAGGATCAGAGGCGTCGACCCTTGTAGTTTGAGGTGGGTGACCGTGTATTTTTGTGGGTTTCACCGCGTCGAGGGCATCGGAGGTTTGGATGTGGATCCAAACTTTCCCCTCGTTTTGTGGGGCCGTTTGAGATTGTTGCCACCGTGGACGCAGTGGCGTACCGATTAGCTTTGCCACCGAGTTGGCGCGAGTACATGATGTGTTTCATGTGTCTCAGTTGAGGCGGTATCACCCTGATCCTTCTCATGTGTTGGACTATCGCGAGACAGACTTGGCTGATGATGGTGCCGTTGTTGAGATGCCGGCACAGATTTTGGACAGGCGGGACCAGGTCTTGCGAGGCAAGACGATCCCACTAGTTCGGGTGTTATGGCGACACCAAGGCATGGAGGAGCAGACTTGCGAGAAAGAGAGCCAGATGCGGGTTCTTCATCCTGAGCTGTTCGAGAATGAGGGGAGGATGTGAGGACCTTCCCTGAGGTATGAGTTATGTTTTATGCATTTGTTTTGCATATGTTGTTTGTGATGTGGTTTAGCTCGTTGTTGTTGGATTTTGTCAGCCCTTTTGGCTTGTTGCGAGTTGCATTGCACATGTGTGATGTTTTATGTTTTGTTGTTGGGACATTGAGCTTGAATTTTGCTATGTCCTTTGGGCATGTGTTTTATTTTCAAGGACGAAAAGTCCTAAGGTGGGGAGGATGTAAAGACTCGTATTTGGGTAGTTTTGAGAGATAGTCATTCTATGGGAATGTAACTATCTGGACGGTAGTGTAGCCGTCGATGTGAGCATTTTGACTGTACTTGGGCCCGATTCCGAGTCGGGGCCCCATTTGACCCGATTGTTGACTTTTTGGGGTTTATTGGTTGACTTTGCATTTGGGCGGTCATTTGGGTTTAATAATATCTGTTTAGTGTTGTGCTCGTCATTTCGAGCGTTTTGACTGTAGTTTGACTCAATTCGGAGTTCGGGGCCTTGGAGGTCAATTTTTGTGTTGGGAGGTCAATTATTGACTGGGTCAATGGTTGACTAGGGCAGTTGACTGGCAGAAATATAAATAGCGAAAAAAAAAAGAGAAGAAACTTTCACTTTACGTTTCACATTTGTGCATTTGAGAGAGAGAGCTTAAGAGAGCTTGGAGGCCTTGGCGATTTGGGGCGATTTGGGTTCGTGGAGCTCAAAGATTCACTTCAAGTAGTTGTCCTTGAACTTCTTATCTCTCTCTTGTTTTGGATCTGCACGAATTTATCATTATTTATGAAATTGAGCATCAACCCTAGAATTTGAGGAAAACCAATTTTGGGTTAGATCTAATGGTTAAGCATAAGATCTGTGGTTAAGAACTGTTTTATATCATTGTGGATATATGTTTCTGTGATTTTGGGGTTGATTAACTGTGTTTTTCATGAGGGTTGATAAGTCAACCATGGAAATCTGGGTTTAGATCTAGATTTCTGGAAATCTGGAACTTTATACGTGTTTCTGTTGTTTCTGCGCGATTAAGAGGCGTTCTGGACGCGTTTTGAGGTAGATATCGTAGTTTGTTGCGAAACAGGGGTGTTAGTGAGCGTCTGGGAGTTTCTGGGCGTGTTCCAGACGAAGAACAGGCAAAAACGATGATGAACAGTACCCTGGGAGCGTTACTGGGTCGAACTAACAAAAATCTGAAGTTCTAGGTTGTAGTTCGTAGACCCGTAGTTCGTAGGTCGAAGGTTCGTAGTTCGTAGACCCGTAGTTCGAAGGTTCATAGTTCGTAGGTTCGAAGTTCGTAGTTCGTAGGGTCGTAGTCCGAAGGTCGAAGATCGTAGCCTCGCTTCGAGTCTTCGAGGCGCGCTGCAGCTCCGCACTCCGCAGCAACGAGTCGCCGTTCCGCAGCTACGAGTCGCAGCTCTAACAGTGTAACTGGACACTAGACAACACTGGACTGGAACTATTTACATCGTAACCTATACCCATCTACACATTTAAGTACTTAAGTTACTATGTAAATAACTAAATACCCCCATTTGGATTCAAAGAAAAATACTAAAAAAATTAATTCCCACTCTTTCAAAATGTGAAAATTAGGATTTAGTGTAAAATCTCAGAAAAACCCAAAAGTTCGTAGTGGTGAATTTTCGGAAAGTGGGTTAGACATCTCAGAAAAATCCCCAAAAATCAGATTATCTTATTTATGATATGGGAACCCAATGTCTGGACTTTTGATTTCAAGAAAATAGCTGCTATGGGTACTTCCTTCATAAATCAAGGATTGAGGATTTACTTGTGAAGACTGGCTACAGTTCCAAAGGAAATGTTGAGAATGATATGCCATACTAATGTTAGTATGTTGGTGTGAGGTATTGGAGCATGGACTTCGTGACTTGTTTGGGTTCTCACCGTGATGCACCGATGGTTCTATGTGGTTGACATGGCAGGCATATGCACCGATGGCAGGCCTTTGTGGCGACTGTGGTCGGGCATATTCCGCTGTGGACAGGCTAAGGCCTGAGTTGAGCCGTTGAGCTCGTGGAGCTAGGGCTAAGTGCCCTGAGCTGGGATCCCATGGAGGATCGTGGACAAGTTGTCCTGTATGTGCTGGCTGAGTCTTGATGTTTGTTTGCAGGCTGAGTCCTGATGATTGTGCACACTACACAGTGCACGAGTACACTGAGCATATAGTATAGACTTATATGTGTTGTATGATGTGGAGTTTTGGGGTCACCTACTGAGCTGGTCGCTCACCCCTACTTGTTGTTTACCCTTTTCAGGTGTGACCCGAGACTAGTGGAGGGCTTTCTTCCTGGAGGACGCCCACTACTCTGATGTATGATATAATACTGTATTCTGTAGTTTATTGTGTGTTGTATCCCGGACATGGGTCTGTGGACAGTTGTATTTGCATACTGTTTGTGATTTAATGTCTGTATGACTGTTTGACTTATCATGTGCATGATGATGTATGGGAAAGTACAGGATTACCCTTGATGTATGACTGTACAGGGTTATATATTTGAGATAGCACCCGCGGTGTAGTCTCTATTGGTGCTTGTCACCAACTCCTTGACCTTTCGGGTGCGGGCAAGGGGAAGTCATGTTCCTGGTTCCGGGTTCCCTGGAATTCGGGGGCGTGACACATAGCTCACCCCTATTTGTTATTTACCCTTTTCAGGTGTGCCCCGAGACTAGTGGAGGACTTTCTTCTAGAAGGATGTGCCCACTACTCTGATGTATGATAGTTGTATTCTATGGCTTCTGTATTGTGTCCCGAACATGGGTTTGTGGACAGTTGTATTACATACTATTTGTCATATGATGTTTGTATGACTGTTTGACATATTATATGCATGTTGATGTATGAGAAAGTACAGGATTACCTTTGATGTATAACTATACAGGGTTGCATATTTAAGACAGCACGCACAGTGTAGTCTCTATTGGAGCTAGTCACTTACCCCTTGACCTTTCGAGTGCGGGCAAAGGGAAGTCATGTTCCTGGTTCCAAGTACCCTGGAATTCGGGGGCGTGACATCCCTCCTTTTAGCAGCTTCCCTCTGTCTGTCAGCTCTTGTGGGCATATAGCCCAACCCAAACTTCTTATAATTTTCTCGGATAGTTAGCGGTTTCTGAATTCCTTGAGCTTTTGGGCCTAATCCTTGCCCTGGCTTATACCCTTGTCTGATCATGGTAGTCGCAACCATTCTTGCAGCCTTCAAGAGATAATGGTTTGGGGCAAAAGTAACATTCACAATCTTAAACGCCCGATAGGAGCATTTTGGTACATCTTCGTTGTTCTCAACATTAGGAACTGATGCGGGCTTGGTGATGAGGAAATTCAAATGAGTTGGTCTCCCATCCCAAATTTCATCTTTTGGTGGAGGCTTGACGGCACTGCTCCTGCCATGTGGATCCAAGGTCTTCCCAACAAACAGTTATAATATGGCGTAATGTCCATCACCTGAAATTCCACCGTAAAGATAGCTGGTCCAATCAGTAGTGGAATGTCCAGAGTTCCCACCACGTCACGTTTTCCTCCATCGAATGCCCGTACCTTCATCATACAGGGATGCATATAGGATTCGTCAATTGGTAGTTGTTGCAGTATATATAAGGGCATAATATTCAAGGTAAAGCCGTTGTCAATGAGCACTCAGGCTATGGTGTGCTCCTTACACTTGACTGTAATGTGTAGAGCTTTTATATGTCCCTTCCCTTCTTGAGGCAACTCGTCATCTCCAAAGCTAATGACGTTGTTCATGATGAGGTTACTGGCGATTCCATCCATATTCGCCACTGAGACGGTCGGTTGAACAGAGGCTTGGCTCAGAACTTTCAGCAGTGCTTCCTAGTGAGGTTGGGAATCCATCATTTAAGAGAGCAAGGAGATACGAGTTGGTTGTCGACTTAACTGATCCACAATATTATAGAGCATGTTTGGTAACGATACTCAGTATCGATTTTCAGTTTTTTAATATGGAAAACATGTTTAGTTTTATGTTTGGCATCACTTTTCGATATCAATTTTCGAAAACATTTTCTTTTTGTGTATCGAAAACCGAAAACACATTATTTGTGTTTTCATTTTTCGAAAACCGTTTCCTGTCCAATCCATCCGTTGTTGACGCTGCCCACCCCACTGGCCACCGCCCACCACCATGCCACTACGACCTCCCCCCTAGACGGCTTAGCAGATCCTTCGCCATTATTAACGCCACCCACCCCGCTGGCCACTATTGATGCCGCCCACCCCGCAACGCATCCCCCAACCTGCCCTTGCTAACACCCCCCTGCAACCTCCCCCGGTGACGGATCCCCCCCCCCCCCCCGTGGCAGCACCCCCTGCGACGCAGATCTTCCGCTGCGCTCCAGGCTTACGACATCCTCCGGCGATGACTCCTAACTCGTGACATAGCGCCCGCCCTGCGATCGCACCCCTATAATGGATCTGTTGCTGCGATGGACCCCAGTCCTACAACAAATCTATCCATTGCAACAACGACCTCCTAGTCCTCCTTGCCTGTTGCGACGACGCCGGCCTACTGCGATGACGCCCGCTCACTGCTACGATGCCCGCTCAACGAACGAAAAACAAAAACAAAAAACAACAACCAAACACAAAAAGAGTTTTGGATCACAAATTTTGAGAATAGTTGAGTACCGGTTTTTGGAAACTAAAAACCAAAACGTGCAACCAAACATAGCCTATACTCGCTCTACTTCATGAGTTTCAGAAATTCTGCCGTCTCTTCTTTCGTGACTGGTATTCCTTTCCTCATTGCCTCCAGTGTTGGCTCAATATCTTGTTCTGCAACTTTTTCTTTCCTTGATTTGTTAGCCATATCAGGGGCATAAGAACGACCACTCCTGGTTTTCTTTTCTGCTGCGATGGCTCCCTAGACTACTTCACAGCTGTAGTTCCATGGGACTGCTTTATCCGTCTTGTAAGGGAAAGGGGCAGGAACACGTATGGTGAGAGGTGTAATTCCATGAGGCAATTGTGGGATTTCTATTTTTACCTTTTTGTCTGGCACAAGACTTGCATCATGTATAGTGAGAGGCCTGATTCCATGTGGCAGTAGTAGGATTTCAAGAGTCTTAACATTCAAGACAAGGGGTGTTGGCACCCATGATGGTTTGTATGACATATCTCCTTGGATCATGTGGCTTTGATTGTCCGTCTCTTCTCTTGAGAATTTGATCGTCCTTTGGTCCATGAGTTTTTGCGCCACCTCGGAAAACTCACTACATTCTTCGATGTCATGTCCTCGCGACATCTTGTGGAATGGGCATTGTTTTTCCATATGTACCCCCCTCTCTGCTTCTGGTATGTCTTTGGCTCGTATATATCCATGTTTTTGTAGCAATTGAAACAAATAACCTTCTTCATATGTATTTGTGAAGCCTCTCCAATTGTCCTTCAGTCTCAATACTAGCCACATTATTGGAGTGTTCTGGAAGAGGGTTGCTGTTCACATTTGAAGTCCCCATCATTGTGGAAAAATCTAACCAATTGGCATCTTTCAAAGCCTAGACCTTCCTTTTGAATGCTACGCAATTTTCAATATCATGTCCTGCTCCACTAGCATGATACTCACATCTAGCATTTGGTTTATACCAAGCTAAGGGAGGAGACCTTATTTCTCCCAAGGGTGTAGGGAGTACCAGCCTTACTTCTAAAAGCTTGGGGTATAATTCAGTGTATCTTATTAGAATTGGGTCAAACTCTTGTCATGGCCAATGAGGGGCCTGATTTGATCCTGCATGTTGGGTTTGGGCCCTTGGTTGCCCCTGTCCTTGGAATGCGGGTCTAGGTCCTTCTGGAGTTGACGCCCTTGGTTACTCTTGGTATGGTGCTCTTTGGTTAAAATAGGTTTGGTGCCATTGGATATAGAAATGGAACCCCTCCTTGTGGTAAATAGGGCGTGAATTGGGGAGCAGGAGCAGGTGCAACATAGGCAGCTACTGGTGATCCTCTGTGGTACACTTGTGCTTGGTAGAATGTCAGTGGTATTGTCGGGTGTGATTGAAATACTAGGTTGGTCTCACTTTCCTTCTTCTTTGCCAGTGGTTGAAACCTCTTTGATGCCTTGGCCGTATCACCCTTTAGCTTTCCTCCTTTAATACCACTTTCAACACGTTCACCAGACGTGACCAAGTCTACAGAGCTGCTAGAGACATTGTCGATCAATTTCTCATAGTAGACGCCTTTTAGCGTGTTGATGAAAAGAGTAGTGAGTTCTCTTTCTGTAAGGGGCGTTAGACTCCGACAGTCGTCTCTCTCTATCTCCGTGCATAATCCTTGAAGTTTTCATCAGACTTCTTTTCCAAGGACTACAGGGTTAGTCGATCCAACGCCAGCTCGGTGACATGTTTGTATTGTGCCAAGAAGGAGGTAGCTAATTCTTTCCATGTCTTGATACGGTTATCATCCAACTGAAAGTACCAACAGAGGGATGCCCCAGTTAGGCTTTCCTAGAAACAATGTATAAGGAGCTTGTCTTCACTTGCGTAGGCTGCTATCTTTTAACAACACATGGCAAGGTGTGTCCTCGAGCAACGGGACCCATTGAACTTCTCAAATTCTGGCATCTTGAATTTCGGTGGTAGCACCACTCCAGGGACTAAGCATAAGTCTTGTGGGCTAATCATGCCATAGCTGTCGATGCCTTCTACAGCTTTCAATCTTTCCTCCAGTCGTCTTAAAGTGGGAGAGTCAACATTCTCCTTAGGAGCTGGAGAACCCACTGCTTCCATTACATTTCTCACTACGAGCATAGTGAAATGAGTTTGATTTGGAGTAGGGGGTTGTGTCATGGTGGGATGATATGTGGGTGCCTGACTTCGACCCAGATTATGTGGCAGAACTGCCTCCTGCCCCTGTTCTTGTTGGTGATATGAGGCTCCTCTTGTCGAAGTTCCTTCTCCGGTCAGCTTGGTAAACATTTCCATTATTGCAGACATTTGCCCTTGTAGGGCTTGTTGTGACTGTTCCAACCCAGTAAGTCTGTTCTCTGCTTCTTCTGCCATTGGCTGCGGCTGTGGTACTTGATTGCGCCGGGATCTGAGGTTGTAAGAGTGCGCAATCCTGGAGAAAAGTGGCTACCGACTTGGGTACAAGGTAATTTTTACTTCGTTTTCAATTTTAATATGCATGTATGCATGAATGACTATGTGAAGGGTTAGAGAAACAAAATGACTTTATTCCAAACATTTTCAAACAAACACACAGTACAATGCAGAAATGTCATGCAAATGAGAGCTATGGCTACATGATCTTAAGGCAAACTTCCAGTTATCTCCTAAGCAGTACGGCGCCTTTTCCTCTGGGGTGGTCGCTCACCTGCCTCCTCCCTTTGCTTCAATATGGTCTTGACCTGTTTTTCCCTCAACTGTAACCGCTGAAGAGCTCCTTCTAGAGATGCTTCTAGCCTTTGGATCTATTGCCTGAGATTCTGATTCTCCTGGAGGATTGCCCTCATGTTTGTAGTTAACTATGGCTTGTGTTATGCCCACCAGGATATGTATGTCGGATAAACGCTAGGTTTTAGACAGTTGGATTGGATCTTATGTGGGATGGACCACGCTTGATATATCTTTTTGCTTTTTTCTATGAGCATGGTTCTGTCATGGTGAAGTCACAATCTTCTATTCCAAAGAGAACTAGGATAATCTAATTACGCCCGACTTGTCTTCTGCCTTGCAGTGGTGCATATGCAGTCCCTCCTCAAGGGCCTAAGAGTGGGACTCAATTATAGTCCCCGTAGCTATAAGTCATGGAGACCACCGACATCCAAGGAGCAGTCCAGTTAATGTCAGCTTCTGTGAGGTTCTATAACTTCTTCTTCCAGCTTTCAAAGTCTTGAGGTAAACTCCATTTGCTGAGCAGAATATCCAATAGTGTTGTTGTTGGCAACTGATAAATAGCAAGAAAATGAGAAACACTACAAGGGAAATGACCTTGCAACCAGATGCATAGGAGAGGCAGGCACCCCATGAACTGCCCGAGCCTTTATTCCTCAGATACGTAAGAGATCAAATGGTTTCAGCCAATATAGTAGGAGTAGGGTCACATCCTTTGAGCCCCTGCTTGACCAAATCCACAATTGCTCCATCAATGTGGGCTAGTATCCTCAGGAAAATGACTAGCCCGTATATAGCTAGCGTAAACAATTTGTGTGCCCCTGCTTCTGTTGCGGTCTGTATCATTTCTTTGATTATTTCCCTTGGAAGATATTCTCACCCACCATACATTATGGCCGCTGGTGTGTCCCATACTGGCTTTCCCATTATCTCAGCAAAGGCCCTTCAACATGATCTTCTGGGCTCCTATAAATAAATCTTCCTTTTGTTTTCTTCAACTGTGATATCCAATAATCTTCTGTATTCTTCTATGGTGGGAACAAAATCTACGCCATTGAAGTCAAAACACCGCTGTCGAGGCTCCCAGAAATATATTGCTGCCCCAAGCATATCCTTATCGGTTAATAGCTCGGTCACATGGAGCAAATCCCCAAACTGCTGTATATAGATGTTTTTCCTTTCGGCTGGCCACTGGCTCCATATCACTTGTACCTCCTTAGTGTAGTCCAATTGATCTTCTATGATGACATATTCTGCCTTGTGGGCTTCTCCTAGTGAAAAATCTCTAAGGCGAAGTTGGATGTCCCCAGATGCTTAGGCCACCACTGCGATAGCCTCTTTATCCTGAAGGCCTTTTAGGAGATGACTGAAAGTTGCCATGCCTATATGAATGTCGTATTATGCATGATGACAGGTTAGGATGGCAATTAAACACATATCAAGGTAAATAGGCAGAATAAAAGAATAAACCAATAATAATATGTGCAGGGGATGACTTAAGGACTACCCTACAAAACAAAGGTTAGCATGGCATGGAATGAGCAAACAACATGTGGGTCAATGCCCCTGATGGGCTTCTATTTCTAGACCTATCTTATTCGTTGGTTCCCAAACTTCCTCTATAAAGGGCACTGTACACCATGGGATTTATCGGAGGGGGGTCTTAAAAGGACGAGCCTTAAAAGAACCTCCAACTTGAGTGACGAGTCTGAGGCCCCATTGCGGATAATGATCAACGCGTTGGGGACCGTATTGAACCTCACTAAACTAGATTGTGATAAACCTGGGCATAGGGTTATGCATGAATGCGACATGTAGTGAAAGTAGTTAACCACAACTCTCATGGCATTATTTATAGTATAAAATAAAAAAATCATGGCAGTTAAAGCATATAAATAAGTCATAATTACAATTGAGGAAACAAAATGAAAGTTATTATGGCAGTTAAAGTGTATAAATAAAATATATACAAAAATAAAATAACCTCCATTTTCTTATGCTAGACCTAACTCTCTAAAGTTTGTACAATTCCCCAGCAGAGTCGCTAGCTGTCATCACCGGTTTTTGTTCGAGCCTGTTTGGAGTGGGCTCAAACTAAACCAATGAGAAATTTAGAGTCGCCACCAACTGTTTTTGGGGTACAGTTGGATACCCTCTACTTTAAGTAGTTTAAGGTGTGGTCGGCGTTATCAAATAAGGGTTCCGGAGTAAGTTACGTGTAGAGAAGGATTAGCACCCCTACAACACTCTTTCGTGTAAAGACCCATACCTGTGTGAGATTGAAGTTAGCCCCTGAATAGAGTAAAGGATATTTATTCGACAGCATGGCCTTAGCATGAGCATTTTGAGTTATTATTATTATTATTATTATTATTTTAATATTTTGAGTCTATTACTATATGTTATTATTATTACAACTATTTTAATATTTTGAGTTTACTATTATTATGATGTTAATATTTCTAATATAATGATTTAAGTACTCGAGTTATTATTATAATAATAATTAATGTTTGATTATTATTATTAATGAGTCATCATTAGTATTATTATTATTATTATTACTAATCTTATTAATATTATTATTATTATTATTATTAAATCAAATAATCTATATTGGTAAGTATAAAAGGAGGAACTAAGATAGAAACCCTACGTTCCGTTCGTTGTGTGCAGAGCTTAGTAGGGAAAAGCAGTAGATTTGAAGCCACCGTGTTCTATCAGATCCTTCGAGGCTTAATCCAGTTAGGTGATTCTACCCTTCGTTATTCTATTTCACAAGCACTCTTTTGGAGATAAACATTGGCACATACCCTTTTTATGTTCGTCAATATGGGTTTACCGTGTTCGAGATTATGGCTACTATATATCTTTTATCATTTTTTTAAAAGTATCATCAAATTATTATTATTATGATTATTGGATGTATCTGTGTCGTTGACCCAGTCTCCCATCTACGCAGCAGGGGGTCTTCGCCGTTTTCCCATCCGTGTTGTAGAGGCACCAGGCTATAAGCCAGCCCGGTCAGCGGCAGGGTCAAACCCTGCCGTATCTTCTACTGTTCATGAAGGGGGGCACCTGTACCACCCCTATGTGGTCTGTGGGTAGATACAGTAAAAAAAGAAAAAACTTTTATTAATCAAAATGAACCCCACTTGTTTCTTTTATTGATCAATTTCAGAATCTGCATCAAGGAGCCCCACTTGTTTTTACCGTATTATTATTATGAGCCATACTTGTTTATTTTGATGTTGTTTTACCTTAAAAGAAAATTATACCAAAAGGAGAGTGGCTACATGCTTACACTTGATGGGACTAAAAATGGAGAAATGCTATTGGACAACAATACCGAGTAGCCCTTCTATTCAGTTTGCCCCATTCAATACGGAGTATACTGATCATTTTGGACCTGATTAACTGTTCCTCCTAGCCCTTTTAGGACTATTCTGTCTTGGTTTGTTTTGGCAGGATTAATTCGAAACCTATTTTAGACTTTAATTTCCTATTAGTTAGAAAATAATTATTTCTTGTAACTTGATGTTAATAGTTGAACGTTTTAAAAATATTGTTGTGCTTAATAATGTCTAACATGCTAAATACTGTTGGGTTATTATTGATTGAAAGTGGAATATTATTTGTGGTGTAATATTATTAAATTAATGTTCTTTTAAAAAAAGAATAACTAAATAAATAGATATTACTTAGGCTTAATAATGATAGTTCACAATTTAAATATTATCTGGGTTTGATTTGGTTAGTTTAGTTAAATAAATTTTGTTAGATTGCTATTATCAATTTGGAGATTTAATTGTAATTTGTGACACATTATTTGTTGGTTTAGCAATTTAAAGGTTTTGTAAAGTTGTTATGTTAAATAATAAATATTTAAAATTATTATCTGTTGGTTATATGTGTTGATTTTGGTGGTGGTGTTGGTTGGGTTAACCACAGGTTCCACATAGGGCTGGCAACAGGCCGCAGGTTCCTTATGTGGCTGGTTAACCCAGGTCCCATATGTGGAAGGTTGTCGTTAGGGACACCGCAAGTCCCACATATGGCTATCTGGTAGTGACTGGGATTCTTGGAGTTGGTAGCGGAGATCCTATGGATAGTTGGATTGCCGGTGCGAACCTTTGATGGATGAAATGTAATGGGTGTGATGTTATATATTTGTGATTGAATGTGAGTTTATTGTGATAGAATAGGACACTGCACTGGCATAAGCATACACTGATCATGTAGATTTAGGATTTCATTTTATAGGATGGTGAGGAGATGGAGATCATCTACTGGGCACTTGTGCTCACCCCTACTTTGTTGACATGTTTCAGGTATCGACTCATTTGCTAGAGGCTGGTCCGAAGTTGATTGCTATTCATTTCACATTTTGTATAACTTGGTTTGTGGGTTTTGTATAACATAATTGGTTTTATTATTTGAACATTCAGATGAGGGTCTGTGAAATTTGTATTGAATTTTTAGCATGATTATATCATTAATAAATTATTATTATTTTTTTCCTTAGCTCCATAGCATGTTGGAATGTACATGAATACCCCTGTTGTATGATTGTACAAGTATATTTCGGACATCACCCACTGTGTAGTACGTATTGGTGCTAGTCACCAACCCCTTGACCCTTCGAGTGAGGGCATGGGGAAGTCACGTTCTTGGTTCTGAGTTTCTTGGAATTCGGGGGCGTGACATTTCGGTATCTATTTTCGGAGGAGGAGGTTTTCAAGTTATTGTCATTGCCATGACTGGGTTGAGTTTCCTAGAAAGTCTATGATTTTTATTTAGCTAAGTTATTTCTTAAAGTTATGGTTAAAATTGATTTACGCTAAATTGTTAATGGGAATCCTAAAAGTTTTGTTTTGTTTTTTGTTTGAAGTGAAAAATGAAATCCTATAAGTTTTTGTTTTGTTTTGTTTTGTTTTGTTTTTTGTTTTTTTTGTTTTTGTTTTTAGTTTGAAAACATTTTTTTGTTTTTTTGTTTTGTTTTTGTGTTTTGTTAAAAACGTTATTGTTGTTCCCTAGTAGCCTAGAGGGGGATGAATAGGCTAATATCAAAACTCTTTTTCTCTCTCAGGTATAGCATAATCTGGTTATGAGATGTAAAAACAATGCGGAAGATAACCAGATAGTAGAAGTATTTTGCTTTATTATCTGACGATAATTACAACAAAATAAGCAGCAATTACAGCTGATTACTATAGCACTCAGTTTTATAGTTACACACACTGGCGTTTTAATCTCTATGAGCTCTTGTACAACAACCTCTTTTTTTTTTCTAAATATACACAGTTTTGTATTTATAGACATTCCTATGAATCTATCTTGGAACTGTATATCCCGAGCACTGTGTAACATTAAGTTCTTCTCAGAAAATACTTCTGCTTTAACTGCTACGGATGTGGAGTTTGAAATATTGGAAGCATAAGTGTAATGAATTACTTTGCTTGATTCCAATTGTAATTGAGACTGCGTCCACATCTCTGAGTGTTCCACGTGTAAGACAGTTTAGATCTTCAATGAGTTTGTCTTTCATTAGGACACAGCGAGTTGACCATTAAATGCGACTTGGAAAAGGTGAAGCAGCGTCTTCTTAGTCCGTAGTAAGGTTCCTTACTCCGTATCAATGAAGCTCGGATCCTTACTCAGTGTGAGTAGTTGCTTACTCCGTATCGGTATAGTCCTGGAATCCTTGTTCCTTGTAAGCGCTTCCTTACTCCGCATAGAGTAGGTATGGAATGCTTACTCCACATCAGCGCTTAATTCGGACTCCTTACTCCGTGTTAGCTTCCCTTACTCCGCAACAGTTGTCCTTACTCCGCATCAGTGACAGACTCGGATTTCATAGTCCGTGTCTTCATTTCCTTGGTCAGGTGGAGTGACAACTTCGATTCGTTCTCCATAACAAGTGTCTCTTACTCCGTGCGAGTTGTTGACTCAGAATCTTACTCCGCATCACTTGACATGTTCTAGTTGAAAGTTAGGCGCGGGTTCCTTGGTCGTTTTGTCAAGTGATTACTCTTCATGAAGGATCCTTACTCTGGATGATACCTTGGTTATGTACCAAGTGAATGACGACACTCACGATGATCCGGATCAGGATTATGTATCCTATCCTTAGCTTTGTCCTTATGAGAGTAGGTCCAGATTAAAGTTTTATCTTCTGTACAGACTAAGAATAAACATTGAACATCTAAAATCAAATTACATAGGGTTTGATCCGCATCATCCAAATTCTGGGTTTGATCCAACAATCTCCCCCAATATGGATATGCCAAACCCTTTGTAATCTGATCCGGTTAGGCAGCAAGAAATACAGAGTTAAGGATAAGCAGAAACATTTCCACTAATGTGTCAGCAAGAATACATTAAGCCTTAGTACAAATGAAACTTATGGTATATATGGCTTACTATATTTAAAGATCATTCTTGCTGCATGCTCTCGTAGCTTCATCGTCTGCTTACTGGTGAATTTGATGACATTGTTCCAGTTGTCATCAAATGTAATAACTGATTTCAGGAAGAAGCAGGCGAAGGCTCCACAACTGTTTCCATCGGGCTGCTGAGGCACATTCTTCTTGTTCCGGATCGGCCCTGTAAGTACTTCATCTTGACCAAGAGGAGGTAGATCCAAATCTTCATAAAGACTACTTTGTCTGATTGCATCAAACAAAGTTTGAACGAGGCTCCTCATTTGTTTTCTTCTAATCTGGCAGTCATCAAGCGAATGAGAATCAATAAGTATGATTCTCTTCTCTTTGATCAGAAATACATTCAGAAAATAATGTGGGGAGTTGACCAGGTAAGGAATGAAGATGGTGGACAGAGTTCTCTAGGGTCTGCTATTTTCAGCAGTACCATTGATGTAGGTAAGAGTGGTGTCCACAAGAGGAAACTGGTCCTCAATCCAACAAGGTAAAATGTCAAAAGCATGGCCTTCCTCAAGTAAAGAGGGGAACAACCTTATTTTCATCTTTATAGCCAGGGCGTAGTTATCAATGTCATCAGTGGAGAATTGTCCCTCCTCAGACAGCAAGGTTCGGATGTCATTAGGTTCAAAGGGAGACAAGACGGGCACACATCGCCGCTCGGCAGTTGAGGAGGCATAGGCCTTTGCAGCAGCAAGAATGCTCCCATCAGCATCATTCGGATGAAATTCCGCATATGATGGGAAGAAGGTGATAGTGCCAGATGGAACAGCAGTAGGAGCAGCAGCATCGGGAGAGCTGGTCTGGCCAGTAGAGAAACGGATGCGTTTAGGCACCGGGAGGCCCAGAGGTAGAGCAAGTGTAGACCGTTTGCGAGAAGCATCGCCAGACGAAGTGGAAGGATCAGATAACTTCTCCCCCGGTTTGGCAGATCGGCGAGAACGGGAGGGGCGAGTCACGACTTGGGTTAAGTCCGTGACAGAAGCAGACAAGCCCTGAAGAGATGTGGCAATCATCTCGAGCTTCTGGTCCAGGGAGAGAGAGGAGGAGGAGAGAGCGGAAAGAATCTCGGCACCAATGGCCTTTACCCGATCAGCAATGGCCCGGGTCTGAAGACGATTGTCCTCCGTAATTCGATCAAGTTGGGCAGAGAAGGCAGCTTCGGACAGAATCGTTGCAAAAGATGCGTGCCCAAGGCCAAAGGCATGAGCCTTAGAGGACTCACCCGCATGAAGAGGAGCAGGTGTGTGTAGGGCAGAGTCGGCGGTAGCCAGAGAGTACAATGGTGGTGCAGTGGCACGGGCGGCAGAGCCACTTTGACCGGAGAGGTCAATAGTAGGGATATCCGCAGGATGGGAGAGACTAGCCTCACCAGGGATGGGCATCCGTGCGTCGTGGGCAGGTCTGGATGAGGCAGTAGCAGGAATGGGAGCCTGAAGCATGGACGGCGTCAGAAAGCCGTGAGCACAGTTCCAAGTAATCATATCCTCCGGGGTTTGGGTGTGTTGAGTGTAATACACCCAGAGGGTAGGTTCTGGGATTTCAGCAGTGCGAGCGAGGTTGAAGTGCAGCCAGCAGTCAGTAAGGAGGTCGGTGGAGAGATGGTCGAGATAGTCCTTGGGAACAGGAGAGTGAGCTGGAGAAGCTTCCGCAGGAGAGATAGGGATGTCAGGTAGAACAGCAGCAACGGCTGCTGTGATCGGAGAGATGGGTGGGGGAGCATCAGCAGCAGCATCAGAAGCAGCAGCAGCAGCGTGAGGAGAAGCAGGACCAGCAGCAGGAGAGACTGATAAGACAGCCGCATGGATGGGCGGTTGAGAGGGCCCTACAGTAGTAGACGGGTTAGCGCGAACGCTATGCAGCGAACTGCGGGACCGTGCTGGAGCAGCAACAGACCGGATACGGGAGTGGAAGGACCGGGGAGCAGAGCTAACTTCATGACCCGAGCTTTCAACCAGGTCACCAACAGAACTCGCTTGCGGCTCCGACACAACAACAAGAGCACGGGAGACTGGAGGGCGGCGAACGGTAAGTGTCCCGTCTGTAGTAAGATGACGGAAGTAAAAGTTCGCTAGGAAGGGAATCACTAGTTCGTCCTGGAAGTGCACGGGGTGAAGGTGTCGGAAAATGTGAGACAGAATCCGTCCAAAAGACGAATTCCGTTTCCCATTCCGCAGCACTCGAAATAGGAAAAAATGCCCCAGTCAAGTGGCAATGACTCAAAAACCGCATACATCGCCAGCAGCAGATCGTACGGAACGGAGTCAAGAGCTGTGGAGCGAGCTAGTAGGCACCGGCTCAGTATGGTGGCCATATAGCGATGGGGGCCCTGAAAAGACTTCAACTTGTACTCCTTTACCTTGTTGGGATAGCCCATGGACGCAGCCATGGCTAAAGCGCTTGGCCTGAAATCATTGCCCTCAAAAAGATGGAAGGCGTCACGGATCACCTGGGGGGGTGATCTTGATAGTTTTCCCTCGTACCACTGAGATAATAGACTCATCATTGGAGTTGACATGCTGATAGAAGGCAAGGATGTTAGAGACAAGGAGATCGACCGGGGTAGAGACTAAGGCGAGGAGGTTGCTGGAATCAAGGAGCTGGCGAACCTCTTCGAGCCAGGCTGGAGGATCAGAGATTCCGGACCAGTCGACCAAGTGACCAGGAACAACGCCATAGAGAGCTTGACCTGCCATTGAACTATGGAGGATTGGAGAAAAAGGAGATGAGGTCTTTAGAGTTGGAAGAAGCAACGAGGATTTAGGGTTTTGAAAATTGGGAGTGATAGCCTCATGCGTCGCTTGAAAGTGCATTACAAATAGGACCTTTGTCATGGAAACAAGCGAGTCTCGGGTTTAAGCGAGATGAACAGTGATCCGCTTGACTATCCGATGTCATTAGACTTGATGTATTAGCGTAGTCAAATAGACTGATGACGTGGCGGCCGTGCTAACCATTCAAAAATCACAGTTGTATGCATACTTCCGGATTTTAGAAAAGACATTTGATGGGCTCGAGATGTGCATTTAATGAACCATCATTATTCCTCCTCAAAAAGACGCGATGTAAGATAATCACTTGGGTTATCGCGAAGTAAGAGGTTCAAGAGTCAGGAGAAAGTAAACCGACTCTCATCTGGGCTAGATATTGTCCGTGTGAACTATATCCGGATGATAAACAATTGAATCCGTAGAAGCTGAGTGCTAAAGAAAAATGATTCCTTTGCTGTCTTGGTGTCAAGGAAATATGAAGTACCACAACACTTCAAATCCGAGTCATCAAAACAAGATAGAGCAATGAAGTGCAAAGAGAATCTGAACCTGTACCTTTGAAATGTAAACTAAAAGAACAGTAGACTAACATGTTGAGTTAGTACGGATATGGATCAAATAGTATAAGCGAGAACATCATAATCCGAACTAAAAAGAGAAACAGAACTTTGTGCATTGAAAGGAATGTAAAAGACACATATAAACAAGAGTGATCATTGTTACTGAATCAAGATATATGTTAGATGAGAAATACACAAGTTCATATTGGTCAACATAGTGAAACCGTCCTGCTGAACAACATAGCTAAGATAATTAAAAAACATATAATTTGTCCAACTTAGGATTCATGAGTGAGACGGTAGGAATGAACACATGTCGAAAGCAAGCAAATGATTAGCCGATTAAGATACACGGTTGAAGGAAGAAAAACATCCTTGCATGCCACAGATCTTATTCAACAATGCATGTCCAGGTAGATCCAGAAGTGATAGTTTAGAGGAAGGAGCATCTGAGACATATTAGGGGATTATTCCAAAGATTGCTCCCCTTAGATCATGCGATCCTCTCTATGATAGAGTCCCCCTCAGATAAACAGCTAGGAGAGAGGTCATGAGACATATATGGGGGGTATTACTTGGATAATGAATGAAGCATTTTCTCCCCCATAGATCATGCGATCCTCTCAATGACATTACCTGTTAAGAATTGAGATCTTGAAACATCACTGTTTATCCATTAGGAAACTACACTTCAGGAGCTAATCAGACTGCGAGTGTGAGTACCATCACCAAGCATTCCGAGCTAACCCATTTCATTTCTTCAACCATACAAGTTAATAGAGCAATCAATATGAAATAGCATTCGGCATGTGGTGATGAGTGGAGATTAGAATCATGAAATCATAAAGAAGTTAATCATATCCATTTTAATTGTGTTAGCTTAAACGACTTCAGTCGGGGAACGCAAACATCCTCCCAATATGACGTTAGATAATTATATCTGAGCATAAGCTCGTGAGGCAGTAAGTATGATTAACATGAAGTTTAGTATGCGTTCTCTACTTTCAATAGAAGCACAATGCAAGTTCTGAGAGAAGATATACTATTGAGTGATTTAAGTGAAGCTATGCAGAAAAGTCAAGCATACCTAATCGGAAGAGTAATTCAGAAAACCTTGCATCAGGTAGGGGCTTTGTAAGTATGTCTGCCAGTTGATCTTCAGTAGCAACATGTTCCAGTGATATGTGCTTTTTGAGAACATGGTTGCGAATGAAGTGATACCTTACCTCAATGTGCTTCGTCTTTGGGTGCATGACAGGATTGTTGCTAATAGCAATTGCACTGGTGTTGTCGCAGTAGAGTAGAATAGATGTCATGTTGAAACCGTAGTCAGTAAGTTGACTTTGCATCCAGAGTAGCTGTGTGCAGCAACTCCCAGCAGTTATATATTCCACCTCAGCAGTAGAGGTTGATACGGAATTCTGCTTCTTACTGAACCATAAAATTAATCTATTTCCTAGAAACTGACACGTACCACTTGTGCTTTTCCTGTCTATGCGACACCCAGCAAAATCAGCATCAGAGTATCCGGATAAGGTGAAGTTTGACTCCTTTGGGTACCAGAGTCCCAAATCCATCGTTCCTTTGAGATACCTTAATATCCGTTTAACATGAAGCATATGTGACTCCTTGGGATTCGCCTAATATCGTGCACAGATGCAAGTTGCAAACATAATGTCTGGGCGACTTGCTGTAAGATATAGCAAGAATCCTATCATCCCTCGGTATTCAGTTACATTTACTGAGTTGTCGTCCACATCGGGATCTAACTTGGCACTGACCGGCATTGGACTCTTGATGGGAGATGAACCTTCCATACCAAACTTCTTAATAAGATCACGTGTATACTTAGCTTGATTAATGAAGATCCCTTCCTTCAATTGTTTAACTTCTATTCCAAGGAAGTAGGACAGTTCTCCCATTATGCTCATCTCAAACTTGCCAGTCATCAACTTTGCAAACTCTTCACAGAGCTTCAGATTTGTTGATCCGAAAATGATATAATCCACATATATCTGTACGATTAGAGTATGTCCTTTCTCTTTTCGTAGAAATAAAGTAGTGTCTATCTTCCCTTTTTGAAAGTTGTGAGCAAGTAGGAATTCTGACAGTGTGTCGCACCAGGCTCTTGGAGCTTGCTTCAACCCATACAAGGCTTTCCGTAGCTTGTAGACCAAATGTCCAGCCTTGGGTTCTATGAAACTGGGAGGTTGTTCAATGTACACCTCCTCTTGAAGATCTCCATTCAGAAATGCGCTTTTGACGTCCATTTGGTAAACTATGAAGTTTTCATATGAAGCATATGCCAGAAACATTCTAATTGCTTCAAGTCTTGCTACCGAAGCGAAGGTCTCGTCATAGTCTATTTCTTCTTCTTGACGATATCCTTTGGCTACCAGTCTGGCTTTGTTCTGGATTACTATTCCATCCGTATCAAGCTTGTTCCGGAACATCCATTTAACTCCAATGACTTGCTGAGACTTAGGCCTTGGTACTAGAGTCCACACATCATTTCTCTTAAATTGATTCAGCTCTTCTTGCATGGCTTCTATCCAATTCGAATCCTGAAGAGCTTCATCTACCACCTTTGGTTCTATTTGAGATAGAAAACATGAGTAAAGACAAATGTTGGAGGTGGCTGCTCTTGTTTTAACACCAACAGTAGGATCACCAATCACTTGATCTGAGGGATGGTTTCAAGTCTACCTGTAATTCTGTGCATGTGATGGTTGATCTTGAATAACTTGAAGCTCTGCCAGATTGGGTGGTTTAGGTATATCTGCTGGTTGAGCTTCTTCCGGACCAGATGTTTCCGTGTTAGCAGGTACGGTGGAATGAACACTGTTGCTTTCAGTGTTAACTGGTCCGGACGGACTTGAAGGTACTCCGGAATTTTGAATATCCGTAGGAGCATGTCCAGAGTTTAACGGTAGTCCTGAGTCCGATTCATCCGTAGCATCATCCATATCATTTCTTTGTGCTTCGCTGATGCCACGTGGTTAGTCAGTATGTGTAACAGGAACATTCATAAACTTTGAATAGTCGATGTTATTGTCCTGAACCTGTACGTTAGAACTTGAAGAAGCAACTTTTGACCAATCAAGATTAATTTCATCAAAGGTCACATGGATAGATTCTTCAACTTTAAAAAGTTTTCTATTGAAGACCCGATAAGCTTTGCTATGTAATGAGTATCCGACAAAAATCTCATCATCAGATTTTGGTTCAAATTTATTCCGGGGTTCTTTGCTGTTGTTCAATATATAGCAAGTACACCCAAAAGCTCTGAAATGTGAAATTGAAGGCTTTCGTCCTCTCCACATCTCATAGGATGTTTTCATGGTAGATTTATTTATTAGAGTTCTGTTCTGAACATAGTAGGCAGTGGATACAGCTTCAGCCCATAGACTGAGAGGAAGCTTTGCCCCTGCTAGCATAGATCTACCAGCCTTGACTAAAATGCGATTCTTACACTCAGCTACCCCATTTTGTTGTGGAGTTCTGGGCGCAGAGAAGTCATGCTGAATGCCCTATTTAGAACAATATGACCTCATATCTGAGAAATCAAATTCTATACCATGATCACTCCTGATGCATTTTATGCTCAATCCTTGTGAATTGCTTATCCAGTTGAAAAGATCTACAAGATGCTCAAAGGTTTGATCCTTAGATTTCAGGAACATCACCCATGTGTACCTGGTGAAATCATCTCAGGAACATAACCACAAGGGTATATCTCGCACCAGCTAGTAAAGGAACAGAAATGGGACCACAGAGGTCCATATGAAGAAGTTGTAGAGGAGCAGTTATTGAATTAACTGATTTGCTCTTAAAGCTATGTTTGGTCTGTTTGCCAAGTTGGCATTCTCAACAAAGAGTGTCTCTGGAGTATTTGTGTTTTGGTAGACCAGTGACAAGATCAAGTGACGCTAACTTAGACAAGGTCTTAAAGTTTAAATGTGCGCATCGCTTGTGCCATAGCCAACTATCTTCATCTGATGCTGTAGTGAGGAAGCATACAGGGTCAGAAGAATTGTTTCTTAAGACCACTGAGTATATGTCCCCATCTCTTGATCCGGATAACTTAACATCTCTGGATAAGTTTTCCCTTACTGTACAGGTGTTGGACATGAATGAAACAGTAAATCCTTTGTCACATAAATTACTGACACTTAGCAAATTATGCTTCAAACCTTCAATTAGTGCAACTCTAGTGATAGATACACAGCCATTGGTTAAAGTGCCATACCCGATAGTCTTACCTTTGCTGTTGTCACCGTATGAAACGGATGGACCTCGTTTGTCATTAACTTCAACGAGCAGAGTCTGATCACCCGTCATATGTCCGGAGCATCCACTATCGAGGATCCACATGTTTTGATTTATCTTTAACTTCAAGTGATCCGGTAATACATTCTAGAGATACTCCTGAAAGACAACAATTTACACTTTTGGTGCCCAAACTTGTTTCGGGCGGTTAGAAAGAACAGTAGTAGTGTCAATAGTTCCGGATTTAACTTTGCTAGGACTTTTAGCTTTCCAAGTTGACTTTAATTTGTTAGTTTCAGCTGTTTCTTTTACTTGGGTTTTCTTTGGAGAGATGATAACGTGAATTTTATGCCGTTATTCTAGTATTTATTTAGGATGTTTAAGAGCATGATTAGAGCCTTATTGCCTCATATATCATATATATTTGCTCTAACCCCTAGGAAGATGCTAGTTGCAAATACATGCGCTTTTAAGCTGTTTTGGCAGATTTTGGAGCTCACTTTTGACATAGTAGATGGCCTCAAACAATTTGCGTGCAAGAACAAAAGTTTCTTAGAATGATGTCATCTACCTACCACAGAAATTTCAGAGCATTTGGAGCTGAACGTGAATTCACCCAATTCACGTGCAAGCCTATTTTTGCCTCTCAGGCCTCTACAGGATGCAAGGAAGCTTGGGGAGAAGTTTGAGCTGATTTGGAGGTGCACGTGAATTCACCATATCACGTGCAAATTGGCGTGCAGAGATATTTTTGGACCGATCCAATCATTTTTCCATGCTGATCATTTGTTTCTGAAGGCCCAAGTCCAAATTGTGGATGGAAGATAGAGTTTTTAATGTTTCGAGTGTTACTTATCAAAACTACGTCGTTTTGATAAGTGGGCTAGGTTACACACCTCAAGGCCCATCCAAACTCTATAAATAAGAGCTCCACGCCCTTTGCTAGCCATGCCTAACCCCCCTACACGTTTTTAGAGAGAGAGAGAGAGGCTTCACGACTTGGAGGCTGTCCTTGACCTAGGAGAGCAGCCGTCGCAGCAGCCGTCGCGGATTTTGGAGCCTGGATTTGAAGCTTTGCTGTGCGCGTGATCAAGAAGAAGATGTTTAGCTTTTCTTGCTATGGTTTTGCTTGTAATCATGCGTGAGTAGTCTTTTAATCTAGGGGAGCAATGTAGCCCCCTTGTTGCTTTCTTTGTGTTTATGAATATTGGGTTTGGATGATTGAAGTTTTGCATGTTTTATGAATCTGTTCTTAAGTTCTATCTTTGGATGTACACCTTGGTATTCTTAGCCCTAGTCTGGGGCGGATTGAGATTCATAACTTATTTGTAATTGGTGTGATCATTATCCTTTTGCAAGTATGATTTATTGGCTTTGCATGTTTGTGTGTTTTGATGACCATTCTGGCATACAACTCTTAAAAGGACCTCAATGACCATTTGTTGTCCTTGGCTTGTGTTTAGCATGTTTTCAATCAGACAACCCTAATACCATGAACCAGTAGAGATAACATAGGGAGGTGAAATTGTGACCCTAGATGCTTTTAATCCTTGCATCTTAATCCTAAAATCAGTTTACTTTCTTTGTTTATTCAGAAAACCACATAAAAATTAGATCTTTAGTTTAAAAAAGAAAACTTTTTGCCAAGACATTTTATAGAACAAGAGTAATTGGGTGATTTGATTTGAGAACTAGAGAACTAGGCTAATCCCTGTGGGTTCGACCCCTTTCTTGCTGCTATTCTTTTAGTGCAAACTTAGGGAATTTATTATTTTGAAGAGAGATTTAACGACATTAGCTAGCTCTTTTAGAGAGGTTAAAAATCTTGTCTGTCAAATCGGCGCCGTTGCCGGGGATTCAACGGTTAACTAGTTTTTAAAATCAACATTGAGTGAAATTGTTTGAATTCTGATCTTGGTGTTTTATTTTGTCTTTTACTTTCTGTTATTTTGTGTTCTTTATTTGTTTATTTTGCATTGTTCGGAGCTGCTGGGTGTGTTCTTGTTGTTTTACAGGAACATACACCAAGTGTTTGAGGTATTACTAGTTGTGTATGCGATGAGGGGAACTTGTGTCCTTTAATCCAGAACCTGAACAGCACTCCAATGGACAGAAAGTTTGGAGATGAGGAGGAGCTAACCGTGGAAGAATGTTTGGAAAGGATGATCCAAGGCAACAAATATTTGTGGGAAAATCAAAGGAGAGATGAGGAGAATTCAATGATGGCAGACCAAAATGTTTATATTCCAGGTCATGCAGCAGATCAATTTTCATATAGTGCTTGGGATTGCACTGTCTATGATCCTCCCACAAGCAGCTATTCATACCAGGAGCCTCCTTGTTATGGTGGGAGTATTAATGGAGATGGTAGAGAAGTATGGCCAACTTACACCCAACCTGAGGGTGACTACTATCCACAAGAGCCACCACCTAAGGAGTTTAATGGTTTCTTCAATGGATATTCTGAGAACATATTGGTTGGGCAATATCAAGATGAAGCTTACTATGAAGCCCCATTCTATGGCAATTATTGTCCATATCAACAACAAGAGTGGCAGCCCCAAGTTGAAGATGAAGAAACCAGAAGAGAGGCTTTGAATGAAAGGCTAGGAAGTTTGGAGACTACCATAAAAAATGTAGAGCAATTATTGATGAGTATGGTTCAAAATGCAGATAACGGAGTCTCATCTAACTCCTTTGTTGGTGACACAGAGATAGAGACTGAAGAGAATTGCAAAGCCATCACTCCAACTTTCATGTATCAATCTTTGACATCTGCCTCACAAGAATGGGAGTTTTCTGCTAATAATGATTCTGAAGATGAAGCTCGCATTCTAGATGGTCAAACCATTAATCTTTGCTATAGAACAAGAGGTGGATAAAAGGGCAATGTTTCATTATGATGAGGTGGTCCCTCCACCACAATTTAATAGCCCATGCGATGTATCCACTTCAACTCTTCCCATGGTTGGAGCTTATGAGGACAATTTTTCCATCCAAGAAGAAGAGGAAGACTTGAATTGTTCTGGGGTGTTAGAAGAACATGAGAAACCAATAAATGACAACCCAAGGATGCAGCAACAAATCTTGGATGATGATGCTATAATTCTCATATCTGAAGGCACATCAAACCAAGTTACTCTTTATGAAGACAAGCTACATGAGCCCACCACTACTATGTTTGCTTTGGAATCATCTTCCCTTATACAAGAGAAGGAAGTGCTTGACAAGGGAGGTAACCATGCGTGCATCCAGCTCCAGAACTGAAGGAGCTGCCTGGACACCTAAGGTATGAATTTCTAGACTCTACAAATCAATTCCCTGTTATTGTGGCTTCTAATTTGAATGATGTGGAGTGTACTCAATTGTTAGAAGTCCTTAGGAAACACAAAAAGGCCCTAGGATGGAACATTGAAGACATTAGGGGTATTAGTCCAGGGATTTGCATGCATAAGATTTTGATGAATGATGATTTTAAACCCACTGCTGAAAGACAAAGAAGATTAAACCCTGCTATGAAAGAAGTTGTTAGAAAAGAAATTTTAAAATGGAAAAATGCGGGAATAATTTATGCTATTTCTGATAGTGAGTGGGTGAGTCCATTGCATGTTGTGCCCAAGAAAGGGGGCATGACTGTGATTAAGAATGAGAAAAATGAATTGATCCCATCTCGCACTGTGACGGGGTGGAGAGTGTGTGTTGACTATAGGAAGCTGAACAAGGCCACTAGGAAGGATCATTTTCCTCTTCCTTTCATTGACCAAATGTTGGATAGGTTAGCTGGCTATAGTCACTACTACTTTTTAGATGGCTATTCCGGGTATAATCAGATCATGGTTAAGCCCGAGGACCAAGAAAAGACCACCTTCACGTGCCCTTTTGGCACATTTGCATTTAGGAGAATGCCATTTGGGCTTTGTAATGCCCCTGCCACCTTTCAAAGGTGTATGATGGCTATTTTTCAGGGTTTGGTTGAGGAGATCATGGAGGTCTTCATGGATGACTTCTCGGTGTTTGGTTCCTCTTACCAACAGTGCTTGAGAAATCTAGATGTGGTCTTAGAGAGATGTGAGGAGAAGGAACTAGTCCTAAATTGGGAGAAATGCCATTTCATGGTAACTGAGGGGATAGTTCTAGGGCACAAGGTGTCTGCACATGGTTTGGAGGTAGACAAGGCAAAAATCTCCACTATTGAGACTCTGCCACCTCCAACTAATGAAAAAGGAGTGAGAAGTTTCCTTGGCCATGCTGGCTTTTATAGGAGATTCATTAAGGACTTCTCAAAAATTGCAAAACCCATGAGTAGGTTGTTAGAAAAAGACACAAGCTTTGAGTTTAATGAAGATTGCTTAGAAGCTTTTAACATCCTCAAGGGTAAGTTAGTCATCTATTTGTTATAGTCACACCTGACTGGGCTCAACCTTTTGAGCTAATGTGTGATGCGAGTGATTATCTTTGTGGGGGTAGTCTTAGGGCAAAGGCGAGAAAAGGTGTTTAGGGTCATTTACTATGCTAGTAAAACCTTAGATGATGCTCAACAGAACTATACCACCACTGAGAAAGAGTTGCTAGCTGTGGTTTATGGCTGCAACAAGTTTAGACCCTACCTTTTGGGGTCTAAAGTCATTGTTTATACTGATCATGCTGCGTTGAAATATTTGTTTGCTAAAAAAGAAGCTAAGCCACGCTTGATTAGATGGGTTCTCCTCTTACCAGGAATTTGACCTTGAAATTAGAGACACAAAGGGAGCCCTAAATTCTGTGGCTGATCACCTCTCCCGTGTGGAGAATGCACCTAAGTCTCTACCCATTGTAGATGACTTTCCTGATGAGAAGTTGTTTGAGGTGCATCATCTTCCTTGGTTTGCCGACATAGCAAATTATTTAGCCACCTGGGTTCATACCCAAACAGTTAGACTACCACCAAGAGAAAGAAATTGGTAGTGGATGCTAGGAAATACATTTGGGAAGACCCAATTCTTTATAGGAGGTGTCCAGACCAAATCATAAGAAAGTGTGTCCTTGAGGAGGAGGTAGATGACATAATACATCATTGTCATGCATCACATTATGGGGGCCACTTTGGGGTGCAAAGAAGCGTGGCTAAGATCATGCGGTGTGGCTTTTATTGGCCTCACATGGTAAAAGACACCTATGTCTACATCAAAAAGTGTGATAGATGTCAAAGGGTAGGTGGTCTATCTAGGAAAAATGAGATGCCATTAACTGGAATTCTTCCAGTCGAAATTTTTGACATTTGGGGCATTGACTTCATGGGGCCCTTCCCCAATTCGATGGGTATTCATACATTTTGCTTGCTTGTGGATTATGTGTCTAAGTGGGTAGAAGCTATTCCTACTAGAGTGAATGATGCTAGAGTTGTGACTCACTTCCTTACTAGGAACATCTTTAGCCGTTTTGGGACACCAAGGGCTATAATCGAGTGATGAGGGTAGTCATTTCGCAACAAATTGTTTGATAAATTATTGAACAAGTATGGTGTCACTCATAGGAAGTCTTTAGCTTACCACCCACAAGCTAATGGACAAGCGAAGTGTCCAACGAGAGATTAAGGCCATTTTAGAGAAAACTGTTGGAGCCAATAGGAAAGATTGGTCTCAAAGGCTTGATGAAGCCTTATGGGCATATAGGACAGCTTACAAAACTCCCATTGGGATGTCACCTTACCGTATTCTATATGGTAAGGCATGTCACTTGCCTGTGGAACTAGAACACAAGGCTCATTGGGCCTTGAAGAAGTTAAATTTCAACCCACAAGAGATCAAGGAACTTAGGATGACTCAATTAATTGAGTTAGATGAGCTTAGGTTGGATGCCTATGATAGTGCTAAATTTTACAAAGAAAGAACTAAGAAATGGCATGATAGGCAACTCAACAATGAACCTTTAACCTTAGGACAGAAAGTTCTTCTATTTAACACAAGGTTGAGGTTATTTCCTGGCAAATTAAGGTCCAAGTGGATGGGACCTTTTGTGATAGTTGATAAGAAGCCATATGGGAGCTTTGAGCTCCAAGTGTAGATGGCAAGAAATTTTGGGTGAATGGCAATAAGTGAAACCTTACTTTGATTCAACTCGAGAGGGAGATAGTTGATTCCCTCTCTTTCACCATTGCATGATCATCACCGAAAGTCTAGCTACCGGACTTTAAATAAAGCGCTGGTTGGGAGGCAACCCAATGTTTATTGCTTGTGTTTTATTTTATGTTATTTTCTCTTATTTGTTTTCTTCAATAAATTTGTTTGCAAGCTAACCATTGTGCAGGAGACTTTGTTCCTTTCTTAGCTAACCATGTGCAGGATGAGCAATTTTTGGGTCCTGAACTTGTGGAATTATTTTTAAAGTCAAAGTCAAGGAGCAAGGAGCAAGTGAAGCCCAAAAGTGCTTGAAGATGGGCTCAAACAATTCACGTGCAAGACTTAAAGATGGTCCATAATGCATAAGCAACTCAGTGGAGAAATTTGGGCCAGTTTGGGCCTGAACGTGAATTTGAACGTGAATTGCCCAATTCACGTGCACCTTGTTTTGAGCTGTAACTTTCTGGAATGGTAGATGAAGACCATGTGAATCACGTTTACTCTTGCACGCGAATTGATAGCTGTCATATGGAGGCCCAAAAATGCAAAATACCGATTTTAGCCCTCCTAGAAGCTTCCTACAATTCACGTGCAGAAGGAAGTATTGCTTGCCAGCTCAGTGGGGACCTACCACCAAAGTTTGGGACGATTCGACCCGCACGCCAATTCAGCCAATTCACGTGCCAGAGGGTATTTTGGTCGAACACTCTGAAAAGTTAGGGGCACGTGTATCACGCCAATTGGAGCCTCTTTCCTTCTGCACGCTATATAAAGGGAGGCCATCTTCAAAGGCTTCCACACCAAAATCACTCCAGATCTGAGTATTAGAGAAACTCTGCCCTTTTGCTCTCTTGCTCTTGAGTTTTCTGCTCTTTGTTCTTATTTTCTCATTCCAAAGATGGTGCGCACAAGGAGGACTGGCCAGGAGGAGGTGCACTCACCTAGTGCTGATAGCCAAACTGAGGAGGAGATACTCTTGGGGCATGCTCTTGACATGCAGGCTTTGGAGGCTTCAGAGCTGGGCTGGGCTAGAGAGGTGGCTGTTAAAATTCAAACTCTGGGATTACAAAGGTTAGTATCTGCCCAGCCAGCTATTTCTTATTCTCGCCTTACAAGACTTCTATGCATCTGTCTCTGGGAATGAGGATGAACCGATAGGGGGTTGTGCAAGGGGTTTATGTCAGAATAACCCCTGATATTATTAGAAATTGCTTTAACCTCCCTGAACCCAGTAGTAGCTTCCCTCAGCTAAGCCTAGGAGAATTTGGTACTGCATGTAACTATGCTAGAAAATTTCAAAGTCGAAGGCAGTATACCAAGAATGGTTTTGTTGGAAAATTCAGATGCCTAGCTTACCTGGTAGGGAAATGTTTATTGATTCAGACCAGTGGGCTAGATAGTGTGCCTAAGCCACACCTGGAGTTCATGTATAGCATTGATCATATGCTAAATGTGGATTGGGCCACTACCATTTTTAAATGGTGGAAGAAAAACTCATCCAAGCGGATCAATGGCGGAATTTTGTGTATGATATTTCAAAGCATGCCTGCTTTGCATTTTTCCTCCATGGAGAGCATTACTTTTCCTTCTCACTGGGTGTTAAGAGTATTGCAAGCTGAAGGAGGTTTGGGGGTCAGTACCAGAGGTCATTGGGCAACCAATGTTCCTCCTCCATCACAACCCGCTAGGCACAGTGTTCATGTGGAGCGATCCACGGACTTTGCAAGGGAGACTTCTCCTCATTTGGATCAAAGGAAGCAGACTCTATACAGACTCACTGCCATGTACATGCAGTTCAATGTACACAAAGAAGACATTTTCAATTTCTTTCAAGGCATTAGTGGGCAGGTGGTGAGCGAAGTGGAGGTCATCAATTGGGCAGTCACTAATGGGCACATCACTAATGCCCAATTTGAAGAATTAATGGCACTCATCTCTGGAGACGAACAAGCTACTTCACAACCTAGAACCAGGAGCATGGGAGGCCCCAGGATGTAGCCGCTCATGCATCACCTAGAGCATGGGAGGCCCCGAAGCTCATCCCGCTCGCATCTATCGAAGCTTGGAGGCAAGAAACACAGCAGCTCAGGGAGGCAAATGCCAGAACCCAGCGCGAGGTGGAAGCCCTGAGGAAGGACAACAAAGAAGTCAAAGGCCTCCTAGGCAAAATCTGGAAGGCTTTGAGCAAGAGGAAAGCCTCAAAACGTTCTCCTATAGTGGAGATATCTGAGGAAGAACCCTCTCCATCCCCTGAAGATGCTTATCCAGCCCAGGTGGATCCACCTCAACCACAATCTTCAGCTAGGCCACCCCATTATCATCCAGAGGAGGAAGAGCCAGCAACAGGGTATTCACCCTTCCAACCTCAAGAGGAGGCAGAGCCAGCAGCAGGGTATTCACCCTTCCAGCCTTTTATAGATCCTGCATATTCTCAGGCCCTGGTGCCTGCTATACTTCCAGTATCTTGGGGTGCATACATGCCTGCTGAACCTGAAGATCTACTTGGCCCTCCTGTTCATTTAATCATTAATCCAGCTTTATCGTCTAAAGAGAGCCAAGCAGCATTTGAAGAATTCATAAATTCCACAGGTCATAGGGCTCGATTTATACGGGATAATGATATCTTCACTCCTTTTAGCTTGAAGAGGATCTCAGAGAATGAATATCTCTATGCCGACGAGATAAACCTCTTCTGCAGGACCATGCGGTATGTAGTGGAGGCTGAGCCTCATAATTAGCCCTTAGCTGGGTACACTTCCATCATGCTGTGTGAGCTTTTCAATCAACCCTTGTCCGAAGAGGTATGGCGCCAATGCATTAATGGAGAGAATGAAGGGCACCGCCCTTGGCATGGTATGCATGAGGTGCTGATTCCGGTGCACATTGACCGCCACTATGTACTTGTCCGTGTGAATCTGGATGTAGGCCATGCTGTGCTATATGATCCAAGCCAAGGCGAAGGGTTTGCTAGACGGAAAAGACAGTTAGTGCATGGGTTCATCAAATGCATGAAAGTGGCAATGATCAAAGAAGGCTTGTTGGCGGACAAGCTCCCTCTTATTCACTACAATGAAATGCAAATTCCCCAACAGCCTGACCAATTCAGCTGTGGGATCTTTGTTTGCTACTACATGATGGGTATTCTGCAAGGGAAGGAAAATTGGGAAGTGCGCGGCGAGACGTCGGTTGACTTTGTGGCTCAGGTGCGACGAATGGTGGCCAATGTCATCTACTATTACAGTGTGCCAAACCAGGGGTAAGTGTTTTTCCTACTCCTTCTTTTATGCCATGCGGACATAGCATATTTTAAGTGTGGTGTATAGGGAGTTACTTGAGCCACTTGCTTGCCTTTTATGTTGTGATTGCATGTTTTATTTAATTCTAAAAAAAAAAAAACTGTTTTTATTTGCATGATTGTTTGAGTTGTTTGATTGAATGATTTGTTTGTGGAGACATGGATATTAAGTATGCAATTTTGGCTTAAAATTTATTTTTTTATGCCACATTAGTATCATGTTGTGATAAGGGTGTTAAAGTAGTTAAAATGTGCTCTGAATTGGTTTAATCATGTCTTTATCTTTTGAATGATATCACCATGTTTTTGGAGCTGAGTTTTGAATATTAGCTGAGCATGAAATGCTATAATAGACCTAAGTAACCCTTAAAGTTGAGTGAAAAAGAAATGAAAAATGAGAACAGCTTCTTTTTAGCCCTTGAGTGACATTTATGGGGTATGGATAATAGTTTGATTTGCTACTCTTCTTGCATTCAACATTGGTTATTTAATGGTAGGAGTCAAGTAAGCATGTGATTACTTATTAGTGCTCAGTGTTTGGTGTTTAGTTAGGATGCAAGACCTCTAAGTCAATGTGACTGTCTTTGCATCCTTTTCTTTATTGTGTGATATTTTTGGAAAAGGCTGTGATACAGAATGTAAAAAAGCCATCACTTAATTGGAAAATGGGATGTGAGACATCAATGAATTTCTGTCTCTCCTTATGTAGCAAAATGGCAAGGAGTTTGCATTAGAAAAATCAGTCTTAATTATGTGTTATGGGAGTAAAAAAAAAGAGTGAATAATCCATCAAGGGAGAGCATAAAATGCAACCTTGTAAGGTTATTACTAAAAAAAAAAAAGAAAAAAAAAGAAAATGAAAAAGAAAAGATTCAGAATAAAAGCCACACTGGCTTGATGTTTATGTGTGATTATTTATTTGTGAAGCCACATTGGCTGAGTTGTGTTTTGTTTTAAGAATGTTGAGCTCAATTCTTTGGCTCATGTTTTGTTTTATCAGTTATTAGAATAGAGTGTGAGTTTATTGAGTTTAGACTAGAGTGTGAGTTCAAATAAAGTAGAATAGAGAGTGTGTTTTCTTTGATGAGCACAATAGGGAACTCTCATGATTGCTTGGCAAGTACTTAATCAATAGCTGATGGCGAGTGTAGAGATAGAGTTTTCCATCCATTGTTCATTGATAGGTATTGGGCTTGAGAATTATTATATTTGAGTGAGGCTGCTTATCCTTGGTAAGAACTTAAAGGGAAACTAGGTGCTATTTTATCATGGATTGCTTGCTCATATCTGAAATTTAAGTGGTGATATTGCATGGTTGTTGGACTTAGGGATATGGACATGAATTAACTAAGTTACGACTCATTTTGATGCTTAAATTCCCATTTCATCATGATAAAGTTGCATGCTTAGGAAACCATGATTCTCCTTGATTGTTATTTTATTTTTCTTCCATTTGACTGCGTGTTTATTTTATTTTTGCATGCTTGTATGTTTTTGCTTGAGGACAAGCAATGGTTCAAGTGTGGTGTATTTGATAACGTGAATTTTATGCCGTTATTCTAGTATTTATTTAGGATGTTTAAGAGCATGATTAGAGCCTTATTGCCTCATATATCATATATATTTGCTCTAACCCCTAGGAAGATGCTAGTTGCAAATACATGCGCTTTTAAGCTGTTTTGGCAGATTTTGGAGCTCACTTTTGACATAGTAGATGGCCTCAAACAATTTGCGTGCAAGAACAAAAGTTTCTTAGAATGATGTCATCTACCTACCACAGAAATTTCAGAGCATTTGGAGCTGAACGTGAATTCACCCAATTCACGTGCAAGCCTATTTTTGCCTCTCAGGCCTCTACAGGATGCAAGGAAGCTTGGGGAGAAGTTTGAGCTGATTTGGAGGTGCACGTGAATTCACCATATCACGTGCAAATTGGCGTGCAGAGATATTTTTGGACCGATCCAATCATTTTTCCATGCTGATCATTTGTTTCTGAAGGCCCAAGTCCAAATTGTGGATGGAAGATAGAGTTTTTAATGTTTCGAGTGTTACTTATCAAAACTACATCGTTTTGATAAGTGGGCTAGGTTACACACCTCAAGGCCCATCCAAACTCTATAAATAAGAGCTCCACGCCCTTTGCTAGGCATGCCTAACCCCCCTACACGTTTTTAGAGAGAGAGAGAGGCTTCACGACTTGGAGGCTGTCCTTGACCTAGGAGAGCAGCCGTCGCAGCAGCCGTCGCGGATTTTGGAGCCTGGATTTGAAGCTTTGCTGTGCGCGTGATCAAGAAGAAGATGTTTAGCTTTTCTGCTATGGTTTTGCTTGTAATCATGCGTGAGTAGTCTTTTAATCTAGGGGAGCAATGTAGCCCCCTTGTTGCTTTCTTTGTGTTTATGAATATTGGGTTTGGATGATTGAAGTTTTGCATGTTTTATGAATCTGTTCTTAAGTTCTATCTTTGGATGTACACCTTGGTATTCTTAGCCCTAGTCTGGGGGCGGATTGAGATTCATAACTTATTTGTAATTGGTGTGATCATTATCCTTTTGCAAGTATGATTTATTGGCTTTGCATGTTTGTGTGTTTTGATGACCATTCTGGCATACAACTCTTAAAAGGACCTCAATGACCATTTGTTGTCCTTGGCTTGTGTTTAGCATGTTTTCAATCAGACAACCCTAATACCATGAACCAGTAGAGATAACATAGGGAGGTGAAATTGTGACCCTAGATGCTTTTAATCCTTGCATCTTAATCCTAAAATCAGTTTACTTTCTTTGTTTATTCAGAAAACCACATAAAAATTAGATCTTTAGTTTAAAAAAGAAAACTTTTTGCCAAGACATTTTATAGAACAAGAGTAATTGGGTGATTTGATTTGAGAACTAGAGAACTAGGCTAATCCCTGTGGGTTCGACCCCTTTCTTGCTGCTATTCTTTTAGTGCAAACTTAGGGAATTTATTATTTTGAAGAGAGATTTAACGACATTAGCTAGCTCTTTTAGAGAGGTTAAAAATCTTGTCTGTCAAGAGACACTCCTTTGATATTTAGATTTTGTTTTGCTCGAAGAACCCTTTTTATTGAACTGATCTTTATTGGTACGAACTTGATTACAAAGCCAGTTATCCGATAAGCTCCAACATTTATAGTGATAATGACCTATTTCCCTACAGATGGAACAAACACTATAATGCGGAGTACAAACAGGGGATACAGGTTTCTTAGATTTTACAGACTTTCTACCCTGTTCCCTATGGCCTAGTCCATTGCGTTTGGGTGACGCGCTCTTGGCCCTAGATGCGTCAACCTTAGCCTTTGCTTTCTTTTTGGGTGCTACAGTTTTGGCTTGAACTGCAGCAGCCTTCCCTTCATCATTAAGTTCGGGTGCTACTGCTTCGGGAAGTGCAGTAACAACCTCTCTTCAACAGTCATAAACTATGGTGCCACCTGAAATGAAACCATCCAATGTTTTGATGTACTAACAGGATATAAGTTGGTTAGTTTCGGAGTGAAGTCCAGAGGACACTCAATAGCTTGAGCAATGCAAGTCGATGGTTCGGAGCCTAGGCTAGGTTTGACTCGAATGTTATCCGGATCAGTCCTAAATATAGAGGCTATTTCCCCGGATTTTAGCCACTTACGATTTATTTCCTTTTCCTGTTCAAGTTCATTCTCGAGTCTTTTCACAATAACTTTTAGGCCTGATAGGTTGGTATTTAGCAGACGATTTTCAGCTCTTAGATCATGATACCATGCCTCTTTTGCTCTAAAGTCAGCTATGTCGTTTTCAAGTTTAGTAATAGTAAATTCAAGACGTTTATTCTGACTTTCCATATCTTTGTACATTTGAGTAATTATTAGTCTCTCATTCTTCTCATGATCACATTCAGTAATAAGAGATTCTAATCTACTCATGAGCTCAGAGATGGAAGGTACCTCAGAATTTGCCATGCGGCAGACGTTCGGCTTGGGAGTTGGCTCATCATCCAAGGATTCCTCCTCTTCTTCTGAGCCACTGACGTATTTTGTGACGAACGCCTTCCTCCTGTTCTTGCTATTGTCTCTGTTGTTTGAGGTGGAGCGGCGAGGAGTTACCTTGTCACTTTTCTCGGCCACTTTAGATTTGGATCTGCAGTCCTTGGCCCAGTGAGCAGTTTTCCCACAGTTGTAGCATTCCTGGGAACTAGACTTCGTCGCTCCTTCCTTTGGAAAGATGATGAGGAGCGTCTCCTGAATCCTTTTTTGTTTTTTCGTAGGAATCGCTCAAAGGATTTGACAAGAAGAGCTATCTCCTCCTCATCAGAATCAGAATTCTCGGACGCATCCGTATCATCATTCCTCAGTATGCTTAAACATTCCGTAGCTTTGAGAGCTACCCCCTTTTCTTTCCGAGCTATTTTCTCATCCTGGTCAGAGTACTTAAACCTGACTTCGTGAGTCCGCAGTTCTCCATATAGTTCTTCCAGGGGAACATATTGCTAGTTCTTGTCGGATTACATCTGGAGTTGTTTGGAGTAGTAGCGATCCGGCAGGGAGCGAAAGAACTTGTCATTGAACTGAGATTGAGAATAATGCTCATTGCTAGTTTTCAGCTCCAAGATAAGCTTTCCGAATCTCTGATAGATGCTCTCGAGTGATTCGCCTGGTTTAGGATTGAAACTCTCAAAGTTCTGTCTAAGAGTACAGATAACATTCTGCATTTGGGACTGACTTCCCTCATAGAAGATTGTCAATTTATCCCAGACAACTTTTGCTGTCGAGCAGCCCTGGACGTTCGTGAAAGCCTCGGAATCCAAAGACGATGTAACATATACCAGAGCCTTTTCGTTGGCACACTGCCAGGCTCTTTCATCATTGGTGTGTTCGGCATCAGTCTTTGGTCTTCTGACTCCATGTTCTCCGATAGTCATCGGAGTGGGTATCTCCTGATGAAGACATGGCCACATGAGATGATCATGGCAGACCATGAACAATCTCATGCGAGCTTTCCACTAGGAGAAAAGCTCTGGTGTGAATTTGGGTGGCTTCGTCAAAGTGAAGCCAGAACTCCGTAGTTGTGGAGCAGCAGCAGCAGCAGGTCGAGGTGGATCAACATTTTCACTGCTGCTTCGATTTGGAAGGGGCTCTTGTGCTCCTCCGGAGTTAAGGCGAGTGTTGAATAGCATGCTGCTTTGTTCGGCCATTGTTGAGAGTAAAAGAGTGGGATCTCTATTAGAACTAATAAAACGAGCTCTGATACCACTTGTTGGTCCCTAGTAGCCTAGAGGGGGGTGAATAGGCTAATATCAAAACTCTTTTTCTCTCTCAGGTACAGCACAATTTGGTTATGAGATGTAAAAACAATGCGGAAGATAACCAGATAGTGGAAGTATTTTGCTTTATTATCTGACGATAATTACAACAAAATAAGCAACAATTACAGCTGATTACTATTGCACTCAGTTTTACAGTTACACACACTAGCGTTTTAATCTCTATGAGCTCTTGTACAACAACCACTTTTTTTTTTGAATATACACAGTTTTGTATTTATAGACATTCCTATGAATCTATCTTGGAACTGTATATCCCGAGCACTGTGTAACATTAAGTTCTTCTCGGAAAATACTTCTGCTTTAACTGCTACGGATGTGGAGTTTGAAATATTGGAAGCATAAGTGTAATGAATTACTTTGCTTGATTCCAATTGCAATTGAGACTGCGTCCACATCTCTGAGTGTTCCACGTGTAAGCAGTTTAGATCTTCAATGAGTTTGTCTTTCATTGGGACACAGCGAGCTGACCATTAAATGCGGCTTGGAAAAGGTGAAGCAGCGTCTTCTTAGTCCGTAGTAAGGTTCCTTACTCCATATCAATGAAGCTCGGATCCTTACTCCGTGTTTGTAGTTGCTTACTCCGTATCGGTATAGTTCTGGAATCCTTGTTCCTTGTAAGCGCTTCCTTACTCTGCATAGAGTAGGTACGGAATGCTTACTCCACATCAGTGCTTGATTCGGATTCCTTACTCCACGTTAGCTTCCCTTAATCCGCAACAGTTGTCCTTACTCCACATCAGTGACAGACTCGGATTTCATAGTCCGTGTCTTTATTTCCTTGGTCAGGTGGAGTGACAACTTCGATTCGTTCTCCGCAACAAGTGTCTCTTACTCCGTGCGAGTTGTAGACTCGGAATCTTACTCCGCATCACTTGACATGTTCTAGTTGAAAGTTAGACACGGGTTCCTTGGTCGTTTTGTCAAGTGATTACTCTTCACGAAGGATCCTTACTCCGGATGATACCTTGGTTATGTACCAAGTGAATGACGACACTCACAATGATCCGGATCAAGATTATGTATCCTATCCTTAGCTTTATCCTTATGAGAGTAGGTCCAGATTAAAGTTTTATCTTTGGCACAGACTAAGAATAAACATGGAACATCTAAAATCAAATTACATACAGTTTGATCCACATCATCCAAATTCTGGGTTTGATCCAACAGTTATATTTTGTTTTGTTGTTTTTTGTTCTTGTTTTTGTTTTTTGAAAACATGTTTTTTTTGTTTAAAGAATTGAACCTAATCAAAAGTTACAACGTAAAAATGCATATTTGTGTTTTTTTGTTTTTGATTATAACTAAATGCACACACATATTAAAATAAATATGGAATGTGTGATTGTGACACTCACAAATAATATAAAGATAAAAATAAAGTTACTCTCTTTTTTCTTCTTTTTCTTCATTTTTTTATACCTCTCATTGTACTTTTTTTTGTTTTCATTATATTTTACATATTACAACGTACAATATAAAAAGAAATAAAATACAAGGAAAATACAACAAAAAATACAAAAAATTATATCAAATATAAATATAGATAAGCTAAAAAATAAATACCAGAAAAATACTAAAAATTACGTCAAATATAAATACAAATATGCTAAAAAAATAAAGAAACAAATACAAATTGAACTGAGATTGGCTTAAACGTGGCTTCAACATGGGACATCCGTTTGAAATATTCTGTCCACACCGAAAGATGCATGCTCACCCAAATCACCAAATTCTAGTAGCACCAAGTGCAACAATCAGTTAGGATTTACTGTGGAGACTGCAGTGGTGTACGGAATTAAGAGAAGATGATGGAAAGCTTTTTATTTTCTTTTTTGGGCTCAGGGCAGAAAACATGAGAGAGGGTGGATATGTTTTTCTTTGATTGAAATGAAAAAGAATTTGGGACTTAGGCAAGAGATGCCGTACGAGAGAGGAGTGAGAAAAGGAGTTTTTTTGCTTTGTTTTTGGAAAGGGAACTCTTATGGAAAGAGAGAGAATATGGGAAAGGGAGTTTTTTTGTGTTTTTGATTTTTGATTTTGATCTTGGGAAAAGGAGAGAGCTAGGCGAAAATCTGGGTGTCCTGTGCAAAGAGAAAAAGCTTGGGCGTTTTTTGGACATGAAGACTGTGCAAAAGGAAAAGGCTTGGGCGTATCTGTCTAGGCATATCTATATCTGGGCGTGAAGGGAAAGAGCTTTTTAAATGCCTTTGACATATCCACTTAATTGAAGCATTTATTAGTGCATTAATCATGGCAGCCCCTTTTTTATTGTCAGATTCTAGCTTCTGTCGGGTGGGTTAGCGACCTGTGATTGCCCTTTTGTTCTATGTGAGCACATGTGACAGACAAGCTGCACAGCTAATCCCATGAAGCTACAGTGAGCGCACCTATAAATATTGCCAAATAGCGAAGGTCAAAGGTAGGTGGAGGCTCAAATCCGGATGAAAGGGAAGGCTCAAATGCTTATTCTGTATTAGTGGAAGCTTAGTCCGGATCAGTGGAAGGCTCGAATCCTTATTCCATATCAGTGGAGGCCTTAGTCCGGATCAATGTTTGCTCGGATCCTTATTCCGTATCAGTGGAGGCCTTAGTCCGGATCAATGTTGGCTCGGATCCTTATTCGGTATCAGTGGCAGCTAAGTCCAGATCAATGGAAGGCTCGGATCCTTACCCTGTGTCAGTGGAAGCTTAGTCCGGATCAATGGAAGGCTTGGATCCTTACTCTGTGTTAGTGGAAGCTTAGTCCGGACTAGTGATGTCCTGGATCCTTACTCCGTATCAATGGAAGCTTAGTTCGGACTAGTGATGTCCCGGATTTGACCACAATGCCTCGGATTTGACCACTTCTTTTTTAATTACCTTTTTACCCCTACCTAAAATGCCGAAATGGACAAACTTTGGGGAATTATTTGGGAAGCTCCGTATTTGCCTACATAGTCATTTTGGAGAATCTCGCATGGTCACATTTTCGGGCCCTTTGACCAAGGGCATTGACCATCTTTTGGCAAGTTTGACTTTTTCCATCGCATATTATTTTGGCCATAACTTCTTCGTTTTAAGTCGGAATTGGGCTCGGTCAAGTGTGTCAATCTTCAAATTTCATCCCCTATTACTTGGTGTTGGTCTTGGGACACTTTAGGGACTTGCAACAGAGGTAATCAATTTCAGGCTTCCCTATTCGTGTCAATGTATCCATCTTGTGCAAATTGGGGTTAACATCAACACCAAACCATTCCTTGGTAGTGGGGAATCCTTGAGGACCTGTTCAACAAGGTATATGGCATTGGCAGACAAATATATACAAATGAGGTTAGTATGTCCAACCCGAACAAAATGGGGTCTAACAACGTGCAAGAACAAAAGTTGTTTAACATATTATTTCCTACAACCCCCTTTGCGCACGTGTTAAAAAATACGTCAATAGTGGACACGTGCATGTGTTTTTGTGACACATGCAAGAACCAAAGTTCCTTGCAATATCATTGGTTTCATGTATTATCATGCACATATCAGTGAACGTGACAAGGTTGGACACGTGCATGACCTTCTATTGGATGTGCATGCTGAAAGTGCTTCATACTTGCTTATTGACTTCTTTGGTTACCATGTTCATCCTTGCTTTGAATTCCTCAGCTTCCTTTTTCTAGAAAAAACTAAAAAATAATGCAAAATACACAAAACAACATAAGCATAATATATCCTAAAATAATACCAAAAACACACACTCAAGTATAAAAAGAAATATAAAATGGGAGATAATACATACATAAACTTAATACATAAATTCCACATGTCAATGCTCTGAAGTTAGCACTAAATGATAGAGGGGAAAATTTGGAAACCAATTCAGAGTGTAGGTCCCAAAGGTGAGTCTAGAGGGGGGGGGGGTGGGTGAATAGACTTTCTTCACGTAAGCTTAGGATCGTTAGCTGGTTCTATGTCTTCTATAGACAACCAAGATGAGTATTTATGGAGAAGATGACAATATAGCGTAGGAGTGATTGTTAGCTATCAAACAAATCTGAGAGGGAGTAATTGTTAAAGAGGTAACAATTCTCAGATGTGAACAATGAATATTCCTACGGATGTCAATATGAACTGATTGACTTCGTTTGGAATGTTCTGTGATAGATTTGGATTGTGGACGAACAACAAAGAGATTAGACACGAAGGATTGCTGGATCTTGAACAAACAAGAGATTAATTTGTTCTTATTCTTGTTCTTCCTTCAACACTGCGCACAACACTTAGTTGACGTCTCTCAGAGTCTCTCTCTCTAGCGTTGGAACTCTCAAGTTGATTCTCAAAAGTTATTTCTTTTTAATGCATGTTGGAATCTTGTATATTGTATTTTGTGCGTTTCACGCTTTTTGAGAGAGAGGTTAACTCACATTTTTTGTCGTTCAGTGTGTGAGAGATATATTTTAAGGTTATAGTACTCGTGCGCCTTGTTGTCCATCCCGGCAGTCTGACTTCCCGCCACTGAAAATGTAGAAGTGCAGAGGATGGGTGATCTGCTCTGATTTGGCATATCTGTTGCCCATATTGCGTATTTGCATGCCCATACTGGTGCAGTTGATCTTGGCCGTTCATATGTAGATGGTGGTTGATAGTAATTAATGCGACATTAAATGTGCTCAACTGCTCGGAACGACGCATGCTTACTGTACAAACCCTTCTTGAAGAATCACTAAGTGGATATGCTTAAGGTTGTAAGTTTTCCTCAAAGGTAGATGCCCCGAAGATTTGGTGACTCGAAGATTTGGATTAATCTAGAAAGAGATGTGAATTTTTGTTTCAGGCTTCAACTGTGAATTCATGCGAGTCTACGTGATGGTCCCTTGGAGCCTAAAGGGGGGGGGGTGAATAGGCTCTTATTCAAACTCTTTCTTTTCTCTCAAGACACAAAGACTTATCTAGTTTAAGTGATAGAATCACTGCGGAAGATAACCAGATAGTGGAAGTATTTTGTTTTATTATCACAAGGTGATTACAACAAAATAGAAGCAAACACTCTCTTACACTCTGTTTACAACAATGAACTCACACACTAGCCAAGTTCCTATTCTCTTTTTGTTTTCACTTGAGCTCTCTTCTTTTTTTTTTTGCACACGCACCCTCTACATGAAGTATATGTATGAATATTTATACAAAACATTCCTAAAAGACAACCTTGGAACTTGAAGTTCCGGAATGCGTTCCGCACTAACTATCCCTCGGTAATCTGTCTGCCTTGACTGCTGCGGATTGTGGAGCTCAAGATCTTGGATTTGAAGAGTATAAGTGTCTTTGTGAGTTCCGAGATACAATTAAGGTTGTGTCCACATATCCGGATGATCCACGTGTAAGATTCTTCTTGATATAAATGCATTCGTCTTACATCGGGACAGCACGAGCTGATAACTTTAAATGCGGTTTTGTTGGAGCAGTGTCTTCTTGGTCCGGTGTAATTTTCCTTACTCCGTAGTTAATGAAGCTCGGAACCTTACTCCGTGTCAGTGGTTGCTTACTCCGTATCTATTCAGTACTGGAATCCTTAGTCCGTGTCAGCGCTTCCTTACTCCGCATGTAAGTTCCTTACTCCGCATGTAAGTTCCTTACTCCGTGTGTAAGTTCCTTACTCCGCATGTAAGTTCCTTACTCCGCATGTAAGTTCCTTACTCCGCATGTAAGTTCCTTACTCCGCATGTAAGTTCCTTACTCCGCATGTAAGTTCCTTACTCCGTATGTAAGTTCCTTACTCCGTATGTAAGTTCCTTACTCCGTGTGTAAGTTCCTTACTTCGGGCGAGTAATAAGTCCGGATTCCTTACTCCGCATCTGGTTTCTTTACTCCGCATCTATTTTCCTTACTCCGCACTTATTTTCCTTAAGTTCTTAGTCCGTAGGATTTGTTCCTTATTCCGTATGTATTTGTTACTTGGTTATTTACCAAGTGTTTGACGACACTAACTCTTGTCCGGATCAGGATTATGTATCCTGTCCTTAGCTTTGCTCTCACGAGTGGATCTTTAAATTAGTGACATACCTTCTGCAATGATCAAATAAACACAAAAGATCTCAGATCAAATTACATAAGACTTTATCAGCATTATCCAAATTCTGGGTTTGATCCAACAATCTCCCCCAATTATGGATATGCCCAAACCCTTTGTAATCTGATCTGGTAAGCGATGCAAAAGAATATCATACAGAATGCGCAACACAACCAATTTCATTAATCAGCAACAAAATACAAATCAGCCTTAATACAGATTTTTCACTAAGGTACATAAGGCTTACTATACTTGAAGATCATAGTTGCTGCCTTCTCTCTTAGCTCCATTGTCTCGCTGCATCATAAAGGTGGAGTGTTGGCTCCAATGTTTGTCCACGTTAAGAACGATTTGATGAAATGACAAACAAAGGCTCCCAGCCTATCTCCATCCAGTTGTTGTGGCACTTGCTTCTTGCCCCGGAATGTCGCCTTGAGTTTCTCGGTTGAACGAGGGGTGTGATACCCAACTCTTCATATAATCCGGCTTTCTTCACGGCTTCGGTTAGTACGAGACACAGAGGTTCCCATTGATTCTTCCTAACGAAGTGCTCCACAACCTGATGAGAATCGATGAGAATCATCTGCTTGGACTGAATCATGAAGACGGCCATCATGAAGTGTGGCGACATGATCCGGTATGGAATGAGGATGGTTGAGAGAGTTTTCCATGGCTTGCTATCCTCGGCAGTTCCGTCAATGTAAGTCTGAATTAACTCCACACCTGGGAAGATAGCCCTCATTCCAACATGGCAGAACTTCAAACAAGTGCCCATCTTCGTAAAGAGATGGAAACAGCCTCATCTCCATCTTAGCGACCCTCGAGAAGTTGTCAATGTCTTCTATAGTAAAGAGTCCTTTCTCCGAACAAAGAGTCCGAATGTCGGCCGGAGAGAAAGGATACATTTCGAAAGACATCTTCTCTCCGAGAAGACGCAGCATAGGCTTTCATTGCCTTGCGCAAGCTTCCATCCGCATCGGACGGGTCAAACTCCGCATAGGATGGGAGGAAGGTATCGGCCGGGATGAGGAGGATGGAGGAGGAGCTCGAGGTGCGGTAGAGGAGCTTGGTTGAGAGAAGCGGCTTCGTTTGGGAATTTGAACTCCCTGAAGCACCGAAGTGGCAGGCCGCTTCTCGGTCCGGGGAAGATGATGGTTGTGGGGGCAGAAGGAGTAGACGGATCGGATGACACTTTCTCCCCCGGTTTGGCAGATCGCCGGGAAGTAACGGGAGGACGAGCCATCGTATGCGCCAGATCCGCGAAGGAAGTAGATAGTGAATGAACGGAGGTGGCGACAAGATCCATTTTCTGCTCAATGGAAGTAGAGGAGTCAGTGAGGGCGGAGAGGAGTTGGGCACCGAGGGCATCAACTTTGGCAGCGATGGCAGAAATTTGGGCGCTTTGAGCATGGGCGTGGCGGTCCAGCTGAGCGGAAAGCACAGCATCGGAGTGGACCGTGCCAAAAGAGGCACGCCCAAGTGCTAACTCTGGAGCTTTGGAGGACTCCCCCGCATGAACAGGAGCAGGAGTGCGGTGGGCAGAGGAGTCCGCAGGAGTAGCGGCGAAGCGAGGAGCATCCGGAGCATCAGAGGCATCCGGAGCTTCGGAGGCATCCGGAGCATTGGAGGCATCCGGAGCAAGAGACCCGCTTTGACCAAACAAGTCAACCACGGGAATTGCGGCGGCAGGAGAAGAGGGTCCAGCCTTAGCAGTAGAGGGACTTCGGGTAGCAGGGACTAGGCCGGAGGGTGAAGGGAACGACACATCGGGAATGGCAGCCGGCGTAAGAAAGTCGTGGTCCAGATTCCAGATGATCATAGTCTCCGGGGATTGGGTATGGCGGGTGTAAAACACCCGGAGATCGGTGTCAGGAATGGAAGAGGTGTGGGCTAGGCTGAAACGGAGCCAGAGGTCCGTTAAGGTGACGACGGAGAGATGGTCAAGGTAATCTCGGGGTTGAGGTAGAGGAGGCAAGGGGGCTTCCGGAGAAGCAACCGGGACATCAGCGGTGGCGACGGCAACAGCGGTGTCAACCGCAGCAGCTATAGCGGATGGAGAGGGAGTGGGGACATCAGCAGCAGAGGGGGCAGAGGAAACAGCTTGAGACGCACTGCGCTGAGAGGGCCCCGCAACCTCGGACGGTTCAGCACGGACGCTTGGCTGAGAAGCCCGTGAGTGAGAGGGCGCAGCAACGGACCGAATCCGAGAGGATCGATGTGCAGAACTGACCTCGTGGGCTTGGCTGTCGGAGGGGTCACCAACAGAGCTGCCTTGTTGTTCCGCGGCAGGGAGAGTACGGAGAGCTACAGTGGGTCGGCGGGCAGTCATGTTTCCATCCGGCGTAAGGTGACGAAGGTAAAGAGCCGAGGGAAACGTGACAGCATCAACTCGGGCAAAATGGTCTGGACGAAGATGCCGGAAGACAATGCTGAGGATGCGCCCGAAGGAATGGTTCTTGTGACCATTCTGTAGCAAGCGAAATAAGAACATCCCCCAATCCATTGGAAGACCTTCAAAGACGCCGTACATGGCCAGTAGAAGATCATATGGAACTGAGTCCAGGGCTGATGTGCGAGCCAGTAGGCATCGACTTAGAATAGTCGCCATACATCGATAGCGACCCTGGAAGGATTTCACCTTGTATTCCTTCCCCTTGTTCGTGCACCCCATAGAAGCCGCCATCGGATCGGCATCCGGACGCTGTGGTTCACCAAGAGGAAGGTGGAGAGCAGCGCGGAGAATAGCCGGAGTGATGACGATGGATTCACCGCGGACATAAGAGGTTATGGAATCTTTGGTGCAGCGAATCCGTTGGTAATACTCAAGAATGTCATCGATAAGAAGATCGATGGGATTGGAGACCAGGTTGAGTATGTGCGAGGCTTCAAGAAGAGGGCGAAGCTGGAGAAACCAATCAGGAGGATCGAAACAGCATTCCAATCAACTAGATGGCCAGGAGTAACGCCTGGAAAGAAAGATTCTGGGTGCCATGGCAGATTTGATGGGAAGGAAAAGAGGAAAGGTGAGGTCTTGACAGTAGAAGGAGCAACGAGAGGGTTAGGGATTTGAAATGAGCAATACTCGTGCTTCGCAGGAATGATCAGAACATATAAGACCGAGTCCGCAAATATCAGCGGGTCTAGGAATGTAGGAGTGAGGTGGGGACCCGCGCGACATGCTGATGTCATTTGTCTGGATATCGAGGCGTCTCCGAATAAAACGATGTCGTGGAGACCTCATGACCAAGTAGAGATTACAACTGGTTGCCATCCAGAGAAGTGTGTGTGCAACCCAAGATAGGCATTTAATGAATCATCATTATTCCTCCTCAAAAGCATGCGACATATGAGTATACGTGGATTGTCACAATTGAACAAAGTCAGGAGTCCGGAGGAAAGAGCCGACACTCATCCGGAGTTAATAATATTCGTGAAAGAGTATCCGGATGAATAATAGACCTCGTCCGTCATAAACAGAGTTTGGTGAGAATGTAGAGTAGATTCCTTTGCAGTCAATAAGTCGAAGAGAAGAGAAGTACCATAACACTTCAAATCCGAGACTATGGACTGGATTTATCAATATGGTTGCAAAGAAAATCTGAACCTGTAGCTAAATAAAGATATACTGAAAATACAAAAGCTTAACAGGCAGGGATTAGTACGGATTAGAGAAGATAATCAGTGAAAAGCAACATAATCCGAACTAATAAGAAACAGAACTCATGCAGGGCTAAGAATGTAGTAGACGTACGCAACGTGAAAGTGATCAATATTCTGAGTCGGGGCATATGTCAGATATCAATACACAAGTTCATATAGGTCAACATAGCGAAACCGTCTTGCTGAACAGCGTAGCTAAGATTAATTAAAGACCATATGATTTGGCTTCATTAGGATTCATGAGTGTGAAATGATAAGATGAACACATGTCAAAAGAATGCAGATGATTAGTCGATTAAAATGCATGTTTGAAGAAAGAAAATACATCCACACATGCCACTTTTCCGATTTAAAACAGCATGTCCAGTCAGATCCGGAAGTAACAGCATAGAGGAGGGAGAATCCGAGACATATTAGGGGTTCATTGCTGCTCCCCCGTAGATCATTTAATCCTCTCAATGAAAAGCTCCCCCTCAGATAGACAGTCAGGGCAAAAGGTCAAGAGACATATACGGGGGGTATTACTGAATAAAATATAAAGCATTTTCTCCCCCGTAGATTGTGCAATCCTCTCGGTTGACCGTTCCAATTTGTAGTTCAGCACTGTCTATCTTATTAGAAAACTATACTTCAGAAGCATAGAGGCATATACGGGGGGTATTACTGAATAAAATATAAAGCATTTTCTCCCCCGTAGATTGTGCAATCCTCTCGGTTGACCGTTCCAATTTGTAGTTCAGCACTGTCTATCTTATTAGAAAACTATACTATGGACTGGATTTATCAATATGGTTGCAAAGAAAATCTGAACCTGTAGCTAAATAAAGATATACTGAAAATACAAAAGCTTAACAGGCAGGGATTAGTACGGATTAGAGAAGATAATCAGTGAAAAGCAACATAATCCGAACTAATAAGAAACAGAACTCATGCAGGGCTAAGAATGTAGTAGACGTACGCAACGTGAAAGTGATCAATATTACTGAGTCAGGGCATATGTCAGATATCAATACACAAGTTCATATAGGTCAACATAGCGAAACCGTCTTGCTGAACAGCGTAGCTAAGATTAATTAAAGACCATATGATTTGGCTTCATTAGGATTCATGAGTGTGAAATGATAAGATGAACACATGTCAAAAGAATGCAGATGATTAGTCGATTAAAATGCATGTTTGAAGAAAGAAAATACATCCACACATGCCACTTTTCCGATTTAAAACAGCATGTCCAGTCAGATCCGGAAGTAACAGCATAGAGGAGGGAGAATCCGAGACATATTAGGGGTTCATTGCTGCTCCCCCGTAGATCATTTAATCCTCTCAATGAAAAGCTCCCCCTCAGATAGACAGTCAGGGCAAAAGGTCAAGAGACATATACGGGGGTATTCTTGAATAAAATATAAAGCATTTTCTCCCCGTAGATTGTGCAATCCTCTCGGTTGACCGTTCCAATTTGTAGTTCAGCACTGTCTATCTTATTAGAAAACTATACTTGAAGCTGATCAGAATGCGTTTGTGTATTCATCCACCAGGCATTCCAAGCTAGCCCATTTCACTTCTTCAACTATGCACGTTAATAGAGTAATCTAAATGAACATGCTTTGGTTATGTGGTGATTAATGGATGTGAAGATCATGAATCCGACTGAGGTAACTCATATAATCTGTAATTATGTTAGCTTTAAACGACTTCAGTCGGGAAACGCAAGCATCCTCCCATTATGAGGTTGAGATTAATATCAGAAGCATGAAACCGTTGAACAGTAAGTATGATCAGCAATACAGTCAGTGAGTTTTTACTACTTTCAAGTAAACATACAATGCATGGTCTGTGAGTAAATATCTTGTTGTGTAATTCAAATGAGAAACTATGCAGAGAAGTCGAGCATACCTAGTCGGAAGAGTAGTTCAGAAAACCTCGCATCAGGTAGGGGCTTTGTAAATATGTCCGCTAATTGATCTTCAGTGGCAACATGTTCCAGTGAAATATGGTTTTTGAGAACATGATCGCGTATGAAGTGATATCGGACCTCAATGTGCTTCGTCTTAGGATGCATGACAGGATTGTTGCTGATGGCAATTGCACTAGTGTTGTCACAGTAAAGTGGAATAGAGGACATGGTGAATCCGTAGTCAGTAAGTTGACTTTGCATCCAAAGTAGCCGTGCGCAACAACTTCCAGAGACTATATATTCCGCCTCAGCAGTAGAAGTTGATACGGAATTCGCTTCTTCGAACCATGAGATCAATCTATTTCCAAGAAACCGACACGTACCGCTTGTGCTTTTCCTGTCGATGCGACATCCAGCGAAGTCGGCATCGAGTACCCGGATAAGGTGAAGTTGGACTCCTTTGGGTACCAGAGGCCCAAATTCATCGTCCCTTTGAGATACCTTAATATCCGTTTTACATGAAGCATATGTGACTCCTTGGGATTTGCCCGATATCGAGCACAAATGCAAGTTGCAAACATAATGTCCGGGCGACTTCTTTGTAAGATAAAGCAAGGATCCGATCATCCCTCGTAGTCAGTCACATTCTACCGATATGCCATCCACATCCAGATCTAACTTGGCACCCAGGCATTGGAGTTTTGACAAGGAGATGAACCTTCCATACCAAACTTCTTAATAAGATCGTGAGTGTACTTAGCCTGATTGATAAAGATTCCTTCCTTTAATTGTTTGACTTCAATTCCAAGGAAGTAGGACAGTTCTCCCATCATGCTCATTTCAAACTTGCCTGTCATCAACTTAGCAAACTCTTCACAAAGCTTCAGATTCGTGGATCCGAAAATGATATCGTCCACGTATATTTGTACGATCAGAGTGTGTCCTTTCTCTTGTCGTAGAAATAGGGTGGTGTCTATCTTCCCTTTTTGGAAGTTATGAGCAAGTAGGAATTTCGATAAGTGTGTCGTACCAGGCTCTTGGAGCTTGCTTCAAACCATATAGAGCTTTCTGAAGTTTGTAGACAAGATGTCCTGCCTTAGGTTCAATGAAGCCGGGAGGTTGTTCAACATACACCTCCTCTTGAAGGTCTCCATTCAGGAATGCGCTCTTGACATCCATTTGATAAACTATGAAGTTTTCATATGAAGCATACGCCAGAAACATTCGGATTGCCTCAAGTCTTGCGACCGGAGCAAAGGTTTCATCATAATCTATTCCTTCTTCTTGACGATATCCTTTGGCTACCAGTCGGCTTTGTTCCGGATTACTATTCCATCCGTATCAAGCTTGTTCCGGAACACCCATTTAACGCCAATGACTTGCTGAGACTTAGGCCTTGGTACTAAGGTCCACACATTATTTCTCTTAAATTGATTCAGCTCTTCTTGCATGGCCTCTATCCAGTTTGAATCTTGAAGAGCTTCATCTACCACCTTTGGTTCTATTTGAGATAGAAAGCATGAGTAAAGACTCATGTTAGAGGTGGCTGCTCTTGTTCTTACACCAACAGTAGGATCACCAATCACTTGATCCGAGGGATGGTTTCGGGTCCATCTATAATTTCGTGCGTGTGTTGGTTGATCTTGAACAATTTGAAGCTCTTCCAGTTGGGTGGTTCAGTTGTATCGACCTGGTTGAGCTTCGTCCGGAGTAGATGTTTCCGTATTTAGAGGTACGGATGAACTAGTTGGTTCTTCAACACTATTTCTTCCAGTGTTAACTAGTCCGGACGGACTTGAAAGTGCTCCGAATTTTGTGTATCCGTAAGAGTTTGTCCGGAGCTAAATGGTAGTCCGGAGTCGGAGTCATCCGTAGCATCATCCATAGAATTTCGTTGTGTTTCGCTGATGCCACGTGGTTGGTCAGGATACCGGTCGGGATGTGTATCAGGAATATTCATAAACTTCGAGTAATCGACGTTGCTGTCCATGACCTGCATAGTGGAATTTGACGGACCGACTTTTGACCAAACAAGATTAGTTTCATCAAAGGTTACATGGATAGATTCTTCAACTTTAAAAAGTTTTCTATTGAAGACCCGATAAGCCTTGCTATGAAGTGAGTACCCGACAAAAATCCCATCATCGGATTTTTGGTTCAAATTTATTCCGGGTCTCTTTGCCATTTATCAGTATATAGCAAGTACACCCAAAGGCTCGAAATGTGAAATTGAAGGTTTTCGTCCTCTCCACATCTCATAGGGTGTTTTCATGGTAGATTTATTTATTAGAGTTCTGTTCTGAACATAGCAGGCGGTGGACACGGCTTCAGCCCATAGGCCGAGAGGAAGCATTGCCCCTGCTAACATGGATCTACCAGCTTCAACTAAAGTTCGATTCTTGCGCTCGCCTACCCCATTTTGTTGTGGGGTTCTGGGAGCAGAGAAGTCATCGTCGTATTCCCTGTTCTGAACAATATGATCTCATTTCTGAAAAGTCAAATTCTGTACCATGATCACTCCTGATGCATTTAATGCTCAGTCCTTGTGAGTTGCTTATCCAGTTGAAGAGATCTACAAGATGTTCAAAAGTTTGATCTTTTGATTTCAGGAACATCACCCATGTGTATCTGGTGTAATCATCGATAACCACAAGAGTATATCTCGCACCAGCTAGTGATGAAACAGATATAGGACCACATAGGTCCATATGAAGAAGTTGCAGAGGAGCAGTTATTGAGTTAACTGATTTGCTCTTAAAGCTATGTTTGGTCTGTTTACCAAGTTGGCATTCTCGACAGAGAGTGTCTCTGGAGAACTTGAGTTTGGGTAGACCAGTGACAAGATCAAGTGACGCCAATTTAGACAAAGTCTTAAAATTTAAATGTGCGCATCGCTTGTGCCATAACCAACTATCTTCATCTGTTGCTTTCGTGAGGAAGCATACAGGGTCGAAGAATTATTTCTTAAGACCACCTGAATATATGTCCCCATCTCTTGATCCGGATAACTTAACATCTCCAGGATAAGTTTTCTCTTCTTGTACTGGTGTTGGACAAAAAAGGAAACAAGAAATCCTTTGTCACATAGTTTATCGACACTTAGCAAATTATGCTTTAAACCTTCGACTAGTGCAACTTTAGTGATTGATACACAGCCGTTAGTTAAAGTGCCATACCCGACGATCTTACCTTTCTTGTTGTCGCCATATGAAACGGATGGACCTTGTTTATCATTAACTTCTACAAGCGAGCTGGTCACCCGTCATATGTCCGGAGCATCCACTATCAAGGATCCACTTGCTTTGATTGATCTTTAACTTCAAGTGATCCGGCAATTCATTCCAGAGATGCTCCTGAAAGACAACAGTTTACACTTTTGGTGCCCAAACTTGTTTCGGGCGGTTAGAGTGAGCAGCAGTATTATCAACATTTACGGATTTGATTTTGTTAGGACTCTTAGCTTTCCACGTTGACATTAACTTGTTAGTTTCGGCTGCTTCTTTTGTTTGGGTTTTCTTGGGAGAGACACTCCTTTTAGATTTAGATCTTGTTTTGCTCGAAGAACCCCTTTTATTAAACTGATCTTTATTTGATTGAAATTGATTACAAAGCCAGCCTATCGGATAGACTCCAACATTCATAGTGATAATGACCCATTTCCCTACAGATGGAACAGACACTATAATGTGAAGTACAAACAGGGGATACAGGTCTCTTAGTTTTTACAGTTTTTCTACTCTGTTCCCTGTGGCCTAATCCATTACGTTTGGGTGACGCACTCTTGGCCCTAAATGCGTCAGCCTTAGCCTTGTCTTTCCTTTTGGGTGCTACAGTTTTGGCTTTAACTGCAGCAGCCTTCCCTTCATCTTTAGTTACGGGTGCTACTCGCTTTCGGGAAGTGCAAGAATGACCTGCGTTCCACAGTCATATACTATGGTGCCACCTGAAATGAAACCATCCAACGGTTTAGATGTACTAACAGGATATAAGTTGGTTAGTTTAGGAGTGAAATCCGGAGGACACTCGGTAGCTTGAGCTATGGAGGTTGATGGTTCGGAACCTAGGCCAGGTTTGACTCGAATGTCGTCAGGGTCGAGCCCTAAAGGTAGAGGCTATTTCCCCGGATTTTAGCCACTTACGATTTATTTCCTTTTCCTGTTCCAGTTCATTTTCGAGTCTTTTCACTATAACTTTTAGGCCTGAAAGATTGGTATTTAACAAATGATTTTCAGCTCTTAGATCATGATACCAAGCTTCCTTTCCTCTGAAGTCAGCGACGTCCTTTTCGAGTCTATTAATAGTAAATTCGAGACGTTTATTCCGACTTTCCATATCTTTGTACATTTGAGTAATTATTAGTCTCTCATTCTTTTCATGATCACATGCAATAGTAAGAGATTCTAATTTACTCAGGAGCTCAGAGATAGAAGGTACCTCAGCATTTGCCATGAGGCAGACGTTCGGCTTAATGATCGGCTCATCATCCGAGGATTCCTCCTCTTCTTCCGAGCCACTCATGTATTTTGTCACGAGCGCCTTTTTCTTGCTCTTGCTGTTATCTGAGGTGGAGCGACGAGGATTTACCTTGTCACTTTTCTCGGCCACCTTTGCTTTGGACCTGCATTCCTTGGCCCAGTGACCAGTTTTCCCACAGTTGAAACATTCCTGGGAACTGGACTCCTGTCGCTCCTTCCGTTGGAACGATGATGATGAGCGTCTTCTGATCCCTTTTCTGCTTTTCCGTAGGAATCGCTCAAAGGATTTGACAAGAAGGGCTATCTCCTCTTCCTCGTCAGAATCAGAATTGTCGGATACGTCCGTATCATCATTCCTCAGTATGTTTAGACATTCTGTAGCTTTGAGAGCTACCCCCTTTTCTTTCCGAGCTATTTTCTCATCTCTGTCAGAGTACTTAAACCTACTTCGTGAGTCCGCAGCTCTCCATATAGTTCTTCAAGGGGAACATACCGCGCGTTTTTGTCGATTGCATCTGGAGTTGTTTGGAGTAGTAGCGATCCGGCAATGAGCGAAAGAACTTGTCATTGATCCGGGATTGAGAGTAATGCTCATTGACAGTCTTCGGTTCAAGTATGATCTTGCCGAATCTCCGATAGATGCTTTCAAGTGATTCGCCCGGTTTATGATTAAAACTCTCAAAGTTCGTCTGAGAGTACAGATCACATTCTGCATCTGGGACCGACTCCCCTCATAGAGGATTGTCGGTTTGTCCCAAACGGCTTTTGTTGTCGTGCAGCCCTGGACGTCCGTGGAAAGCCTCGGAATCCAAAGACGATGTAACATAAGCCAGAGCCTTTTCACTAGCGCCTGCCAGGCTCTTTCATCGTTGGTAAGTTCAAGATCGTCTTTGGCCTCCTTACACCATGTTCTCCGATAGTCATCGGAATTGGAATCTCCTGATGAAGACATGGCCACATAAGATGATCATGGCAAACCATAAACATCTTCATGCGAGCTTTCCACCTGGGAGAAAAGCTCAGGTGTGAATTTGGGCGGTTTCGTTAGAGTAAACCCAGAACTCCGTGGTTGAGAAGCGGCGGCAGCAGCAGGTTGTGGTGGGTCGACATTTTCACTGCTGCTTCGATTCGGGATGGGCTCCTGTGCACCTCCGGAGTTAAGGCGAGTGTTGAATAGCATACTGCTTTCTTCGGCCATTTCTGAGATTGAAAGAGTGGGATCTCAACTTAGAACGAAGTAGAACTTGCTCTGATACCACTTGATGGTCCCTTGGAGCCTAAAGGGGGGGGGGGGGGGTGAATAGGCTCTTATTCAAACTCTTTCTTTTCTCTCAAGACACAAAGACTTATCTAGTTTAAGTGATAGAATCACTGCGGAAGATAACCAGATAGTGGAAGTATTTTGTTTTATTATCACAAGGTGATTACAACAAAATAGAAGCAAACACTCTCTTACACTCTGTTTACAACAATGAACTCACACACTAGCCAAGTTCCTATTCTCTTTTTGTTTTCACTTGAGCTCTCTTCTTTTTTTTTTTGCACACGCACCCTCTACATGAAGTATATGTATGAATATTTATACAAAACATTCCTAAAAGACAACCTTGGAACTTGAAGTTCCGGAATGCGTTCCGCACTAACTATCCCTCGGTAATCTGTCTGCCTTGACTGCTGCGGATTGTGGAGCTCAAGATCTTGGATTTGAAGAGTATAAGTGTCTTTGTGAGTTCCGAGATACAATTAAGGTTGTGTCCACATATCCGGATGATCCACGTGTAAGATTCTTCTTGATATAAATGCATTCGTCTTACATCGGGACAGCACGAGCTGATAACTTTAAATGCGGTTTTGTTGGAGCAAGTGTCTTCTTGGTCCGGTGTAATTTTCCTTACTCCGTAGTTAATGAAGCTCGGAACCTTACTCCGTGTCGGTGGTTGCTTACTCCGTATCTATTCGATCCTGGAATCCTTAGTCCGTGTCAGCGCTTCCTTACTCCGCATGTAAGTTCCTTACTCCGCATGTAAGTTCCTTACTCCGTATGTAAGTTCCTTACTCCGTATGTAAGTTCCTTACTCCGTATGTAAGTTCCTTACTCCGTGTGTAAGTTCCTTACTCCGCGTGTAAGTTCCTTACTCCGCGTGTAAGTTCCTTACTCCGCATGTAAGTTCCTTACTCCGTATGTAAGTTCCTTACTCCGTATGTAAGTTCCTTACTCCGTATGTAAGTTCCTTACTCCGTGTGTAAGTTTCTTACTCCGGGCGAGTAATAAGTCCGGATTCCTTACTCCGCATCTGGTTTCTTTACTCCGCATCTATTTTCCTTACTCCGCACTTATTTTCCTTACTCCGCACTTATTTTCCTTAAGTTCTTAGTCCGTAGGATTTGTTCCTTATTCCGTATGTATTTGTTACTTGGTTATTTACCAAGTGTTTGACGACACTAACTCTTGTCCGGATCAGGATTATGTATCCTGTCCTTAGCTTTGCTCTCACGAGTGCATCTTTGGATTAGTGACATACCTTCTGCAATGATCAAATAAACACAAAAGATCTCAGATCAAATTACATAAGACTTTATCAGCATTATCCAAATTCTGGGTTTGATCCAACACTACGACTCACATATCTTCGAGTCTTTGTGGCTAGAGTCCATGTTAGATTAGTGTTGTTCCCATGATCTTATTGGTTGTCATTGTTGTCAACATTATGCAGCAGCGGGTAGACGTTGGGTCAAAGATCCGTACTGGGTTGCATAACTTCCTAGAGTAATCTCTTAAAGTGAGCTCGTAGAGGGAGTTTAACCATGTACTACTAATGTCGAAGATCTGGGTCGAAGACTCATAGATCCACAGGGTCAGAGATTCGTAGACCATAGGTGTAGAGCAGCGTCTTTGAGACTTAAAGACTTGCAGGCTTGAAGACCCATCAGGTATCGAGTAGCAATGTTGTAGAGTCAAAGCTCGTAGGTCAAAGCTCATAGGGTCGAAGATTAGTAGACCCATTGTGGTGAACAGATGATTAGCCAAGGAAGAGTGCGGGTGTACCTGATGCGAATATGAAGAATCGTAGAGTTTAAAGGCTCATAGAGTGAGACGTCAGTTGAGCACCGGTTCTACCTAGCTTCGGCGCCAAAGAGCAGAAGAATTGGAAGATTAGTTCTCAAGGTTTGAAGACTCAAACTCGAAGATTCGTAGATAAAGACTCGATGGTAGCTTGTGAAGTACCAACGAAGCTATGAGGCACATATATCTATGAGGTTGTGGCTAGTTGAAGATGCAAAATGCACTGAAGACCGTGTTTAAGTAAGTTATCACTTGGACAGCATCTCTGAGCACTCTAAGTACTGGGAAACACATGGACATCATCTGAGGCTAGCGTAACATGTTTCAACGGTGAAGATCAAAAGGTGAAACATGCTTAACCCTAACGGAAGGGTTTCTTACTAAGGCCGACCTATAAAAGTAAGGAATAGGCCTTACTTCAAGAGAGCGTTAGAATATTATAGAATACAAGGAACGTATCTGAAGCGATACAAAAGAGACACAGAGTAGTTCATTCAGGATACACACAGAGAGAGAGGAAGATTGTAAGCAAGATAACAGTGAGTTAATCTGTTCTTTTTCCTCATACATTCAACGAACAATGTGTAAGTTAGGCAAAGGAGTGGTTGAAGGTCAAGCACTGCAAATAGTTGAATGCGCAATAGCAGATTATGCTAGACAGTTCTTCACAGTGAGTGAGTACTGAAGTAATATTGTTTTGTATTTGCATTTTAAAAGAAGAGAGAGAGTTAATCTTGTTGTAACAAGGGCTAGACCCTACTGTACTGAAAGCATATAGTGGATTAGACTCGGTGTAGGTTCACCCTCACTACCAGGGAGTAGATCACATTGATCGAACCACATAATCCGTGTGTCTCTGTCTTTTTCTTCCCATACATACCTTCTGTTAACCGATATTGCATAAGACACTAATATACCATCCTAAATACCAACTACAGTTGTAAAATACCGCTTAGTATTACACTACTCTTAAAACTGCAAAGGAAATAGTTTTAAGTATACAGATTCACCCCCCTCTCTGTATACAAGCTCATATACCCACTCGATCTAGCTTGGATCTTGGGAATATCAATTGGTATCAGAGCTTAGTTTTCACAGGAGGCAGATCTATCACTCTATGGAGAAGTGATATCACATAAAACAATACAGAATATAACTGTATCATACATCAGAGTAGGGGGCGTCCTCCTGGAAGAAAGTCCTCCACTAGTCTCGGGTCACACCTGAAAAGGGTAAACAACAAGTAGGGGTGAGCGACAAGCTCAGTAGGTGACCCTAACACTCCACATCATGCAACACATATAAGTCTATACTATATGCTTAGTGTACTCGTGCACCGTGTAGTGTGCACAATCATCAGGACTCAGCCTGCAACAAACATCAGGACAACTTGTCCACGATCCTCCATGGGATCCCAGCTCAGGGCACTCAGCCCTAGCTCCACGAGCTCAACGGCTCAACTCAGGCCTTAGCCTGTCCACAGCGCAATATGCCCGGCCACAGTCGCCACACAGGCCTGCCATCGGTGCATATGCCTGCCACGTCAACCACATAGCACCATCGGTGCATCACGGTGAGAACCCAAACAAGTCACGGAGTCCATGCCCCAATACCTCACACCAACATACTAACATTAGTATGGCATGTCATTTTCAATATTCCTTTCGAACTGTAGCCAGTATTCACAAGTAAGTCTTTAATCCTTGATTTATGAAGGAAGTACCCATAGCAGCTATTTTCTTGAAATCAAAAGTCCCGGCATTGGGTTCCCATAGCATAAATAAGATAATCTAATTTTTGGGGATTTTTTTGAGATGTCTAATCCCACTTTCCAAAAATTCACCACTACGAACTTTTAGGTTTTTCCGAGATTTTACACTAAAATCCAATTTTCACATTTTGAAATAGTGGGAATTAATTTTTCTAGTATTTTTCTTTGAATCCAAATGGGGGGTATTTCGTTATTTACATAGTAAATAACATAGAGGGAGGGGTGAGCAACCACATCTCAGTAGGGATCATGTCTCCCCAACCCATCCCATGCTCCTAGCGTCTACATGAGGGTGTGTACAGGTGCAGTGTGGTGACAATAAGATATAAACAGGTTGTATTCCACAATCACACAGCACACACATATCCACAGCCATACAGGCTTAGCCATATAGGCTAACATATCCACAACCACTCAGGCTTAGCCACACGGGCTAACATATCCACAGCCACTCAGGCTTAGCCACATGGGCTAACATATCTACGGCCATATAGGCTTAGCCACACAGGCTAACATATCCACGGCCACTCAGGCTTAGCCACACGGGCTAACATATCCACAGCCATATAGGCTTAGCCACACGGGCTAACATATCCACAGCCATATAGGCTTAGCCACACGGGCTAACAATTCCAGTCCCGGGCTTCCACAGCCACCGGGTTCCACAAACACAGCATACAAGGTCACACAGGCATTAAACCAAACACGTAGCATACACACTTTCACAAGCATAATACCAAACACTTAGTTTGCACAGCCAATCAGGCATAAAATCAAACACTTGACATGCAGAGTCTCACAAGTATTTTACCAAACGCTTAACATGCATACATTCACAAACCCACAAACCCAGCCACACAGGCATATTATCAAACACATACTAGGCATATTCACACAGACATATTCATACAGGCATTTTATCGAACACTTAATATGCACTCACCATCCAACACCAGAATACATCAAAAACCGCCATTGAAGGCCAACATCCATATAGGAGATCACACCTATATGGATTACATATATATATATAAATAGGTATAATCCATAATCTACCCTAGAACCCTAGAACAGAGGAGGATTTAGGAAGAACAGAACCCCTACCTTGTATGTCCTCCTGCTCCCACTTCCACGCAAGACTCCGACCACCCACGCAAGACGCTCCGGCAGCCACCAGAAACTCTCCTTCCCTCTCTGTCTCTCTCTGCGACGGCTGGTGGAACAACAAACCCTAAAACCTAAAACAGAGGGCTTTTCCTCCTTATATAGACAACACAACATCAAAACGACGTAGTTTTGATTAAGTGAATCCCAGCATCAAAACGACGTAGTTTTGATGGAACAAGCTATGACCTTCCCACATCCATACACACCAAAATATCCATAATTCCAACATACCCCTTTGGGAAAAGATGTTTAGAAGCACAAAACCAAGGTGACGGTGTAAAAATATGCCTGCACGTCACAATGCATGTCATATCCCCATATGACGTGCAGCTCCAAATGCTCTGAAAATCCACCCCAAGCTTCCTTGAATCATGAAGAAGACAGGCAAGCCAAAATCCCCTTGCACGCCATATCCCCAATTGGCGTGCATTATCACGTGCACCTCCCAAAAGTCCCCTCTTGGGCCCATCTCTTGCCTCAAACTTGTGCACCAACATCCAAGGTGTTTTAGCTAAAGTGTATGGGAAGGAAACTCCCTAAAACCCAACAATTTCCACTCACAAGGCATCTGTGGTTAACTTCGTACATACCGCAAAATATAGGTCATTACATCCTCTCCCCCTTAACACTTTTCGTCCTCGAAAAGAAACATACAAGGGATAACAAACACATGCTACCCGTTTGCAAAACAGCAAGCCACGATACCCAGATGGATCACACAACATAACAAGACATTTCAAACACATTGCAATCTCAAAACACCAAATCATGAACCACATACAAGAAAACACATTACTACCCCTTGGCCAACAGCCACCTCCCACCGTCAAAATTGTTCGTCCTCGAACAACGCTGGGTGTTGCTCACGCATCATGGACTCACATTCCATGTCTTCTCTGCAGGACGTGTCATCCTCTAAAAGACAACACACCTTCCATAACGCACATGCTGATGCACATTGCCCACAACCATTCACATACCCGCGACTGAAGATATCACACCATAACACACATGAAGGCACGTACCCACAGACCCAATTGATAACGTGCATTTTTGGCCGTTATTCTAATGTTTATTTAGGATGTTAAGAGCATGATTAGAGCCTTATTGTTTCATATATCATATATATTTGCTCTAACCCCTAGGAAGATGCTATTTGCAAATACATGCGCTTTTAAGCTGTTTTGGCAGATTTTGGACCTCACTTTTGACATAGTAGATGGCCTCAAACAATTGGCGTGCAAGAACAAAAGTTGCTTAGAAAGATGTCCTATACCTACCAGAGAAATTTCAAAGCATTTGGAGCTGATTTGGAGCTGCACGTGAATTCACCCATTTCACGTGCAAGCCTATTTTTGCCTCTCAAGCCTCTACAGGATGCATGGAAGCTTGGGGAGAAGTTTGAGCTGATTTGGAGGTGCACGTGAATTCACCATATCACGTGCAAATTGGCGTGCAGAGATTTTTTTGGACTGATCCTATCGTTTTTCCATGCTGATCATTTGTTTCTGAAGGCCCAAGTCCAAATTGTGGATGAAAGATAGAGATTTTAAAGTTTCGAGTGTTACTTATCAAAACTACGCCGTTTTGATAAGTGGGCTAGGTTACACACCTCAAGGCCCATCCAAGCTTTATAAATACAGCCTCCACGCCCTCTGCTATGCATGCCTAACCCCCCTACACGTTTTTAGAGAGAGAGAGAGAGGCTCCACGACTTGGAGGTGCTCCTTGACCTAGGAGAGCAGCCGTCGCAGCCGTCGCAGCAGCCGTCGCGGATTTTGGAGCCTGGATTTGAAGCTTTGCTGTGCGCGTGATCAAGAAGAAGATGTTGAGCTTTTCTGCTTTGTGTTTGCTTGTAATCATGCGTGAGTAGTCTTTTAATCTAGGGGAGCAATGTAGCCCCCTTGTTGTTTTGCTGTGTTTATGAATATTGGGTTTGGATGATTGAAGTTTTGCATGTTTTATGAATCTGTTCTTAAGTTCTATCTTTGGATGTACACCTTGGTATTCTTAGCCCTAGTCTGGGGCAGATTGAGATTCATAACTTATTTGTAATTGGTGTGATCATTATCCTTTTGCAAGTATGATTTATTGGCTTTGCATGTTTGTGTGTTTAGATGACCATTCTGGCATACAACTCTTAAAAGGACCTCAATGACCATTTGTTGTCCTTGGCTTATGTTTAGCATGTTTTCAATCAGACAACCCTAATACCATGAACCAGTAGAGATAACATAGGGAGGTGAAATTGTGACCTTAGATGCTTTTAATCCTTGATTCTTAATCCTAAAATCAGTTTACTTTCTTTGTTTATTCAGAAAACCACATAAAAATTAGATCTTTAGTTTAAAAAAGAAAACTTTTTGCCAGGACATTTTATAGAACAAGAGTAATTGGGTGTTTCGATTTAAGAACTAGAAAACTAGGCTAATCCCTGTGGGTTCGACCCCTTTCTTCCTGCTATTCTTTTAGTGCAAACTTAGGGAATTTATTATTTTGAAGAGAAATTTAACGACAATAGCTAGCTCTTTTAGAGAGGCTAAAAAAAAATCATGTCTGTCAAATTGGCGCCATTGCCGGGGATTCAACGGTTAACTAGTTTTTAAAATCAACATTGAGTGAAATTGTTTGAATTCTGATCTTGGTGTTTTATTTTGTCTTTTCTTTTTTGTTATTTTGTGTTCTTTATTTGTTTATTTGCATTGTTCGGAGCTGCTGGGTGTGTTCTTGTTGTTTTACAGGAACATACATCAAGGATTCCTAGTTGTGCATGCAAAGAGAGGAGGATATACAATTTACTCGGGAACCTGAAAGGTTGTTCAGAGCTCGGCGTAGAGCAGCTAGGGAAGCAGCACGTGAGGCTAAAGAAGCATTGCAAGGCTTGGAGCAATCCGTAGGCGATCTGATGGCAGATCTCAGACCTGATGGTGGTGCACCACACGGAGGGGCCAATTACAATGGCCAATATCCAGAAGAAGAGGGTAATAGGTTTATGCCCAGAACCTTCTTAGATTATGCAAGGCCGATGATGTCAGATCATTATTCTGGGATTCAGCAGACAAGAGTCCAAGCAAATAGCTTTGAGCTGAAGCCGGCGTTGATCAACATGGTGAGCAACAATGCGTTTGGAGGAACAGCCATGGATGATCCACACCAGCATTTGATGAGGTTCTACCAGGTGTGCGACACCATCAAGATCAACAATGTGTCGAAGGAGGCAATAAAGCTAAGGCTTTTCCCTTTCTCTTTAAGGGATAGAGCTCTTGGCTGGTTCAACAGTCTTCCAGCAGGTTCAATCAACACTTGGGAGGAGATGCAGTCCAAGTTCATGTCAAAGTACTTCCCTCCTTCCAAGGTGATCCAGCTTAGAGGAGAGATTAGCAGGTTCAGGCAAGATGAGATGGAGACTCTTCATGAAGCTTGGGAGCATTTCAAAGACTTAGTGAGAAGATGCCCTGATCATGGAAGACCCCAGTGGATTCAAATTGAATCTTTCTACACAGGTCTTCAGTCCCATTCACAAGACAAGGTGAATGCAGCTGCTGGAGGATGCTTGATGAACCTAGAGCCTGACGCAGCAGCAGAGCTCTTGGAGAGGCTGTCATTAGCTGATTGGCAGTGGTCTAATGTGCGTACTTCAAAGCCGAGGGAGAAGATAGCTTCAGTTGAAAATTCTTCCAATGATGTGCAAGCACAGATTCAAGCTTTAGTGAAAGGCATGGAAGTATTGGCTCTTAAAGTTGAAGGATCACAAACTTTACCAGTAGTTGAGCAGGGCTGGAGTGGAGCTGAAGAAGCAAATTATGTTGGAGGAAAGGGCTTGTACTAGAAATAGCAATTTTATCCTCAACAACAACAACAAGGGTACAACCAGAATCAGCAGCAATCTCAACCATTTCAGAGAACTCAGAACCGAGGGGGAGATACCTCATTTCAGTACAAATATGTGCCCCTAGGGATGAAGCAGAATCCGTATACTACGGATAATTATTTACACCCACCTCCAGGATTCGAGCAGAAACAGCCTCAGCCTCAACAGCAAAGAGGAAGGGTATATCAGAATGTGGATGAGCCAACCAAAAGAGAGGATAATTTGGAGGAAAGGGTAGTCACCATGGAATCTTCAATGAAGAATATAGAAAAGTTGCTTGTGAGTTTGGCTCAGAATGTAAATCAAGGGGTGTCAACCAATACTTTTCTAAGTGACACTGAGGTGAACCCCAAGGAGAGTTGCAAGGCTATCACTCTAAGGAGTGGGAAGACACTGAATGAAGCTGAAGAGCCTAAGAAGAAGGCAATTCCAGAAGAACAGAGCAGTCCCTTGGAAGCTGATGACCAAGGAAAATCAGATAAAGCTGAAGAAAGAGTGCAAGAAAAGAAGGACAAGCAGCTGAGTCAAGACAGAAAAGCTGAAGAACAGAGACAAGAGCTCAGGCCTACTATGCCATTTCCTCAGAGGCTGAGGAACCAGAGGGTTGAGGAAGAGTATGAGCGCTTTCTGAGTTTGTTCAAGAAGCTTGAAATTAATATTCCATTTATGGAAATCTTGGAGCAGATGCCTAGGTACAGAAAGTACATTAAAGATTTTGTGACAAAGAAGAGGAAATATGGGGATCATGAGATGGTGGCAGTCACTAACGAGGTGAGCAGTGTTGTTCAACAGAGTTTGCCCATCAAGCATAAAGATCCGGGCAGTTTTAATCTCCCTTGTGTGATTGGCAATGCACCGCAGCAGCAGGCCCTATGTGATTTAGGGGCCAGCATCAATTTGATCTCCTTTGCTTTGTATAAGCAGCTTGGGCTTAAGGGCATGAAGCCCACTTCCATATCATTGCAGTTTGCTGACCGGTCTACTGGAAGGCTTGAAGGGATAATTGAAGACGTGTTAGTCAAAGTGGGTTCCTTCATATTTCCAGCGGACTTTGTAGTTTTGGAGATGGAAGAAGATAGAGGAGTTCAGTTACTCCTTGGAAAACCATTTCTCAGAACGGGTTGTGCATTGATTGATGTTGCTCAAGGGCAGCTAACTCTGAGAATTAATGAGGAGACCTTAGTCTTCCACATGGGGAAGGCTTTGCAAGGTCAAGAGGAGGAGGACTGCCTTTGGGTTGAAGACCTTGAGGAATTAGTGGAAGACTACTTGGCAGAAGAAATTACAACCACCAATAATGGAGCCCTTCAGCTCATAGAAGCTCAACAAGATGAAGAGATGTACTTGACAGCTGAGGAAGATGAGCAAACTACAAACTCTTTGGAGCAAGCTGAGGAGGAGAAAGAAGATGACGTGCCTCCAGCTCCAGAACTAAAGGAGCTTCCTGGACACCTAAGGTATGAATTTCTAGACTCTACAAATCAATTCCCTGTCATTGTTGCTTCTAATTTGAATGATGTGGAGTGTACTCAATTGCTAGAAGTCCTTAGGAAACACAAAAAGGCCCTAGGATGGAACATTGAAGACATTAGGGGTATTAGTCCAGGGATTTGCATGCATAAAATTTTGATGAATGATGATTTTAAACCCACTGCTGAAAGACAAAGAAGATTAAACCCTGCCATGAAAGAAGTTGTTAGAAAAGAAATTTTAAAATGGAAAAATGCAGGGATAATTTATGCTATTTCTGATAGTGAGTGGGTAAGTCCATTGCATGTCGTGCCCAAGAAAGGGGGCATGACCGTGATTAAGAATGAGAAAAATGAATTGATCCCATCTCGCATTGTGACGGGGTGGAGAGTGTGTGTTGACTATAGAAAGCTGAACAAGGCTACTAGGAAGGATCATTTTCCTCTTCCTTTCATTGACCAAATGTTGGATAGGTTAGCTGGCTATAGTCACTATCGCTTTTTAGATGGCTATTCCGGGTATAATCAGATCATGGTTAAGCCCGAGGACCAAGAAAAGACCACCTTCACGTGCCCTTTTGGCACATTTGCATTTAGGAGAATGCCATTTGGGCTTTGTAATGCCCCTGCCACCCTCCAAAGGTGTATGATGGCTATTTTTCAGGGTTTGGTTGAGGAGATCATGGAGGTCTTCATGGATGACTTCTCGGTGTTTGGTTCCTCTTACCAACAGGTCTTGAAAAATCTAGATGTGGTCTTAGAGAGATGTGAGGAGAAGGAACTAGTCCTAAATTGGGAGAAATGCCATTTCATGGTAACCGAGGGGATAGTTCTAGGGCACAAGGTGTCTGCACATGGTTTGGAGGTAGACAAGGCAAAAATCTCCACTATTGAGACTCGCCACCTCCAACAAATGAAAAGGGAGTGAGAAGTTTCCTTGGCCATGTTGGCTTTTATAGGAGATTCATTAAGGACTTCTCAAAAAATTGCAAAACCCATGAGTAGGTTGTTAGAAAAAGACACAAGCTTTGAGTTTAATGCAGATTGCTTAGAAGCTTTCAACATCCTCAAGGGTAAGTTAGTCACCGCACTGTTATAGTCACACCTGACTGGGCTCACCTTTGAGCTAATGTGTGATGCGAGTGATTATGCTGTGGGGGTAGTCTTAGGGCAAAGGCGAGAAAAGGTGTTTAGGGTCATATACTATGCTAGTAAGACCTTAGATGATGCTCAACGTAACTATACCACCATCGAGAAAGAGTTGCTAGCCGTGGTTTATGGTTGCAACAAGTTTAGACCCTACCTTTTGGGGTCTAAAGTCATTGTTTATACTGATCATGCTGCATTGAAATATTTGTTTGCGAAAAAAGAAGCTAAGCCACGCTTGATTAGGTGGGTTCTCCTCTTATAGGAATTTGACCTTGAAATTAGAGACACAAAGGGAGCCCTAAATTCTGTGGCTGATCACCTCTCCCGTGTGGAGAATGCACCTAAGTCTCTACCCATTGTAGATGACTTTCCTGATGAGAAGTTGTTTGAGGTGCATCATCTTCCTTGGTTTGCTGACATAGCAAATTATTTAGCCACTGGGTTCATACCCAAGCAGTTAGACTACCACCAGAGAAAGAAATTGGTAGTGGATGCTAAGAAATTCATTTGGGAAGACCCAATTCTTTATAGGAGGTGTCCTGACCAAATCATTAGAAAGTGTGTCCCTAAGGAGGAAGTAGATGACATAATACATCATTGTCATGCATCACATTATGGGGGCCACTTTGGGGTGCAAAGAACTGTGGCTAAAATCATGCAGTGTGGCTTCTATTGGCCTCACATGGTGAAAGACACCTATGTCTACATCAAAAAGTGTGATAGATGTCAAAGGGTAGGTGGTCTGTCTAGGAAAAATGAGATGCCCTTAACTGGAATCCTTCCAGTTGAAATTTTTGACATTTGGGGCATTGACTTCATGGGGCCATTCCCCAATTCTGATGGGTATTCATACATTTTGCTTGTTGTGATTATGTGTCTAAGTGGGTAGAAGCTATTCCTACTGGAGTGAATAATGCTAGGGTTGTGACTCATTTCCTTACTAGGAACATCTTTAGCCATTTTGGGACACCAAGGGCTATAATCAGTGATGAGGGTAGTCATTTCTGCAACAAATTGTTTGACAAGTTATTGAACAAGTATGGTGTCACTCATAGGAAGTCTTTAGCTTACCACCCACAAGCTAATGGACAAGCAGAAGTGTCCAACAGAGAGATTAAGACCATTTTAGAGAAAACTGTTGGAGCCAATAGGAAAGATTGGTCTCAAAGGCTTGATGAAGCCTTATGGGCATATAGGACAGCTTACAAAACTCCCATTGGGATGTCACCTTACCGTATTCTATATGGTAAGGCATGTCACTTGCCTGTGGAACTAGAACACAAGGCTTATTGGGCCTTGAAGAAGTTAAATTTTAACCCACAAGAGATCAAGGAGCTTAGGATGACTCAATTAATTGAGTTAGATGAGCTTAGGCTGGATGCCTATGATAGTGCTAAATTTTACAAAGAAAGAACTAAGAAATGGCATGATAGGCAACTCAACAATGAACCTTTAACCTTAGGACAGAAAGTTCTTCTATTTAACACAAGGTTGAGGTTATTTCCTGGCAAATTAAGGTCCAAGTGGATGGGACCTTTTGTGATAGTTGATAAGAAGCCATATGGGAGCTTTGAGCTCCAAGCTGTAGATGGCAAGAAATTTTGGGTGAATGGCAACAGACTGAAACCATACTTTGATTCAACTCAGAGGGAGATAGTTGATACCCTCTCTTTCACCATTGCATGATCATAACTGAAAGTCTAGCTACAGACTTAAAATAAAGCGCTGGTTGGGAGGCAACCCAATGTTTATTGCTATGTTTTATTTTATGTTATTTTCTTTTATTTGTTTTATTCAATAAATTTGTTTGTAAGCTAACCATTGTGCAGGAGACTTTGCTTCTTTCTTAACTAACCATTTGCAGGATGAGCAAATTATTGGGTCCTGAACTTGTGAAATTATTTTTAAAGTCAAAGTCAAAGAGCAAGGAGCAAGTGAAGACCAAAAGTGCTTGAAGATGGGCTCAAACAATTCACGTGCAAGACTTAAAGATGGTCCATAATGCATAAGCAACTCAGTGGAGAAATTTGGGCCAGTTTGGGCCTGAACGTGAATTTGCACGTGAATTGCCCAATTCACGTGTACCTCCTTTTGAGTGAACTTCTGGAATGGTAGATGAAGACCATGTGAATCACGTTTACTCTTGCACGTGAATTGCTAGCTGTCATATGGAGGCCCAAAAATGCAAAATACCGATTTTAGCCCTCCTAGAAGCTTCCCACAATTCACGTGCAGAAGGGACGATTGCTTGCCAGCTCAGTGGGGACCCACCACCAAAGTTTGGGACGATTCTGACCTACACGCCAATTCAGCCAATTCACGTTCAGAGGCTATTTTGGTCAGAACACTCTGAAAAGTTAGGGGCACGTGTATCACGCCAATTGGAGCATCTTTTCTTCTGCACGCTATATAAAGGGAGGCCATCTTCAAAGGCTTCCACACCAAAATCACTCCAGATCTGAGTATTAGAGAAACTCTGCCCTTTTGCTCTCTTGCTCTTGAGTTTTCTGCTCTTTGCTCTTATTTTCTCATTCCAAAGATGGTGCGCACAAGGAGGACTGGCCAAGAGGAGGTGCACTCACCTAGTGCTGATAGCCAAACTGAGGAGGAGATACTCTTGGGGCATGCTCTTGATATGCAGGCTTTGGAGGCTTTAGAGCTGGGCTGGGCTAGAGAGGTGGCTCTTAAAATTCAAACTCTGGGATTACAAAGGTTAGTATCGCTTCACCAGCCTATTTCCTATTCTGCCCTACAAGAATTCTATGCATCTGTCTCTGGAGTGAGGATGAACTGATAGGGGTTGTGCAAGGGGTTTATGTCAGAATAACCCCTGAAATTATTAGACATTGCTTTAACCTCCCTGAACCCAGTGATAGTTTCCCTCAGCTAAGCCTAGGAGAATTTGGTACTGCATGCAATTATGCTAGAAAATTTCAAAGTCGAAGGCAGTATACCAAGAATGGTTTTGTTGGAAAATTTAGATGCCTAGCTTACCTGGTAGGGAAATGCTTATTGATTCAGACCAGTGGGCTAGATAGTGTGCCTAAGCCACACCTGGAGTTCATGTATAGCATTGATCATATGCTAAATGTGGATTGGGCCACTACCATTTTTAAATGGTGGAAGAAAAACTCATCAAAGCAGATAAATGGCAGACTTTTGTGTGTGATATTTCAAAGCATGCCTGCTTTGCAATTTTCCTCCATGGAGAGCATCACTTTTCCTTCTCACTGGGTGTTAAGAGTATTGCATGCTGAAGGAGGTTTGGGGGTCAGTACCAGAGGTCATTGGGCAACCAATGTTCCTCCTCCATCACAGCCCGCTAGGCACAGTGTTTATGTGGAGCGATCCACGGACTTTGCAAGGGAGACCTCTCCTCATTTTGGATCAAAGGAAGCAGACTCTATACAGACTCACTGCCATGTACATGCAGTTCAATGTACACAAAGAAGACATTTTCAATTTCTTTCAAGGCATTAGTGGGCAGGTGGTGAGCGAAGTGGAGGTCATCAATTGGGCAGTCACTAATGGGCACATCACTAGTGCCCAATTTGAAGAATTAATGGCTCTCATCTCTGGAGACCAACAAGCTACTTCACAACCTAGAACCAGAGCATGGGAGGCCCCAGATGTAGCTGCTCATGCATCGCCTAGAGCATGGGAAGCCCCAGAAGCTCCTCCTGCTGCATCTACCGAAGCTTGGAGGCAAGAAACACAGCAGCTCAGGGAGGCCAATGCCAGAACCCAGCGCGAGGTGGAAGCCCTGAGGAAGGACAATAAAAAAGTCAAAGGCCTCCTAGGCAAAATCTGGAAGGCTTTGAGCAAGAGGAAAGCATCAAAACGTTCTCCTATAGTGGAGATATCTGATAAAGAACCCTCTCCATCCCCTGAAGATTCCTATCCAACCCAGGCAGATCCACCTCAACCAAAATCTTCAACTCGGCCATCTTACTATCACCCAGAGGAGGCAGCGCCAGCAGCAGGGTATTCACCCTTCCAGCCTCAAGAGGAGACAGAGCCAGCAGAAGGGTATTCACCCTTCCAGCCTTTTATCGATCCCTGCATATTCTCGGGCTCGGTGCCTGCTATACTTCCTGTCTCTTGGGGTGCATACATGCCTGCTGAACCTGAAGATGTACTTGGCCCTCCCCGTCCATTTAATCATTAATCCAGCCTTATCATCCGACGAGAGCCACAAGGCATTTGAAGAGTTCATCAATTCCACAGTTCGGAGGGCTCGCTTTATACGGGATAATGATATCTTCACCCCTTTTAGCTTAAAGAGGATCTCCCGAGAATGAATATCTCTACGCCGACGAGATAGACCTCTTCTTGCAGACCATGCGCTATGTAGTGGAGGCCGAGCCTCATAACTACCCCTTAGCTCAATACACTTCCATCATGCTGTGTGAGCTTTTTAATCAACCCTTGTCCGAAGAGGTGTGGCGCCAACGCATCAATGGTGAGAATGAAGGGCACCGCCCTTGGCATGGTATGCATGAGGTGCTGATTCCGGTGCACATTGACCGCCACTATGTACTTGTCCGTTTGAATCTGGATGTAGGACATGCTGTGCTATATGATCCAAGCCAAGGCGAAGGGTTTGCTAGACGGAAAAAGACAAGTTAGTGCATGGGTTCATCAAACGAATGAAAGTGGCGATGATCAAAGAAGGATTGTTGCAGGATAAGCTCCCTCTTATTCACCTCAACGAAATGGAAATCCCTCAGCAGCCTGACCAATTCAGCTGTGGGATCTTTGTTTGCTACTACATGATGGCTATTCTGCAAGGGAAGGAAACTTGGGAAGTGCGCGGCGAGACGTCGGTAGACTTTGTGGCTCAGGTGCGACGAATGGTGGCCAATGTCATCTACTATTACAGTGTGCCAAACCAGGGGTAACTGTTTTTCTTACTCCTTCTTTTATGCCATGCGAACATAGCATATTTTAAGTGTGGTGTATGGGGAGTGACTTGAGCCACTTGCTTGTCTTTTATGTTGTGATTGCATGTTTTATTTAATTCTAAAAAAAAAAGTTTTTAGTTGCATGATTGTTTGAGTTGTTTGCTTGAATGATTTGCTTGTGGAGACATGGATATTAAGTATGCAATTTTGGCTTAAAATTTAATTTTTATGCCACATTAGTATCATGTTGTGATAAGGGTGTTAAAGTAGTTAAAATGTGCTCTAAATTAGTTTGATCATGTCTTTATCTTTTGAATGATATCACCATGTTCTTGGAGCTGAGTTTTGAATATTAGCTGAGCATGAAATGCTATGATAGACCTAAGTAACCCTTAAAGTTGAGTGAAAAAGAAATGCAAAATGAGAACAGCTTCTTTTTAGCCCTTGAGTGACATTCATGGTTTTTGGGTAATAGTTTGATTTGCTACTCTTCTTGCATTCAACATTGGTTATTTAATGGTAGGAGTCAAGTAAGCATGTGATTACTTATTAGTGCTCAGTGTTTGGTGTGTGGAGTTAGGATGCAAGACCTCTAAGTCATTGTGACTGTCTTTGCATTATTTTCTTTATTGTCTAAATATAAAAGGTTGTGATATAGAATGTGAAAAAGCCATCACTTAATTGGGAAATAGGATATGAGACATCAATGAATTTCTGTCTCTCCTTATGTAGCAAAATGGCAAGGGGTATGCATTAGAAAAATTCAGTCTTATTTATGTGTTATGTGAGTAAAAAAAAAGAGTGAATAATCCATCAAGGGAGAGCATAAAATGCAACCTTGTAAGGTTATTACTTAAAAAAAGAGAGAAAAAGAAAAAAAACAGAAAAAAAAAAGAAGGATTCAAAATAAAAGCCTCAATGGCTTGATGTTTATGTGTGATTGTTTAGATTTGTAGCCACATTGGCTCAGTTTTGTTTTGAGAGTTTTGAGCTCAATTCTTTGGCTCATGGTTTTGTTTTATCAGTTATTAGAATAGAGTGTGAGTTTATTGAGTTTAGACTAGCGTGTGAGTTCAAATAAAGTAGAATAGAGGGTGTGTTTTCTTTGATGAGCACAATAGGGAACTCTCATGATTGCTTGGCAAGTACTTAATCAATAGCTGATGGCGAGTGTAGAGATAGAGTTTTCCATCCATTGTTCATTGATAGGTATTGGGCTTGAGAATTATTATATTTGAGTGAGGCTGCTTATCCTTGGTAAGAACTTAAAGGGAAACTAGGTGCTATTTTATCATGGATTGCTTGCTCATATCTGAAATTTAAGTGGAGATATTGCATGGTTGTTGGACTAGGCATATGGACATGAATGAACTAAGCTATGACTCATTTTGATGCTTAAATTCTCATTTCATCATGATAGAGTTGCATGCTTAGGAAACCATGATTCTCCTTGATTGTTATTTTATTTTTCTTCCGTTTGACTGCGTGTTTATGTTATTTTTGCATGCTTGTATGTTTTTGCTTGAGGACAAGCAATGGTTCAAGTGTGGTGTATTTGATAACGTGCATTTTATGCCGTTATTCTAATGTTTATTTAGGATGTTAAGAGCATGATTAGAGCCTTATTGTTTCATATATCATATATATTTGCTCTAACCCCTAGGAAGATGCTATTTGCAAATACATGCACTTTTAAGCTGTTTTGGCAGATTTTGGACCTCACTTTTGACATAGTAGATGGCCTCAAACAATTGGCGTGCAAGAACAAAAGTTGCTTAGAATGATGTCCTCTACCTACCAGAGAAATTTCAGAGCATTTGAAGCTGATTTGGAGCTGCACGTGAATTCACCCATTTCACGTGCAAGCCTATTTTTGCCTCTCAGGCCTCTACAGGATGCATGGAAGCTTGGGGAGAAGTTTGAGCTGATTTGGAGGTGCACGTGAATTCACCATATCACGTGCAAATTGGCGTGCAGAGAAATTTTTGGACCGATCCTATCGTTTTTCCATGCTGATCATTTGTTTCTGAAGGCCCAAGTCCAAATTGTGGATGGAAGATAGAGATTTTAAAGTTTCGAGTGTTACTTATTAAAACTATGCCGTTTTGATAAGTGGGCTAGGTTACACACCTCAAGGCCCATCCAAGCTCTATAAATACAGCCTCCACGCCCTCTGCTATGCATGCCTAACCCCCCCCTACACGTTTTTAGAGAGAGAGAGAGAGAGGCTCCACGACTTGGAGGTGCTCCTTGACCTAGGAGAGCAGCCGTCGCAGCCGTCGCAGCAGCACGGTCGCGGATTTTGGAGCCTGGATTTGAAGCTTTGCTGTGCGCGTGATCAAGAAGAAGATGTTGAGCTTTTCTCGCTTTGTGTTTGCTTGTAATCATGCGTGAGTAGTCTTTTAATCTAGGGGAGCAATGTAGCCCCCCTTGTTGTTTTGTTGTGTTTATGAATATTGGGTTTGGATGATTGAAGTTTTGCATGTTTTCTGAATCTGTTCTTAAGTTCTATCTTTGGATGTACACCTTGGTATTCTTAGCCCTAGTCTGGGGCAGATTGAGATTCATAACTTATTTGTAATTGGTGTGATCATTATCCTTTTGCAAGTATGATTTATTGGCTTTGCATGTTTGTGTGTTTAGATGACCATTCTGGCATACAACTCTTAAAAGGACCTCAATGACCATTTGTTGTCCTTGGCTTATGTTTAGCATGTTTTCAATCAGACAACCCTAATACCATGAACCAGTAGAGATAACATAGGGAGGTGAAATTGTGACCTTAGATGCTTTTAATCTTTGATTCTTAATCCTAAAATCAGTTTACTTTCTTTGTTTGTTCAGAAAACCACATAAAAATTAGATCTTTAGTTTAAAAAAGAAAACTTTTTGCCAGGACATTTTATAGAACAAGAGTAATTGGGTGTTTTGATTTAAGAACTAGAAAACTAGGCTAATCCCTGTGGGTTCGACCCCTTTCTTGCTGCTATTCTTTTAGTGCAAACTTAGGGAATTTATTATTTTGAAGAGAGATTTAACGACATTAGCTAGCTCTTTTAGAGAGGCTAAAAAAAATCATGTCTGTCACCAATACACCACAACATGATAGGGAAACACATATTCTAATCTCACAAACAACCCTTGTTCTCCTCACCTAACACATGTCACAAGTGTTCACATGTCACGACGGTGTAAGACATATACGCCCATCACCAACACATTTAACAAATCACATAGGTCACAGAGCAACTCATATCATAAACACCACTACAAGGAACAACTCACAAACAAAACACTAGTACACATTTAACGTTCCACGGCCCATTTTCCAACACCATACAAACTCATCCGCAGGGAGTTTCCTCACAACCTTCCCACCTTTGGACTTTTCGTCCCCGAAAAGAGAAATCAAGTAGTAAACATCACGAGAAGATCAAAGCAACACATAACACCCATGAGCACAACAAGAACTAGAGCTTCGCCAATTAGCGTGCCGACAACAACTCATGTGAGCAAGTCTGACAACAGTGAGGTCGAGAAACCTCCCACAGAGTCGCTAAGACCCCGACAACCGAACATGGCCAACACCATAAGCCTTTGCGTGAAGTATCCATTCACTAGAATTCATATGATTGAACGAGAAGTCACTGCATCGACATAGCAGGGTACTCAGCGTTAGACGCCTACTCGTGTCACAATAGGACCAACACTCCACAATGTAAAATACCCAACAATGACACCACTGAGATTTGATGTCAACGGACACCAACAAATTACAACGCAGCCATACTCCATATGTAGACCTTACCCTGACAGCAAACACAAAGAGGTCACAAGGAAACACAAACAAACAAGAGAAAGGCATTATGCAAACCACAATCACAGTCCCACACAAGGATATCATCACAGCTGAAACCGCCTCACTCTATAGCGATACACGCAACAACAGAACCCAACCAATGGGAAAGGGAACTCAAGATGACTTACAATCCAGGACACAACTACAGTAGGATGAAGTTTGCTCTCCACCAATTCGGTCACAGTCAACAAGACGCCCAACGGAGTCCAAGGAGTAACTCAAAACAACAAATTCAGTACCATACACAACCACAACAAGACCAAAATCCACCATCCGGCTATCACCTGTTGCCGACCGTGAGGATCGACTAAAAGAAGTCCAGAACACCACACAAATAACACCTCTCGGACACTTCGTGCTAGCATCCTTGATCACGGTTAAATAAGTATCCACCAAGGTCCCACAGCGCGCATACTAACTGAAGCGTACACTACAGCCCAAGAGATAATGCCTTAGCGAGTCGGCAAACACCATACGCAATGAAATGTGACTTGTCCGCTTACGTCGGTTATGTATAAATAACATAACTCTCGTCGACTAGAGAAATCCTCCTGCCTATAACAAGACAGTTGATAATTCTGTGGCACCACTCACAGGTCACAAGGGAATCCCTTGCCTCCAGGACATACTCCACCTCATGAACCACTAACTCTGCTCCACCAATCATCACGTTTTATCTCAACACACCAACAAAACACTCAAATGGACCAAGAAATACTCAGGCTCTAGCCTCGGCTTAATGTGATCACTGCAATTTCTCCGGATAGGCACAGGAAACAAGGCATGCAAATGCCTGATTCGGGACTTTCACGTAGCACCCAAACACACCAACACCTGGATAGCATGAACCATCTCCCTTATCGCGTGATACTGTACATGAAAAGTTTTCAAGGAGGTCATATGTAGGTCAGTCGCCTACCACCACCGCTCTAATGCATACACCTTTTGATATCCGCCTGACATAAAGCTCTCCCCAAGGAGTAGCACTAATACCCCGTCCTAGCAAAACTGTCACAACTGACTCAACTCTGAAAATCAAACAACTCTTTTTCTTTCCCAACTTACCAACATTTTAGGAACACCAGACAAGAAATAACATAAGCAACATCACCTCTAACACTCTTCCTCATCCTCACACCACAGTTACTATACCAATACGCCATGCCTCATCCTTCTCTACGCATATGTGTCGCAACACCCACACATAACAATTCCGCTATATACCTTTACCACTTATGCAACACATACAACAAGACAATGCTACATGTTCTGCACATTCTCAATACATGCAGCGAAATACAAGACACCTGACGAGTAGAACGTACCAGTTTTAAACCTTCTCCTCTCCTTTAAACCCACTTTCCACAAGATACAGACCAAAGGAATGGCCCTACCATGCAAAAACACACCCTTAGTCCCTAGAGAAATGTTTTCCAGATGTGGGTAAAAAGCCCGAACAAGGACTGCCAAATCTTACTTGCTTTCCTTTGTTTACCAATTGGATGCATCGGCTACGACCCTTGAAACCCACTCACAGTCAATAGTTGAGCTCTAAAACACTTCACATTTTGTACATGTGCATACCCATTTCTCAACATATTCTAGGAACATTATTCAAGGTTTTTCACACACCACAAACATGACACATGGCCACTGCTTGACCATCTGAGAACCCAAAACACCTATATAGTTACTAACAAAAACTTGCAATGACCACTCTAGCCAACAAGATAATACTTCAAAGACTCTAAGAGCAGGCTATACTAGCTGCGTTTTCCACCTTCAACCACAACGCTTGGAAAGGTAACCATAGGAATATCCCTTTCAAGTAGTACTCCACACATACCTTTATCCACATAAGAACATATCTTTATTATTCAAGGTTGCCAAGGAGGGGTCACACGTTACCCACAAGCCATCACCTCACACCTCAAGCTCTACTAGCTAGCAAAAGGTAGCCTACAAGGTTTGATTACTTTAATTATCCACGGTTGTCAAAATTGAATACCACTCCCATATAAAACCAACACTCACATATCTATCAGTTACTTATTATCCTTCTAGTGTCATAAATATAAATGTTCATTTTTCTTATTATATTATTATTATTATTATTATTATTATTATTATTTGTATATATATATTTTTGTTACAAGTCACCAACCACGTCTATTAGCAATGCTAACTCAAATGATCTCCTAAGCTTCACCAAACGGCAAACTGTGGCTCAAGAGCCCTACCAACGAGAATACCCCTCTATTATAAGTGTCTTAACTCAATTGCTAGAAACTCAACAATCAAAGGTCCACCCATCCTCACCTAAGTCAGTACGAGACTCAATCACTATCTTCTGGAGATGTCCTACTTTTCCACAGATGCAACACTAATACTGCTTCCTGCTACACTCTTTTCCAATGTCCCGGTTGTCCACAGCAAGAATAACCCTTTAAGCAACTGGTCTCAAATTGATTTGTTGGGGGATTGACCCCCGTCTCGAAACTTGTGGCCATCTTCTGATTGCCCTCGTCTGCCTCTTGGGGTCCTTTCTGCTGATCAGGACGACAATGCTTCAGTTGATCTTCGTCCGAGCTCCTCCAAATGATGTGGGTTGACCGCCCTTGGCGTGCCTCGCTCTTAATCAGTCATCGAATCTCGTCCCTCAATTCTGGAATAATTAGGGTTAAAATGCCAATCTTTGCCATGTGAAGATCATTATTTACAGCCTGCAGCTCTGCCACTTGCCCAGCCTGGGTGGCGGGCTCTTCTGTCGTACGGGTCATAATTTTTCAGAGGCTAGGTACACGAGGAGGTAGCGCTCCAGGTTAACACTCAACGCTCTTAAAACACACATTATCAGCACCCAGATTCGCAGATTCACATGTCACAGACTATACAAGTTCACACCTTCACATTGCACATATCATTTATACTCAAGTGAATATCTCATCATTTTGAACACCACATTGCTTATTCCACACAATACCATACAAAGGCACACACTTAAGCATTCACATATCTCACCTAGTCATTTTTTTTCAGAATATCAACAGTATTATCTTTATCTAGTTCGTTCACAATGCACAAGTCCACTAGTACACAAATCCCATATCACATATTTTTTTTGTTTTTGTAGTCATGCTTAAGTGGTCACAATATATCAGAGTTGCACAATAATTTTTTTTTTCATTTAAAACATTCCCACAGTTATCCATACATTCATACATAAACAACAAATGCAACTAGTGCCCTAATGCCAATGTATGCAAATCCTACCACAAGACTGGACTACCCCAAGTACAGCTTAAAGGCTCCAAGAGGACCATGTTGATCAGGCACGTCTCTCCAGGCTCCTCCAAAGGACTCAAGATAACTAAGTCCGCCCACTACCCTAGGCCAACTAGACCATGCTCTGATACCATATTGTCACGCCCCGGATTTCCAACCCGAGGAAACCGGTATGTGACTCCCCTCTTACCCACACGGAGGGCAAAGGGGTCAGGATACAAACCCCGAATATAACATTTTAAACATCCACAACACATTCAAGAAAGTAATGTTCATTAAAGCAATCCACAATCCAAACCAGTCTTTATTACAACAAAATCCTCTTTTCAATCCATCTCCACTGGGGTTACATCAACTCCCACAAAATAACATAAATGAAAGACAGTAAAGTAAATAAGGTCTTCCACCTTGGGGTCCCACCTAACGCCTGTATATTCCTGAAAGAAAACACAACATAGAGGGAGGGGTGAGGAACTACATCTCAGTAGGGATCATGTCTCCCCAACCCATCCCATGCTCCTAGCGTCTACATGAGGGTGTACAGGTGCAGTGTAGTGACAATAAGATATAAACAAGTTGTATTCCACAATCACATGGCACACACATATCCACAGCCATACAGGCTTAGCCATATAGGCTAACATATCCACAGCCACTCAGGCTTAGCCACACGGGCTAACATATCCACAGCCACTCAGGCTTAGCCACATGGGCTAACATATCTACGGCCATATAGGCTTAGCCACACAGGCTAACATATCCACGGCCACTCAGGCTTAGCCACACAGGCTAACAATTCCAGTCCCGGGCTTCCACAGCCACCGGGTTCCACAAACACAGCATACAAGGTCACACAGGCATTAAACCAAACACGTAGCATACACACTTTCACAAGCATAATACCAAACACTTAGTTTGCACAGCCAATCAGGCATAAAATCAAACACTTGACATGCAGAGTCTCACAGGTATTTTACCAAATGCTTAACATGCATACATTCACAAACCCACAAACCCAGTCACACAGGCATATTATCAAACACATACTAGGCATATTCACACAGACTTATTCACACAGGCATTTTATCGAACACTTAATATGCACTCACCATCCAACACTAGAATACATCAAAAACCGCCATTGAAGGCCAACATCCATATAGGAGATCACACCTATATGGATTACATATATATATATATATATAAATAGGTATAATCCATAATCTACCCTAGAACCCTAGAACAGAGGAGGATTTAGGAAGAACAGAACCCCTACCTTGTATGTCCTCCTGCTCCCACTTCCACGCAAGACTCCGACCACCCACGCAAGACACTCCGGCAGCCACCAGAAACTCTCCTTCCCTCTCTGTCTCTCTCTGCGACGGCTGGTGGAACAACAAACCCTAAAACCTAAAAAAGAGGGCTTTTCCTCCTTATATAGACAACACAATATCAAAACGACGTAGTTTTAATTAAGTGAATCCCAGCATCAAAACGACGTAGTTTTGATGAAACAAGCTATGACCTTCCCACATCCATACACACCAAAATATCCATAATTCCAACATACCCCTTTGGGAAAATATGTTTAGAAGCACAAAACCAAGGTGACGGTGCAAAAATATGCCTGCACGTCACAATGCACGTCATATCCCCATATGACGTGTAGCTCCAAATGCTCTGAAAATCCACCCCAAGCTTCCTTGAATCATGAAGAAGACAGACAAGCCAAAATCCCCTTGCACGCCATATCCCCAATTGGTGTGCATTATCACGTGCACCTCCCAAAAGTCCCCTCTTGGGCCCATCTCTTGCCTCAAACTTGTGCACCAACATCCAAGGTGTTTTAGCTAAAGTGTGTGGGAAGTAAACTCCCTAAAACCCAACAATTTCCACTCACAAGGCATCTGTGGTTAACTACGTACATACCGCAAAACACAGGTCATTACATCTCCGAGATAGCCCAGCCTATACCCGTCATAAGAATTTTGTCCGCTTTGGCCAACCAGTCTTGGGCCTCGCCCTCATGGCCTGCTCCGCACGGTTTTGTCTTTGGGCCTTGCCCAAAATGCGTCCCTATGAGGTGAGGTATCTGTCCCCTCCTATAAGGCGGACTTTGTTCTCCTCACCAAGCAATGTGGGACTAACACTCACTCATGGGTCGTTACAATCCACCCCCCTTAGGTGGCCCACGTCCCCGTGGGACCATGGCACACCGCTCCGGGGTTTGGCTCTGATACCATCCGAGATAGCCCAGCCCATACCCGTCACAAGAATTTTGTCCGCTTTGGGCAACCAGTCTTGGGCCTCGCCCTCATGGCCTGCTCCGCACGGTTTTGTCTTTGGGCCTCGCCCAAAACGCGTCCCTGTGAGGTGAGGTATCCGTCCCCACCTATAAGGCGGACTTTGTTCTCCTCACCAAGCAATGTGGAACTAACACCCACTCATGGGTCGTTACAGAAGTCATGGCAAAAATAAGAAAAACTATGCAATTGTAAAGAAGGTGCTGCAAGTTCTGCCCAAGAGATTCATCCTAAGGGTGGAAGTTCTAGAAAACAGGCGAGACCTGGAAATGATGACATTGTAAGAGCTACAGTGCAGTTTAACTACATTCGAAATGAAGTTACACTCTTATGAAGAGCCATCTACATCAACACCCCAGCCCACAGGCAAGGAATCAAAAGAAGTAGCCTTTAAGGCTATGAAAAAATTAAAAATAAAGAAAGAAACTGAGTCCTCAGAAGAATAAGAGGATAGTGACAGTGAAGAAGGTGAAGATAAGGTGGTAGCCTACTTCACTAGAAAATTTAGAAAAGGTGGAGCAAGAAAACAAGTTGGAGGAGAAGGAAAAGGAGGACTTTCCCTAAGATGTTTTTAAGTGTGGAAAGCGGGGGCACTTTCCATCTCAATGCAAAGTGAAAGCTACTGACTCGGATGAAGAAGATACAAAGTGGAAGAAGTCATTATACCAACGAAGCAGTTCCACAAGGAGGCCAGCTGCTCCACAAAAGGAAAAGAGCTCACACAAGATCTATATGAGCTCAATTGCTGAATCTGATGATGAGGATGAATGCTCATCAGATTATGCCTTTGTTGCCAAGATAGAGGTAGATAATGACAACACTGCCTCAGAGAAGGACGAGGCAGAAGAAGAAGAAGTTGATTTTGAAGAGGAGCTAGAGCTTGCAACAGAAGAGATCCGCATAAGAGGATGTAGGATTAAGCAGCTCAAGGGAGAGCTCAAGCAAGTCAAGGGACAGCTTGAAAAGCCAAAGAGGAGAAAGATAAGTTGTTAGAGGATTCCAAGAAGTTCTGCGAGGAAATTGTCAGCTTAAAGCTCGAACTAGAGGATCAAATCAAGATATGTAATGACATTACCACAAAACTTACCACCAGACACACCATAATCCAACAGCTTGAAGAAGAACTGCTAGGCCTTCAATAGAAGATCTCAAAGGAAAGAGCCAGTCAAGCCTCAACCTCTGGAGGTTCCCAGATCACATCACTCATCACACCACAACAAGATCAGAAAACCGAGGGCAACACTGCAGGTGGATAGGAATAATCCATATTTCTACAATAATCCTACGCAGACCATTGTTGTGACCTAAATCAACAAGAAAGGGAAGGGTGGCGTAAATGATGAGAAGATGAAGAGACACACGAAGGAGGTCAAAACTACTAGAGTGACCAAATGCATTTAGAACTATGAGTGATAACGTGCATTTATGCCATTATTCTAGGCTATTTTTAGGGTGTTTTAGAGTGTGATTAAGACTTGTTTGCATACTCATCTGCATACATTTGCTCTAAATCTTAGGAAGACACTACTTGTGCTATATTTGTGTTTTTAAGCTGTTTTGACAGGTTCTTGGGACATGTTTTCTCATATACATCAACTAGATTACCCTATTTACTCAAGAGGAAGCTTTGGGCAAAAGATGAACTCCAAAGAAGGCAAAATAGAGTTGCACGTGACATGGCTGATTGTCACGGGCAAGGAGTTAAGTGTATAGGGCCTTTTACATGATTCTAGGAAGCTTGGGGGTAATTTTCAGCTTATTTAGAGGTGCACGTGACATGACCATTGTAACGTGCATTGTCATGTGTGTAGGACCCCATTTTGTCTGGGTTGGACATACTAACCACATTTGGTGTATATACCTTTTTTGCACATGCCATATACCTTGTTGAGCAGGTCCTTAGAGATTCCCTGTGATTTGCACAAGATGGATGCATTGACACGAACCGGGAAGCCCAAAATGGATAACCACTGCTACAAGTCCCTGTAGTACCCCAAGACTAATACCAGGGGATAGAGGAGGAAATTTGAAGAATAACGCACTTGACTGAGTTCAATTCCGATGAAAAACGAAGAAGTTATGGTCAAAACAATTTTCATTGAAGAAAGTCAAACTTGCCAAAAGACGGTCAATGCCCCTGGTCAAATGGCCTGAAAATGTGCACGTGAGGAATAGTCCGAAATGTCTATTTAGGCGAATACGGGTCTTCCCAAACAATTCTTAAAAGGTCGTCCATTTTTGCATTTTGGGTGAAGGCAAAAAGGTAATTAAAGGTTAAAAAAAAATCGGGGTTGACCGTTGACCGTTGACCTGCCGACACTTCGACCCATTGACTTTCGAAGCCTCGAAGCCTCGAAACCCTGAAGCCTCGAAGCCTCGAAGCCTCGAAGCATCGAAGCCCTGAAGCCTCAAAGCCTCGAAGCCCTGAAGCCTCAAAGCCTCGAAGCCTCGAAGCCCTGAAGCCTCAAAGCCTCGAAGCCTCGAAGCATCGAAGCCTCGAAGTCTCAAAGCATCGAAGCCTCTGACCTTCGACCCTTCGACCCTTCGACCCTTGACCCTCGAAGCCTGTAAACCTCCGACCTGCCGACACTCCGACCTTCGACCCTTCGACCCTTGACCTTCGAACCCTGTGAGCCTTTGACCCTCCGACCCTGCCGACACTACGACCCGTTGACCGTTGACCTTCGACCCTGCCGACACTCCGACCCGCCGACACTCCGACCCGCCGACATTCTGACCCTTTGACCTCTGACCTTCGCTATTTGGCCCCTCTCACTGGCTTTCTCGCTGGATGCTCACGGGATGTGTTTTTATTTGCTAGCAATTGTCAAAGATGCTTTTCAACGCCTGTCAGATGCATGTGCTCACAAAAGAACGAAAAGGCAATCACAAGCTGCCTCGTTTTACACACAGGCCGTCCAACCACCAGATAAAGCATAGAATCTGGAAATTAATAATGCTGGGATTTGTAATACACCCGACAAAGCATTAAATGTAGCAATTAATGAGATGCAGCCAAATCTCTTTAAAACCAGTATCCTCTCCATCGAAAAATAGGATGGTTACGCCTAGAAAGAGAGGAGATCTTGCCCAAAAAAAACGCCTAAGCTTCTTCCCTGCGCAAACAGAGAGAGAGAAAAAATAGAGATCAGCCCAGAAAAAAAAAAGAAGAGAAGGATTGACACACAAAAATCGCCCAGTCTTTCTACTATTTTGCAATCAGAAAAATCGCCCATTCATTCTGCATCCTCTTTCCCTCTTATCTCGTTCCAGCCCTCTTTTTCCCAGAAAACAAAAAACACAAAAAAACAACTTCAGTCCTGCCTTGTCCTTACGTTTCCCTCATAAAAACCAAAAAAAAAACACACAAAATCCAATTCTCTGTCATTCCCCTATTCCTTACGCCCATTCCCCTCAATTCTAGCCATAAAAAAATCTTAATCCCAAAAATACACATCATCCTCCTTTCCTACGTTTTACTCAGAACCCAGAAATTTTCTTTTCTCATCTTCTCTCATCTCCACACATCACTGTAATCTCCAAATCAAAATCCCAACTGATTTTTGCCATTTGCGCGATTGGAGCTCGGCGACTGTCAGTGCAGACAAGGATCCAAACAGAAGTCTGGTGGAAGCCCCAAAGTCGGTTCCACATTTATTACTTCTTTTACTTATGTATATTCATATTCGATGTAATATGTTTTTCTGTATTTTGTTTTGCTGTTGGATATATGGCGTATGTTTCTTGTATTATTTATTTTTATTTGTTTGTCTATTTTTTTTTTTCGAAGTTGTAGGTATTTGTTGTATATGTTGCAATTGTAATATGTGAAGAATAGCGAAAAAGAAAAAAGAGACAAAAAGGAGAGATATGAAAAAAAAAAGAGAAAAAAGAGAGAGGGTGGTGTTGTGCTTTATGTTATTTTTGTATGTCACAATCACACAATTCACGTTCTATTTTGATATGTATGTATTTTGATAGGGCAATTCTAAAAAAAAACAACAAAAAATAACAAAATGTTTTCCACAAAATGTTTTACCAAAACGTTTTGCAATAAAATGTTTTTAAAATGTTTTCAATAAGATGTTTTGAAAATGTTTTCTAAAATGTCTTTCAAAAAACAAAAAAAAAACAAAAACAAAAACAAAACGTTTTTTAACAAAACACAAAAAACAAAAAATGTGTTTTCTAACCGAAAAACCAAAAAAAGGGGGAAATAACCAAAAATCATATTTTAGGACTTCAATTTCCAAAATAAAACTAAAAACTAAAATCAACCCGTAGGATCTTATTCTCCACTTCAAACAAAAACGAAAACTTTTAGGATTCTGTTTAGAAATTTAGGGTAAATCCATTTTAACCATGACTTTAATAAATAACTTAGATGAATAAAAATTATAGACTTTTTAGGAAACTTAACCCCGTCATGGCAGTGCAAATAAAATAGAAAACCTCCTCCTCCGAAAATAGATACCGAAAGGGCGTTGTAGGGGTGCTAATCGTTCCTTACACGTTACCAACTCCCGAACCCTTCTCTGATAACGCAAACCACACCTTTAAACTATTCAAAGTAGAGGGTATCCAACTGTACCCCAAAAACAGTTGGTGGCGATTCTAAATTTCTCACCATTGGTTTAGTTTGAGCTCACCCCAAACGGGCCCAGACGAAAACCAGTGATGACAGCTGGCGACTCTGCGGGGGAAATACACACTTTAGAGAGTTAGGTCTAGAACTAGGATTAGGAGGTTATTTTAATTGCACTGTTGTATATATTTAGCTGTCGTGATACGCTGTTTTTTTTTATTTTCTATATATAATTGTGGTTTACTTATTTTTTTATCTAATTGCCATTATAGTTGTCGTTTATCTCTAAACTGTGATTTATTTATACGCTTTAACTACCATGATAGTTATGATTTACTGCTTTCCATACTTGTTGCATCCATGCATAACCCTATACCCGGGTTTATCACAATTTAGGTTAGCGAGGCTCAGTAGGGTCCCCAGCGCATTGATCATTATCCGCAATGGGGCCTCGAACTCCTCACTCAAGCTTGAGGTTCTTTTAAGGCACGTCCTTTTAAGATCCCCCTCCGGTAAATCTCATGGTGTACGGAGCCCTCTATTGGGGAAGTTTGGGAACCAACGAATAAGATATGTGTAGCAATAGAAGCCCATCAGGGGCATTGACCCACATGTTGTTTGCTCATTCCATGCCACGCTAACCTGTCATCATGCATAACACGACATTCATATAGGCATGGCAACTTTCAGTCATCTCCTAAAAGGCCTTCAGGATAAAGAGGCTATCGTAATGGTGGCCCAAGCATCTGGGGACATCCAACTTCGCCTTGGAGATTTTCCACCAGAAGAAGCCCACAAAGCATAACATATTGTTGGATCAAACCCAGAATTTGGATAATGCCGTTAAAGCCTTATGTAATTTGATCTGAGATCTTTTGTGTTTATTTGATCATTGCAGAAGGTATGTCACTAATCCAAAGATGCACTCGTGAGAGCAAAGCTAAGGACAGGATACATAATCCTGATCCGGACAAAAAATGGAGTCGTTAAACACTTGGTAAATAACCAAGTAACAATAAGTGCGGAGTAAGGAAAATAAGTGCGGAGTAAGGAAAATAAGTGCGGAGTAAGGAAAATAGACATGGAGTAAGGAATCCGGACTTATTACTCGCCCGGAGTAAGGAACTTACATACGGAGTAAGGAACTTACATACGGAGTAAGGAACTTACATACGGAGTAAGGAACTTACACACGGAGTAAGGAACTTACATACGGAGTAAGGAACTTACATACGGAGTAAGGAACTTACACACGGAGTAAGGAACTTACATACGGAGTAAGAAACTTACATACGGAGTAAGGAACTTACATGCGGAGTAAGGAAGCGCTGACACGGACTAAGGATTCTAAACCTGAATAGATACGGAATAAGCAACCACTCGACACGGAGTAAGGTTCCGAGCTTCATTAACTACGGAGTAAGGAAAATTACACCGGACCAAGAAGACAACTCTGCTCAATGAAACCGCATTTAAAGTTATCAGCTCGTGCTGTCCCGATGTAAGAAGAATGCATTTAGAACAAGAAGAATCTTACACGTGGATCATCCTGGATATGTGGACACAACCTTAATTGTATCTCGGAACTCACAAAGACACTTATACTCTTCGAATCCAAGATCTTGAGCTCCACAATCAAGGACACAAGCCAGCAGATAGATTACCAAGGGATAATTACTGACGAACGCATTCGGAACTTCAAGTTCCAAGGTTGTCTCTTAGGAATGTTTTGTATAAATATTCATACTTATACTTCTTGTAAATAGAGTGAGCTAGAGCAAAGAAGTGCAAAAATAGAAAAGGCACTTGGCTAGTGTGTGAATTCAAAGTTGTAAACAGAGTGTAAGAGAGTGTTTGCTTCTATTTTGTTGTAATCACTTTGTGATAATAAAACAAAATACTTCCACTATCTGGTTATCTTCCGCAGTGATATTATCACTTAAACTAGATAAGTCTTTGTGTCTTGAGAGAAAAGAAAGAGTTCGAATAAGAGCCTATTCACCCCCCCTTTAGGCTCCAAGGGACCATCACATATTATCATAGAAGATCAGCTGGACTACACTAAGGAGGTACAGACAATATGGAGGCAGTGGTCAGACGAAAGGAAAAGCATATATATACAACAGTTTGGGGATTTGCTCCATGTGATTGAGCTACTGGCCGATAAGGATATGCTTGGCGAAGCCATATATTTCTGGGAGCCTCGACGGCGGTGCTTTGACTTCAACGGCATAGATCTTGTTCCCACGATAGAAGAATATAGAAGATTATTGGATATCCCCGTGGAAAACAAAATGAAGATTTATCTACCGGAGCCCAGAAGATCATGTTGAAGGGCCTTTGCTGAGATAATGGGAAAGCCAGTATGGGACGCACCGGCGGCCACAACCTATGGTGGGCGGGAATATCTTCCATGGGCAACAATCAAAGGAATGATACAGACCGCAACAGAAGCAGGGGCACACAAATTGCTGACACTAGCTATATATGGACTAGTCATTTTCCCGAGGATACCAACCCACATCGATGGAGCAGTTGTAGATTTGGTCCAACAGGTGCTCAAAGGATGTGACCCTACTCCTGCTATCTTGGCCAAAACCATTCGATCTCTTACTTATCTGAGGAGTACAGGCTCGGGACAGTTCATGGGGTGCCTGCCTCCCCTATGCACATGGTTGCAAGGTCATTTCCCCTGTAGTGTTCATTGTTTTCCTGCTGTTTACTAGGTACCAGCCACGACACTTGGATATTCTGCTCAGCAAGTGGAACTTACCTAAAGGCTTTGAAGACTGGAGAAAGATGTTAGAGAACCTCACAGAAGCTGACATTACCTGGACTGCTCCTTGGATGCCGGTGGTCTCCATGACTTATAGCTGCGGGGACTATAATTGGGTCCCACTCTTAGGTCCTTGGGGAGGAACTGCATATGCACCACTGCAGGGTGGAAGACAAGTTGGGCATCATCAGAATATCCCTGTGCTATTTGGCATGGAAGATTGTCACTTCACTTACAGCAGAACCATGCTCGCAGAAAAAGGAAAACAAATGTATCAAGCATGGTCCACCCCACACAAGATCCAACCCAACAGTTCAAAACCTGGTGTTTATCCCGCATACAAATCTTGGAGGGCACAACACAAGCCACAGCTAACTTCAGACATGAAGGGTATCCTCCAGGAGAATCAGACTTTAAGGCAGCAGATCCAGAGGATAGAAGCATCGTTAGAAGGAGCTCTTCAGAGGTTGTAGCTGAGGGAAAAACAAGTAGAGACCATATTAAAGCAGAGGGAGGAAGCAGGTGAGCGACTACCCCAGAGGAAGAGGCGCCGTGCTACTTAGGAGATGACTGGAAGAATGCCTTAAGATCATGTAGCGATAGCTTTCATTTTACATGGCATTTTAGCATTGAATGTTTGTATTATGTGCTTGGTTTGTAATAAAGTGTTTGTTTTTCTAACCCTCCGCATATACATTCTATGCATACATGCATATCAAATAAAAAAATCAAATAAAAGTTCCCTTGTACCCAATGTGGGTAGCAGCCTTTCTCCAGGATTGCGCACTCTTACAATCTCAGATCTCGCCGCAATCAAGCATCACAACCACAACCAATGGCAGACGAAGCAGAGAACAGACTCATGGGTTTAGAACAATCACAACAAGCCCTGCAGGGGCAAATGGCTTTGATGATGGATATGCTCACCAAGCCGATCGAAGAAAGAGAAAGAATCCCAAAGAAGAGGAACCCTGACAGGGGGAACTATCAATCACCATCAAGAGAAGGGGGCAGGAAGCAGTTCAACCACCCAATCTGGCTCCGAGCCAGGCACCCACCTTTCATCCTGCTATAACATAACCCCCAACTCCAAATCTAACTCATTTCACTATGCCCGCATCGGGACATACAATGGAGGTAATGGGTTCTCCAGCCCCGAAGGAGGACATTAAGTCCCCTGCTCTAAGACGACTGGAGGAAAGATTGAAAGCCATAAAAGGCATCGATAGCTATGGCATGACCAGCCCACAAGACTTATGTCTGGTCCCTGGAGTGGTGCTGCCACCAAAGTTCAAAATGCCTGAGTTTGAGAAGTTCAACGGGACCCGGTGTCCAAAGACACATTTGGCCATGTACTGTCAAAAGATGGCTGCTTATGCTGGTGAAGACAAGCTCCTCATGCATTGTTTCCAGGAAAGCCTAACCGGGGCATCCCTTCGCTGGTACTTTCAACTAAATGGAAACCGCATCAAGACATGGAAAGAATTAGCTACTTCCTTCTTGGCACAATACAAACATGTCACCGAGCTGGCACTGGATCGACTAACCCTGCAGTCCATGGAAAAGGGATCCGAGGAAAATTTCAAAGATTATGCACAAAGATGGAGAGAGACTGCTGTGGAGGTCCAACCTCCCCTTACTGAAAGAGAACTCAACACTCTTTTTATCAACACACTAAAAGGCGTATACTACGAGAAGTTGATAGGTAACGTCTCCAATAGCTTGGCAGACTTGGTTGCATCCGGTGAACGTGTAGGAAGTGGAAATAAAGGAGGAAAGCTAAAGGGTGATGCGGCTGAGGCATCAAAACGGTTTCAACCACCAACAAAAAAGAAGAAAAATGAAACCAACCTGGTATACCCATCGCACCCGCCGATACAACCAACATTCTACCAAACACCAGGGTGCTATAGAGGTCACCGGTAACTGCCTATGCTGCACCTGCACCACCTCCCCAATTCATGCCATACTTACCGCAAGGAGGGGTTCCATTTCCATATTCAATGGTATCTAACTCATTTCATCCGAGAGCGCCATACCCAGAGCAATCAAAGCCAGCAACTCAGGAAGGACCAGGAGCCTCATTCCAAGGACAGGGGCAACCGAGGGCCCAGACCCAGCAAGCAGGAGCGAATCAGCCTTCTCGTCGACCACGACAAGAGTTTGAACCAATTCCGATGACTTATGCGGAATTATACCCCAAGCTCTTAGAGGCAAGGATGGTAACCCCTATACCCTTGAGAGAAATAAAGACTCCTCCCCCGGCCTGGTACAAGCCAGATGCCAGATGTGAATATCATGCAGGCGGAGCTGGACATGATATCGAAAATTATATAACATTCAAAAGGAAGGTTCAGGCATTGAAGGATGCAAAGTGGCTAGACTTTTCTACACTAACAGAGACGCCAAATGTGAACAGCAATCCTCTCCCAGAACACTCCAACAATGTTGCTAATATCGAGAATGAAGGAGGGCTGAAGAGGGTCTCCCAAGTACAAATGGAGAAAACATATTTGTTTACTCTGTTACAGGAACATGGCTATATACTTACTAAAGACACATAGGAGGTAGGAAAAGGAACAGATGGGGAAAAACAATGCCCTTATCACAAGATGTCGCGGGGACATGACATCGCAGAAAGTAGTGAGTTTTCTGAGGTGGTGCAAAAACTCATGGACCAAAGGATGATCGAATTCTCTAAGGAAGAGATAGACAGTCAAAGCCACATGATCCAAGGAGACATGTCATACAAACCATCGTGGGTGCCAACCCCCCTTGTCTTGAATTTTAAGACTCCAGAAATCCCACTACTGCCTCATGGAATTACACCTCTCACCATACATATCCCTGCCCCTTTCCCCTACAAGACAGATAATGCAGTCCCATGGAACTACAACTGTGAGGTAGTTCAGGGAGCCACCGCAGTAGAAAAGAAAACCCAGAGTGTTCGTACTTATGCCCCTGATATGGCGAACAAAGCAGGTAAAGAAAAGCTGTAGAACCCGATATTGAGCCAACACTGGAGACAACAAAGAAAGGAACACTGGTCACGGAAGAAGAGGCTGCAGAATTTCTAAAACTCATGAAACAGAGCGAGTATAATATTGTGGATCAGCTAAGTCGACAACCGGCTCGCATCTCCTTGCTCTCATTAATGATGGATTCCCAACCTCACCAGGAAGCACTGCTGAAAGTTCTGAGCCAGGCCTATGTTCCACCGACCATCTCAGTGGTGAATGTTGATGGAATCGCTAGTAACCTCATCATGAACAACGTCATTAGCTTTGGAGATGATGAGCTGCCTCAGGAAGGGAAGGGACACATAAAAGCTCTACACATTACTGTCAAGTGTAAGGCGCATACCATAGCCCGAGTACTCATTGACAACGGTTCTGCCTTGAACATTATGCCTTTACATATACTGCAACAACTTCCGGTCAACGTGTCCTATATGCGCCCCTGTACGATGAAGGTATGGGCATTCGATGGAGGAAAGCGTGACATGGTGGGCACTCTAGACATTCTGCTTCTGATTGGACCAGTTACCTTTATGGTGGAATTGCAGGTGATGGACATCACGCCATATTATAGTTGTTTGTTGGGAAGACCCTGGATCCGCATGGCAGGGGCAGTGCCATCAAGCCTCCACCAAAAGATGAAATTTGCGATGGGAGACCAACTTTTTGCATCTCTGGAGAGACAAGTTTCCTTGTCACCAAGCCGGCATCAGTTCCTTATGTTGAGAACAACGAAGATGTACCAGAATGCTCCTATCGGGCGTTTGAGATGGTGAATGCCACTTCTGCCCCAAGCCATTGTCTCTCGAAGGTTGGAAGAATGGTTGCAGCCACCATGATCAAGCAAGGGTACAAGCCAGGGCAAGGATTAGGTCCAAAGGCTCAAGGAATCCAAAAACCATTGACCATCCGAGAAAATACCGAGAAGTTTGGGTTAGGCTACCTCCCTACAAAAGTTGATAGACAAAGGGAAGCTACCAAGAATAGGGAAATCAGAATGGCAAGGTTGCAGAAAAGACCAGTACAAGAAGAAAGGAGGAGCTTTCCCCCCTTACATGATACCTTTCAGAGTGGGGGGTTTATCCACAAAAGCCAAACCAAAACTAAAGTTGGGACTGTGGCTACACTGGACACAGACAAGCATGCACCAAGTGAGATGGTTTAGTTGGTGCGAGAGGATCCCAACCATCCATTAAACAATAGGACCAGCTTGGACCGCCCCATAATGTAATGCTTACGGGGTCACTGGATTTAATGTATTCTATTTTAATGTCTTTTGAAGCAGTGAACATTTGTTTTTATCAAAAGCTTTTCAATAAAATGCACTTTTCTTCAAATCTTTCACGGTGCATTCCATTTATAACATATGCATATCATATTTGGTTACCAACTTGTAATTTTCTTATAAGCAGGTATCACAATGTCAATGAAAACATTGTATGCAAAAGCGAAACGAGATGCCTAAGGTTTGACTAAAGTCCAAACTGGGAACAGCCAGTGTTTGAAGCTGATGAGAATGAGGCGGAGGAGACACCCGAGCTACCGGGAGAGATCATACGCCTATTGGAAAGGGACGATCGCTTATCCATTCCAAGTGAAAACCCAGTAAAAACAGTGAATTTGGGGATGACAACCGAACCAAAATAATTGAGGGTAGGGTCTTTGATAGCTACCGACATCAAGAAGAAGTTAATCGAGCTGTTAAGAAGCTACATCGACGTTTTTGCATGGTCATACCAAGATATGCCAGGATTAGACACAAATATAGTATAACATCACATACCCATGAAGCCAGAGTACAAGCCAGTACAACAGAGATTGCGAAGAATGAGAGCAGATATGCTACTGAAGATTAAAGAAGAAGTCAAAAAGCAATGGGATGCAGGTTTCCTAAGTGTCTCCCACTATCCCGAATGGGTGGCCAATGTTGTAGCAGTACCGAAGAAAGGAGGCAAAGTATGCATGTGTGTCGATTATAGAGCTCTGAATTGGGCCAGCTCGAAAGACAACTTCCCGCTTCCTCATATTGATACCCTAGTGGATAACACAGCAAAACATGCCCTATTCTCATTCATGGATGGCTTCTCAGGCTACAATCAGATTCGTATGGCCCCTGAACACAAGGAGAGGACCACCTTCACGACACTTTGGGGCACATTCTGTTATAATGTGATGCCGTTTGGACTGAAGAACGCAGGGGCAACCTATCAGCGAGCCATGGTGACCCTATTCCATGACATGATGCATAAGGAAGTCGAGGTCTATGTGGATGATATGATAGCTAAATCGAGGAGCACTGAAGATCACATCGAAGTACTCCGTGAGCTTTTTAATAGACTACAGAAATATCAACTCAAACTGAACCCGGAAAAGTGCACTTTTGGAGCCATGTTGGGAAAACTGTTAGGTTTCATTGTGAGCCAAAAAGGAGTGGAAATTGATCTAGACAAGGTTCAAGCTATCCAAGAGATGCCCCCACCACGAACCATCAAGGAGGTCAGATGGTTCCTCGGGCGATTGAATTACATTGCTCGATTCATTTCACAATTAACAGCCACATGTGATGAACCAATTTTCAAGACTTTACGAAAGAACAATCCAGAAATTTGGAATGACAAATGTCAAGAAGCTTTTGACAGGATCAAACGATATTTGTCCAATCCACTTGTTTTGGTCCCACCAGTACCAGACCGACCTTTAATCTTATACTTGGCTGTCCAAGGGTCCTCAATGGGTTGTGTCTTGGGGCAACATGATTCTACAGGCAAGAAGGAGCATGCCATTTATTATCTCAGCAAAAAGTTCACCATCAATGAAACAAACTATACACTATTGGAAAAGACATGTTGTGCCCTTGTATGGATAACAAGACGATTGAGGCAATACACTCTTTATCATACACACATGGCTGATTTCGAGGCATGATCCGCTCAAGTACCTTTTAGAAAAACCATCCATTTCTGGAAGAATCGCCAAATGGCAGCTGATCCTATCGGAATATGATATTATCTATGTGCCTCAAAAATCCATCAAAGGAAGCGCAATAGCTGATTACTTGGCACACAAAGCACTAGAAAACTATGAGCCCATGACTATTGGCTTCCCAGATGAGCACATCAACATCATTTCGGCCGAAGTATCAGACATATGGACGATGTGGTTTGATGGAGCCTCCAGTCTCTTAGGTCACGGTGTTGGGGCCATCCTGATATCCCCAAAAGGCAAACATTTCCCCATGGCGGCAATGCTAACCTTCCCTTGTACAAACAATGTAACAGAATATAAGGCTTGTGTGATGGGACTTCAAGAAGCAATTAACAAAGGAATCAAAAAATTACGAGTGTCTGGCGATTCCGCATATATCATATTTCAAGTGAAGGGAGAATGGGAGACTCGAAACCACAAATTAATCCTATATCGGAAGCACGTTACGGAGTTAGCCGAGCAATTCGAAGACATCACATTCGAGCATATGGCCATGGAGTACAATCAGATTCCTGATGCGCTAGCCACTCTAGCCTCCCTCCTGTGACTAGACACAAAGTTGGAAGTCCAGTCTTTCGATATCCGTATACAAGATGCTCCTGCACATTGCATGGCCATTGAAGGAAATACTGAAGAAAAACCTTGGTTTGATGACGTCAAACAGTATTTGCTTAAGCAAGAATACCTAGCAGAGGCCTCTGAGTCTGATAAAAGGAATATCCGAAGGTCGGCGTCCAACTACTACCTTGATGGTCCCGTTCTATATAAGAGAAACCATTACATGGTGTTACTACGGTGCTTGGCAAAAGAAGAGTCAAAACAGATAATGAAAGAAGTGCACGAAGGAGAATGCGGTTCAGACGCAAATGGACATGCATTAATAAGACAAATCATGCGAATGGGCTATTATTGGGTCACTATGGAAAAGGATTGCATTGAATATGTGCGCAAATGCCTCAAGTGTCAAATTTATGGCGATAAAATCCAAGTACCACCATCCAGATTACATGTGATGGTTTCCCCGTGGCCGTTTTCACTTTGGGGCATCGACGTTATCGGACCAATCTCGCCAAAAGCTTCCAATGGTCACCACTTCATCTTAGTGCCCATCGATTACTTTACCAAGTGGATAGAAGCAGCGTCATATGCCAATGTCACACAAGCTGTGGTCCTTCACTTTATGCAGAACAACATCATATGTCGATATGGGCTCCCTGAGCAGATCATAACAGACAATGCTGCCAATTTGAACAATCGGATGATGGGTAAATTGTACGAAACAAACAAAATTCAACTCGACTCCCTATCGTCCAAAGATGAATGGAGCCGTTGAAGCATCCAATAAGAACATCAAGAACATTATCAGAAAGATGACTGAAACATACAAAGATTGGCATGAGAAACTACCATATGCTTTGCATGCTTACCGCACCTCGGTGCGAACATCAATTGGGGCAACTCCATTTTCTTTGGTTTATGGTATGGAGGCAGTCTTACCTGTCGAAGTGGAGATACCTTCCCTCCGAATTCTCAAAGATACTCAGCTCGAAGAAGCAGAATGGGCCCAAAGTCGTTATGAGCAGTTGAATTTAATTGAGGGCAAACGCTTGGCATCTATTTGTAGAGGACAGCTATATCAACAGAGAATGATGAACAATTACAATAAAAAGGTGAAGCCCAGAAGCTTTCAAGCGGGTGACCTCGTCCTCAAGAAGATTTTACCAATTCAACATGACCATAAAGGCAAGTGGACTCCCAATTATGAAGGCCCATATGTGGTGAAAAAAGCATTCTCAGGAGGTGCCTTAATCCTTGCCAGAATGGATGGGGATGAACTCCCAAACCCAGTGAATAGCGATGCGGTGAAAAAGTTTTATGCTTAACTCTCATACCTCTCAACAAGATTCTCATTCCTGCAATGAGCGGACTTGGTGAAAACCCGAAAGGGCACCAAGGGTAAAATACAAAGCTCCAACAAAAGACAAAGAAGCAAGCAAAGGCGGACTTGGTGAAAACCCAAAAGGGCACCAAGGGTAAAATACAAAGCCAACGACAAATCCTGAAGGGTAAAAGCAGTTGGAATCCAAGGATCATGGCCACCTAAAACAGGGTCCTTTGCAAATAGTGGAAACAGCGTCACCTATAGACAACAACTGCAAACGGTGGAAGACTTGGTCAAACCTAAGGCACACTCGAATCAAATTTGTATATTATGCTTTTTAAAGACTTGTAATTCTATTTATCAGATTATAACAATAGGATATTTTTTATGATATAAATATGTTTTGTGGAATCAAACCAGCAAAATCCCGTTTTATATCCTTAATCGTATTTTATCATCGTCATTTCACATTTAAGTAGAATATCTTAAATCCCCAGTAGGCTCTTTTGGCATTACCTTATGAGTAGGGTCAAGCTCAAAAACCTTAAACAAGTTAATCCCCCAACTCAGAGTACCCATATCTCCATAGAATATCACTATCCCCAGAGAAGTCGTCAAGTCAAGCTCCTTAATGCGGCAAAGCTAAATTAAATAGACCCTTCATCCACAAAAGGGAGCCCCAACAAAGATAGAGCGGACTCCCTAGCCAGAGAAATTGTTCCCCAACAAGTGGAATGTTAGCCAACCTCTCTAACAGCATTGAGATAAATCTCTAGCCCTTGACAAAACATCACATTGCATTCGATGCATACATCGCATTGCATCACATTGAATCATATTTCACCACAAGTTGAGGTTTATGTATCCCCACATATAACATACTGCATTCCATGCATCATTTGCATACATTCAACATACCATGTAATTTCAGGAATGTTGTCACCTATGAAGATCCTGAGAGCTCATACTCAGCAAGCTTCTCATCAAGCTATCCCAGCTTTGTTTGTTCAACTATACAAATCTTTCTTTGCAATTTCACCAAGCTCTAAACGCATCCTTTTGGCACGTGAACAAACTTTTTCCCTTTTTGGGTCACCTCATAGAGCGATCTCCTTGAGTAAACTCGTAGAGGGAGCCCAGATTGGGTTACATCCCAAGCTCACCAATTTCCCAAAGCATTTCCCTCAAATACCAATTGATGTCTCTAACAAGTCTTTCCAGTTTAAACCTATCATTGCTGTGGGCTTTTCCATTTTCAATTCAAGCCTATCGTTGCTGTGGGCTTTCCACTTTCAATTCAAGCCTATCGTTGTTGTGGGCCTTTCCCTTTTTAGTTCAAGCCTATCGTTGTTGTGGGCTTTTCCATTTTCAGTTCAAGCCTATCATTGCTGTGGGCTTTTCCATTTTTAGTTCAAGCCTATCGTTGCTGTGGGCCTTTCCCTTTCCAGTTCAAGTCTATCATTGTTGTGGGCTTTCCATTTTCAATTCAAGCCTATCATTGCTGTGGGCCTTTCCATTTTCAGTTCAAGCCTATCGTTGCTGTGGGCTTTTCCATTTTTAGTTCAAACCTATCATTGCTGTGGACCTTTCCATTTCCAATTCAAGCCTATCGTTGCTGTGGGCCTTTCCCTTTCTAGTTCAAGCCTATCGTTGTTGTGGGCTTTTTCATTTTCAATTCAAGCCTATCGTTGTTGTGAGCTTTCCATTTCCAATTCGAGCCTATCGTTGCTGTGAGCCTTTCAATTTTCAGTTCAAGCCTATCATTGCTGTGGGCTTTTCATTTTCCAGTTCGAGCCTATCATTGCTGTGGGCTTTTTATTTTTAACCCAAGTCTATCATTGCTGTGGGCTTTCCATTTTTCAGTTCAAGCCTATCATTGCTGTGGGCTTTCCATTTTTCAGTTCAAGCCTGTCATTGTTGTAAGCTTTCAATCTCCAGTATCTTTACATCGTAGGCAGCCTTAGATGCCTAATCAAAGTATTATCCAAGTCCTTCAACCCATCCAAAATGACTCCCTTTTATCTTTGTACGCTGTTTGTATACAAACAGTGTATAAAGAGGGGCAGCTGTTGGACCCCATTTTGTCTAGGTTGGACATACTAACCCCATTTGGTGTATATACCTTTTTTGCCCATGCTATATACCTTGTTGAGCATGTCCTTAAAGATTCCCTGCGATTTGCACAAGATGGATGCATTGACACGAACCGGGAAGCCCAAAATGGATAACCACTGCTATAAGTCCCTGTAGTACCCCAAGACCAATACCAGGGGATAGAGGAGGAAATTTGAAAAATAACGCACTTGACTGAGCTCAATTCCGATAAAAAACGAAGAAGTTATGGCCAAAAGAATTTTCATTGAAGAAAGTCAAACTTGCCAAAAGACAGTCAATGCCCCTGGTCAAATGGCCCGAAAATGTGCACGTGAGGAATAGTCCGAAATTTCTATTTAGGCGAATACGGGTCTTCCCAAACAATCCCTAAAAGGTCGTCCATTTTTGCATTTTGAGTGAAGGCAAAAAGGTAATTAAAGGTTAAAAAAAAAACTTCGGGGTTGACCATTGACCGTTGACCTACCGACACTTCGACCCATTGACCATCAAAGCCTCGAAGCCTCGAAGACTCGAAGTCTCGAAGCCTCGAAGCCTCCGACCTGCCGACACTCCGACCTTCGACCCTTCGACCCTTGACCCTCGAAGCCTGTAAACCTCCGACCTGCCGATACTCCAACCTTCGACCCTTCGACCCTTGACTTTCGAACCCTGTGAGCCTTCGACCCTCCGACCCTGCCGACACTTCGACCTGGCGACACTACGACCCGTTGACCGTTGACCTTCGACCCACCGAAACTTTGACCCTGCCGACACTTCGACCTGCCGACACTCCGACCCGCCGACATTCTGACCCTTTGACCTTTGACCTTCGCTGTTTGGCCCCTCTCGCTTGCTTTCTCGCTGGCTGCTCACGGGATGTGTTTTTATTTGCTGGCAATTGTCAAAGATGCTTTTCAACGCCTGTCAGATGCATGTGCTCACAAAAGAACGAAAAGCCAATCACAAGCTGCCACGTTTTACGCACAGACCGTCCAACCACCAGACAAAGCATAGAATCTAGAAATTAATAATGCTGGGATTCATAATACACCCAACAAAGCATTAAATGCAGCAATTAATGAGATGCAGCCAAATCTCTTTAAAACCAGTATCCTCTCCATCGAAAAACAGGATGGTTACGCTCAGAAAGAAAGGAGATCTCGCCCAAAAAAAAACGCCCAAGCTTCTTCCCTGTGCAAACAGAGAGAGAAAAAAAACAGAGATCAGCCCCACAAAAAAAGAAGAAGAGAAGGATTGACACACAAAAATCGCCCAGTCTTTCTGCTATTCTGCAATCAGAAAAATCGCCCATTCATTCTGCATCCTCTTTCCATCTTATCTCGTTCCAGCCCTCTTTTTCCTAGAAAACGAAAAACACAAAAAAACAACTTCAGTCCAGCCTTGTCCTTACATTTCCCTCATAAAAACCAAAAAAACACACAAAATCCAGTTCTTTGTCATTCCCCTATTCCTTACGCCCATTCCCTTCAATTCCAGCCACAAAAAAATCTTAATCCCAAAAATACACATCATCCTCCTTTCCCACGTTTTACTCAGAACCCAGAAACTTTCTTTTCTCATCTTCTCTCATCTCCACACATCACTGCAATCTCCAAATCAAAATCCCAACTGATTTTTGCCATTTGTGCGATTGGAGCTCGGTGACTGTCGGTGCAGACAAGGATCCAAACAGAAGTCTGGTGGAAGCCCCAAAGTCGGTTCCACATTTATTACTTCTTTTACTTATGTATATTCATATCTGATGTAATATGTTTTTCTGTATTTTGTTTTGCTATTGGGTATATGGCGTATGTTTCTTGTATTATTTATTTTTGTTTGTTTGTTTGTTTTTTTTTCCGAAGTTGTAGGTATATGTTGTATATGTTGTAATTGTAATATGTGAAGAATAGTGAAAAAGAAAAAAGAGACAAAAAGGAGAGATATAAAAAAAAAGAGAAAAAAGAGAGAGGGTGGTGTTGTGCTTTATGTTATTTTTGTATGTCACAATCACACAATTCACGTTCTATTTTGATATGTATGTATTTTGATAGGGCAATTCTAAGAAAAAAAACAACAACAAAAAATAACAAAATGTTTTCCATAAAATGTTTTTCCAAAACGTTTTCAATAAAAAGTTTTCAAAATGTTTTCAAAAATATCACCCAAAAAAAACAAAAAAAATGTTTTGCAATAAAATGTTTTTAAAATGTTTTCAATAAAATGTTTTGAAAATGTTTTCTAAAATGTCTTTCAAAAAACCAGAAAAACAAAAACAAAAACAAAAACAAAAACAAAAACAAAACAAAACAAAAACAAAACGTTTTTTAACAAAACACAAAAAAAACAAAAAATGTGTTTTCTAACCCAAAAACCAAAAAAAGGGGAAAATAACCAAAAATCATATGTTAGGACTTCAATTTCCAAAATAAAACTAAAAACTAAAACCAACTCGTAGGATCTCATTCTCCACTTCAAACAAAAACCCAAAACTTTTAGTATTCCCTTTAGAAATTTAGGGTAAATCCATTTTAACCACGACTTTAATAAATAACTTAAATGAATAAAAATTATAGACCTTTTAGGAAACTTAACCCCGTCATGGCAGTGCAAATAAAATAGAAAACCTCCTCCGAAAATAGATACCGAAAGGGCGTTGTAGGGGTGCTAATCCTTCCCTACACGTAACCAACTCCCGAACCCTTCTCTGATAACGCAGACCACACCTTTAAACTACTCAAAGTAGAGGGTATCCAACTGTACCCCAAAAACAGTTGGTGGCGACTCTAAATTTTCTCACCATTGGTCTAGTTTGAGCTCACCCCAAATGAGCCCGGACGAAAACTAGTGATGACAATGTGCACCCATGTTTTTGCTCAGGGAGCTTTGTTTTGTTATGCTGATGATTTTTCTCTAAAGAACATCGTCCAAATTTTGCTTGGTTTGAGTTTTATTAAATTTTGAAGGAAGAATGGATGCCATTTACCAAAACTACATCGTTTTGGTAAGTGACAACAGCTGGCACTTAAGGAACACATTATGCATGACCTACAGCCGTAGAAAAAGGGGGAGCACTCATCATTTGAGGAGATCTTGGAGATAGACCTTGCAACACATTTTTGGGGAAGACAAAAGCATTTGGAGCTTGACAGCAAGGGTTTCTCGCAGAGAAGGAGGTGTACTGGAGCTATTGATCATCTCTCTCTCTCTTTCTATCTCTCTACTGGCACTATCATTATGTTTTATCCTAAGTTTATTATGATTGTTAGAATGATTATGTGGTAAAACTCTCTTTCTAGGGGAGCAATGTAGCCCCCAATGATTTGTAAGACTTATGGGTTTATGGATTGTGCTTGTTAATTATGAGAAAATCCTATTTTATAGTTAGTTCATCATATTTGAATGTAAAATCTGATTGATGCATGATTGGATTATCTCAGCCCTTATCTAGGGTAGATTTTGGTGAACTAGGTTTGATGATTGCATGATGGACCAAATCTATAATTTTTAGATTCGTTGTTTTCCTTTGTTATCTTTTATTCTCATGGACCAAATGGAATAAAAGGCTTAAACCTCTCTTAACATGGACCAAGTGTAAGATTGGTAGGTAATGACCAATGTGGAAATGGAATTAATTAAATTGTTTAAGAACAAGTACCATAACCAAAATATTATAGGACATTGGATAACGAAGTTGTGACCCTAGAACTTTTTAACTTGCTATTTATCTCCAAATTGTGCTAAAAGTTAAACAAAATCAATTGCATATTCTATACTTAGAACTTAATCCAAAATAAAATCGTTTGTTTAGACATAAATTAAAACTTTTTAGCTTAGTGCTTGTTGCTTAACAGCATTAGCTACCTCCCTGTGGATTCGACAACCGAAGTTTAAATACTTCTATTTATTACTTGACCAGTGCACTTGCTGCAAAACCCTTCAACATAATATTTTTAAGTCAAGTTTTTGGCGCCGTTGCCGGGGAGGCAAGCCAAATGGTGTTAGGATTAGGTGACATTAGGTGATCAAGTTTATTTGTGATCTGGAATTTTAATTTTCTTTTTTTCTAGTGCGGTGTTACCTGGCATTTCTCTGTGTTTGTTGTTTTTCAGGGGTGCATCGTAGGTGTTCGATAAAATTCCTCTGTGTATGTGTCGCGTCAAGCATTCCAATGGATTGGAGGTATGATGTTGATCCCAAGCAAGCAATGGAGGATTTGTTGGAGTCGTACTGCCCAACATTTCGTCCTCCCCAAGAAGACCGAGGGAGATTTTGGGATTGTCCATATGAAGTTTATTCTAACCCAAGTTATATGAAGTGTTCAACATCTAAAAATTGGGACTACAACCAAGGATATCTCGCCAGTAATTCTACTTACCAGCAGCCCCAGATTAATGCTAATAACTTTTATGGAGATTGCTATGGAGTTTGGCCAAGTCAAGAAGAATTCAAGGCTGAATATTCTCCACAAGAGGCATCACCCCAGCACATAACTGAATTCTTTGAGAAGTATGATGAGGACATATGGGCAAGGATGCACAATGATGATTTAATTTGTTCATCCTCACTCTTTGGAGGAAATGATTTACATTAGAACTTAGAGTGGTAGCTTGATCCTTCGTCACAAGATCTTCATGAAGAAATGAGGGAGTTCTTTTTGAACATCAACAAGAAAACTGAAAAACAACTCCAAGATACAAAGGTTGAGGGTTTTATACAGCCTACTTCTCCAAATGTTTTATTACCAAAGATAAGAGAAGTGAAGATCGAAAAGACTATTGAAGAATTAGAGGCTGTGGTGGCAGACCTAGCAGCACGAATGCAGACGGTGGTTGGGAAAGTATTGGACAATACACACACCATCAATGCCCGACAACCCATTCAACCTTCATGTAGCAGTAGTTGCTATGGAAAATAGGACCAGTTTGTCTTCACTTTTCCATCAGAACAGCTTCCTCTCTCTAGTGAAGCTTCAAAAGACGGTCGAGCAGGGATAGCAGACCTATATCCCTACTACAATGAAGTTGTTATCCCTATATTTGAAGAAAAAGAAGAGGAGGAAGGAGCACTAATTCCAATGAGCAAACTGTATAAGAATGGCAACATAGAATTCGATTAGGATGGGGTACCTGCTCCAAGATGTTCATTCTTAGCTTCTTCATCAAAAATATGGGACTTTGTGGATGATGATTATTCTTGTTATACTGATCCCATTCTAGATCACCACAATGATGCTGCTAATATTACAAAACCTGAAGTGGTACAAAGGACAATGTCTGACCACGACGAGGTGGCTTTTCCATCTCAACTATTTTGCCCATCTACTATATCTACTTCTTTTCTCCCAGAAGCTGAAGAACATATACGCAATTTGAAGCCCCAAACTGAATAACCTGCTTTACATTGGTCTTTTCCAACTAAAGAAGAGGAGGATGGCTTGACCATTTCTGGATTGTTTGAAAAAGAAAAAGATCCACAGACAATAGAGAACCTGGATATGCAACCCCAGAATTTGGGTGATGATTAGTTTATTTTGATATCTGGAGACCCATCAATCAAAGCTGTTCAGTATAAAGAAGATTTGCATGCGTCAATCTTTGCAGAGTTTGCTTGGGGATTAACTTATCCTATGTTTAAAGAGGAAGTGCTAGATGAGGAAGGTACACGCATGAGCATATTGACTATTCCAATTGTGGAGTATATCGAATTTGTGTTGCCTACCCAACATGACAAGAAAGAGAACCTCAAGTTTGTGGAGGTGATCTTCATTTTGTACTTGCTCTTGGAGTTCAAGTTGTTGCCACAACAATTCTTTCATCTGATTGATGTGGAATATGAAACAGCTCAAGTGTATACGGCGAGGATAAAGGCTTACCATGCATTGGTTTTTTTTTAGACAATACCTGGAGAATGTTTAACACCAATAAGATTTACATATTAGTCTTTACGACTACAATTCTAATATGCCCATTTCTCCATTTCAAACTTCACATCTAAATCTACAACTAAAATGATAAATGATATCAAAACAAAAACAAAAGGCATCAAAGGAGTGAGACAGAGCAACTCAACCGGAATATTACCCGATCCAGAGGGGCGTCACGCAGCAACCAACAATGGGCTAGTGGTGGCCGGTGGAGTGTCAGCCAAGCGTGGACATGGGGCCATGATCCAACACTGCGTGGGTCGGTGGATGTTGACGGTCTGTGGAGCCGTGGAGGCTGGTGGTCGTCCGGGCCGTCAATCGTCGGGAGTCAGCGGCAAGCGGCAGCAAGCTGGACGCCTCGACTGCAGGGAGGATAGTCCGATCCGGCGATCCAATGGTGATGGAGCGTAAGCGTAGCCGCATAGGCTGTGTACCATGCATTGGTTAAACATACTAAGAACAGTCTAGCTACAGACTTAAAATCAAGCGCTTCTTGGGAGGCAACCCAATCGATTTATTTTGCATTTTTTTATTATTGTTTGTTGTTAGCTCACCATTGGTGCAAAGATAGAGTAAAAATGGATGCACATCACCTAATTAATGTGCCATGCAAGAGTAACTATTCCTCTAAAGCACATGAGGGGCTCATCATAAAATTTCCAGAGTTTTTGGCCTTGCATGTGACAATGCACGTGATAACTCAATCTCATGTGCAGAGACTTTTGGCTTTGAAATTGTTGTCGAAGGTAGCTAGAGGCATGGGGAGCAATTTCTTCTTCTGCACGTGATATCCATAAGGCTATCTTCCAGGTCAAAAATAGAAAATAGTGTTTTAATGGGGGAAATAGTCAAAACCAATGTGTCATGCAGAAGACGAATTTGATCTACATTGCATGAGGGACCTACAGGAGAAATTTGAGCCAAAAAGGTCTTGCCCGTTACAACCTCATGTCACGTGCAGAGTCCGTTCACTACAAGAAATTAGGCCTACTATAACATCAAAGAATAGCATTATTGAAAAAGTATTACAATAGGTAGAAGTTAAAAAACTTTTGCGGGGCAGCAGCTTGAGTTGGATGGCATGCCAAATATTTTGTCTGCGCGGGATATTTTTGGTGAAATGTAAGTGTTACCGGCACACAAAACTTAAATCCCTCTCTTTTCCTTTGACGCCCGTACCAAAACAAAAAAACAACTCTCTCGCCCTCTCTCATCCATTGACGAACCGTAGCTGGGAAAGAGATAGATCTTTGATCACCGCCAGATCCACCTTCCCACAAAGAGGAAGATGATAGCCCCTTTGCAGAAGACGAAGACACTAGAGTTGTTGTCGCTCCAATCATCGAGCTCAAAGAGGTCACCGTAACCACTGGCGATGATGAGGAAGATTCAATCCTCGATCTGTACGTTTCTCTCTCTCTCTCCTAGGGTTTGCAATTTTGTTGCTTCCCTAATCCATCCATCTATTTCCATGCTCTCTTCCCATGCCAATGTCACCGTTTTGTTATCTAGGAAAGCAAAGCTCTATCGATTCGATAAAGATTGAAATCAATGGAAGGAGACTGTCATATCTTGCCTCGTTCCTCTCTCTCGTCTCGTCTCATATCTCACCTTCCTTAGGTAACTCGGATCTAATCGAACCCTAGTTGCTCCCAGGGTTGTCGATCCGTGTCCTTGGACCAAAGCTAGAACCAGAAGAAGACTGTCATTGCCGTCTCACCTTCCTTAGGTCTCATGCGTGTTTGGAAATGCCATTAAACTTCATTTTCTATAAATTCTTTCTCTGATTTACATGTTCATCAGTTCATGTCTTTCTGGGTTATGATTGTGCATGGAGGCTCTTTAAAGTTTATTATTTTTTGTTTTATAGTTGCTATTTTTAAACTATATTATTGTTATTGATTGGGTCTAAGGTTTTTCTTCTTTGGGTTTTGTTTGATTCAATTTCCTGTCTTATTTTATCATTCATAACATCGTTGTGGCATGTGTTAGTTTTTGCGAGCGTAACAGATTCTCGTGGGGTTGTAAAGGAATCGAATGTTTGGAAAGGGAAATGGTGGCCCATCTTTATTTCATTTTTTATTGTTTCATATATTCCAATGAATTTTGATATCTTGGATTTAAATCAAATCCTAATGTCCCAAAGCTATGAAATTTTATTCCACTAAATCAAGATTTCCTTTTTCTAAGTTAATGTGATTTCACTTGATCTAATCTGATAATTTGCATCAAGTTGACGTTTTCCCTTCTAACTTTTGTAATCATATTTTAAAAATAAATTATGCGTAGCACTTATTTCTGTTTGGTTGACGGACAGGTTTGCTTTTGTTAGCTTTGGGTGCTTATCCACTGATTTGGTATGATTTCTGATATATAGTGTTGCAGAAAAGGCTAGACTATGGATTTAATGGCTATCGGGTCCCTGCCATGCCTCGAGCTACTAGATCTAAGTTGGCTAGGGTATGTATGTCTTTCAATTCATCACTCTTTGGTTGCCCATCCCCTTTCTTTTCATCATTTCTCTAAATTGTACAATCTCTGTTTTTGAGATGCTGATTTACGTTTGTTGACTGTTTTGCTTCTTTTGTTAGAGGGATTCAAGTAGGAGGAAAATTCAAGACAATCATCACTATGCATTTGATAAGAGATATGGAAGGTTGGAAAATGTAAAATGATGAGCATGTATTGATTATCTCTCATTGCAATTGGAATTGAATGGTTTGTTTTAGGAACGTTTTTTAAATATAACAGCTTGGTTATTTATGTTATTTCAAAGATTTTAATTTTTTGCTTTTTAGCTTCAGTATTATGGTCAATCTATGCCCTGCGGAAGCAGTAAAATCATGTATGCAAATGCAACTTTTTTATCCCATCTCACTGTAGAACATGCATTGGCTGATTTTACAGTATTGCTTACTGATTTTGAAATTAGTATTGCTTTTTTTTGCTCTGGCTTTCTAGCTCTGCGTGCTATAATTAATAATGCAATAAGTATTTGTCGACCAGGTGATTTTAGTTTTTAACTTGCTTTCATGTTATATTTGATCTATGGGAATTTTATTTATTAATGCAACAATATGCGTAAAGGTTATACAAGAATAGGAGGTGTGCTGATCTCACATGGGAAGATGTGTAGCCCTGTTTATATCCTAATTAATTCTGAATCTTAACTCAAATAGTTAATGTTTCATTCCATATTTGCATCATGTTTATGAAAGTTAAACCAATGATCACCACTTATAGGTTCCTTCACCAATGATTTGTGATAATATTAAAAATTTGGAAAACTGTATAATATTTTTCCCACAAAAATTTCAATATAAAGCCATGCACTGCACCTGTAGGTCTATATGGTGAGCTGGTGAGCACTCAATCTCTATTTTGTGTTCTCTCTCTCGGCTATATATATATATATATATATATATATATATATATATATATATTATTGCTGCTATTTTGTTTGCTCGCTAAAAACTAACCTTGATAGGTGGTAGAACTCCTTCCTTTTTTTTTCTCGGTTTTTTTAAAGTTACAAGTAAACAGGTTATAAATATAAGGAGAGCGAATTATTCTCTTGTTTTAAATTTATTTGTGCATGTATATATATATATATATATATGTGTGTGTGTGTGTGTGTGTGTGTGTGTGTGTGTGTGTGTTTTATAGGTACGTAAAAAATGAATGCTAAGATGACAACATTAGATGAAGTACTAATAATATGACTCTAATTATAAACAAAGTTGAAAATTGAAGAAAAGGACATAATTTACTTTATCAGTTGATGCTATATTAAAATATCTTGTAACTATATTGCATTCTGAATATGGGTTTTGGAAAGGAGACTTTTATTGTTTCATTTTTCTTTAGGAAAATTAGTTGCTTGTTATCTATATTTTAATGTGCAGTTTGCTATAGTTTCCTTATTTAATCAATTTGAAGAATTGTATTATGTATCAGCTGATTGTTTTATTTGTTTGGTTAAAGATGAGGATCAGGAAGTGCTTATTGTAGTCTATACGGTGGATTTGTTAAGTGGATCATGGAAAATGTAGGTTTAATAACTCTACACTCATCTTTGGGTTTATAGTTTTTAGTATTCATAGTTTCCTTTCAAGTTTGCAGTTCTGATGTTTTTGTTTGTACATATTCAGAATGAACGTGGAAGTGATAACATTGTTATGCAACTTGCGAAGAGGAACACTGGAATGAGCTTGTTACCATTATAGCCGTGGTATGCAGCTATTCATTTGAAAGAAATTTCTAAATTTAAAAGATAACCTGCTACATTGGCCTGTTGTTTGCGAGGTTTGGCAATTATATTTTATGGTGCAAGACTGTTCAAAAGTTGAATTGATTTATATTTTATACTTTATCCCTTTTAGGAGGTAGTTCCAAAGTGGATACTTCAAATAGAAGAAGCATTAAGAAATCGTGATTTTCCATCCTTTGCACAACCGACCTATACGTGCCGATAGTAACCGTCTTACACAATCTTCTTGGATACATCTTCCCCTATATTCTACATGAATAATACATCCCATAGGTATGTCCTACATATAATATCATAATTTTTAATTACAAATGACATGATTTAATTTATTCAGTAGAGCATGATTTTAATGCGACTATGTCTTATGTTTCAGGATAATCAATTTGTATTGAAAAGTGTAATCATCTTGAAGGAACTCCTGAAGGATAATCAGCTATGTTGAAAAAAATAAATGTGATTTTTTGGAATTGTTTCTTGCAGTTTCCTTAGACAAGCTATGCATCAACATCAGTTGAATGCATTGCCTATTATTTTGGATTGTAATACTTTAGAATATTATTTCTTAGCGTGGATATATATTAATAATATTTTGGATGGTTTGTTTCTTTGAATATTGATAGTTTTTATAATGTAAAAGTATTTATTAAATTGTAACTAATAATTGTAAATATTTGAGAAGGTTATCATATTTATGTGTTATTTATTATAAGCTTTTTTGGTGTGTTAGGTCTGCTTGGCTTATGGTATGTTGGCTACTTTTCATAATACAAAAAAGGTCATATTGTATGATTTTCGATAACACATAATCGTAACACAGTAAAAAGTGTTATGTAGAGAGTGCTATAGTAAGCTTAAAAAACACTTACGGAAATGTTTCATAAGACAATAACATGTGTTATTGTATGATCTACTGTAACATAAAATCGTAAGACATCAAAAAGTATTATCGAAAGGTAGGAGATTTTTCATAAGCCAAGCAGACCTAACACCCCCAAAAGTGTTACGGTATCTTATGGTAACACATTTTATGTCTTACTAAAGGCTTGATTTCTTGTAGTGGTTTGGTCTAAAAATCTTATAGCAAGTAGCTGCAGTCATTTGGAGCAACTTTCCCTTCTACACGCAATATCAATGAAGTCATCTCCTAATTCAAAAATCACAAACCATGCTGCCACTCAAAGGTAAGTGTCTTCCTACTCCTTATTTCATGCCATGAGGACATAGCATATTTTTAACTGTGGTGTGGGAAGTGCCTTGAGCCATTTATTTGTCCTTAATGTTGTGTGGTTGCATTTTTTGTTTTGATTTTTGTTTTTGGTCTGTTTGTTTGTTTGAATTGTATGCCTGTGTGTTTTTGCATATGGAGAGGCAGGGACACTAGGTATGCAATTTTGGCATAATTTTTTTAAATTTTCGTGCCACATTAAGTATCATGTTGTGATAAGAGTGTTCAAGTAGTCAAGGTGTATTATGCTTTGGTTTAATCATGTCTCTACCTTAAGAATAAGATCACCATGTAAGAGGAGCTAGAGTTTGAATATTAAATGAGCATGACATGCTATGATAGACCTTACTGGCCCTTAAAGTTGAGTGAAAACGAAAATACAAAAGAAAAATGAGATCAACAGCCTCTTTCTAGCCCTTGAATGACATTTTGGGTATGGTTAATAGTTTTCTTTGCTCCTCACTGCATTCAACATTAGTTATTTAATGGTAGGAGTTAAGTATGCATGATGACTACTTATTTGTGCTCAGTGCTTGGTGTTGGTGTTATTGTGTAGGTCCCAAAGTGAGTTTAGAGGGGGGGTGAATAGACTTTCTTCGTTTGCGGAAGCTAGACTGTTAGCTAGATTTCGATTCTTCTATGGATAACTTTGATGGAAGTATTAATGAAGAAGATGACAATATGGACTATGGGTGATAATAAGAGATATAATGAACTATCAGCCAAATCTGGGATGTAAGTAAATGCTCTTTGCTTAATAGATCTCATATGTGAAAGGAATGATCTGTGATAGTTCGGATTGTGGAAAGCAACACAAAGATTAGACTCAATGATTATGCTGGATCTTGAATAAGCAAGAAGGTATGGTAGATCGAGAGATTTGATATTGATCTTGGTTCAACACGGCGCACAGCACTTCGGAAATTTTCTCTCAGAGTCTCTCTCTCTTTTTCTTGAACTCTCGTATTAGTTCTTCAAAAGATACTTCTTTAAAGTATGTCAGAACCATTATTTTGTGTTCTGTGTGTTTCCTTCTTTTGAGAGAGAGATTAAGCTCTTGCTTTTTGTCGTTAGGTGTGTGAGAGATATATTTTTAAGGTTAAAGTCCTCATGCACCGTGTTGTCCATCCCGACAGACTAACTTCCTGCCACTGAAAATGCGGAATGTCAGGGGATTGGTTGATTTGCTTTGATTTACATATCAGATGCCCATACTGCGTATTTGGCATGCAGTCGATCTTGGCCGTTCATCCGTGGATGGTAGTTGGCAGCAATTAATGTGTCATTAAATGCACTCAACTGCTTGGGACGGCGAAGGCTTACTGTACAAACCCTAGCTGACGATATCGCTAAGTGAATATGCTTAGGGTTGTAAGTCTGCCTCGAAGGTAGATGCCTCGTAGGTTTGGTGACTCGAAGATTTCAGTTAGAACCTGTTGGATATGGCGAAAGTTTGCTTCAGGCTTTACAGTGTTTCTGCGAGTCTACGACTCATATCTTTGAGTCTCCAAGGCTAGAGCTCAGGTTGGATTAGTCTTTTGTGTCACTCTATTAACTGAAGTCTCCGACTCTGCGAGTCTATTACTCTACGAGTTTGTGACTCTTCGAATGGTGTTCAGAGTGACTTCTTTGTAGTCTGCCTAATCTACCTGTTATTATAGCTACAAGTCTGCGACCCTAGCTCTGCAGGTCTACGACCTTTGGGTCTCTCAGTTTACTTTATTTAACTAAGTGGCTCTTCAACTCTACGAGTCTTCGACTTTATATTTCTTCCTTAGTCTTTCGTAGTTGTTCATACACTGAGTTTCCGTATTCTACGAGTCTTCAACTCTACGGTCACGACCTTTTAGTTATTACTCTACCTTCAAGATCTCCGAGTTTGTGATGTCTGACAATTTCTTTGAATTAGTCTATGCTGTCTACGACCCTCGAGTCTGCGACTCTACGACCGTTGAAACTATAGTTTCATTTTATTGGCCAGTCTTTTCAATTTTTACTCTTCGACCTTCGACCTACGAGTCTGTGAGTCCTATTTCCTTAACAGTGTTCTAGGGCTTCGACCCTTGAGTCTACGAGTCTAGTGATGTTTTAATCTGTTAAGTGACTTAAGCACTCTTGAGACTCTACAGTTCTACGGGGTTTGAGTCTTCGAGTCATTTGAAGTTGATTATTGTTCTTTAAAATTTTCCGACTCTACAAGTCTCCGAGCTTGTCAATGCTTGCAGTAACGCTCTCTTTTCCGTACTACGACTGTACGACCTTCGACCCTGGATCTACGAATCACCAGATGTTTTGTTACAATCTTGCTTCGGGTCTCCAGACCCTACGAGTATGCGAGCCTCTCGCCAATGTGTCCTGTGACAGTTTTACTTCTACAAACTACAACTCTTCAACCCTACGATCTTCGGTTCTTCGAGTTTCCAGACTTAGACTACATTTTGGCAGCAACATTAAATCCTGTATTCCCAACAATCTCCCCCTATTTAATGTAAGCTGACAACGGGTGAAGGACATGAAGTCTGAGACTACATGGGTAGTGTTAGATTAATAGAAGATATCTTTGCAAATGCAAAATGGGAGGAGAGAAGAAAAACAGAGAAACTGCACACTTTCTCTCCCCTATAGGCATGAAGCATGTAGCTGCCTCCCTGCGAAGATAACTCCCCCTACGATCTTGCTCCCCCTGAGATATACTCCCCCTTTCTGGGGTGAGGAACAAGCACCAGAACACAAAGCACATGGGAGTAGAGCAATAAAAGACAGAACAGCAGGCAGCAGAGCAAAGATAGTCTACAAAAATGAACAAAAAGTAACTGAGGTAATGAAAGTGTACAATAAAAGAGAGTATAGGATAGTTACAGATTAAAGTCAAAATATTTTACACTTTGGGTAAACATAAATACAGTGGCTTGCTCACGTAGAAGTTAAGCAGAAGTCAGATGTAACGAGGCGGCTTGACTGCTTACCCGATCAAATTCAGGCACGAGGGCGGAGAAGCCAGTGGTGGTCAGGATGCGAATATAGTGGCACACATAGAAACCACAGCTATGAGCATCATCCTGAGCAGGAACTCCTTGCTTGACTCGAGTGATCTCCATCGCTTTTGAAAGAGGATATCCACCGCACCCATGCGAATATCCCTACATGACTCTCGTGAGGGTGTGATTGAATTCTCGAAGTTGTTCCCGTCTATGGAGTAATAAAGTGGTAGGCTTTGAGTCAAAGATAACTATCCTCTGGTTCTTGAAATCTAGATCGAGGAGAAACCAGTGAGGGGATGTTGATAGGTAGGGGATGAGCATGTGGTCGACCTCATTCCATGGACGGAAGTAGTTCTCATATCTCCGACCCTGATTAAGCTCAATTAATGAGGCATCATCAAGGAGCTGATCCTGCATAATAGGCAAGCAGAGCTCCACGCGGGTATCGCGACGAATGTGGATAGGAAGCTTTGCCAGATAAGACTTTTGGGCAAAGATGAATTGTGTCATCTCAATATTATCCATTTCTTCACTGTCGTGCAGTAAACGACATAATTCTGGACCAGTGAAGAATGCTTCGTAGCCACATGTCCTCACAGTGGTATCCCAGTAACATAGGTATTGAAAGCAGCAAGTTCAGTTGAGGTGCCTCCTGTGGTTACAGTGTGCGGTGGGACTAGTTGTTGGTCGGTGGTAGTAGCGGATGGTTTAGTAGGTGAAGCAGGGATGGTATACTCAGCCGTACTTGGATGGGTAGTTGAGGGACCAGGCTGAGTGGAAGAAGATGGTTGGCAGGGAGCAGCTGTCTGATTCTTCATGCGTGTTCCAATGGGCACATCATCATCATCATCATCAGAATCTGTGATGACAGTGGTTCTGTGCGCACGCTTTCACCCACGCAAATAAGTGGCTGTAGATGGAGGTGGTGAGTGACTCGAGGGAGGCACTGCTGACTGTTCAGGTGCAGGCCGGTCGGATGGCTGTGGGTGTGTGTTTTTGAAAGTGAGAGTTATTTCCCCACTGGCAAGACGATGACATTCAGAAAGAATAGCTCCCAGAGTTGTACTGAGTCCTTGGTATTGTCTTTGGTAAGCACCTTTAATGTCTTCACAATGTTCCTACAGATGTCTGAACCCATCGGAGTTTACACATGTGAGAGATGTCATTTCTTGCTGCACCTTGTCTAGGGTACGGTCTGATAACTCAACTTGAGTTTGTACCTCTTCCATACCTGATTCCATGGCAGCCAGTCGTTCTTCAAAAGCATGAGATACTGATGTTTTAAGAATGCCGGAGGAAACCAGTTTCTCAAGGACTTTGCTTGCCAGAAGATCTACTTCTTTAGCCGTCAGGGAATCGGAGTGAGACGCAGCTGGTACTGGAATAGCCATTGGGATATTGGCTGCGAACTCCTCACTCACCTGAGTGGCCACTTGATGAATTAACAGTGCAGATGGTGTGGCTATCTCAGAACTTTCCACAGGCTCAGGGACTTGTGGAACAGCTCCTGTATCGGAGTCACTGGCTGCAGCAGCAAGGGTTTCTTCTTCTTCTTCTGCTTCTTCTTCTTCCACAGCATTTGGTACCATCTCAGCATCATGAGGAGTAGATGTGGCAGCTGAGTCCACCATGATGGGAGATGGGGCAACCACTGATACAGCTCCCACTGGGTCTCTTCTTACAAGACCCTGCTCAACTAGCCAGTTAATTAGATGGTCTTCGTCTACCATTTTCTTACCAAGGGCGATCCATGCCTTGCTTAATTCGGCGGGGGTCATATGAGCCTTGGCATACTCAACATAAAAGTCTTCTAGCTCAGACTCCCCAAGAGAGCTCAACAAAACAAGAGCCGTACCCCTATCCACTGGGGTTTCCTGTGCTGTTGTCTGCCCTCCATCTGCAGGCTCTCTAATTTCTGCAGTATCCCTGGGCAGCTCGGTAGTAGGGGCCTCCTTAGGTGTAGAGCCAGTGGAGAGATGAGTTCTGGCAATGTTCTCTGTAGGTCCCAAAGTGAGTCTAGAGGGGGGGGGGGGTGAATAGACTTTCTTCGTGCGCGGAAGCTAGACTGTTAGCTGATTTTTGGATTCCTGCTACAGATAACTATGATGGAAGTATTTATGGAGAAGATGACGATGACAGAAGTATTGTAAGGATAAGGTGAGTGATAATGAACTATCAAACAAAACTGAGATAAGAGTAAATGTTCTTTTCTCAACAGATCTCAGTTGTGAAAGAGATGGTTTATGATAGATCGAAGTGTGGAAAACTAACAACACTGAGATCAAGACTTAATGAAAGTGCTAGATCTTTGATGAAGAAGAGATTCGTGAATACTCAAACAGATTGCTCTTCTTCTTGACTCACATGGCGCACAACACTTCTTCAATTTCTCTCTCTAAGTCTATCTCTCTTGTGTTGGAACTCTCTCTTAGTTAGTTCTGCTTAGTCTTATTTTTCTCTAAGTCCGTCAGAACCATTTTCTTGTGTTCTGTGTGTTTCCTTCTTTTGAGAGAGAGGTTAAACTCTTAATTTTTTCGTTAAGTGCATGAGAGATATATTTTTAAGATTAAAGTGCTCGTGTGCCATGATGTCTATCCCGACAGACTGACTTCCCGCCACTGAAAATGCGGAATGTCAGGGGATGGTTTGATCTGCTTTGATTTGCAGATCAGATGCCCATACTGTGTATTTGGCATGCAGTCGATCTTGGCCATTCATCCGTGGATGGTAGTTGGCAACATTTAATGTGTCATTAATGCACTCAACTGCTCGGGACGGCGCAGACTTGCTGTACAAACCCTAACTGACAATATTGCTAAGTGGTTGTGTTTAGGGTTGTGAGTTTGCCTCGGAGGTAGATGCCTCGTAGGTTCTATGACTCGAAGATTTTAGTTAACACCTATAGAAGGTTGTGAAGTTTTGATTCAGGCTTTATGGTGTTTCTGCGAGTCTACGACTCACATCTTTGAGTCTTCGAGGCTAGAGGTCAGGTTGGATTGGCCTTTTGTGTCACTCTGTTAACTAAAGTCTACGACTCTGCGAGTCTGTGACTCTTCGAATAACGCTTAGAGTGACTTCTTCGAGTCCATCTAATCTACCTGTTATTGTAGCTACGAGTCTACGACCCTAGTTCTGCGGGTCTACGACCTTCGGGTCTCTTAGTTTACTATGTTTGACTAAGTGGTCTGAAAATCTTCGACTCTGCGAGTCTTCAACTTCGCTTTTCTTCCTTAGTCTTTCACAGAGGCTCATAAACTGAGTTTCTGTATAGCTATGACCCTTTAGCTACAACTCTCCGCCATCGATCTCCGAGTCTGGAAGTGTGGCAATTTCTCTATAATGACTGTGTCCCTTGAGTCTACGAGTCTACGACTCTACGACTCTTGAGTTACAGTTCCATTTGTTTGCCAGTCTTTATAGCATCGACTCTTCGACCTTCAACTTACGAGTCTACAAGTCTACGAGTCCGGTTTCTCTACACTGTTCGAAGGCTTCGACTCTGCGACTTTCGATCTACGAGTCTACGAGTCCTGTTTTCTTAATAGTGTTCGAAGGTTTTGACTCTATGACTCTACGAGTCTTCGAGTCTAGTGGCAATTTAAGTTTTGTTAATTGACTTAAGTATTTATGGGGACTCTACAATTTTGCGTGCTACAAGTCTACGAGTCTACGAGTCTACTAGTCTATGAGTCATTTAGCTTTGATTACTGTTCTTAAAAATTCTTCGACTCTACGAGTCTCCGAGCTTATTGACGCTTACAGTAACACTCTCTTTTCCGTACTATGACTCTGCGACCTTCGACCCTGGATCTACGAGTCGCAATGTGCTGTCACTGTTTCGCCTTGAGTCTCCAGACTCTACGAGTCTCTTGCCAATACGTCCTATGACAGTTTCACTTTTACGAATTTTGACTCTTTGACCCTACGACCTTCGGTTCTTCGAGTCTCTAGACTTAGACTATATTTTGGCAGCTTCATCAAATCCTATATTTCCAACAATCTCCCCCTATTTAATGTAAGCTGACAAACAGGTAATTGTATGAAGTCTGAGACTACGAATTTGATGGGCAATTTTAGATTAATCAGAAGATGTCTTTGCCTATAAAGAATTTGAAGGAGTGCAAAGGTTCAAAGAGACACACTCCTCTCCCCCGTACCCCTGAAAGCTGCGTTGACTGGCTCCTGTCAGAGATAACTCCCCCTACGAGCTTGCTCCCCCTGAGAGAAACACTCCCCCTTTCTGGGGTGAGGAACAAGCACCAGAACATAAACCGTATGGGAGCAAGGAAATAAAGCATAGAACAGCAAGCAGCATAGCGAAGACAGACAGAAAAGATAACGAATAAACAGTAAGTACACAGAAAAGTGAAAAGCAAGAAATGCAGCGTACAGGGAATTAGAGTACAAGACAGTTATGGGTTAAATTCAGAGTACAAGACACTCTGTGTAAATAGAAAAACAGCAGCTTGCTCGTGTAGGAGTTGAGCAGGAGTCAGGTGTAACGAGGCCGCTCGACTGCTCACACGATCAAATTCAGGCACGAGAGCTGGGAACCCGTTGGTAGTCAGGACTCAGATGTAATGGCAAACATAAAAGCCGCAGCTGTGAGCATCATCCTGAGCAGGAACGCCCTGCTTGACTCGCGTGATGTCCATCGGTTTGGAGAGATGATAACCACCACATCCTTGCGAATACCCCTGCATGACACGGGTGAGAGTGTGATTGAATTCACGCAGTTGTTCACATCGATGGAGTAGTAAGGTACTGGGTTTGGAGTCGAGGATGACGATCCTTTGGTTCTTGAAGTCAATGTCGAGAGGAAACCAGTGCGGGGATGTTGATAAGTATGGAATTAGCACATGGTCTACCTCATCCCAGGGATGGAAGGAGTTCTCATATTTGCGACCTTGTATAATCTCAAGCATTGCTGCATCATCGATTAGCTGAGCTTGCATGATCGGCAAACAGAGTTCCACCCTGGTATCTCTGCGAATGTGGAGAGGTAGTTTCTCGGGAAAGGACTTCTGGGCGAAGATGAACTGAGTCATCTCAATGTTATCCATTTCTTCACCGTTATGGATTAGTCGACAAAGATCAGGTCCGGTGAAGAAGGCTTCATAGCCGCAGGTCCTCGCAGTGGTATCCCCAGCAATATAAGTGTTGAATGCAACCAGTTCAGCTGAGGTGCCTCCAGTAGTTACAATGCGAGGTGGGGCTAAAGGTTGGTCAGTAGTGGTAGCGGTTGGTTTGGTAGGTGAGGTAGGCATGGTGTACTCAGCCGTACTTGGATGTGAAGTTGAGGGGCCTGGTTGAGTGGAAGAGGATGGTTGGCAGGGAGCAGCCGGTTGCTTCTTCATGCGGGTTGCAATGGAAACATCATCATCATCATTAGAATCTGAGATGACAGTGGTTCTGTGTGCACGCTTTCTCCCCCGCATGTAAGTGGCAGTAGGTTGAGGTGGTGAGTGACTCGAAGAAGGGACGGCTGGCTGTGGAGTATCGACTTGTTCAGGTGCAGGTCGGTCTGATGGCCGTGGGAGTGTGTTTTTGACAGTTAGAGATATTTCACCACTTGCAAGACGATGACACTCTAACAGAATAGCTCCCAGAGTGGTACTGAGTCCTTTGTATTATCTCTGGTAAGCTCCTTTGATGTCTTCACAGTGTTCCTCCAGATGTCTAAACCCATATGTGGTTGCACTTGTGAGTGATGTCATTTCTTGCTACACCTTGTCAAGGGTATGGTCTGATGATTCAACTTGAGTTTGTACCTCTTCCATGCTTGACTCCATGGTAGCCAGTCGTTCTTCAAAGGCCTGAGATACTGATGTCTTGAGGATGCCAGAGGAAATTAGTTTCTCAATGACCTTACTTGCTAGAAGATCTACTTCTTCGGCCGTCAGAGAACGTGAGTGAGACGCAGCTGGTACTAGAATAGCCATTGGGATATTGGCTACGAACTCCTCACTCACTTGAGTGGCCACCTGATGAACGATATGTGCAGATGGTGTGGCCATCTCATTCCTTTCCACAGTCTCACGGACTTGTGGGACAGCTCCTGCATCGGAGTCACTAGCTGCAGCACCAGGAGTTTCTTCATCTTCTGCTACCTCTTCTACCAGAATGCCTACCACCTCAGCATCATGTGGAGTAGATGTGACAGGTGAGTCCACCATGATAGGAGATGGGGCAACCACTGACACGGCTTCCAATGGGTCTTTACTTACAAGACCCTGCTCGACTAACCAATTAATCAGATGGTCTCTATCTACCATCTGTTTACCAAAAGCGATCCATGCCTTTCGTACATCAACGGGGGTCATATGAGCCTTGGCATATTCCATATAAAACTCTTCTAGCTCAGACTCCCCAAGGGTGCTCAACAGTACAGGTGTAGTACCCCTATCCTCTGGGGTTTCCTGTGCTGGTGTCTACCCTCCAACTGCAGGTTCTCTTACTTCTGCATTATCCTTGGGCAGCTTGACAGTAGGGATCTCCTCAGGTGTAGAATCAGTGGGAGATGAGTTCTGGCAATGTTCTCCACCACTTCAGTTATATGTACTGTTGCGGCGGATGCAGAGGAGCCCCTAGAAGTCTGTGAGACACGAACCGACTGTCATGGTATGCGAGCTGGGGCTCGTACAAAGCTGGCTGTGTCTCCTGCACGACTTCTTGCACCTGACTCAGTCCTCCTCATCGACTTGATCTCTAACCGACCATCCTCATAAATACTTTTAAATATGTATTTGGTCGGCAGTGGTACTGAGGGCCTATTGCAGAATACGTCAGGGTGCAGAAACCTAAGGACTTTGGTGAGAAGAAGTCCAAAGTGTCCCTTCTTGCTTTTGATCATGGAGTGTATCTGTGTTCCCCAGTCTACTTGTCTTCCCTATAGAACACCGCACATGATCTTCATCTGCTCATGACTTGCAGAGTCATGAGCCGTCTTCTTACACAGCAGGCACTGTCTGGTGACTATGAGAGTTGCCAGTGCCTGACCGGAAAAACCCATCTTCAAGGCTCCCCGACCTTGCTTTCCGGGATTGGAGTACCCAAGAAAAGACTTACACTCTTTTCTGGTAAGACTAGGAAGAGGATCAAAGGTACCTTTTGGGAGTGGAGGTGCATCTCGGATTGTTTCGGCAGAGATATGAACCTCCACTCCATGTACAGTTCCCACTAGGTCGTCTCCAGCGACTGCCATGGTCTCGTACAATTCCGAGACATCTTCTATCAGTAAGTCTTGCACCCCTGAGCAGACAGATGCAATACCGGTTTCATCGAGGCGGTTTCTAAACTCGTCCAGCCAGCTGACTTTGGCGTCGCCTATGGCTTCCCAGTCGATGATAAATCCCGGGACGATGTTGTATAGATCGTCAACCATCGATGAGCTTGGTCCTGCCATTGAGCTTGTAGAGAGAGAAGGAGACACTCGTAGAGAGAGATTGCAAGGTTCGAAGTTGGTCAGGGGAGAGAGAAAGAGAGAAAGAGACAGAATCGAAGAGAGAGAAGGAGAGAGTTTTAGGGTTAGGGTTCGAGTTTGAAAACGACGAACTTACCTTTGAGCTCTGTCTCTATCAGTGACTTATATGTGAGTTGAGAAGTGTATCGTAGAAGTCACTCACTCTGTCGGTTCGTCTTCATGGTCCGCGTTCTTTTCTCTGACCCGTCTTTCGATCATTCGGATCCACCTAATGGAATATTCAAGCAATGAATCCACGTCACCCCTTAAGTCGATGCAACTCCCATTTTAAGTGCACAGTGACGTGCTGACCTGTCTGCGATGCTTAAATAGTAAGTGATAGACTTTGTCTCGCTTCGATCCTTTGGACTACAACTCTACGAAGCTGCATTAGGACGCTTCGAGGCTACGACCCTCGAGGCTTCGAAGCAGCAGTCTTCGATCTCGCAGTTCTTCGATGCAGTTTGCTTCGAGGTCGACTGCGAATTCAGCGAGTGGTGGATTTCTCTGGACTTTTTCAACACTCAACAACACACATGAGAAGCATATGACAATTCACATAATATTATTCATGATGAACAGTGTTGTTGGTGGAATTGAAATTACATATCCAGAACTTGATTTCTTTCATCCCTAATACCTGGTTTACATGTATGGCTACGGCATTACTACCATTCAACTCTCCATTTACCTTAAAAATGATTAAGTACTTCATCACACTACATCTCGTGCGTGAAAATGATCACGATGTTAACATAGCAACCAGTAAACCATGATTTATCAATTGTAACAACCCAGTCATGAATTCTGAGTCTCCTCACATATTTAGCAAAACTCACTCAGCGGAGGCCTCACCCTCTCACTCTCGGATCAGCATGTGAGTTTGATTTAGGAACTAGAATTACACTGTTTGGTAAGCTCATGGTCAACCGAATCTTACCACAACCCTGATCCAACAATGATTTTCAGTTCAACATAGATGACTTGAGAGACAAGATGGCCCTATTGAGAATCAGAACACACACTCTATCCTTGTCTAATTTGCAACACATGAAAGGTAGAGTTTGGAGTTTGGTCATTCAGATTGTCTGCGTGAGTTGTCTCTTTTCTTCAGTAGAGCATCAATTTGCAGTGCTTATTCATGAGCCTTATTATAAGGATAGAGCTCAACACAATATCTTTTTGAATTACATGACCATACAATTTTAACTCTAGCTGTTGTTCTAACAGAGACACAAATTGGGAGAATAGTGAGGACTCCCCCTAAGATAGGCAGTCAATCTATTGTCTAGCCTTTGCCTTTTTCACCTTGCCTTTTTATAGTGAAGGATAGTGGCTCTTCTTAAGTAATAAGCTTTTTATGATTCTCAAATACTACAGTCTCAGTCATCCTTTGAGCATTAAATCATTGTGGATCCTTTCCGTGCAAGCCAACAGTACCATGAGATACAACAGTTCCTGCTAGTTAATGAATGCAATACCACATAGGTGATATTCACTCAGAATAAAATAACAAGTAGTGGGAATATCTTCTGATTTAAACATAAGGGGAATTGCACTCATTTCACTCAAAACTTGAGGGTTCATGACAGGTTGCACAAAAGACTTGAACCAGGTTCAGAGGGGGCAAGTTTCATCCATGTGATTTCTCACTTTCACGCAGTAGGTATGCATGAATCACACTTAGCCATTAGTAATTTTCAAGGAGATATAAACGGTAATTAACAGTGTCATACGTATGTTCATGCACAGGTAGTTAGTTAGAGATGAACCACAAGACATGCTGTGAGACTCATGAATTTAAATCTAGCATGCCAAGTTTTGTCAGAAGTTCATTGAACCTAGCTTCTTGCAGTGGTTTAGTGAATATGTCGGCAAGCTGATCATCAGTAGATATATACTTCAGAGAAATGTCTTTCTTTAGCACATGATCACGTATGAAGTGATGTCTGACCTCAATGTGCTTAGTTTTGGGATGTATAACAGGATTGTTGGAAATTGCAATGGCGCTTGTATTGTCACAATACAGAGGAGCGACCTTCAGGTCAAACCCATAATCTGATAGTTGATTGGCCATCCAAAGCAATTGAGCACAACAGCTTCCTGCAACAATATATTCAGCTTCAGTTGTGGAGGTTGAAACTGAATTCTGTTTCTTGCTAAACCAGGATACAAGTCTGTTGCCTAAAATTTGGCATGTTCCACTTGTGCTCTTTCTATCAATCCTGCATCCGGCAAAGTCTGCATCTGAATATCCTCTCAATTTGAAATCAGACTCTTTTGGATACCATAGTCCCAAATTCTCAGTTCCCTTCAGATACCGCATGATCCTCTTGACATGTGACAAGTGGGATTCCTTGGGATTAGCTTGGTATCTGGCACAGATACATGTTGCAAACATTATGTCATGTCTGCTTGCTGTCAGATATAGCAAAGATCCAATCATGCTTCTGTATTCTGAGATATCCACCTCCTTCCCTACTTCATCCATATCCAGTTTGGCATTTGTAGGAATGGGAGTTTTCATGTGTGTCACATTAGTCATCTTAAACTTCTTCAGAATCTCCTTTGTATATTTGGTTTGACTGATAAAGATCCCATCCTCTAACTGCTTGACCTCCAATCCAAGGAAGAATAAGAGTTCTCCCATCATACTCATTTCATATTCACTTTTCATTAGATAAGAGAAGTCTTCACATTGCTTTTTGTCCCTTGATCCGAATATGATGTCATCCATATAGATTTGGACTATCAAGGGTGATCCTTTTCCTTCCTTGAGAAACAGTGTGGGGTCAATTTTACCTTTTCTGAACTTATTTTTCATCAGAAACTCTGACAATGTTTCATACCACGCTCTGGAGCTTGTTTTAGTCCATAAAGAGCCTTTTTCAGTTTGAATACCTTGTGCTCTTGGTTTGACTCTAGAAATCCGGGTGGTTGTTCAACATACACTTCTTCTTGAGGTCTCCATTCAAGAAAGCACTCTTGACATCCATCTGATAAACTTTGAAGTCTTTGAATGCTGCATATGCTAAGAACATGCAAATGGCTTCCAGTCTAGCAACTGGTGCAAAGGTTTCATCATAGTCGATTCCTTCTTCTTGTTTGTATCCTTTTGCAACCAGTCTGGCCTTGTTTCTGATTACAACACCATCAACATCAAGTTTGTTTCTGAAAATCCATTTCACGCTGTTGGATCAAACCCAGAATTTGGATAATGCTGATAAAGCCTTATGTAATTTGATCTGAGATCTTTTGTGTTTATTTGATCATTGCAGAAGATATGTTACTAATCCAGAAATGCACTCGTGAGAGCAAAGCTAAGGACAGGATACATAATCCTGATCCAGACAAGAGTGAGTGTCGTCAAACACTTGGTAAATAACCAAGTAACAAATACATTCGGAATAAGGAACATTCGTACGGACTAAGAACTTAAAGGATAAGTGCGGAGTAAGGAAACCAGATGCGGAGTAAGGAATCCGGATTTATTACTCGCCCGGAGTAAGGAACTTACATGCGGAGTAAGGACCTTACATACGGAGTAAGGAACTTACATACGGAGTAAGGAATTTACATGCGGAGTAAGAAAGCGCTGACACGGAATAAGTTATCAGACTTTTTAAGACTCGCCCGGAGTAAGGAACTTACATGCAGAGTAAGGATCTTACATACGGAGTAAGGAACTTACATACGGAGTAAGGAACTTACATGCGGAGTAAGGAAGCGCTGACACGGACTAAGGATTCCAGTACTAAATAGATACGGAGTAAGGTTCCGAGCTTCATTAGCTACAGAGTAAGGAAAATTACACCGGACCAAGAAGACACTGCTTCAACTCAACCACATTTAAGTTATCAGCTCGTGGTGTCCCGATGTAAGACAAATTTATTGAGAACCTGAAGAATCTTACACGTGGATCATCCGGATATGTGGACACAACCTTAATTGTATCTGGGAACTCACAAAGACACTTATACTCTTCAAATCCAAGATCTTGAGCTCCACAATCCCGCAGATCAAGGCAGAGAGATTACCGAGGGATAGTTAGTGCTGAACGCATTCTGGAACTACAAGTTCCAAGGTTGTCGCTTAGGAATGTTTTGTATAAATATTCATACTTGTACATTAAAAAAAAGGAGCTTTTATCATCTTTGGAGATAGAAATTGGCTAGTGTGTGAGTTCATTTGTAAACAGAGTGTAAGAGAGTCTTGCTTCTATTTTGTTGTATTCATCTCGTGATAATAAAACAAAATACTTCCACTATCTGGTTATCTTCCGCAGTGATTCTATCACTTAACTAGATAAGTGTTTGTGTCTTGAGAGAAAGGAAAGAGTTTTAATAAGAGCCTATTCACCCCCCCCCCCCCTTAGGCTCCAAGGGACCATCAAGTGGTATCAGAGCAAGTTCTAAGTAGAGATCCCACTCTTTCAATCTCAGAAATGGCCGAAGAAAGCAGTATGCTATTCAACACTCGCCTTAACTCCGGAGGTGCACAGGAGCCCATCCCGAATCGAAGCACCAGTGAAAATGTTGACCCACCTCAACCTGGGCCGCGCCGCTTCTCAACCATGGAGTTCTGGTTTTACTTTAACGAAACCGCCCAAATTCACACCTGAGCTTTTCTCCCAGTGGAAAGCTCGCATGAAGATGTTTATGGTATGCCATGATCATCTTATGTGGCCATGTCTTCATCAGGAGATTCCAATTCCGATGACTATCGGAGAACATGGAGTTAGGAGGCCAAAGACAGATGCTGAACTTACCAACGATGAAAGAGCCTGGCAGTGCGCTAGTGAAAAGGCTCTGGCTTATGTTACATCGTCTTTGGATTCCGAGGCTTTCACGGACGTCCAGGGCTGCACGACAGCAAAAGCTGTTTGGGACAAACTGACAATCCTCTATGAGGGGAGTCGGTCCCCGGATGCAGAATGTGATCTGCACTCTCGACGGAACTTTGAGAGTTTTAATCATAAACCGGGCGAATCACTTGAAAGCATCTATCGGAGATTCGGCAAGCTCATTCTTGAGCTGAAGACCGTCAATGAGCACTATTCTCAATCCCGGATCAATGACAAGTTCTTTCGCTCCTTGCCGGATCGCTACTACTCCAAACAACTCCGGATGCAATCGGACAAAACGGCAGTATGTTCCCCTTGAAGAACCGTATGGAGAGCTGCGGACTCACGAAGTCGGGTTTAAGTACTCGACAGGGATGAGAAAATAGCTCGGAAAGAAAAGGGGGTAGCTCTCAAAGCTACAGAATGTCTAAACATATCGAGGAATGATGATACGGACGTATCCGACAATTTGATTCGATGAGGAGGAGGAGATAGCCCTTCTTGTCAAATCCTTTGAGCGATTCCTACGGAAAAGCAGAAAAGGGTTCGGGAAGACGCTCATCATCATCGTTCCAAAGGAAGGAGTGACCGGAGTCCAGTTCCCAGGAATGTTTCAACCGTGGGAAAACCGGTCACTGGGCCAAGGAATGCAGGTCCAAAACAAAAGTGGCCGAGAAAAGTGACAAGGTAACTCCTCGCCGCTCCACCTCAGATAATAGCAAGAGCAAGAGGAAGGCGCTCGTGACAAAATACATGAGTGGCTCGGAAGAAGAGGAGGAATCCTCGGATGATGAGGCGACCACTAAGCCGAACGTCTGCCTCATGGCAAATACTGAGGTACCTTCTATCTCTGAGCTCCTGAGTAAATTAGAATCTCTTACTACCGCATGTGATCATGAAAAGAATGAGAGACTAATAATTACTCAAATGTACAAAGATATGGAAAGTCGAATAAACGTCTTGAATTTACTATTAATAGACTCGAAAAGGACATCACCGACTTCAGAGGAAAAGAAGCTTGGTATCATGATCTAAGAGTTGAAAATCATTTGTTAAATACCAATCTCTCAGGCCTAAAAGTTATAGTAAAAAGACTCGAAAATGAACGGAACAGGAAAAGGAAATAAATCGTAAGTGGCTAAAATCCGGGGAAATAGCCTCTACCTTTGGGACCGATCCCGACGACATCCGAGTCAAACCTGGCCTAGGTTCCGAACCATCAACTTCCATAGCTCAAGCTACCGAGTGTCCTCCGGATTTCACTCCTAAACTAACCAACTTATATCCTCGTTAGTACATCTAAACCGTTGGATGGTTTCATTTCAGGTGGCACCATAGTTTATGATCGTGGAGTAGAGGTATTCTTCGCACTTCCCGAACCAGTAGCACCCGTAACTAAAGATGAAGGGAAGGCCTTGCAGTTAAAGCCAAAACTCGTAGCACCCAAAAAGAAAGACAAGGCTAAGGCTGACGCATTTAGGGCCAAGAGCGCGTCACCCAAACACAATGGATTAGGCCACAGGGAATAAAGTAGAAAATCTGTAAAATCTAAGAGACCTGTATCCCCTGTTTGTACTTCACATTATAGTGTCTGTTCCATCTGTAGGGAAATGGGTCATTATCACTATGAATGTTGGAGTCTATCTGATAGCTGGCTTTGTAATCAATTTCAATCCAATAAAGATCAGTTTTATAAAAGGGGTTCTTCAAGCAAAACAAAATCTAAATCTAAAAGGAGTGTCTCTCCCAAGAAAACCCAAATAAAAGAAGTAGCTGAAACTAACAAGTTAATGTCAACTTGGAAAGCTAAGAGTCCTAGCAAAATCAAATCCGTAAATGTTGACAATACTGCTGCTCTCTCTAACCGCCCGAAACAAGTTTGGGCACCAAAAGTGTAAACTGTTGTCACGCCCCGGATTTCCAACCCGAGGAAACCGGTACGTGACTCCCCTTTTTCCCACACGGAGGGCAAAGGGGTTAGGATACGAATCAATTTAACAATTTAAACATTCACAACACACTCAAGAAAAGTAAAGTCCATCAAAGCAGTCCACAAACCAAATCAGTCTTTATTACAAAGTCCTCTTTTCCATCCATCCCCATTGGGGTTACATCAGTTCCCATAATAATAACATAAACAATAAAGTACATAAGGTCTTCCACCTTGGGGTCCCACCTAACGCCTGTAGGTTCCTGTAAAGAAAACAACATGGTAGGAGGGGTGAGCAACCACAGCTCAGTAGGGATCATGTCTCCCCAACCCATCCCATGCACCTATTATCTACATGCCTTGTGTACAAGTGCTGTGTCGTGATACAATTATTCCACCAAGATATAGTTACGGCTATAACAGCAAACACAATTATACATGGACTGGTACATAAACACTCCCAGGCTTCCACGACCACCGGGTTTCAAGAACAGTCCCGGGCTTCCACGACCACCGGGTTCCACAAAACAGTCCCGGGCTTCCACAGCCACCGGGTTCCACAAAACAGTCCCGGGCTTCCATAGCCACCGGGTTCCACAAAACAGTCCCGGGCTTCCACAGCCACCGGGTGTACAAGCAAACACGCAGCACACATGGCCATACAGGCATATCATCAACCACTTAGTATGCTTAGTCACACAGGAATAACATCGAACACTTAGCATGCATACATTCACCAGCTCATAAACCCAGCCACACAGATACAATCTCACACATAAATGCACAGCTTCACAGGCATAATTTCAAACACATAACATGCACAGCCTCACAGGCATTACCTCAAACACATAACATGCACAGCCTCACAGGCATTATGTCAAACACTTGGCAGGCATATTTACATATATCCAAACAACACGCCATTGAAGGCCAACATTCATATAGGAGATCACACCTATATGAATTTACATATAAATAATATAACAGGTATAACTCATATTCTGCCCTAGAACCCTAGGACAGAGGAGGACTTAGGAAGAACAGAATCCCTACCTTGAAAACGTCCTCCTGCTCTTGCTTCCACGCTAGACGTTGTCCTCCCCACGCAAGACGCTCCGGCAGCAACCAGCAGCTCTCCTTCCTTCCCTCTCTCTAGCTCTCTCTCTCTCTACGACGGCTGCAGTGGTGAAGAGAACCCTAAACCTAAAACAGGGGGGGTCTTGACCTCTTTATATAGACAACTAAAACCTCAAAACGACGTAGTTTTGATTAAATGAATCCCAGCATCAAAACGACGTAGTTTTGATTACAGACTACAACCTTTTTGCAACCACACAGGGCAAAGCACTCCTAATTTCACCATGGTCCTTTAGCAAAAGAGGATCAAAACAACAAAACAAAGGTAATGGAGGCTGCACGTGAGAAAGCATTCTCACATGCATTCTCACGGGCACCTCCAAATGCTCTATAATTTCACCACAAGACTTGGAACAACATCAGGAAGGCTCCCATGCAAAAATCTCACTGCACGTGAAAAGCATTCTCACGTGCATTCTCACGTGCACTCCCAATTGGGCTCAAACTTTGCCTCTTGCTTGCTCACCAACATACCAGATGATTAAGCCAAAGTGTGTGGAAAGAAAACTCCCTGAAACCTAACAATTTCCACCTAAAAAGGCAAAACGGACTAACTCCTCACATCCAAAATACGGGTCATTACAACTGTTGTCTTTCAGGAGCATCTCTGGAATGCATTGCCGGATCACTTGAAGTTAAAGATCAATAAAAGCAAGTGGATCCTTGATAGTGGATGCTCTGGACATATGATGGGTGATCAGACTCTGCTTGTAGAAGTTAATGATAAACAAGGTCCATCCGTTTCATATGGCGACAACAGCAAAGGTAAGACTGTCGGGTATGGCACTTTAACTAACGGTTGTGTATCAATCACTAAAGTTGCACTAGTCGAAGGTTTAAAGCATAATTTGCTAAGTGTCAGTAATCTATGTGACAAAGGATTTCCCCGTTTCCTTTTTGTCCAACACCTGATAAAGAAGAGAAAACTTATCCGGAGATGTTAAGTTATCCGGATCAAGAGATGGGGACATATACTCAGTGGTCTTAAGAAATAATTCTTCTGACCCTGTATGCTTCCTCACGAAAGCATCAGATGAAGATAGTTGATTATGGCACAAGCGATGCGCACATTTAAACTTTAAGACTTTGTCTAAATTAGCGTCACTTGATCTTGTCAATGGTCTACCCAAACTCAAGTTCTCCAGAGACTCTCTCTGTCGAGAATGCCAACTTGGTAAACAGACCAAACACAGCTTTAAGAGCAAATCAGTTAACTCAATAACTGCTCCTCTACAACTTCTTCATATGGACCTCTGTGGTCCTATATCTGTGTCCATCACTAGTTGGTGCGAGATATACCCTTGTGGTTATCGATGATTTCACCGAGATACACATGGGTGATGTTCCTGAAATCAAAGGATCAAACTTTTGAGCATCTTGTAGATCTCTTCACCTGGATAAGCAACTCACAAGGACTGAGCATTAAATGCATCGGGAGTGATCATGGTATGAATTTGATTTGTCGAAATGAGATCATATTGTTCTGAACAGGGCATACAGCATGACTTCTCTGCTCCCAGAACCCCACAACAAAATGGGGTAGCTGAGCGCAAGAATCGTACTTTAGTTGAAGCTGGTAGATCCATGTTAGCAGGGGCAACGCTTCCTCTCAGTCTATGGGCTGAAGTCGTGTCCATCGCCTGCTATGTTCGAAACAGAACTCTAATAAATAAATCTACCATGAAAACACCCTATGAGATGTGGAGAGGACAAAAACCTTCAATTTCACATTTCGAGCTTTTGGGTGTACTTGCTATATCTTGATCAATGGCAAAGAGACCCGGAATAAATTTGAACCAAAAATCGATGATGGGATTTTTTGTCGGGTACTCACTACATAGCAAGGCTTATCGGGTCTTCAATAGAAAACTTTTTAAAGTTGAAGAATCTATCCATGTGACCTTTGATGAAGCTAATCTTGATTGGTCAAAAGTTGGTTCTTCAAATTCCAATTTGCAGGTCATGGACAGCAACGTCGATTACTCGAAGTTTATGAATATTCCTGTTACATATCCTGACCAACCACGTGGCATCAGTAAAACACAACGAAATTTTTTGGATGATGCTACGGATGACTCTGACTCCGGACTACCATTTAGCTCCGGACATACTCCTACGGATACCCAAAATTCCGGAGCACCTTCAAGTCCGTCCGGACTAGTTAACACTGGAAGAAACAGTGTTGAAGAACCAACTAGTTCATCCGTACCTCTCAATACGGAAACATCTAGTCCGGATGAAGCTCAACCAGTCGATACAACTGAACCACCCAATCTGGAAGAGCTTCAAATTGTTCAAGATCAACCAACACATGCACAGAATTATAGATGGACCCAAAACCATCCCTCAGATCAAGTGATTGGTGATCCTACTGTTGGTGTAAGAACAAGAGCAGCCACCTCCAACATGAGTCTTTACTCGTGTTTTCTATCTCAAATAGAACCAAAGGTGGTAGATGAAGCTCTTCAAGATTCGAATTGGATAGAAGCCATGCAAGAAGAGCTGAATCAATTTAAGAGAAATAATGTGTGGACCTTAGTACCAAGGCCTAAGTCTCAGCAAGTCATTGGCGTTAAATGGGTGTTCCGGAACAAGCTTGATACGGATGGAATAGTAATCCGGAACAAAGCCAGACTGGTAGCCAAAGGATATCGTCAAGAAGAAGGAATAGATTATGATGAAACCTTTGCTCCGGTCGCAAGACTTGAGGCAATCCGAATGTTTCTAGCGTATGCTTCATATGAAAACTTCATAGTTTATGAAATGGACGTCAAGAGCGCATTCCTGAATGGAGACCTTCAAGAGGAGGTGTATGTTGAACAACCTCCCTGCTTCATTGAACCTAAGGCAGGACATCTTGTCTACAAACTTCAGAAAGCTCTATATGGTTTGAAGCAAGCTCCAAGAGCCTGGTACGACACACTTGTCAGAATTCCTACTTGCTCATAACTTCCAAAAAGGGAAGATAGACACCACCCTATTTCTACGAAAAGAGAAGGGACACACTCTGATTGTACAAATATACGTGGATGATATCATTTTCGGATCAACAAATCCGAAGCTTTGTGAAGAGTTTGCTAAGTTGATGACAGGCAAGTTTGAAATGAGCATGATGGGAGAACTATCCTACTTCCTTGGAATAGAAGTCAAACAATTAAAGGAAGGAATCTTCATTAATCAGGCTAAGTACACTCGCGATCTTATTAAGAAGTTTGGTATGGAAGGTTCATCTCCGTCAAAACTCCCATGTCGGTGCCAAGTTAGATCCGGATGTGGATGGCATATCGGTAAATGTGACCGACTACAAGAGGGATGATCGGATCCTTGCTCTATCTTACAACAAGTCGCCCAGACATTATGTTTGCAACTTGCATCTGTGCACGATACCAGGCGAATCCCAAGGAGTCACATATGCTTCATGTAAAACGGATATTAAGGTATCTCAAAGGGACGATGAATTTGGGACTCTGGTACCCAAAGGAGTCCAACTTCACCTTATCCGAGTACTCTGATGCCGACTTCGCTGGACGTCGCATCGACAGGAAAAGCACAAGCGGTACGTGTCAGTTTCTAGGAAATAGATTGATCTCATGGTTCAAGAAAAGCGAATTCCGTATCAACCTCTACCGTTGAGGCGGAATATATAGCTACGGGAAGTTCTTTGCGCACGACTACTTTGGATGCAAAGTCAACTTGCGACTACGGATTCGACATGTCCTCTATTCCACTTTATTGTGACAACACTAGTGCAATTGCCATCAGCAACAATCCTGTCATGCATCCTAAGACGAAGCACATTGAGGTCAGGTATCACTTCATATGCGATCATGTTCTCAAAAAGCATATTTCATTGGAACATGTTGCCACTGAAGATCAATTAGCAGACATACTTACAAAGCCCCTACCTGATGCGAGGTTTTCTGAACTACTCTTCCGATTAGGTATGCTCGACTTCTCTGCATAGCTTCACATTTGAATTACCCAATAGTATATTTACTCTCAGACCATGCATTGTACGTTCTTGAAAGTAGTAGAAACTTCTTGTTGTATTGCTGATCATACTTCTTGTGTAATGGTTTCATGTTTCTGATATTAATCTCAACCTCATATTGGGAGGATGCTTGCGTTTCCCGACTGAAGTCGTTTAAAGCTAACAAAATTACAGTTTATATGATTTACCTCTTTTGGGTTCATGATCTTAACTTCCATTAATCACCACATGACAAAAGCATGTTCATTTAGATTACTCTATTAACATGCATAGTTGAAGAAGTGAAATGGGCTAGCTTGGAATGCCTGGTGGATGAATACTCAATCACAGTCTGATCAGGTTCTGAAGTATAGTTTTCTAATAAGATAGACAGTGCTAAACTACAAATCGGAACGGTCAACCGAGAGGATTGCACAATCTACGGGGGAGAAAATACTTTATATATTATTTAGTAATACCCCCGTATATGTCTCATGACCTCTTTCCTGACTGTCTATCTGAGGGGGAGCTTTTCATTGAGAGGATTAAATGATCTACGGGGGAGCAGCAATGATCCCCTAATATGTCTCGGATTCTCCCTCCTCTAAACTTTTACTTCCTGGGATCTGACTGGACATGCTGTTTTGAATCAGAAAAGTGGCATGTTTGGATGTATTTTCCTTCTTCAACCATGCATTTTAATCGACTAATCATCTGCCTTCTTTTGACATGTGTTCGCTCTATCATTGCTCACTCATGAATCCTAATATGGCCAAATCATATGCTCTTTAATTAATCTTAGCTACGTTGTTCAGCAAGACGGTTTCGCTATGTTGACCTATATGAACCTGTGTATTGCTATCTGACATATGCTCTGATTCAGTAATATTGCTCACTTTCACGTATGCATACGTCTACTACATTCTTAGCCATGCATGAGTTCTGTTTCTCATTGGTTCGGATTATGTTGTTTTTCACTGATTATCATCTCTAATCCGTACTAATCCTTGCCTGTTAAGCTTTTGTATTTTCAGTATATCTTTATTTAGCTACAGGTTCAGATTTTCTTTGCACCCGTATTGATAAATCCAGTCCATAGTCTCGGATTTGAAGTGTTGTGGTACTTCTCTTCTCTTCGACTTTTTGATTGCAAAGGAATCTACTCAACTCTCTCACCAAACTCTGTTTACGACGGACAAGGTCTATTATTCATCCGGATACTCTTTCACGAATATTATTTACTTCGGATGAGTGTCGGCTCTTTCCTCCGGACTCCTGACATTGTTCAATTGTGACAATCCACGTATACTCATATGTCGCATGCTTTTGAGGAGGAATAATGATGAGTCATTAAATGCATATCTCGGGTTGCACACACACTACTCTAGATGGCAACCAGTTGTAATCTCTACTTGGTCATGCGGTCTCCACGACATCGTTTTATTCGGAGACGCCTCGATATCCAGACTAATGACATCAGCATGTCGTGCGGGTCCCTATCTCACTCGCACATTCCTAGACCCGCTGACATTTGCGGACTCGGTCTTATATGTTCTAATCATTCCTGCGAAGCACGAGTATTGCTCATTTCAAATCCCTAACCCTCTCGTTGCTCCTTCCACTGTCAAGACCTCACCTTTCCTCTTATCCTTCCTATCCAATCTGCAATGGCACCCAGAATCTCTCTTTCTGGCGTTAATCCTGGCCATCTAGTTGATTGGAATGGTGTTTCTGATCCTCCGGATTGGTTTTTCCAGCTTCGCCCTCTTCTTGAAGCCTCGCACATACTCAGCCTGGTTTCCAATCCCGTCGATCTTCTTATCGATGACATTCTTGAGTATTACCAACGGATTCGCTGCACCACCGATTCCATAACCTCTTATGTCCGCGGTGAATCCATCATCATCACTCCGGCTGTTCTCCGCGCTGCTCTCCACCTACCTCTTGGTGAACCACAGCGCCCGGATGCCGATCCAATGGCGGCTTCTATGGGTTGCACGAACAAGGGGAAGGAATACAAGGTGAAATCCTATAGGGTCGCTATCGATGTATGGCAACTATTCTAAGTCGATGCCTACTGGCTCGCACATCCGCCCTGAACTCAGTTCCGTACGAACTTCTCCTGGCCATGTACGGCGTTTTTGAAGGTCTTCCGATGGATTAGGGGATGTTCTTATTTCGTTTGCTGCAGAATGGTCCCAAAAACCATTCCTTCGGGCGCATCCTTAGCATTGTCTTCCGGCATCTACGTCCGGACCATTTCGCCCGATTTGATGCTGTCTCGTTTCCCTCGGCTTATTACCTTCGTTACCTTACGCCGGACGGGAACATGACCGCTCGCCGACCCACTGTAGCTCTCCGCATTCTCCCTGCCTCGGAACAACAAGGCAGCTCTATTGGTGACCCCTCCGACAGCCCAAGCCCACGAGGTCGGTTCGCACACCGATCCTCCCGGATTCGGTCCGTTCTTTGTGCCCTCCCACTCACGGGCCTCCCAGCCAAGCGTCCGTGCCGAATCGTCCGAGGTTGCGGGGCCCTCTCGGCGCAATGCGTTTAAAGTCGTTTCCTCGGCCCTCTCTGTCGCCGATGTCCCCACTCCCTCCACATCCGCTATAGCTGCCGCGGTTGATACCGCTCATTGTCGCCACCGCCGATGTCCCTGTGGCTTCTCCAGGAAGCCCCTTTGCCTCCCCTACCTCAACCCCGAGATTACCTTGACCATCTCTCCGCCGGCACCTTAACGGACCTCTGGCTCCGTTTCAGCCTAGCCCACACCTCCTCCATTCCTGACACCGATCTCTGGGTGTTTTACACACGCAATACCCAATCCCCGGAGACCATGATCATCTGGAACCTGGAACAAGGCTTTCTTACGCCGGCTGCCATTCCCGATGTGCCGTTCCCTACACCCTCCGGTCCAGTCCCTGCTACACGGAGTCCTTCCCCCGCTAAGGCTGGACCCTCTTCTCCTGCCGCCGCGATTCCCGTGGTTGACTTATCTGGTCAAAGCGGGTCCCTTGCTCCGGATGCCTCCAATGCTCCGGATGCCTCCGATGCTCCGGATGCCTCTGATGCTCCGGATGCTCCTGCTGCTGCTGATAATGGATCTTGTCGCCACCGCCATCGCTGCCAAAGTTGATGCCCTTGGTGCCCAACTCCTCTCCGCTTTCACTGACTCCTCCACTTCCATGGAGCAGAAAATGGATCTTGTCGCCACCTCCGTCCATTCACTGTCTACTTCCTTCGCGGATCTGGCGCATACGATGGCTCGTCCTCCTATTGCTTCCCGGCGATCTGCCAAACCGGGGGAGAGAGTGTCATCTGATCCGTCTACTCCTTCTGCCCCACAACCATCTACTCGGACTGAGAAGCGGCCTGCCACTTCAGTGCTTCAGGGAGTTCAAATTCCTAAACGAAGCCGCTTCTCTCAACCAAGCTCCTCTACTGCACCTCCAGCTCCTCCTCCATCCTCCTCATCCGTAGCTGATACCTTCCTCCCATCCTATGCGGAGTTTGACCCATCTGATGCGGATGGAAGCTTGCGCAAGGCGATGAAATCGTATGTTGCGTCTTTTGCTGCGAGAAGATGTCTTTCTGAAATGTACCCTTTCTCTCCGGCCGACATTCAGACTCTTTGTTCGGAGAAAGGACTCTTTACTACAGAAGACATTGACAACTTCTCGAGAGCTGCTAAAATGGAGATGAGGCTGTTTCCATCTCTCTACGAAGATGGGCACTTGTTTGAAGTTCTGCCATGTTGGAATGAGGGCTATCTTCCCAGTGTGGAGCTAATTCAGTCTTTCATCGACGGAACTGCTGAGTATAGTAAGCCATGGAAAACTCTCTCAACCATCCTCATTCCGTACCGGATCATGTCGCCACACTTCATGATGGCTGTCTTCATGATTCAGTCCAAGCAAATGATTCTCATTGATTCTCATCAGATTGTGGAGCACTTCGTTAGGAAGAATCAATGGGAACCTCGTGTCTCAAGTGATGAAGCCGTGAAGAAAGCCGGATTATATGAAGAGTTGGGCATCACACCCCTGCGTCCGACTGAGAAACTCAAGGCGACATTCCGGGGCAAGAAGCAAGTGCCACAACAGCCGGATGGAGATAGCTGCGGAGCCTTTGTCTGTCACTTCATCAAGTCGTTCTTAACTGTGGACAAACATTGGAGCCAACACTCCACCTTTACGATGAAGCAGACAATGGAGCTAAGAGAGAAGGCAACAACTATGATCTTCAAGTATAATAAGCCTTATGTACCTTAGTGAAAAACTTGTATTAAGGCTGAATTGTATTTAGTTGCTGATTAATGAAATTGGTTGTGTTGCGTATTCTGTATGTTATTCTTTTGCATTGCGTACCAGATCAGATTACAAAAGGTTTGGGCATATCCATAATTGGGGGAGATTGTTGGATCAAACCCAGAATTTGGATAATGCTGATAAAGCCTTATGTAATTTGATCTGAGATCTTTTGTGTTTATTTGATCATTGCAGAAGATATGTTACTAATCCAGAAATGCACTCGTGAGAGCAAAGCTAAGGACAGGATACATAATCCTGATCCGGACAAGAGTGAGTGTCGTCAAACACTTGGTAAATAACCAAGTAACAAATACATACAGAATAAGGAACATTCGTACGGACTAAGAACTTAAAGGGTAAGTGTGGAGTAAGGAAACCAGATGCGGAGTAAGGAATCCGGATTTATTACTTGCCCGGAGTAAGGAACTTACATGCGGAGTAAGGACCTTACATACGGAGTACGGAACTTACATACGGAGTAAGGAATTTACATGCGGAGTAAGAAAGCGCTGACACGGAATAAGTTATCAGAGTTTTCAAGACTCGCCCGGAGTAAGGAACTTACATGCGGAGTAAGGATCTTACATACGGAGTAAGGAACTTACATACGGAGTAAGGAACTTACATGCGGAGTAAGGAAGCGCTGACACGGACTAAGGATTCCAGTACTAAATAGATACGGAGTAAGCAACCACTGACACGGAGTAAGGTTCCGAGCTTCATTAGCTACGGAGTAAAGAAAATTACACCGGACCAAGAAGACACTGCTTCAACTCAACCGCATTTAAGTTATCAGCTCGTGGTGTCCCGATGTAAGACAAATTTATTGAGAACCTGAAGAAATTATATCTGGATGACACGTGGATCATCCGGATATGTGGACACAACCTTAATTGTATCTGGGAACTCACAAAGACACTTATACTCTTCAAATCCAAGATCTTGAGCTCCACAATCCGCAGCAGTCAAGGCAGAGAGATTACCGAGGGATAGTTAGTGCTGAACGCATTCCGGAACTACAAGTTCCAAGGTTGTCACTTAGGAATGTTTTGTATAAATATTCATACTTGTACATTAAAAAAAAGGAGCTTTTATCATCTTTGGAGATAGAAATTGGCTAGTGTGTGAGTTCATTTGTAAACAGAGTGTAAGAGAGTCTTGCTTCTATTTTGTTGTATTCATCTCGTGATAATAAAACAAAATACTTCCACTATCTGGTTATCTTCCGCAGTGATTCTATCACTTAACTAGATAAGTGTTTGTGTCTTGAGAGAAAGGAAAGAGTTTTAATAAGAGCCTATTCACCCCCCCCCCCCCCCTTTAGGCTCCAAGGGACCATCACACGCCAATGACTTGCTGTGATCTGGGCCTGTTGACCAACTCCCATACTTTCTGTCTTTTGAACTGATTTAATTCTTCGTGCATTGCATCAATCCAATGGTGATCCTGAACTGCATCGTCAACTGATTTTGGCTCCACTTGTGATAGGAAGCACATATACAGATTTTCATGAAGTGTGGCAGCCCTTGTTTTAACTCGTGCAGCTGGATCTCTAATTATCAGTTCAGAAGGGTGGTCCTTTAACCTTCTTCTTGTCTTTGGAAGGTTTTCTCTTTCTTCATGATGGATGCCCAATTGCTCAATGTCAGGTTCTTGGTGTCTTCATATTCAATGTAGAGCTGTTCATAAGTTCTTACCTTGAGGGGAGGTGAATGGTCAGCCATGAAACAAATAAGACCTTTTTCCTTCTTCTCCTCATTAGATGATTCTTCTTCCTCCTCGGTTTCACTGTTAAACTTGTTAGTGACAAGAGCCTTCTTTCTCTTGTCATCCTTTCTGCTTGATGAGCCTTTGGTCTCCTTCTTCTGCTCAGCTGCCTCCTTTTTCTCCCTCTTCAGCTTATAACAGTCAGCAGCGAAATGGCCGGGCTTGTTGCAGTGATAACATTGCAACTTGTCCTTATTTTTTCCCTTAGAGAAAGATGAGGAAGACTGCCTTGCTTTCCTTCTATAGTTCCCCCTTCTCTTTCAGTTTCTTGATCGAAATGCCACTTCTTCATCCGAGGCACTCTCTGAGCCAAGTTCATCAGCTTCATCTTCTTCCTCTTCTGAAGACGGTTCCCGTGGTTCAGCAGCAGCCTTAAAGGCAACAGACTTCTCCTTTTTCTTGGAAGGATTCTCAAATGCCTCAAGTTCTTCCTTTTGCATTTCGAACGTCTTGAGGTCCCCGTATAATGCTTCCAAGGCACAAGTCTTCCATTCCTTCAGCTGACGGATGGTTGATGTCTTTATCAGTAGTCTCAAGGGTAGAGATCTCAGAAATTTGTCATTTTTGTCCTTTTGAGAGATCTCGACGTTGTAAGTCTTCATCCGTTGAATCAGACCTGTGAACCGTTTGTAGATACTGTCCAATGACTCTTTCGGTTCACATCTGAAGGCTTCATACTCTTGTTTGAGCATGGAGATCTTGTTGTCATGTATTTGCTCATCTCCTTCGTAGATGAGACAGAGCTTGTCCCATACCTCTTTAGCAGTCTCAAGATCTTGCACATCCGTGAACATGTCATCATCGAGTGCAGAGAAAAGTATGGCTTTTGCCTTGAAGCCGAGCTTTACTTTCCTCTGATCCACCTTAGACCAACTGTCTAGGTCTTTCGTCATTAGCCGACCTCTCTACATACTCTTTGGTGTGAAAGGTCCGTTCTTTATTGTTTCCCAGAGATAGGTGTCGAGCATGTCTAGGTGTTCTCTCATTCTCGCTTTCCATTTGGAAAAGCGTGCGGGTGTGCACATGGGTACTTGGGAGGATGAGCCAGGCAAAACATCATAGAAGTCTTCTTGTTCTTTCTTATTGCTGTTGGTACTCGGCTCTTCCTGCTCTTGGTCTCCAGTCGCTCGTTCCTCTGGAACACGACTCGCTTCAAGTTCCTCAACAGGAACTGGAGTTTGCTCGGGAGCTGGAGCTGCACTGCTGGAATCCATGTCGGCCAATAGGGATCTCTACAGAGTTGTAGAACTTGCTCTGATACCAATTGTAGGTCCCAAAGTGAGTCTAGAGGGGGGGTGAATAGACTTTCTTCGTGCGCGGAAGCTAGACTGTTAGCTAGTTTTTTGATTCCTGCTACAGATGACTATGATGGAAGTATTTATGGAGAAGATGACAGAAGTATTGTAAGGATAAGGTGAGTGATAATGAACTATCAGACAAAACTGAGATAAGAGTAAATGCTCTTTTCTCAATAGATCTCAGTTGTGAAAGAGATGGTTTATGATAGATCGAAGTGTGGAAAACTAACAACACTGAGATCAAGACTTAATGAAAGTGCTAGATCTTTGATGAAGAAGAGATTCGTGAATACTCAAACAGATTGCTCTTCTTTTTGACTCACATGGCACACAACACTTCTTCAATTTCTCTCTCTAAGTCTATCTCTCTCTTGTGTTGGAACTCTCTCTTAGTTAGTTCTGCTTAGTCTTATTTTTCTCTAAGTCCGTCAGAACCATTTTCTTGTGTTCTGTGTGTGTCCTTCTTTTGAGAGAGAGGTTAAACTCTCAATTTTGTCGTTAAGTGCATGAGAGATATATTTTTAAGATTAAAGTGCTCGTGCGCCATGATATCCACCCCGACATACTGACTTCCCGCCACTGAAAATGCAGAATGTCAGGAGATGGGTTGATCTGCTTTGATTTGCAGATCAGATGCCCATACTGTGTATTTGGCATGCAGTCGATCTTGGCCATTCATCCATGGATGCTAGTTGGCAGCATTTAATGTGTCATTAATGCGCTCAACTGCTCGGGACGGCGCAGACTTGCTGTATAAACCCTAGCTGACAATATCGCTAAGTGGCTGTGTTTAGGGTTGTGAGTTTGCCTCGGAGGTAGATGCCTCGTAGGTTCTATGACTCGAAGATTTCAGTTAACACCTGTAGAAGGTTGCGAAGTTTTGATTCAGGCTTTATGGTGTTTCTGCGAGTCTAGACTCACATCTTCGAGTCTTCGAGGCTAGAGGTCAGGTTGGATTGGCCTTTTGTGTCACTCTGCTAACTAAAGTCTACGACTCTACGAGTCTGTGACTCTTCGATTAACGCTTAGAGTGACTTCTTCGAGTCCATCTAATCTACCTGTTATTGTAGCTACGAGTCTACGACCCTAGTTCTGCGGGTCTACAACCTTTGGGTCTCTCAGTTTACTATGTTTGACTAAGTGGTCTGAAAATCTTCGACTCTACGAGTCTTCAACTTCGCTTTTCTTCCTTAGTCTTTTACAGAGGCTCATAAACTGAGTTTCTGTATAGCTACGACCCTTTAGCTACAACTCTCCGCCATCGATCTCCGAGTCTGGTAGTGTGGCAATTTCTCTATAGTGACTGTGTCCCTTAAGTCTACGAGTCTACGACTCTACGACTCTTGAGTTACAGTTTCATTTGTTTGCCAGTCTTTATAGCATCGACTCTTCGACCTTCAACTTATGAGTCTACGAGTCTACAAGTCCGGTTTTCTCTACACTGTTCGAAGGCTTCGACTCTGCAACTTTCGATCTACGAGTCTACGAGTCATGTTTTCTTAACAGTGTTCAAAGGTTTTGACTCTACGACTTTACGAGTCTTCGAGGCAATTTAAGTTTTGTTAATTGACTTAAGTATTTATGGGGACTCTACAATTTTGCGTGCTACGAGTCTACGAGTCTACTAGTCTATGAGTCATTTAGCTTTGGTTACTGTTCTTAAAAGTTCTTCGACTCTATGAGTCTCCGAGCTTATTGACGCTTACAGTAATACTCTCTTTTCTGTACTATGACTCTGCAACCTTCGACCCTGGATCTACGAGTCGCAATGTGCTGTCACTGTTTCGCCTTGAGTCTCCAGACTCTACGAGTCTACGAGTATCTTGCCAATACGTCCTATGACAGTTTCACTTTTACGAATTTCGACTCTTCGACCCTACGACCTTTGGTTCTTCGAGTCTCCAGACTTAGACTATATTTTGGTAGCTTCATCAAATCCTATATTTCCAACATTCTCTACTACTTCAGCTATATGTATTGTTGCGGCGGATGCAGAGGAGCCCCTAGAAGTCTGTGGGACACGGGTCGGCTGTCGTGGTATGTGAGCTAGGGCCCGTATAGAGCTAGCTGTGTCCTTTGCATGACTTCCCGCACTTGAATCAGGCCTCTTCATTGACTTGATCTCCAGCCGACCATCCTCATAGATGCTTTTAAAAATGTATTTGGTCGGCAGTGGCACTGTAGGTCTGTTGCAAAATACATCAGGGTGCAAGAACCTTAGGACTTTGGTGAGAAGTAGTCCAAAGTGTCCTTTCTTGATCTTGATCATGGTGTGTATCTGAGTGCCCCAGTCTACTCGTCTTCCCTGTAGAACACAGCACATGATCTTCATCTGCTCATGGCTTGCAGAGTCATGAGCAGTCTTCTTATACAATAGGCATTGTCCGGTGACTATAAGAGTCGCCAGTGCCTGACCGGAAAACCCAATCTTCAGGGCTCCCCGTCCTTGCTTTCTAGGATTGGAATACCCAAGAAAAGACTTACACTCTTCTCTGGAGAGACTAGGAAGAGGATCAAAGTTACCTTTAGGGAGTGGAAGTGTATTTCAGAGCGTTTTGGCAGAGACTTGAATCTCCACTCCGTGTACCGTTCCCACCAAGTCGTCTCCCGAGATTGCCAAGGTCTCGTGAAATTGCGAGATGTCTTCTACTAGCACATCTTGCATCCCTGTACATACAGATGCAATTCCATATTCATCGAGACGATTTCTGAATTCGCCTAACCAACTAACCTTCGCGTCTCCTATGGCTTCCCAGTCGACTATAAAGCCAGGTACAATTTCTCCTAGTCCTTCTGCCATCGATGAGCTGGGTCCTGCCATAGAGGTTATAGAGAGAGAGAGAGAGAGAGAGAGAGAGAGAGAGAGAGAGACACTCGTAGAGAGGGATGGTAAGGTTCGAAGGTGGTCAGAGGAGAGAGAGAAAGATAGAGAACGAGAATCGAGAGAGAGAGAGAGAGAGAGAGAGAGAGAGAGAGCTCTAGGGTTAGGGTTCGAGTGTGAAAACGACGAACATACCTCTGGGCTCCGTCTCTATTAGTGACCTATATATGAGTTGAGAAGTGTACCGTAGAAGTCACACACTCTGTCGGTTCGTCTTCAGGGTCCGCGTTCTTTTCTATGACTCGCCTCTATATCATCCGGATCCACTTGTTAGAATAAAGTGAAAAGTCCACGTCACTCCTTAAGTTGGTATGTTTTGGATTTTAAGTGCACAGTGATGTGCTGACGTGTCTGCGATGCATGAGTAGTGAGTAACAGAATCCGCCTCGCTTCGACCCTTTGGATTGCGACTCTACGAAGCTACGTTTAGGATGCTTCGAGGCTTCGAAGCAACAGTCTTTGATCCAGTAGTTCTTCGATGCAGTTTGCTTCAAGGTCGACTACGGATTCAGTGAAAGATGGATTTCTCTGGACTTTTTCAACACTTAACAACACACATGGGATGCATATGATAATTCACATAATATTATGCATAATGAACAGTATTGTGAGTGGAATTGAAATTACGTGCTAGAACTTGATTTCTTTCAACCGTAATACCTGGTTTACATGTATGGCTGCTGCATCACTACCATTTACCTTTCTAGTTACCTTAGAAATGACTAAGTACTTCATCACACTACATCTTGTGCCAGAAAATGATCACTATGTTAACATAGCATCCTGTAAACCGTGGTTTATCAAATGCAGCAACCCAGTCATAACATCAACAGTCATCTCACATATTAGCAAAACTCACTCAGTGAAGGCCTCACCCTCTCACTCTTGGATCAGCATGTGAGTATGATTCAGGAACTAGAATTACACTATTTGGTATACTCATGGTTAACCGAATCTTACCACAACCCTGAGCCAACAATGATTTTCAGTTTAGCTAAATGACTTGAGAGACAAGATGGCCCTATTGAGAATCAGAACACACACTCTATCATTATCTAATTTACATCACAGTATAAGTAAAGTTTGGAGTTTGATCATGCATGTTGTCTGTGTGAGTTGTCTCTTTTCTTTTGTAGAGCATCAATTTTCAGTGCTTATTCATGAGCCTTTTTACATGCACAGAGCTCAACACAGTATCTTGTTGAATCATGTGATCATACAATTTGACCTCCAGCTATTACTCTAACGGAGACACAGTCGAGGGGAATAGTGAGGACTCCCCCTAAGATAGCCATTCCATCTATTTTCTATTATCATTTTGCCTTTTCACCTTGCCTTTTTCTAGTGAAAGGTAGCGACTCTTTTTAAGTAATAGGCTTTTTATGATTCTCAAATACTACACTCTCAGTCATCCTTTGAGCATTAGATCATTGAGGATCCTTTCCGTGCAAGCCAACAGTACCATGAGATACAACAGTTCCTGCTAGTTAATGAATGCAATGCCACACAGGTGATATTCGCTCAGAATGAAAATGACAAGTAATAGGTGTCATCACTGGTTTTCGTCCGGGCCCATTTGGGGTGGGCACAAACTAAACCAATGGTGAGAAAATTTAGAGTCGCCACCAACTGTTTTTGGGGTACAGTTGGATACCCTCTACTTTGAGTAGTAAAAAGATGTGGTCTACGTTATCAGAAAAGGGTTCGGGAGTTGGTTACGTGTAGGGAAGGATTAGCACCCCTACAGCGCCCTTTCGGTATCTAATTTAGGAAGAGGAGGTTTTATTTTATTTGTCCGCCATAACTGGGTTAAGTTTCCTAAAAAGTCTATGATTTTTATTTAGCTAAGTTATTTATTAAAGTCATGGTTAAAATGGATTTATCCTAAATTTCTAAAGGGAATCCTAAAAGTTTTGGGTTTTTGTTTGAAGTGGAGAATGAGATCCTATGGGTTGGTTTTGGGTTTTTGGTTTTACTTTGGGAAATTGAAGTCCTAGAAAATGATTTTTTATTTTCCCCCTTTTTTTGGTTTTTCTTGGGTTAGAAAACATACATTTTTTTGTTTTTGTTTTATTTTTGGTTGTGTTTTTTTTGTCTTTTTTTGTTTTTTTGTTTTTTGGTTTTAGAAATTGAAGTACTAATTTTGGTTTTCTTCTTTTTTTTTTGGCTTTAAAACATGAAAACGTTTTTTTTTGTTTATTTTTGTTTTGTTTTTTCAAGGAGATATTTTGAACACATTTTGAAAACTTTTTATAGAAAAACATGTTATAGAAGACGTTTTGGAAAAACATTTTGTGGAATACATTTTGTTTTTTTTTTTGTCTTTTTTTGTTTTTTTGTTTTTTGGTTTTAGAAATTGAAGTACTAATTTTGGTTTTCTTCTTTTTTTTTTTTTGGCTTTAAAACATGAAAACGTTTTTTTTGTTTATTTTTGTTTTGTTTTTTCAAGGAGATATTTTGAACACATTTTGAAAACTTTTTATAGAAAAACATGTTATAGAAGACGTTTTGGAAAAACATTTTGTGGAATACATTTTGTTATTTTTTGTGTGTTTTTTAAAGCTTTGAACCTAAATCTACGCGTTTCAACAATTGAAAATACATAGGAACATATATATCAAAATAGATGTGGAGTGTGTGAGTGTGACATCCACAAAAGAAAAATAAAAGCACTCTTTTTTCTTTTTCCCTTTTTTTATTCATCTCCTTTTTTTTATGCCTCTCTTTTTTTGCCTCTTTTTTTTGAGTTTCCTTGCTATTACATATTACAACTTTGTGTGAAATGACAATTACAATCAATAAAACAAAAGAAAATGAATAAAAAGCAAGATAATGAAAAGAAACAACACAACACAACAATTACAAAAAAACAAGAGAATAGCATAAGGCAATCAAAATGAAAAATTAACCCGACTTTATCTTGGATCTGGGGCTCCGATTGCTGCAACGTTGGCGGGAAGGCGTGACTCCTTTCTTGGTGTCATTGAAGAGAGGTGGCTGTGCGAAATTGGCAGCAAACCTGGGCGTTTTCTGGGACTAAACTCTTCTTCCCACCTTTTTTTTGGATTAGGGAGCTGGGTATGACGAAAAAATGGCAGCAGGTTTTTTTGTTAGAGATAAGAAGTCTTTCTGTTCTCTCTCTCTCTGGGCGTTTTTTTTGCAGGGAAGAAACTGGGGCGTTTTTTTTTATGTGAAGACTTTGGAGAAAATGAAGAGCTTAGTGTAATTAGTGCTTGGGCAAGAGGGTTCCTCGTTAGATGAGGGGTCTCTCTTTTCTCTTTCTCTTTCTCTCTTTTTTTTTTTGGATGTAATCCTCTTTTTTTCTCTTTTTTTTTCTTTCTGTTGAACTCCCCTCTTTTTGCTGGGCAAACTCTCTTCTTTTCCTTTCTGTCGAACTCCCCTCCTTTTTTGGGCGAGATCTCTGTTTTTTTTTGAACTCTGGGTGTTTTTCTCTCTGTTTGCGCTAGGACGAGGCTGGGGCGTAAATGGTAGCAGGTTTTTTCAACGATCCTCGGTCTCTCTTTGTTTACGCTGGGACGAGGCTCAGGCGTGATCCTTCCCTTTTTTTTCTTTTTGCGTGGACGGAAGACATAGTTTCAAAGGGCTGATAGCAGTTTTTGGATGGACTCATTAATTGCTGCATTAAATGTTTTGTCGAGTGTATTATTAATTCCAACTTTATTAATTTGCAGATTCGATGCTTTGTCGGGTGGACAGCTTGTGCGGAAAACAGGGCAGCTCGTGATTGCCTTTTGAATTTGTATTTTAGCACATGTGACGAACAGGTTGTTAAAAAATGATTCTTTGTTAGATGGCCAGCGCAGAATACGGGTCTCGTGAACAGCTAGCGAGAAAAGCCAGCGAGAAATGCCAACTAGCGAAGGTCAAGGGGTCAGAGGATCGAAGTGTCGGCAGGTCGGAGTGTCGTTAGGTCGAAGTCTCGGCAGGGTCGAAGCTTCGGTGGGTCGAAATTTCGGTGGGGCGGAGGTCAACGGTCAACGGGTCGAAGGCTTACAGGCGTTGTAGGTCAAGGTTCGAAGGTCGGAGTGTCGGCAGGTCAAAGGTTTATAGTCTTCGAGTGTCCAGGGTCGAAGGGTCGAAGGTCGGAGTGTCGGCAGGTCAACGGTCAACGGGTCGAAGTGTCGGCAGGTCGAAGGTCAACGGTCAACGGGTCGAAGGCTTACAGGCGTTGCAGGTCAAGGTTCGAAGGTCGGAGTGTCGGCAGGTCAAAGGTTTATAGGCTTCGAGTATCCAGGGTCGAAGGTCGGAGTGTCGGCAGGTCAATGGTCAATGGTCAATGGGTTAAAGGTTCGCAGGTCAAGGCGTCGTAAGTCGCGGGCGTCGTAAGTCACGGGTCGAAGGCGTCGCAGGTCGGCGTTGTAAGTCGCGGGGCTTTGCATCTTTAAAGCGTTTGAAAGTCCGAAGGGGCGAGTCGTAGGTCGGAGTGTCGGCAGCGGGGCTTCGAGGCTTCGAGGCTTCGAGGCTTCGAGGCGTCGGGGCTTCGAGGCTTCGAGGCATCGGGGCTTCTGGGCTTCAAGGCTTCGAGGCTTCGGGGCTTCGGGGCTTCAATGCTTTGGGGCATCGATGCTTCGGGGCTTCGAGGCTTTGAAGGTCAATGGGTCAAAGTGTCGGCAGGTCAACGGTCAATGGTCAACCCCGAAGTTCTTTTGTTTTTTTTTGTTTTTTTTGTTTTGTTTTTTTTAACTTTTAATTACCTTCTCACCCTTCACCTAAAATGCAAAAATGGACAACTCTCCGAGGATTGTTTGGGAAGATCCGTATTCGCCTAAATTGACGCTTTGAAGAATTTTGCATGGTCACCTTTTCGGGCAATTTGATCAGGGGCATTGACCGTCTTTTGGCAAGTTTCGACTTTTTCCAACGAAAGTTGTTTTGGCCATAACTTCTTCATTTTAAGTCCTATTTGAGCTCGGTCAAGTGCGTTAATCTCCAATTTTTATCCTCTATCACCTGGTGTTAGTCTTGGGGTGCTTCAAGGACTTGTAGCAGAAGTCATTAATTTTGCACTCCCCCGTCCGTGTCAATTGTATCCATCTCGTGCAAATTGGGGCTAACATCAATTCTGAACCATTCCTTGGAAGTATGGGATCATTGTGGACCTATTCAACAAGGTATATGGCATGGGTAAAAAGGTATATCAAATGGGGTTAGTATGTCCAACCCGAACAAAATGGGATCCAACAGCTGCCCCTCTTTGTGCATTGTTTGTGTACAAACAGTGTACAAAGATAAAAGGGAGTCATTTTGGACGGGTCGGAGCACTTACCTAACTTACCTGGTTTTAAAGCAGAAGGAGAGTACTATGTGACAGTTGGGTCCGTCCCCGAGAGGCAAAAAGGACTTCACAGGTTGGTGGACGTGGATAAGACTTTGATGAGGCATCTAAGGCTGCCTACGATGTAAAGCTATTAAAGATTTGAAAGCTTACAACAATGACAGGCTTGAACTGAAAAAGAGAGCCTACGGCAATGATAGACTTTGGTTAAAAAAATAAAAAGCCCACAGCAATGATAGGCTTGAACTGAAAAGTGAAAAGGCCCACAAAAATGGTGGGCGTGAACTAAAAATTGAAAGGCCCATAGCAACGATAGGCTCGAATTAAAAATGGAAAGCCCACAGCAATGATAGGCTTAAATTGAAAATGGAAAAGCCCACAGCAACGATAGGCTCGAATTGAAAATGGATAGCCCACAGGAACGATAGGCTTGAATTGAAAATGGATAGCCCACAGCAACGATAGGCTTAAATTAAAAATGGAAAAGCCTATAGCAACGATAGGCTTAAATTGAAAATAGAAAAGCCCACAGCAACATTAGGCTTAAACTGAAAAATGGAAAGCCCACAACAACGATAGGCTTGAAGTGAAGATGGAAAGCCCACAACAACGATAGGCTTGCATTAAAAATCAAAAGGCCCACAACAACGATAGGCTCGAATTGACAATGGAAAGCCCACAGCAATGATAGGCTTAAATTGAAAATGAAAAGCCCACATCAACGATAGGCTTAAATTGAAAATGAAAAGCCCACATCAACGATAGGCTTAAATTGAAAATGGAAAAGCCCACAGCAACGATAGGCTTAAACTGGAAAGACTTGTTGGAGACATCAATTGGTATTTGGGAAATGATTTAAGGAATTGGTGAGTTTGAGAAGTAACCCAATTTAAGCTCCCTCTACGAGTTCACTCAAGGAGATCACTCTACGAGGTGACCCAAAATGGGAAAAGTTTGTCAATTGCCAAAAGGATGCATTTAGAGCTTGGGGAAATTGCAAAGAAAGAGTTATACAGTTGAACAAAGAAAGCTAGGATAGCTTGGTCAGAAGCTTGCTGGGTATGAGCTCCTAGGATCTTCAGAGGCGGCAACATTCCTGAAATTACAGAGTATGCTGAATGTATACAAATGATGCATGGAATGCAATGTGATGTATGCGGGGATACATAAACCTCTAGTTGTGGTGAAATATGATGCAGTGTGATGCAATGCGATTTGTGCATCGAATGCAATGTGATGTATCACTGAGGGTTTGGCCAGGGCTAGAGATTTATTTCAATGCTGTTGGAGGGGTTGGCTAACATTCAACTTGTCGGGGAACAATGTTCTCTTTGGCTGGGGAGTCCGTTCTGTCTTTGCTAGGGAACTCCCTTTTGTGCATGAAGGGTCTGTTAAATTGAGCTTCGCCATATTGAGGAGCTTGACTTGATGGCTTCTCTGGGGATAGTGATATTCTGTGGAGATATGAGTACTCTGAGTTGGGGACTTAATTTGTTTGGGGATTTTGAGCTTGACCCTACTCATGAGGTAATGCCAAAGGATCCCACTGAGGATTTAAGATATTCTATTTAAATGTGAAATGAAGAGGATAAAATATGATTAAGGATTTAAAATGGGATTTTGCTGGTTTGATTCCACAGAACATATTTATATTATAAAAAGTGTCCTATTGTTATAATCTGATAAACAGAATCACAAGTCTTTAAAAGTATAATGTACAAATTTGATTCGAGTGTGCCGCAGGTTCGACCAAGTCTTCCATTGTTTGCAGCCGCTGTTTTTAGATGATGTTGTCTCTACTGCTTGCAACGGACCCTATATGTTGTGGTCCTGATCCTTTCAGTTTCTGACTGAACTGATTTCACCCTTCAAGATTTATTGTTGGCTTTGTATTTTACCCTTGATGCCCTTTCAGGTTTTCACCAAGTCCGCCTTTGTTTTCTCTTTTGTCTTTTGTTGGAGCTTTGTATTTTACCCTTGGTGCCTTTTTGGGTTTTCACCAAGTCCGCTCATTACAGGAATGAGAATCTTGTTGAGAGGTATGAGAGTTAAGCATAGAACTTTTTGACGGCATCACTATTCGCTGGATTAGGAAGCTCATTTCCGTCCATTTTGGCAAGGAACAATGCGCCTCCCCGAGAATGCTTTTTTCACAACATATGGGCCTTCATAATTGGGAGTCCACTTGCCTCTATGGTCATGTTGAATTGGTAAGATCTTCTTAAGGACAAGATCACCCTCTTAAAAGCTTTTGGGCTTCACCTTTTTATTCTAATTGTTTATCATTCTCTGTTAATACAGCTGTCCTTTGCAAACTGCTGCCAAGCGCTTACCCTCAATTAAATTCAACTGCTCATAACGACTTTGGGCCCATTCTACTTCTTCGAGCTGAGTATCCTTAAGTACTCGGAGGGAAGGTATCTCCACTTCGACCGGTAGAACTGCTTCCACGCCGTAGACCAAAGAAAATGGAGTTGCCCCGATCGATGTACGCACTGAGGTACGATAAGAATGCAAAGCGTATGGTAGCTTCTCGTGCCAATCTTTGTATGTTTCAGTCATTTTTCTGATAATGTTCTTGATGTTCTTGTTGGCTGCCTCGATTGCTCCATTCAACTTTGGGCGATAGGGGGTCGAGTTGCGGTGTTGAATTTTGTATGTTTCACACAACCTCCCTATCATTCGACTCTTCAAATTGGCAGCATTGTCCGTTATGATCTGCTCGGGAAGCCCATATGATGTTGTTCCGCATAAATCGAAGTACCACAGCCTGTGTGACATTAGCATATGATGATGCTTTTACCCACTTGGTGAAGTAATCAATGGCTACCAAAATGAAACGATGACCATTAGAAGCTTTTGGAGATATTGATCTGATAACGTCAATGCCCTAAAGCGAGAACGGCCACGGGGAAACCATCACGTGTAATTTGGACGGCGGTACTTAGATTTTATCGCCATAAATTTGACACTTAAGGCATTTGCGCACATGTTCAATGCAATCCTTTTCCATGGTGACCCAATAATAGCCCATTCGCATGATTTGTCTCGTTAATGCATGTCCATTTGCATGTGAACCACATTCCCCTTCGTGCACTTCTTTCATTATTTGTGTCGATTCTTCTTTTGCCACACACCGCAATAATACCATGTCATGGTTTCTTTTATACAGAACGGGACCATCAAGATAATAGTTGGATGCTGACCTTCGGATATTTCTTTTATCAAACTCAGAGGCCTTAGCTGGATACTCTTGTTTAAGCAAGTATTGTCTGATATCATTGTACTAGGGCTTTTCTTCGGTATTTTCGTCAACGGCCATACAATGTGCAGGAATATCTTGTATGTGGATATCAAAAGACTGAACTTCCAACTTTGTGTCTAGCCGAAGGAGGGAGGCTAGAGTTGCCAGCGCGTTAGGGAGCGGATTGTATTCCCTGGGCATATGCTCAAATGTGATGTCTTTGAATTGCTCGGATAACTCTGCAACGTGCTTCCGATATGGGATTAATTTGTGGTTTCGAGTCTCCCATTCACCCCTTACTTGAAAAATGATGAGTGCCGAATCGCCGAACACTCGTAATTTTTTGATTCCTTTGTTAATGGCTTCTTGAAGTCCCATCACACAAGCATCATATTCTGCTACATTGTTTGTACAAGGGAAGGTTAGCTTTGCCGCCATGGGGAAATGTTCGCCTTTTGGGGATATCAGGATGGCCCCAACACCGTGACCTAAGAGACTGGAGGCTCCATCGAACCACATCGTCCATATGTCTGATACTTCAGCCGAAATGACATTGATGTGCTCGTCTGGGAAGCCAATAGTCATGGGCTCGTAATCTTCTAATGCTCTGTCTGCCAGATAGTCGGCTATTGCACTTCCTTTTATAGCTTTTTGAGGTACGTAAATGATATCGTACTCCGATAAGATCAACTGCCATTTGGCGATTCTTCCAGAAATAGATGGTTTTTCCAAGAGATATTTGAGTGGATCATGCCTCAAAATCAGCCATGTGGTATGATAAAGAGTGTATTGCCTCAATCGTCTTGTTATCCAAACAAAGGCACAACACGTCTTCTCCAAGGGTGTGTAGTTTTCTTCATTGATGGTGAACTTCTTGCTGAGGTAATAAATGGCCTGCTCCTTCTTGCCTGTAGAATCGTGTTGCCCTAAGACACAACCCATCGCTGACTCCTGAACGGTCAAGTATAAGATCAGAGTTCTATCCGGTACTGGTGGGACCAAAACAGGTGGATTGGACAGATATTGTTTGATACTATCAAAAGCTTCTTGACACTTGTCATTCCAAATTTCTGGATTGTTCTTCCGCAAAGTCTTGAAAATGGGTTCACATGTGGCTGTCAATTGGGAAACGAATCGGGCAATGTAATTCAGCCGCCCTAGGAATCCTCTAACCTCCTTGATGGTCCGTGGTGGCGGCATTTCTTGGATAGCTCGAACTTTATCTGGATCGATTTCAACTCCTTTTTGGCTCACAATGAAACCCAACAGTTTTCTCGACATGGCTCCGAAAGTGCACTTTTCGAGGTTCAATTTCAGCTGATATTTCCGTAGCCTATTGAAGAGCTTGCGGAGTACTTCGATATGATCTTCAGTGCTTCGTGATTTGGCTATCATGTCATCCACATATACTTCGACTTCCATATGCATCATGTCGTGGAATAGGGTCACCATGGCTCGCTGATAGGTTGCCCCTGCGTTCCTTAGACCAAAAGGCATCACATTATAGCAGAAAGTGCCCCAAAGTGTCATGAATGTGGTCCTCTCTTTGTGTTCGGGGGCCATACGAATTTGATTATAGCCCAAGAAACCATCCATGAATGAGAATAGGGCGTGTTTTGCTGTATTATCCACTAAGGTATCAATATGAGGAAGCGGGAAGTTGTCTTTCGGACTGGCCCAGTTCAGATCTCTATAGTCGACACACATGCGTACTTTGCCTCCTTTCTTCGGTACTAGTACAACATTGGCGACCAATTCTGGATAGTGGGAGACACTTAGGAAACCTGCATCCCATTGCTTTTTGACTTCTTCTTTAATCTTCAGTATCATCTCTAGTCTCATTCTTCGCAATTTCTGCTGTACTGGCTTGCACTCTAGCTTCATGGGTATGTGATGTTGCACTATATCTGTGTCTAATCCGGGCATATCTTGGTATGACCATGCAAAAATGTCGATGTAGCTTCTTAACAGCTCGATTAACTTCTTCCTGATGTCGGTAGCTATCAAAGACCCCACCCTCAATTCTTTTGGTTCGGCTGTTGCCCCCAAGTTCACTGTTTCTACTGGGTCCTCACTTGGAATGGATAAGCGATCATCCTTTTCCAATAGACGTATGATATCTCCTAGTAGCTCGGGTGTCTCCTCTACCTCATTCTCGTTAGCTTCAAACACGGGCTGCTCCCAGTTTGGACTTTGGTCAAACCTTTGGCATCTCGTTTTGTCACGCCCCGGATTTCCAACCCGAGGAAACCGGTACGTGACTCCCTTTTTACCCACACGGAGGGCAAAGGGGTTAGGATACAAACCAAGAATATCACATTTTAAACATTCACAGCATTCAAGAAAGTAATGTTCATTAAAAGCAATCCAAACCAGTTTATTACAACAAAATCCTTTCCCCACTGGGGTTACATCAATTCCCATAAGAAAAACAAAACATAAATGGAAGAGAGTAAAAATAATTATGGTCTTCCACCTTGGTGTATCCACCTAACGCCTGTAAGTCCCTGGAAAACAAACACAGTAGGAGGGGTGAGCAACCACAGCTCAGTAGGGATCATGTCTCCCCAACCCATCCCATGCTCCTAGCATCTACATGCCATGTGTACAAGTGCAGTGTCGTGTTACAATAATTTCAACAGACATAATAACAACCACATCAACAATTACAATCTTCCACTGCCACATAGGCTAACAAAACACATCTCAAGCAAGTAGTTTAACCGCCTCTTCAGGCCATCGATTTAACCGCCTCTCAGGCAAAGTAGTTTAACCGCCTCTTCAGGCCACCTGGTTTAACCGCCTCTCAGGCAAAGTAGTTTAACCGCCTCTTCAGGCCAGATAGCACAGTCATGCACACAACACACACCACAGTCACCCAAGCATAAAACCAAACACTTGGTGTGCACCCGTTCACAAGTGCACAATCCCAGCCATTCAGGCAAAAGAGCAAACACCCAGCATACATACATACACTAAATCACAAGTCCAGCCACACAGGCATATTACCAAACACGTAATGGGCATATACACGCAGCTATATTCACAGGCTTTTCATCAAACATATAGCATGTAATCCACAGAATCACACCAAAATGCCACTGAAGGCCAACATCCATATAGGAGATCACACCTATATGGATTACATATGTATATATAAACAGATATAACTCTACAATCTGCCCTAAAACCCTAGGACAGGGGAGGATTTAGGAAGAACAGAACCCTACCTTGTGTGTTCTCCTGCTCCCTCTTCCACGCAAGACTCCGACCACCCACGCAAGACGCTCCGGCAGCCACCAGAAGCTCTCCTTCCTTCCCTCTCTCTCTCTCTCTCTCTCTCTCTCTCTCTCTGCGACGGCTGGTGGAGCAACAAACCCTAAACCTAAAACAGAGGGGCTTCTCCTCCTTATATAGACAACACAACATCAAAATGACGTAGTTTTGATTAAGTGAATCCCAGCATCAAAACGACGTAGTTTTGATCACACAAGTTAGCACCTTTCCGCACCCATAAAGGCCAAAATACTCAGAATTTCAACATGGTCCTTTGGAGAAAGCTCATTAAAATGTCAAAACCAAGGTAACCATGCAAAAACATGTCTGCACGCCAATTTGCACGTGAATTCCCCAATTCACGTGCAACTCCAAATGCACTCCAAATGTGCTCAAACTTCACCCCTAGCCTCCTTGCATCATGTAGAAGACAACCACACTTGCACGTGAATTGGACCCATTTCACGTGCACCTCACATACACGTCCGTTTGGCCTGAAACTTCTGTGGTAGATAGAGGACATCATTCTAAGCATCTTTCCTTTTGCACGTGAATTCATTGGAGTCCATTCACTAGGTCAAAATCTAGAAAAACTCTACTCAGAAGGCAAAACTGTGACTAACTCAAGGTACGAGTCCTTACATCCTCTCCCCCTTAAGACTTTTCGTCCTCGAAAAGAAATGACATACAAGGAAAACAAACACAAGCTACCCATTTGCCACCCGGCAAGCCACCACACCCAAATGGGTCATACACCGCACATAGTACAACAGCACATAACAAAGTACCACCATAATCCATAACCACAACAATGCATATAACACATGTCCGCATGTCACGAATACACATCTCAAAACACATCACAAATAAGAACACATGTCTTTAAAAGACAATACAAATACACCAAATCGTACACAACTAATACAAAACACATCACTATCCCTTAGCCAACAGCCACCTCCCACGCTTAAGATTGTTCGTCCTCGAACAAGTCTGGGTGGTGCTCACGCATCACGGACTCACGTTCCCATGTCTCCTCCTCAATGCCACGGTGCTGCCACAGCATGCGAACCAAAGGAATAGCATGACCATGCAAAAGCTTCTCTCGCCGATCTAGGATACGGATAGGGGCCTCAACAACGGACATGTCATCCTCAATGTCCAATGTCCCCCAATCGAGCACATGAGTGGGGTCAGGGTGATACTTCCTCAACTGGGACACGTGAAACACGTTGTGCACTCGACTCAGCCGCGGTGGTAACGCTAACCGGTAGGCTACAGGCCCCACACAATCCAGAATCTCAAAAGGGCCAATAAACCGCGGAGATAGCTTGGAACCTCGCCCAAACCGTCGATGTCCACGATGTGGGGAAACACGAAGAAACACATGATCACCAACAGAAAACTCCAAAGGTCGCCGCCGCTGATCCGCATAAGATTTCTGCCGACTCTGAGCTGATAACAACCGCTGTCGAATCAACTTAACCTTCTCGGTAGCCTCTTGAATCAACTGCGGTCCCAAGAGAGCTGTCTCCCCCACCTCGGTCCAACACAAAGGTGACCGACACGGCCGCCCATACAACGCCTCAAAAGGAGCCATCCCAATGGATGCCTGATAACTGTTATTGTAGGCAAACTCCACCAAAGCAAGGTGAGTTGCCCATGAACCCCCAAAAGTCTAACACACAGGCTCGTAACATGTCCTCCAAAGTCTGATTCGTCCTCTCTGTCTGGCCGTCAGTCTCAGGGTGAAAGGCTGTACTCAAGTGAAGCTTGGTCCCCATAGCCTCCTGCAAACCTGCCCAAAACGGGAAGTGAACCTCGAATCTCGGTCAGAGACAACCGATGATGGTACCCCATGCAGTCTCACAATCTCGTTCATGTACAGCTGACTCAAGGTCCCAATAGAGTCTCGCTCGCGAACAGCCAGGAAATGGGCCGACTTTGTGAGTCGATCCACAATCACCCAAATCATATCTTTCCTCCCCGTGGTGGGTGGAAGACCAGTCACAAAATCCATCGCTATGTGGTCCCACTTCCACTCCGCTATGGGCAATGGCTATAACATACCCGCCGGCCGCTGATGCTCAGCCTTCACCTGCTGACACGTGAGGCACCGCGAAACAAAGGCAGCTACATCACGTTTCATCCCAGGCCACCAAAAATGTGCCCGAAGCGCATGGTACATCTTCGTACCCCCTGGATGCACAACAACTCTAGACTGGTGAAACTCCCTCATCACCTCATCCCTGAGGGAAGAAGCCACTACCAACCGCCCCTGAAAAGACAACTCATGCTCAGGACCCTCTGTCCAGTCCTCAGATAGCTCCCCAGCCTCAATACGGGCACGGAGAACCTCACACTCAATGTCACCCAACTGTTCCTCCCGGACGCGCTGGTACAACTCAGGTACAATCACCAAAGGACTCAGGACTGTCCCACTATCATGAACAACAGGCTGCAGCTACAACATCGCCAACTGCTCCATCAGCTTCCACTCTCTCACGGCTACCTCAGCTTTCCCTTTTCTGCTCAACGCGTCAGCCACAACATTACCCTTGCCCGGGGTATAGGCAAGAGTAAAGTCAAAGGTCTGCAAATACTCCACCCATCTCCTTTGCCTCAAATTCAAGTCCTTCTGAGTAAAGATGTACTGAAGGCTCTTGTGATCTGAGAACACCACAAACTTTTCCCCTAAGAGGTAGTGCTGCCAACTCTTCAGGGCGAAGATGACAGCCGCTAACTCAAGGTCATGAGTAGGATAATTCTGCTCATGAGGCTTCAGCTGCCTTGACCCATAAGCTACCACACCGTGCTCCTGCATAAGCACACACCCCAAACCAACCCTGGACGCATCACAATACACCTCATACGGAATATCCTCCCTAGGCAACCTCAACACAGGTGCAGTGGTCAAATGGGTTTTGAGAGTCTCAAATGCCTGCTGACACTTGTCAGTCCAATCAAACTTCACGCCCTTCCGAGTCAACGCTGTCATAGGAGCTGCCAAACGGGAGAACCCCTCGACAAAACGACGATAGTACCCCGCCAAGCCGAGAAAAATACGGATCTCAAAAACGTTGGTTGGCCTCGCCCACGATGCCACGGCCTCAATCTTGGCTGGGTCCACCCTAACCCCCTCAGCTGACACCACATGGCCAAGAAAGTGAACCTCCTGCAGCCAAAACTCACACTTGCTAAACTTAGCAAACAGCTGCTGGTCCCTGCAGGTGTCACGAAGGATACACGCCGCCGATAACAATCTATCTTGGCCTGGAAAGCCATAAGCCAATCCATACCCAAGATCAGGTCAAACGTCCTCAAAGGCATTACATGCAAGTCAAAACTCAGCTCCACCTCGCCTATGGTTAACACACAGTCACGACACACTCGCCGTACCTCAATCATACCCCCCACTGGAGACTCAACAACTAGGGGCTCCGCTGCCTCCACACAAGCTAACCCCAAGCTATCTATCACAAGCTCAGCAACAAAAGAACACGATGCACCCGTATCGAAAAGAACAGAAGCTAATGTACGGGAGATCAAAAGGGTACCTCTAACTACCGATGGTCCTGCTCCACCCTCAGCTGGTGAGGGTGGTAGCTCAGCCACCTCCTGGTATGTCGCCTCCAGCGCAAACACCCTTCCTTGGCCTGTGCCACTGGTCGGCTCACTCACTGGACGTTTCCCGCTAAGGTTGCCTCCAGCTTCAGTCTGCTGCCGCTCCGGCCTCCCCTGGGGTCGGGTCTAACTCGATCCTGCCTGAGTAGCCTGCCACTGACGAGTTGGTCTCTCTGCTGGTGCACGGAAGCTAGCATCATGTAAGGACCCGTACCTTGAGTTAGTCAGTTTTACCTTCTGAGTGGCGTTTTTCTAGATTTTGACCCAGTAAATGGACTCCAATGAATTCACGTGCAAAAGGAAAGATGCTTAGAATGATGTCCTCTATCTACCACAGAAGTTTCAGGACAAATGGACATGTATGTGAGGTGCACGTGAATTGGGTCCATTTCACGTGCAAGTGTGGTTGTCTTCTACATGATGCAAGGAGGCTAGGGGTGAAGTTTGAGCGCATTTGGAGTGCATTTGGAGTTGCACGTGAATTGGGGAATTCACGTGCAAATTGGCGTGCAGGCATATTTTTGCATGGTTCCCTTGGTTTTGACATTTTAATGAGCTTTCTCCAAAGGACCATGTTGAAATTCTGAGTATTTTGGCCTTGATGGGTGCGGAAAGGTGCTAACTTATGTGATCAAAACTACGTCGTTTTGATGCTGGGATTCACTTAATCAAAACTACGTCGTTTTGATGTTGTGTTGTCTATATAAGGAGGAGAAGCCCCTCTGTTTTAGGTTTAGGGTTTGTTGCTCCACCAGCCGTCGCAAAGAGAGAGAGAGGGAAGGAGAGCTCCTGGTTGCTGCCTGGCGCCTTGCGTGGGTGGTCAGAGCCTCGTGGGTGGACGGCGTTCGGCTTGGGATCGAGGCGTTGCCGCGTTGTTGCGTCTTACCTGAGGTAGGGGTTCTGTTCTTCCTAAACCCTCCTCTGTCCTAGGGTTCTAGGGCAGATTATGGGTTATATCTGTTATATATATATATATGTAATCCATATAGGTGTGATCTCCTATATGGATGTTGGCCTTCAATGGCGATTTTGGTGTTTCTGGTGTTTGTGTGATGCATGAAAAGTGTTCGATAAAATGCATGTATGACATGCCTGCTACATGTTTGAGAAAATGCCTGTGTGACTGGGTTTATGAGCCTGTGAATTTATGTACACCAACTGATTGGTTTTATACCTGTGAGGCTTTGCATGCTAAGTGTTTGGTGTTATGTCTGTGTGACTAAGTATGGCCATGTGTGCACTGTTCTTGAAACCCGGTGGCTCTGGAAGCCCGGGACTGTTCTTGGAACCCGGTGGCTGTGGAAGCCCGGGACTGTTCTTGGAACCCGGTGGTTGTGGAAGCCCGGGACTGTTCTTGAAACCCGGTGGCTGTGGAAGCCCGGGACCTTCTTGGAAACCCGGTGGTCGTGGAAGCCCGGGAGTGTTGATGTATCAGCCCGTGTATGATTGTGTTTCTGTTATAGCTTGTATTTACATCTGGTGGAATGATTGTATCACGACACAGCACTTGTACACAAGGCATGTAGATATTAGGTGCATGGGATGGGTTGGGGAGACATGATCCCTACTGAGCTGTGGTTGCTCACCCCTCCTACCATGTTGTTTTCTTTACAGGAACCTACAGGCGCTAGGTGGGAACACCAAGGTGGAAGACCTTATTTACTTTCCTGTCTACCATTTATGTTATTTTTATTGGAATTGATGTAACCCAGTGGGGATGGGATTGGAAAGGATTTCGTTGTAATAAACTGGTTTGGATTGTTTTGATGAACTTTATTTTCTTGAATTTGTTGTGAATGTTTAAAATGTAATATTCTTGGTGTGTATCCTAACCCCTTTGCCCTCCGTGTGGGTAAAAGGGGAGTCACGTGCCGGTTTCCTCGGGTTGGAAATCCGGGGTGTGACAATATGGTATCAGAGCATGGTCTAGTTGGCCTAGGGTAGTGGGCGGACCTGGTTATCCTAAGTCCTTTGGAGGAGCCTGGAGGGACATGCCTGATCAATATGGTCCTCTTTGAGCCTCCAAGGTGTGCTTAGGGTAGTCCGGTCTTGTGGTAGGATTTGCATGCATTGGCATTAGGGCACTAGTTGCATTTGCTGTGAATGTATGCTAAACTGTGGATAAGATCACATGATTAAGTGAGATGTATAACTCTGATTTGTTTGGCAATGTGTACTGAACCGTGCAATGTGATTGATGCAATGTATGTGTGTAATGTCATGTGTTAGTGAAATTGATCAGTGGGGTAGAGGTAGTGACGCGATAGATTATAAAATTTATTTTGATGTTTGTGCTTCTTACTTCGTGTAGTAAGAATGCCGCCGAGGAGAGTGACACGTGCGTCGGGGGCAGTGGCTGATGAGTCATCTGCCCATAAGGGTCCGGGTGCGGGACCGTCCGTTGGAGGGCATGCGTTGTTACTAGCACAGCTACAAGAAGGCATCTGGCTGGAGGTACGAGAGCTACGGGAGGGACTCCAGCAGGACGTTCGAGAGGAGGTGCGCCGTGAGATGGCAGCACAGCAGGTGGTGCCACCACCACCACCACCAGTAGGAGAACTGCCTCGTGAGCGTGAAGTTTCTCCGTGTGGTATACCGACTCGTGCAGAGGATGATGTGGTGACACGGTTCCGGAAGGAACAACCTCCGCGATTTAAAGGGGGGGAGGACCTAGTGTTAGCTGAGCACTGGCTGAGGCAGATCGAGCATGTGTTTTCCTTTCTCCTACCCCGGGAGGAGGATAAGGTGAGACTGGCCATTCGGCAGCTGGAAGGAGATGCTCTGGAGTGGTGGTTGAGTGTCGCGGGGAGCCGTGTGGTGCAGTTCATGCTTTGGGAGGAGTTTCTATAGCTCTTCCATGATGAGTTCTTCCCGGAATCTTTGAGATGGCAGAAGAGAGAGGAATTTGGCAGCCTGAAGCAAGGATCAAAGACGGTGCCCGAGTATGAGCGGGAGTTCCGGAGTCTGGGTAGGTTTGCCCCCGAGACAGTGGCAAAGGAGAACCTGAAGGCCCACAAGTTCACTCTGGGCCTTAGGCCAGCCCTTAGGGAGAGGGTGGCGATTCTACGTTTGAGGCCATATGCTGAGGTCGTTGAGACAGCACGTATAGCTGAGAGGGAGCTGGAGGATGGGAGGCAGGTCCATTAGGGTCGTCAGTTGCAAGGTGGGTCTGAATGCGATTCGGGGTCCAAGAGGCCTAAGACTGAGGAGAGAGATAGCAGTTCCTTCCGCCGCAGGGGACAGACATTGGTGAACCCAGGGAGGTCTAGCTTTGGCGGTGGCAGACAGGGCGGTCCAGCAGGGGGTCTCCCCAGCGGTTGTTACTGCTGTGGGGAGCAAGGACACTTGAGGAAGGAGTGTCTAAAGAGGGACTGGAAATGCCATAGTTGTGGACGAGAGGGCCATTTGAGCCGGGTTTGCCGGAGTGGCAACAGGGGAGTTGGAGGCATGACATCCAGCACAAGGAGTGATGCCAGTTTCCGTGCACCAGCAGAGAGACCAGCTCGTCAGTGGCCGGCTAGTCAGGCAGGATCGAATCAGACCCGACCTCAGGGGAGGCCGGAGCGGCAGCAGGCTGAAGCTGGAGGCAGCCTTGGCGGGAAGCGCCCAGTGAGTGAGCCGACCAGTGGCACGGGCCAAGGGGAGGGTGTTTGCGCTGGAGGCGACGTACCCGGAGGAGGCTGAACTACCACCCCCACCAGCTGAGGGTGGAGCAGGACCATCGGTGGTTAGAGGTACCCTCTTGATCTCCCGTACATTAGCTTCTGTCCTTTTCGATATGGGTGCATCGTGTTCGTTTGTTGCTGAGCTTGTGATAGATAGCTTGGGGTTAGCTTGTGTGGAGGTAGCGAAGCCCCTAGTTGTTGAGTCGCCAGTGGGGGGTATGATTGAGGTACGGCGAGTGTGTCGTGACTGTGTGTTAACCATAGGCGAGGTGGAGCTGAGTTTTGACTTGCATGTGATGCCTTTGAGGACGTTTGACCTGATCTTGGGTATGGATTGGCTTATGGCTTTCCAGGCCAAGATAGACTGTTATCGGCGGCGGGTATCCTTCGTGACACCTGCAGGGACCTCTTGCACCCTGCAGGGGGAGTGGGACTGTGAGGCGAGTCGGGCCGGGCCAGTGTTGGACCAGTGGGGTGCCATTACCCCAGGGTTGGCAGACCGACCTTTCTTCGAGGAGGGGAAGGTGGAAAAGAGGGTGTGGCCCGCTGTTGTGGACCAATTTCAGGATGTTTTTCCTGAAGAGTTGAGGAGTTTGCCACCCAAGAGGAGTGTGGAGTTCACCATTGAGTTGGTGCCGGGGACGGGTCCGATTTCCCAAGTAGCGTATCGTATGGGGCCAGCTGAGTTGAGGGAGCTTCAGAGGCAAATCGAGGAGTTGGTGGGTCAGGGGTATATCAGACCGAGTACCTCACCTTGGGGTGCTCCGGTGCTCTTTGCTAAGAAGGCTGATGGTACACTACGTCTCGCATCGACTATAGGAAGCCGAATTCAGTGACTGTGAAGAACAAGTACCCGTTGCCTCGGATAGATGACTTGTTTGACCAATTGAGTGGGGCCCAGTGGTTTTCCAAAATAGATTTACGGTCGGGGTATCATCAGTTGAGGGTTAGGGTGGGAGACATCCCTAAGACGGCCTTTCGGTGCAGGTATGGGCACTACGAGTGGATAGTGATGCCTTTTGGGCTCACTAATGCGCCGGCAGTATTTATGCATTTGATGAACCAAGTTTTTGCCCCATACTTAGACTCGTTCGTGGTGGTATTTATCGACGATATCTTGGTGTATTCCAAGACCGAGAGGGAGCATGTGGAGCACTTGGCAACAGTGTTACAAACCTTGAGGGACCAGCAACTGTTTGCTAAGTTTAGCAAGTGTGAGTTTTGGCTGCAGGAGGTTCACTTTCTTGGCCATGTGGTGTCAGCTGAGGGCGTTAGGGTGGACCCAGCCAAGATTGAGGCCGTGGCATCGTGGGCGAGGCCAACCAACGTTTTTGAGATCCGTAGTTTTCTTGGCATGGCAGGGTACTATCGTCGTTTTGTCGAGGGGTTCTCCCGTTTGGCAGCGCCTATGACAGCGTTGACTCGGAAGGGCGTGAAGTTTGATTGGACTGACAAGTGTCAGCAGGCGTTTGAGACTCTCAAAACCCGTTTGACCACTGCACCGGTATTGAGGTTACCTCGGGAGGATATTCCATATGAAGTGTACTGTGATGCGTCCAGGGTTGGTTTGGGGTGTGTGCTTATGCAGGAGCACAGTGTGGTAGCTTATGGGTCAAGGCAGCTGAAGCCTCATGAGCAGAATTATCCTACCCATGATCCGGAGTTAGCGGCTGTTATCTTCGCCCTGAAGAGTTGGCAGCACTACCTCTTGGGGGAAAAGTTTGTGGTGTTCTCAGATCACAAGAGCCTTCAGTACATCTTTACTCAGAAGGACTTGAATTTGAGGCAAAGGAGATGGGTGGAGTATTTGCAGACCTTTGATTTTACTTGTCACGCCCCGGATTTCCAACCCGAGGAAACCGGTACGTGACTCCCCTTTTACCCACACGGAGGGCAAAGGGGTTAGGATACAAATCAAGAATTTAACATTTTAAACATTCACAACACATTCAAGAAAAATAAAGTCCATCAAAGCAGTCCACAAACCAAATCAGTCTTTATTACAAAGTCCTCTTTTCAATCCATTCCCACTGGGGTTACATTAGTTCCCATAAAAATAACATAAATAGTAAAGTAAATAAGGTCTTCCACCTTGGGGTCCCTCCTAACGCCTGTAAGTTCCTGAAAGAAAACATAACATAGAGGGAGGGGTGAGCAGCCACAGCTCAGTAGGGATCAAGTCTCCCCAACCCATCCCATGCACCTAATACCTACATGCCTTGTGTACAAGTGCGGTGTTGTGATGCAATTATTCCACTAGATATAATTACAGGTTATAGCAGCAAATACAATCATACACAGGCTGGTACATAAACACTCCCGGGCCTCCACAGCCACCGGGTTCCAAGAACAGTCCCGGGCTTCCACAGCCACCGGGTTCCAAGACCAGTCCCGGGCTTCCACAGCCACCGGATTCCAAGAACAGTCCCGGGCTTCCACAGCCACCGGGTTCCAAGAACACAGCACACATAGCCACACTTAGTCACACAGACATAACATCGAACACTTAGCATGCAAAGCCTCACAGGTATAAAACCAAACAATTGGTGTGCATAAATTCATAGACTCATAAACCCAGCCGCACAGGCATTTTCTCAAACATGTAGCAGGCATATCACACAGGCATTTCATCGAACACTTTTCATGCATCACACGAACACCAGAAACACACCAAAATCGCCATTGAAGGCCAACATCCATATAGGAGATCACACCTATATGGATTACATATGTATATATAACAGATATAACCCATAATCTGCCCTAGGACCCTAGGACAGAGGAGGATTTAGGAAGAACAGAACCCCTACCTCAAGTAAAAGGCAACAACACCGAAATGTCCCGATCCCACGTCGAACGCCGTCCACCCACGAAGCACCGACCACCCACGCAAGACGCCCGGCAGCAACCAGGAGCTCTCCTTCCCTCTCTCTTTCTCTCTCTCTGCGACGGCTGGTGGAGCAACAAACCCTAACCCTAAAACAGAGGGGCTTCTCCTCCTTATATAGACAACACAACATCAAAACGACGTAGTTTTGATTAAGTGAATCCCAGGATCAAAACGACGTAGTTTTGATCACACAAGTTAGCACCTTTCCGCACCCATATAGGCCAAAATACTCAGAATTTCAACATGGTCCTTTGGAGAAAGATCATTAGAATGTCAAAACCAAGGGAACCATGCAAAAATATGGCTGCACGCCAATTTGCACGTGAATTCCCCAATTCACGTGCAACTCCATATGCACTCCAAATGCTCTCAAACTTCACCCCTAGCCTCCTTGCATCATTTAGAAGACAACCACACTTACACGTGAATTGGACCCATATCACGTGCACCTCACATACACGTCGGTTTGGCCTGAAACTTCTGTGGTAGATAGAGGACATAATTCTAAGCATCTTTCCTTTTGCACGTGAATTCATTGGAGCCCATTTACTAGGTCAAAATCTAGAAAAACTAGAAAAACTACTCAGAAGGCAAAACTGTGACTAACTCAAGGTACGGGTCCTTACATCCTCTCCCCCTTAAGACTTTTCGTCCTCGAAAAGAAATGACATACGAGGAAAACAAACTCAAACTACCCATTTGCCACACGACGAGCCACAACACCCAAATGGGTCATACACCGCGCACAGCACATAGCAGCACATAACAAGGTACGACCATAATCCATAATCACCATAATGCATATAACACATAACCGCATGTCACAATTACACATCTTAACACATCACAAATAAGAACACATCGCAAAAAGACAATACAAATACACCAAATCGTACACAACTAATACAAGAAAACACATCACATCCTTGGCCAACACCACCTCCCACGCTTAAGATTGTTCGTCCTCGAACAAGTCTGGGTGCTGCTCACGCATCACGGACTCACATTCCCATGTCTCCTCCTCAATGCCACGGTGCTGCCACAGCACGCGAACCAAAGGAATAGCACGACCACGCAAAAGCTTCTCTCGCCAATCTAGGATACGGATAGGGGCCTCAACAATGGACAAGTCATCCTAAATGTCTAATGTCCCCCAATCGATCACATGAGTGGGGTCAGGGTGATACTTCCGCAACTGGGACACGTGAAACACGTTGTGCACTCGACTCAGCCGCGGTGGTAATGCTAACCGGTAGGCCACAGGCCCCACACGATCCAGAATCTCAAAAGGACCAATAAACCGCGGAGATAGCTTGGAACCTCGCCCAAACCGTCGATGTCCATGACGTGGAGAGACACGAAGGAACACATGATCACCAACAGAAAACTCCAAAGGTCGCCGCCGCTGATCCGCATAAGATTTCTGCCAACTCTGAGCTGACAACAAACGCTGACGAATTAACTTGACCTTCTCAGTAGCCTCTTGAACTAACTGTGGCCCCAAGAGAGCTGCCTCCCCTACCTCAGTCCAACACAAGGGTGAGCGGCACGGCCTCCCATACAACGCCTCAAAAGGAGCCATCCCAATGGATGCCTGATAACTGTTATTGTAGGCAAACTCCACCAAAGGAAGGTGAGTTGCCCACGAACCCCCAAAATCTAGCACACAAGCCCTCAACATGTCCTCCATGGTCTAATTCGTCCGCTCAGTCTGACCGTCAGTCTCAGGGTGAAAGGCTGTACTCAGGTGAAGCTTGGTCCCCATAGCCGCCTGCAAACCTGTCCAGAAACGGGAAGTGAACCGCGAATCCCGGTCAGAGACAACCGATGATGGTACTCCATGCAGTCTCACAATCTCGTTCATGTATAGCTGACTCAAGGTCCCAATGGAGTCCCGCTCACGAACAGCAAGGAAATGGGCCGACTTTGTGAGTCAATCCACAATCACCCAAATCATATCCTTCCTCCCAGTGGTGGGTGGAAGACCAGTCACAAAGTCCATCGCGATGTAATCCCACTTCCACTCCGCTATGGGCAACGGCTGTAACATGCCCGCCGGCCGCTGATGCTCAGCCTTCACCTGCTGACATGTGAGGCATCGCGAGACAAAGGCGGCCACATCGCGTTTCATCCCAGGCCACCAAAAATGTCCTCGAAGCGCATGGTACATCTTCGTACCCCCTGGATGCACAGCAACTCTAGACTGGTGAAACTCCCTCATCACCTCATCCCTGAGGGAAGAAGCCACTACCAACCGCCCCTGAAATGACAACTCATGCTCGGGACCCTCGTCCCGATCCTCGGATAGCTCACCGGCCTCAATACGGGCACGGAGAACCTCACACTCGATGTCACCCAGTGTTCCTCCCGAACGCACCGGTACAACTCAGGCACAACCACCAAAGGACTCGGGGACTGTCCCACCATTACGAACAACAGTGCTGCATCGCAACATCGCCAACTGCTCCATCAGCTTCCACTCTCTCACGGCCACCTCAGCTTTTCCTTTTCTGCTCAACGCGTCAGCTACAACATTACCCTTTCCTGGGGTGTAGGCAAGAGTAAAGTCAAAGGTCTGCAAATACTCCACCCATCTCCTTTGCCTAAAATTCAAGTCCTTCTGAGTAAAGATGTACTGAAGGCTCTTGTGATCTGAGAACACCACAAACTTTTCCCCCAAGAGGTAGTGCCGCCAACTCTTCAGGGGCGAAGATGACAAGAACTAACTCAAGGTCATGAGTAGGATAATTCTGCTCATGAGGCTTCGCCCGCCTCGACCCATAAGCTACCACACTGTGCTCTTGCATAAGCACACACCCCAAACCAACCCCTGGACGCATCACAGTACACTTCATACGGAATATCCTCCCTAGGCAACCTCAACACAGGTGCAGTGGTCAAACGGGTTTTGAGAGTCTCAAACGCCTGCTGACACTTGTCTGTCCATGCAAATTTCACTCCTTTCCTAGTCAACGCCGTCATAGGAGCCGCCAAACGGGAGAACCCCTCTACAAAACGGCGATAATAGCCCGCCAAGCCAAGAAAACTACGGATCTCAAAAACGTTGGTTGGCCTCGCCCACGATGCCACGGCCTCAATCTTGGCTGGGTCCACCCTAACTCCCTCAGCTGACACCACATGGCCAAGAAAGTGAACCTCCTGCAGCCAAAACTCACACTTGCTAAACTTAGCAAACAGCTGCTGGTCCCTCAAGGTTTGCAACACCGTTGCCAAGTGCTCCACATGCTCCTTCTCGGTCTTGGAATACACCAAGATATCGTCGATAAACACCACCACGAACGAGTCTAAGTATGGGGCAAAGACTTGGTTCATCAAATGCATGAACACCGCTGGCGCGTTAGTGAGCCCGAAAGGCATCACTATCCACTCATAATGCCCATACCTGCACCGAAAAGCTGTTTTAGGGATGTCTCCCTCCCTAACCCTCAACTGATGATACCCCGACCGTAAATCTATTTTGGAAAACCACTGGGCCCCACTCAACTGGTCAAACAGGTCATCTATCTGAGGCAACGGGTACTTGTTCTTCACGATCCACCGAATTCGGCTTCCCTGTAGTCGATGCAGAGACGAAGTGTGCCATCAGCCTTCTTAGCAAAGAGCACCGGAGCACCCCAAGGTGAGGTACTCGGTCTGATATACCCCTGGCCCACCAACTCCTCGATTTGCCTCTGAAGTTCCCTCAACTCAGCTGGCCCCATACGATATGCTACTTGGGAAATCGGACCCGTCCCCGGCACCAACTCAATGGTGAACTCCACACTCCTTTTAGGTGGCAAACTCCTCAACACTTCAGGAAAAACATCCTGAAATTGTTCCACAACAGCGGGCCACACCCTCTTCTCCACCTTCCCCTCCTCAACAAAGGTCAGGGCTGCCAACCTGTGGGTAATGGCACCCCACTGGTCCGACACTGGCCCGGCCCGACTCGCCTCATAGTCCCACTCCCCCTGCAGGGTGCAAGAGGTCCCTGCAGGTGTCACGAAGGATACACGCCGCCGATAACAATCTATCTTGGCCTGGAAAGCCATAAGCCAATCCATACCCAAGATCAGGTCAAACGTCCTCAAGGGCATCACATGCAAATCAAAACGCAGCTCCACCTCTCCTATGGTTAACACACAGTCACGGCAAACACGCCACACCTCAATCATACCCCCCACTAGAGACTCAACAACTAGGGGCTTCACTGCCTCCACACAAGCTAACCCCAAGCTATCTATCACAAGCTTAGCAACAAACGAACACGATGCACCCGTATCGAAAAGTACAGAAGCTAATGTACGGGAGATCAAAAGGGTACCTCTAACCACCGATGGTCCTGCTCCACCCTCAGCTGGTAGGGGTGGTAGCTCGCCTCCTCCTCGGGTACGTCGCCTCCAGGCGCAAACACCCTCCCTTGGCCCGTGCCACCGGTCGGCTCACTCGCTGGGCGCTTCCCGCCAAGGCTGCCTCCAGCTTCAGTCTGCTGCCGCTCCGGCCTCCCCTGAGGTCGGGTCTGATTCGATCCTGCCTGACTAGCCGGCCGCTGACGAGCTGGTCTCTCTACTGGTGCAGGGAAACTGGCATCACTCCTTGTGCTGGATGTCATGCCTCCAACTCCCCTGTTGCCACTCTGGCAAACCCGGCTCAGATGGCCCTCTCGTCCACAACTATGGCATTTCCAGTCCCTCTTTGGACACTCCTTCCTCAAGTGGCCTTGCTCCCCCACAGAAGAATAACCGCTAGGGAGACCTCCTGCTGGACCGCCCTGTCTGCCACCGCCAAAGCTAGATCTCCCTGGGTTCACCAATGTCTGTCCCCTGCTGCGGAAGGAACTGCTATCTCTCTCCTCAGTCTTAGGCCTCTTGGACCCCGAATCGCGTTCAGACCCTCCTTGCAACTGACGACCCTGATGGACCTGCCTCCCATCCTCCAGCTCCCTCTCAGCTATACGTGCTGTCTCAACGACCTCAGCATATGTCCTCAAACGTAGAATCGCCACCCTCTCCCTAAGGGCTGGCCTAAGGCCCAGAGTGAACTTATGGGCCTTCAGGTCCTCCTTTGCCACTGTCTCGGGGGCAAACCTACTCAGGCTCCGGAACTCCCGCTCATACTCGGGCACTGTCTTTGATCCTTGCTTCAGGCTGCCAAATTCCTCTCTCTTCCGCCATCTCAAAGATTCCGGGAAGAACTCATCATGGAAGAGCTGTAGAAACTCCTCCCAAAGCATAAACTGCACCGCATGGCTTCCCGCGACACTCAACCACCACTCCAGAGCATCCCCTTCCAGCTGCCGAATGGCCAGTCTCACCTTATCCTCCTCCCGGGATAGGAGAAAGGAAAACACATGCTCGATCCGCCTCAGCCAGTGCTCAGCTAACACTGGGTCCTCCCCTCCTTTAAATCGTGGAGGTTGTTCCTTTCTGAACCGCGTCACCACATCATCCTCCGCACGAGTCGGTATACCACGCGGAGGAACCTCACGCTCCCGGGGTAGCTCCCCCGTTGGTGGTGGCAGTGGGGGTGGCACCACCTGCTGTGCCGCCATCTCACGGCGCACCTCCTCCCGGACTTCTTGCCGGATACCCTCCCTCAGCTCTTGGACTTCCAACCAGATGCCTTCTCGCAGCTGCGCCAGCAATAGTGCATGTCCTCCAACGGACTGTCCCACACCCGGGCCCTCATGGGCAGATGACTCATCAGCCACTACCCCGGACGCACGCGTCACTCTCCTCGGTGGCATTCTTACTACATGAAGTAAGAAGCACAAACGTCAGAACGCGTTCGACTACTAACAGGTTGACTACCTCTACCCCATTATCAAGTCAAGCAGTACATGGCACCACACACATTTTAACCATTGCATCAATTAATATTGCACACAGCACAGTCCACATTGTAGTCATACCCAAGGCATTCCAAGAATATTCAGAGTTGCACAGTTCACACATAATCATGTTATTCACATCCTTCACACATGACAACAAATGCAACGAGTGCCCTAATGCCAATGCATGCAAATCCTGCCTCAGGTCTGGACTACCCCAAGTACACCTTAGAGGCTCCAAGAGGACCGTGTTGATCAGGCACGTCCCTCCAGGTTCCTCCAAAGGACTCAGGTTAACCAGATCCGCCCACTACCCCAGGCCAACTAGACCATGCTCTGATACCATATTGTCACGCCCCGGATTTCCAACCTGAGGAAACCGGTACGTGACTCCCCTTTTACCCACACGGAGGGCAAAGGGGTTAGGATACAAATCAAGAATTTAACATTTTAAACATTCACAACACATTCAAGAAAAATAAAGTCCATCAAAGCAGTCCACAAACCAAATCAGTCTTTATTACAAAGTCCTCTTTTCAATCCATTCCCACTGGGGTTACATTAGTTCCCATAAAAATAACATAAACAGTAAAGTAAATAAGGTCTTCCACCTTGGGGTCCCTCCTAACGCCTGTAAGTTCCTGAAAGAAAACACAACATAGAGGGAGGGGTGAGCAACCACAGCTCAGTAGGGATCAAGTCTCCCCAACCCATCCCATGCACCTAATACCTACATGCCTTGTGTACAAGTGCTGTGTTGTGATACAATTATTCCACTAGATATAATTACAGGTTATAGCAGCAAATACAATCATACACAGGCTGGTACATAAACACTCCCGGGCCTCCACAGCCACCGGGTTCCAAGAACAGTCCCGGGCTTCCACAGCCACCGGGTTCCAAGACCAGTCCCGGGCTTCCACAGCCACCGGATTCCAAGAACAGTCCCGGGCTTCCACAGCCACCGGGTTCCAAGAACACAGCACACATAGCCACACTTAGTCACACAGACATAACATCAAACACTTAGCATGCAAAGCCTCACAGGTCTAAAACCAAACAATTGGTGTGCATAAATTCATAGACTCATAAACCCAGCCGCACAGGCATTTTCTCAAACATGTAGCAGGCATATCACACAGGCATTTCATCGAACACTTTTCATGCATCACACGAACACCAGAAACACACCAAAATCGCCATTGAAGGCCAACATCCATATAGGAGATCACACCTATATGGATTACATATGTATATATAACATATATAACCCATAATCTGCCCTAGGACCCTAGGACAGAGGAGGATTTAGGAAGAACAGAACCCCTACCTCAAGTAAAAGGCAACAACACCGAAATGTCCCGATCCCACGTCGAACGCCGTCCACCCACAAAGCACCGACCACCCACGCAAGATGCCCGGCGGCAACCAGGAGCTCTCCTTCCCTCTCTCTCTCTCTCTCTGCGACGGCTAGTGGAGCAACAAACCCTAACCCTAAAACAGAGGGGCTTCTCCTCCTTATATAGACAACACAACATCAAAACGACGTAGTTTTGATTAAGTGAATCCCAGGATCAAAACGACGTAGTTTTGATCACACAAGTTAGCACCTTTCCGCACCCATATAGGCCAAAATACTCAGAATTTCAACATGGTCCTTTGGAGAAAGATCATTAGAATGTCAAAACCAAGGGAACCATGCAAAAATATGGCTGCACGCCAATTTGCACGTGAATTCCCCAATTCACGTGCAACTCCATATGTACTCCAAATGCTCTCAAACTTCACCCCTAGCCTCCTTGCATCATTTAGAAGACAACCACACTTGCACGTGAATTGGACCCATATCACGTGCACCTCACATACACGTTGGTTTGGCCTGAAACTTCTGTGGTAGATAGAGGACATAATTCTAAGCATCTTTCCTTTTGCACGTGAATTCATTGGAGTCCATTTACTAGGTCAAAATCTAGAAAAACTAGAAAAACTACTCAGAAGGCAAAACTGTGACTAACTCAAGGTACGGGTCCTTACATTACTCTTGCCTATACCCCGGGCAAGGGTAATGTTGTGGCTGATGCGTTGAGCAGAAAAGGGACAGCTGAGGTGGCCGTGAGAGAGTGGAAGCTGATGGAGCAGTTGGCGATGTTGCAGCTGCAGCCTGTTGTTCGTGATGGTGGGACAGTCCTGAGCCCTTTGGTGGTGGTGCCTGAGTTGTACCAGGGCGTCCGGGAGGAACAGCTGGGTGACATTGAGTGCGAGGTTCTCCGTGCCCGTATTGAGGCTGGGGAGCTATCTGAGGACTGGACAGAGGGTCCTGAGCATGAGTTGTCGTTTCAAGGGCGGTTGGTAGTAGCTTCTTCCCTCAGGGATGAGGTGATGAGGGAATTTCACCAATCTAGAGTTGCTGTGCATCCAGGGGGTACGAAGATGTACCATGCGCTTCGAGGACATTTTTGGTGGCCTGGGATGAAACGCGATGTGGCCGCCTTTGTCTCGCGATGCCTCACATGTCAGCAGGTGAAGGCTGAGCATCAGCGGCCGGCGGGCATGTTACAGCCTTTGCCCATAGCGGAGTGGAAGTTGGACCATATAGCGATGGATTTTGTGCCTGGTCTTCCACTCACCACGGGGAGGAAAGATATGATTTGGGTGATTGTGGATCGACTCACAAAGTCGGCCCATTTCCTGGCAGTTCGCGAGTGAGACTCTATTGGGACCTTGAGTCAGCTGTACATAAACGAGATCGTGAGACTGCATGGAGTACCATCATCGGTTGTCTCAGACCGGGATTCGAGGTTCACTTCCCGTTTTTGGGCAGGTTTGCAGGAGGCTATGGGGACCAAGCTTCACTTGAGTACAGCCTTTCACCCTGAGACTGACGGCCAGACAGAGAGGACGAATCAGACGTTGGAGGACATGTTACGGTCCTGTGTGTTAGATTTTGGGGGTTCGTGGGCAACTCACCTTCCTTTGGTGGAGTTTGCCTACAATAACAGTTATCAGGCATCCATTGGGATGGCTCCTTTTGAGGCGTTGTATGGACGGCCGTGTCAATCACCTTTGTGTTGGACCGAGGTGGGGGAGACAGCTCTCTTGGGACCGCAGTTGGTTCAAGAGGCTACCAAGAACGTTAAGTTGATTCGTCAGCGTTTGTTAGCAGCTCAGAGTCGACAAAAATCTTATGCGGATCAGCGGCGGCGCCCTTTGGAGTTTTCTATTGGTGATCATGTGTTTCTTCGTGTTTCCCCACGTCGTGGACATCGCCGGTTTGGGCGAGGTTCCAAGCTATCTCCGCGGTTTATTGGTCCTTTTGAGATTCTGGATGGTGTAGGGCCTGTGGCCTAACGGTTAGCGTTACCACCGCGGCTGAGTCGAGTGCACAACGTGTTTCACGTGTCCTAGTTGCGGAAGTATCACCCTGACCCCACTCATGTGCTCGATTGGGGGACATTGGACATTGCGGATGACATGTCCGTCGTTGAGGCCCCTATCCGTATCCTAAATCGGCGAGAGAAGCTTTTGCGTGGTCGTGCTATTCCTTTGGTTCACGTGCTGTGGCAGCACCGTGGCATTGAGGAGGAGACATGGGAACGTGAGTCCGTGATGCATGAGCAGCACCCAGACTTGTTCGAGGACGAACAATCTTAAGCGTGGGAGGTGGCTGTTGGCCAGGGGATAGTGATGTGTTTTCTTGTATTAGTTGGTGTATTTGTATTGTCTTTTAAAGACATGTGTTCTTATTTGTGATGTGCTTTGAGATGTGTATTCGTGCCATGCGGACATGTGTTATAGGCATTATTGTCGTTATGGATTATGGTGGTACTGTTATGTGCTGTTGTGTTGTGTGTGGTGTATGACCCATTTGGGTGTTGTGGCTCGCCGTGTGGCAAATGGGTAGCTGGTGTTTGTTTTCCTCGTATGTCATTTCTTTTCGAGGACGAAAAGTCTTAAGGGAGAGAGGATGTAAGGACCCGTACCTTGAGTTAGTCAGTTTTACCTTCTGAGTGGAGTTTTTCTAGATTTTGACCCAGTAAATGGACTCCAATGAATTCACGTGCAAAAGGAAAGATGCTTAGAATGATGTCCTCTATCTACCACAGAAGTTTCAGGCCAAATGGACGTGTATGTGAGGTGCACGTGAATTGGGTCCATTTCACGTGCAAGTGTGGTTGTCTTCTACATGATGCAAGGAGGCTAGGGGTGAAGTTTGAGCGCATTTGGAGTGCATTTGGAGTTGCACGTGAATTGGGGAATTCACGTGCAAATTGGCGTGCAGGCATATTTTTGCATGGTTCCCTTGGTTTTGACATTCTAATGAGCTTTCTCCAAAGGACCATGTTGAAATTCTGAGTATTTTAGCCTTTATGGGTGCGGAAAGGTGCTAACTTGTGTGATCAAAACTACGTCGTTTTGATGCTGGGATTCACTTAATCAAAACTACGTCATTTTGATGTTGTGTTGTCTATATAAGGAGGAGAAGCCCCTCTGTTTTAGGTTTAGGGTTTGTTGCTCCACCAGCCGTCGCAGAGAGAGAGAGGGAAGGAGAGCTCCTGGTTGCTGCCTGGCGCCTTGCGTGGGTGGTCAGAGCCTCGTGGGTGGACGGCATTCGGCTTGGGATCAGACTGTTGCCGCGTTGTTGCATCTTACCTGAGGTAGGGGTTCTGTTCTTCCTAAACCCTCCTCTGTCCTAGGGTTCTAGGGCAGATTATGGGTTATATCTGTTATATATATATATGTAATCCATATAGGTGTGATCTCCTATATGGATGTTGGCCTTCAATGGCGATTTTGGTGTTTCTGGTGTTTGTGTGATGCATGAAAAGTGTTCGATAAAATGCCTGTATGACATGCCTGCTACATGTTTGAGAAAATGCCTGTGTGACTGGGTTTATGAGCCTGTGAATTTATGTACACCAACTGATTGGTTTTAGACCTGTGAGGCTTTGCATGCTAAGTGTTTGGTGTTATGTTTGTGTGACTAAGTATGGCCATGTGTGCACTGTTCTTGAAACCCGGTGGCTGTGGAAGCCCGGGACTGTTCTTGGAACCCGGTGGCTGTGGAAGCCCGGGACTGTTCTTGGAACCCGGTGGCTGTGGAAGCCCGGGACTGTTCTTGAAACCCGGTGGCTGTGGAAGCCCGGGACTGTCCTTGGAAACCCGGTGGCTGTGGAAGCCCGGGAGTGTTGATGTATCAGCCCGTGTATGATTGTGTTTGCTGTTATAGCCTGTATTTACATCTGGTGGAATGATTGTATCACGACACAGCACTTGTACACAAGGCATGTAGATATTAGGTGCATGGGATGGGTTGGGGAGACATGATCCCTACTGAGCTGTGGTTGCTCACCCCTCCTACCATGTTGTTTTCTTTACAGGAACCTACAGGCGCTAGGTGGGAACACCAAGGTGGAAGACCTTATTTACTTTCCTGTCTACCATTTATGTTATTTTTATTGGAATTGATGTAACCCCAGTGGGGATGGGATTGGAAAGGATTTCGTTGTAATAAACTGGTTTGGATTGTTTTGATGAACTTTATTTTCTTGAATGTGTTGTGAATGTTTAAAATGTAATATTCTTGGTGTGTATCCTAACCCCTTTGCCCTCCGTGTGGGTAAAAGGGGAGTCACGTGCCGGTTTCCTCGGGTTGGAAATCCGAGGCGTGACACATCACTCCTCACGCTGGATGCCATGCCCCCCGCTCCCCTGTTGCCACTCCTGCAAACCCGGCGCAAATGGCCCTCTCGTCCACAGTTGTTGCATCTCCAGTCCTTCTTGGGGCACTCCCCTTTGAAGTGACCCTGCTCTCCACAGCAGTGACAGCTGCTAGGTAGACTCCCAGATGGACCACCCTGTCTTCCGCCGCCAAAGGTGAACCTCCCGGGGTTCACAGATGTCTGACCCCGACTGCGAAAAGAACTGCTATCCCTCTCCTCCGTCTTGAGCCTCTTGGACCCTGCATCTCGATCAGGCCCACTCTGCAACTGGCGACCCTGATGGGCCTGCCTCCCATCATCCAGCTCTCTCTCGGCTATACGGGCCGTCTCCACAGCCTCAGCATAGGTCCTCAAGCGTAGGATTGCCACCCTCTGCCTAAGGGCTGGCCTAAGGCCCAAAGTGAACTTGTGGGCCTTCAGGTCCTCCCTTGCCACAGTCTCAGGAGCAAACCTACTCAAGCTCGGAACTCCCGCTCATACTCAGGTACCGTCCTGGATCCTCTTCTCAAACTGCCGAATTCTTCCCTCTTTTGCCATATCCTGATTCCGGGAAGAACTCATCATGGAAGAGTTGCAAGAACTCCTCCCAAAGCATGAGTTGCACTGCACGGCTCCCCGCAACACTCGTCCACCACTCCAAAGCATCCCCCTCCAGCTGCCGAATTGCCAGTCGCACCTTATCCTCCTCCCGGGTTCACCTTCCCCCTTAAATCGCGGAGGTTGTTCCTTTCGGAACCGTGTCACCACGTCATCCTCTGCACGAGTTGGTACACCACCCAGCGAACTCTCACGCTCACGAGGCAGCTCTCCTATTGGTGGTGGTGGTGGTGGCACCACCTGCTGTGTTGCCATCTCATGGCGCACCTCCTCCCGAACGTCCTGCCGGAGTCCCTCCCGTAGCTCTCGTACCTCCAGCCAGATGCCTTCTTGTAGCTGTGCCAGTAACAACGCATGCCCTCCAACGGACGGTCCCGCACCCGGACCCTCATGGGCAGATGACTCATCAGCCACGGCCCCGGACGCACGTGTCACTCTCCTCGGCGGCATTCTTACTACACGAAGTAAGAAGCACAACGTCAAAACAATTTTATAATCTATCGCGTCACTACCTCTACCCCACTGATCAATTCCACTATCACATGACATTACACACATACAATGTATCAATCACATTTCACAGTTCAGTACGCATTGCCAAACAAATCAGAGTTGCACATTTCACTTAATCATATGATCTTATCCACAGTTCAGCACACATTCACAGCAAATGCAACTAGTGCCCTAATGCCAATGCATGCAAATCCTACCACAAGACTGGACTACCCTAAGTACACCTTGGAGGCTCAAAGAGGACCATGTTGATCAGGCATGTCCCTCCAGGCTCCTCCAAAGGACTTAGGATAACCAGGTTCGCCCACTACCCTAGGCCAACTAGACCATGCTCTGATACCATATTGTCACGCCCCGGATTTCCAACCCGAGGAAGCCGGTATGTGACTCCCTTTTTACCCACACGGAGGGCAAAGGGGTTAGGATACAAACCAAGAATATCACATTTTAAACATTCACAACATTCAAGAAAGTAATGTTCATTAAAAGCAATCCAAACCAGTTTATTACAACAAAATCCTTTCCCCACTGGGGTTACATCAATTCCCATAAGAAAAACAAAACATAAATGGAAGAGAGTAAAAATAATTATGGTCTTCCACCTTGGTGTATCCACCTAACGCCTGTAAGTCCCTAGAAAACAAACACAGTAGGAGGGGTGAGCAACCACGGCCAAGTAGGGATCATGTCTCCCCAACCCATCCCATGCTCCTAGCATCTACATGCCATGTGTACAAGTGCAGTGTCGTGTTACAATAATTTCAACAGACATAATAACAACCACATCAACAATTACAATCTTCCACTGCCACACAGGCTAACAAAACACATCTCAAGCAAGTAGTTTAACCGCCTCTTCAGGCCACTGATTTAACCGCCTCTCAGGCAAAGTAGTTTAACCGCCTCTTCAGGCCACTGGTTTAACCGCCTCTCAGGCAAAGTAGTTTAACCGCCTCTTCAGGCCAGATAGCACAGTCATGCACACAACACACACCACAGTCACCCAAGCATAAAACCAAACACTTGGTGTGCACCCGTTCACAAGTGCACAATCCCAGCCATTCAGGCAAAAGAGCAAACACCCAAAGATACATACATACACTAAATCACAAGTCCAGCCACACAGGCATATTACCAAACACGTAATGGGCATATACACACAGCTATATTCACAGGCTTTTCATCAAACATATAGCATGTAATCCACAGAATCACACCAAAATGCCACTGAAGGCCAACATCCATATAGGAGATCACACCTATATGGATTACATATGTATATATAAACAGATATAACTCTACAATCTGCCCTAGAACCCTAGGACAGGGGAGGATTTAGGAAGAACAGAACCCTACCTTGTGTGTTCTCCTGCTCCCGCTTCCACGCAAGACTCCGACCACCCACGCAAGACGCTCCGGCAGCCACCAGAAGCTCTCCTTCCCTCTCTCTCTCTCTCTCTCTCTCTCTCTCTCTCTCTCTCTCTCTCTCTCTCTGCGACGGCTGGTGGAGCAACAAACCCTAAACCTAAAACAGAGGGGCTTCTCCTCCTTATATAGACAACACAACATCAAAACGACGTAGTTTTGATTAAGTGAATCCCAGCATCAAAACGACGTAGTTTTGATGGAACAAGCTATGACCTTTCGACATCCATACACACCAAAATATTCACAATTCCAACATGGTCCTTTGGGAAAAGATGATTAGAATGACAAAACCAAGGTAACCATGCAAAAACATGTCTGCACGCCAATTTGCACGTGAATTCCCCAATTCACGTGCAACTCCAAATGCACTCCAAATGTGCTCAAACTTCACCCCTAGCCTCCTTGCATCATGTAGAAGACAACCATACTTGCACGTGAATTGGACCCATTTCACGTGCACCTCACATACACGTCTGTTTGGCCTGAAACTTCTGTGGTAGATAGAGGACATCATTCTAAGCATCTTTCCTTTTGCACGTGAATTCATTGGAGTCCATTCACTAGGTCAAAATCTAGAAAAACTCTACTCAGAAGGCAAAACTGTGACTAACTCAAGGTACGAGTCCTTACACGTTTCGCCTTCGCATACTATGTTTTCATTGACATTATGATACCTGCTTATAAGAGAATGACAAGTTGGTAACCAAATATGATATGCATATGTTATGAATGGAATGCACCATGAAAGATTTTGAAAAACACATTTTATTGGAAGGTTTAAGGAAAAACAAATGTTCACATCTTCAAAGTACACTAAAATAGAATACATTAAATCCCAGCGACCCGTAAGCATTACATTATGGGGAGGTCCAGGCTGGTCCAATTGTTCAATGGTTGGTTGGGATCCTCTCGCACTAACTGAACCATCTCGCTTGGTGCATGCTCATTTGTGTCCAATACGGCTACAGTCCCCGTCTTGGGCTCAGGTTGGCTCTTATGGATAAACCCTCCACTCCGGAATGTAACATTTAAGGTGGGGAAGCTTCTCCTTTCTTCTTGTACTGGCCTTTTCTGCAATCTTGCCATTCTGACTTCCCACTTCTTGATAGCTTCCCTCTGTCTGTCAGCTTTTGTAGGGACGTAACCTAGTCCAAACTTTTGGGTATTTTCTCGGATGGTCAGGGGTTTCTGAATCCCTTGAGCTGTCAGGCCTAATCCTTGCACCGGTTTGTACCCCTGTTTGATCATAGTGGCTGCAACCATTTTTGCTGCCTTTGAGAGGCGATGGTCTGGGGCAGAAGCGACATTCACCATCTCAAAAGCCCGATAGGAGCATTCTGGCACATCTTCGTTGCTTTCAATATAAGGAACTGATGCTGGTTTGGTGACGAGGAAACTTGTCTCTCTAGAGATGCAGATGAGCTGGTCCCCCATTACAAACTTCATCTTCTGATGGAGACTTGATGGCACCGCTCCTGCCATGTGGATCCAGGGTCTTCCCAACAAACAGCTGTAATATGGCGTGATGTCCATCACCTGAAATTCCACCGTAAAAGTAGTTCGCCCAATCATGAGTGGAACATCCAAAGTTCCCACCACGTCACACTTTCCTCCATCGAATGCTCGTACTTTCATCGTACAGGGACGCATATAGGATGCGTCGATTGGAAGTTGCTGCAGTATATGCAAGGGCATAATGTTCAAGGCAGAGCCGTTGTCAATGAGTACTCGGGCTATGGTATGCTCCTTACATTTGACTGTAATGTATAAAGCTTTTATGTGCCCCTTTCCTTCTTGGGGTAGCTCGTCATCTCCAAAGCTAATGACGTTGTTCATGATGAGGTTACTGGCGATTCCATCAACATTTGCCACTGAGACAGTCGGTGGAACGTAGGCTTGGCTTAGAACTTTCAGCAGTGCTTCCCGGTGAGGTTGGGAATCCATTATTAATGAGAGCAAGGAGATGCGAGCCGGTTGTCGACTTAGTTGATCCACAATATTATACTCGCTTTGTTTCATGAGTTTTAAAAATTCCATGGTCTCTTCTTCAGTGATTGGTGTTTCTTTCCTCATTGCCTCCAGTGTTGGCCCAATGTCTAGTTCTACAGCTTTTTCCTTCCTTGCTTTGTCAGCCATATGAGGGGCATATGCCCGACCGCTCCTGGTCTTCTTTTCTGCTACGGTTCCCTGGACTACTTCACAACTGTAGTTCCATGGGACTGCCTTATCAGTTTTATAAGGGAAAGGAGCAGGAACACCTATGGTGAGAGGTGCAATTCCATGCGGTGGTTATGGGATTTCGGTTCTCTCCCCCTTGTCTGGCACGAGACTTGAGGCATGGATAGTGAGAGGCTTGATTCTATGTGGCAGTAGCGGGATCTTCGGAGCCTTAACATTTAAGACAAGGGGTGTTGGCACCCATGGCGATTTCTCGTGGATCATTATCATCTCCTTGGATCATGTGGCTTTGGTTATCCGTTCCTCCTCTTGAGAATTCGATCATCCTTTGGTCCATGAGCTTTTGTACCATGCTAGCAAACTCGCTACAGTGTTCGATGTCATGCCCCTGTGACATTTTGTGATAAAGGCATTCTTTCTCCAACTCTGTCCCCTTCTTTGTCTTCAATGCGTCGGGAGCATGTATATATCCATATTCCTGCAACAGGTTAAACAAGTAGCTTTTCTCCATTTGTATTTGTGAAACCTTATCTAGTCGTTCTTCTGTTGTGATACTGGCCACGTCATGGGAATGTTCTGGAAGCGGATTACTGTTCACATTTGGTGTCCCAGCCAGTGCGGAAAAATCCAGCCACTTTGCATCCTTTAATGCCTGAACCTTCCTTTTAAATGTTATACAGTTTTCGATATCATGTCCTGCTCCACCTGCATGATATTCACATCTGGCCTCTGGCTTATACCAGGCCGGGGGAGGCATCTTTATTTCTCCCAAGGGTATAGGGGTTACCATCCTTGCCTCTAAGAGCTTGGGGTATAATTCCGCATAAGTCATTGGAATGGGATCAAACTCTTGTCGTGGCCGACGAGAAGCCTGATTCACTCCTGCTTACTGGGTCGGGGCCCTTGGTTGCCCCTATCCTTGGAATGAGGCTCCTGGTCCTTCCTGAGTTGCTGGCTTTGGTTGCTCTGCGTAAGGTGCTCTTGGTTGAAACGGATTTGGTGTCATTGGGTATGGAAATGGAACCCCTCCCTGTGGCAAGTATGGCATGAATTGGGGAGGTGGTGCAAAGATAGGCAGCTACTGGTGACCCTCTATAGTACCTTGGTGCTTGGTAGAATGTTGGTTGTATCGGCGGGTGTGATGGGTATACTAGGTTGGTTTCGTTTTCCTTCTTTTTTGTTGGTGGTTGAAATCGTTTTGATGCCTCAGCTGCATCGCCCTTTAGCTTTCCTCCTTTAATTCCACTTTCTACACGTTCACCAGATGCAACCAAGTTTGCAAAGCTGTTGGAGACGTTACCTATCAACTTCTCGTAGTATACGCCTTTTAGTGTGTTGATAAAAAGAGTGGTGAGTTCTCTTTCGGTAAGAGGAGGTTGGACCTCCACAGCGGCCTCTCGCCATCTTCGTGCATAATCTTTGAAATTCTCCTCGGATCCCTTTTCTATAGACGGGATGCACACCAATTAGATCACAGTTTATTGGTGTGGAATGGGCCCGGTTAGGCGAGACATCAATTGATTTGGATCACCGTTTGGGCCCTCGTCTTAGTCTCAATGGGCCTCGGCTGATTGAGGAGCCTTCGGACATGTGTTCGGATATTGGGCCCTCGGTTAGTCAAGTGGGCCATAATCGGCCCGTGGATACCATTACGGGTTCCGCTTCTGTTGTAGTGGTTGAGCCTCGGGATTTATTGGGCTTTGTCAAGGATGTTGTCGATATCTCATGTAGTCGGTCACGTCGTGAAGGTATTGGTGACTCGAAATTGGAGACTATAGATATGTATTCGCCGCGGTAATCATATGTAAGTTGAATATAACGTCATCGATAAACATCCATCAGCTGGACCCTGAGTTACAGTCTCCACTGTCTTCCACTGGTATAACTGATCCGACAAAAATCGGTCTACGCACATCTGCACAAACTGCCCGTAAGAACTTGGATAATTTTATAAGGAGTATAGCATGATATATCACGAGAGTCAATTGTAAGCCCACAAAAAAACCAACTACCCACGCAAATAAATCGGGCCTCGCAAACTTTTCACACACACCCCTGCAATCCCAGTTATCTTCTCCACACCAATCAACCCCATTCCACACCAATAAACTGTTCCACACCAATCAACCCCATTCCATCCATCCCTGATTAAATGCTCTAACTCACGAATAGCTACACGTTTAACCCGATAATCCGAAGAATGACTGACCTTCCTACTTCGACACCGGAGTTGCCTTATCTTCTCCCCTTCGACTCGACAGAAATCCTTTACTAGACCCTGAGTTACAGTCTCCACTGTCTTCCACTGGTATAACTGATCCGACAAAAATCGGTCTACGCACATCTGCACAAACTGCCCGTAAGAACTTGGATAATTTTCTAAGGAGTATAGCATGATATATCACGAGAGTCAATTGTAAGCCCACAAAAAAACCAACTACCCACGCAAATAAATCGGGCCTCGCAAACTTTTCACACACACCCCTGCAATCCAAATTCATTACGGGCTCGCCAGGACAACAAATGGAGGCCCATTAATAGAACATCCCACATGTTCCTTCCGGACAAAGGAATCATTAAGATATTATATCTTATTCCAAAGTTGCACCGTCCACCGTAAAATCCGGATCTTGTTCCACCACTACGAGCACGCTTTTTCATTATTTAATGTAGTGCGGACCTCAGTGGCTTCAACAACACGCCACTGAGAAAACTTACATCATACGCCAGTAATAGGGACCACGCACCACTTGATGCACTACATTGGTGGGCCCATGTTACCTACGCATTGCAAAACGACGTCGTTTTGCATCAGATGAGGGAGTAGGTCATCCGGTAATATTATTCCGGATGACCTACACGTGTCACGTGGCGTACAATCGAGCGGCTCCTACTATAAATTCAACACCAAAACACCAAATCAACCGGGGACTTTTTGAGTGCTCCGACTGGTGTTAACCCCTTATTTACCAAACATGCCATCCGCCGGCCGATTTCGGGTAACTGCCCGGAATTTCTTCCTCACATACCCTCGTTGCTCTCTTTCTAAACACGAAGCACTCTCCCAATTGCAAAATATCCCGACTCCCGTCAATAAGAAATTCATTAAGGTTTGCAGGGAATTTCACGATAATGGGGAGCCACACATACATGCTCTCATCCAATTTGAGGGCAAGTTTCAGTGTTACAATCAACGGATTTTTGATTTGGTCTCTCCACACCAATCAACCTCATTCCATTGTCACATCCAAGGTGCACGGTCAAGTTCCGATGTCAATGCGTACCTTGACAAAGATGGTGACACGATTCAACATGGTGAATTCCAGACCGACCGGCGATCTGCAAATGGCGGTAATCAATCTAATAAAGACGTGTATGCCGAGGCTTTAAGCACCGGGTCAAAAGAGTCGGCATTACAGATCATTCGAGATAAGGATCCAAGAACCTTTTTATTGGAATACCACAATATTTCTTCTAACATCGACAGGATATTTGCTCCGCCACCGCCATTTTTATTCCAAAATGGCAAGACAATTCTTTTATTATTCCGGACGATCTAGAACAATGGTTGGGTGATCAATTTGTTATGGATAATCTTTGCGCGACCAGATTTTCATAATGGATTTGAAAGCGTATAGATATTGATCGCCCATTATCTATAGTTATTGAAGGTCCCAAAGAGAATCGGGAAAACTGCGTGGGCTAGATCATTAGGACCACATAACTATATATGTGGTCATCTTGATTTTAATCCACGTAGTTACTCAAATGACGTCGAATATAACGTCATCGATGACGTCGAACCCGCTTATTTAAAATTGAAGCATTGGAAACATCTCGATAGGAGCACAAAAAGACCGGCAATCCAACCGCAAATATGGCCGACCAGTCCACATCAAAGGTGGGATCCCTTCAATCGTGCTCGCAATCCAGGAGACGGGTCCAGCTCTACAAAGACTTCTTAGAGAAGCCTGAGAATGCATCTTTAAAAGACTGGACTGTCCAAAATGCTTGGTTCGTCTTTATCCAATCAGCACTTTATAACACCAACACCGAAGATCCACGCGAATCAACCTGACTACAGAATTGCTCATCTCATACTACACGCATGGATAACAGGACTGGCGATATGATAACTTCCGAACAGGCTGACCGCGGCGAATACATATGGTTAGTAAAGAATCCATTATATTTCAAGGTAATCAGTCACCGCCAAAGGCCTTTCGGAGACCCATATGACATTATCACTATCCAGATCCGCTTCAACCATAATATACGCAAATCACTTTGTATTCACAAATGTTGGATCAACTTCGAGATCTGGACCAGATTAACACCCACTTCTTCGGCGTTTATTGGTCGGATACGATTCAATGTAATGAAGTATTTAGATAATGTGGGAGTTATTAGCATTAATCATGTTATAAGAGCTGTTTCGACTGCACTAGCTGAATTGGACCCATATATCAATGATGTTATACAAACTAGTGACGTCAAATTTAATGTTTATTGATTGTGTTGTAAAAAAATGACGACAACAGCCTTTCTGTATTCCATTGTATTACATTACAGAAACACATCCACATACATTCACTTCCTTGGAACAACGTTCCCATCATCATTTACTTGCACATCAACACCCGTTCCTATCTGCACTTGACCATCCGACACATAACTATCTATAGTCTCCAATTTCGAGTCACCAATACCTTCACGACGTGACCGACTACATGAGATATCGACAACATCCTTGACAAAGCCCAATAAATCCCGAGGCTCAACCACTACAACAGAAGCGGAACCCGTAACGGTATCCACGGGCCGATTATGGCCCACTTGACTAACCGAGGGCCCAATATCCGAACACATGTCCGAAGGCTCCTCAATCGTCGAGGCCCATTGAGACTAAGACGAGGGCCCAAACGGTGATCCAAATCAATTGATGTCTCGCCAAACCCACCATCACGAGTCTACCGTCGCAATGGCCCATCGACAATGATCTCGCACGGCCCAAATATGGAACGGGCTTTGATGGTTGGCAATGCCACACGCAAATATTATGAGGCCCATATTTTTTGTTCAATATCTTCACCGAAGGGGCCCGAAGGGCCTGTTCCCCGGCATATCAGCCGAGGCGTATCGTAAAAACCCTAGCATCTTGCAATAATGCACACCAAGCATGAATGTTTGAGTCTTCTAACTTATACCGAACAATCCATGGTACCTGTTTCTCATTTCTTTGAGCAATACCCATTATCGTGGTATGTCAACTCGCAATGACAATCCAACTGGAATGACATAATACGCTTGTAAACCATCTGCACCATCTAATCGCCCGTCTATAACCTCCAACCGCACGTATCCCCGCGCATTAGGCGGGCATAGTGCGAATATCGCACTAATATCTTGTCAATTTTCATGCTTTTACCACTAAATTTCATACGCACTTTGTCAAACAGATTTGGCAACGAAAGTTCAATTTCTTCATAATCGTTGGAGTTTACACCTTCAATTATTCCCGTATGTAAATCCTCCATATCCATTACAAAACACAATCAACCTACATTACAATAAATAACGATTCAAAACGAATTTCAACTCGGAGTGTATAATGACATGGACTCCCATTAACAACAAGAATGACCAAATATAATGCGCCTCTTGCTATTCCGTCACTGGCCCAAATAACGCATCTCGATAGTCTGTCCAAATATTTGTATCGATCCACTTATCAACTAACTCAATATGGCGTTTCGCATGTGAGGCATCCGCACCGCCTTCTAGTGACAATTTCATCCTTGAATAATTCGAACCGATCATCCATGTCCCTTCGTACGGTCCACGTTTCAGGACTAGCTGGCCTAATGGATGAGAATATATCATCCTGCATTCGGATCGCTATCACCAACCTTGTCATCACCACAATGAGTAAAACAACATGATCGTTTCTCGCCTCGCTACGGTGTTGGGCCAAGAACAACATTCCCCAAAAGACGGATCCCCTTTACAACAATTTTATCACTCTGACGTTCATGCTTGCTGTTACCCAATTTAATAGCGTTCAACACACGAACATCACCCTTACCATCAAAGGTGATCTTATCTAGATCATGTGTAAACACCTCGACTCCACGACGATCAACTCTTGATCGTTTTCGATACCATCGCGGCACGTACTGCACATACTTGGTCTGAGCAGTTATCCGACTAGCCCGACGATTACGGAAAGGTGGCCTTCGGCCAACACTGCCACTGAGAAGTGACCGTCTACCAGCCGGCTGATATCGAGGTGTCCTTAGGCGTGATGGGGTCCCCATTCCATCCATCCCTGATTAAATGCTCTAACTCACGAATAGCTACACGTTTAACCCGGACATTCGGTGACATGTTTAAATGCTCTAACTCACGAATAGCTACACGAATAGCTACACGTTTAAACACCAAATGCTCTAACCCAGCGCCAATTCGGTGACATGTTTGTATTGTGCCAAGAAAGAGGTAGCCAATTCCTTCCATGTCTTAATGCGGTTTCCATTCAGTTGAAAGTACCAGTGAAGGGATGCCCCGGTTAGGCTTTCCTGGAAACAATGCATGAGGAGCTTGTCTTCACCAGCATAGGCAGCCATCTTTTGACAATACATGGCTAGATGTGTCTTCGGACACCAAGTCCCGTTGAACTTCTCAAATTCTGGCATTTTAAACTTTGGCGGTAGCACCACTCCAGGGACTAAGCATAAGTCTTGTGGGCTGGTCATGCCATAGCTGTCAATGCCTTCCACGGCTTTCAATCTTTCCTCGAGTCGGCGTAGAGCGGGAGACTCAATATTTTCCTGAGGAGCTAGGGAACCCATTACCTCCATTGTATGTCCCGATGTGGGCATAGTGAAATGAGTTTGATTTGGAGTTGGAGGTTGTGCCATAGCAGGATGATAGGTGGGTGCCTGGCTTGGAGCCGGATTGGGCGGTTGAACTACGTCTTGCCCCTGCTCTTGGTGGTGATTGATAGTTCCCCCTGTCGGGGTTCCTCTTGCCGGGATTCTTTCTCTTTCTTCAGTCATCTTGGTGAGCATATCCATCATCAAAGCCATTTGCCCCTGCAGGGCTTGTTGTGATTGTTCTAAACCCATGAGTCCGTTTCTCTCGCTTCGTCTGCCATCGGTTGTGGCTGTGATACTTGATTGCGGCGAGATCTGAGATTGTAAGAGTGCGCAATCCTAGAGAGAGGCTGCTACCCACCTGGGTACAAGGGAACTTTTATTTGATTTTTTTTTATTTGATATGCATGTATGCATGGAATGTATATGCGGAGGGTTAGAAAAACAAACAACTTTATTACAGACCAAACACACAATACAAACATTTAATGCTGAAATGCCATGTAAAATGAAGGCTAGTGCTACATGATCTTAAAGCACTCTTCCGGTCATCTCCTAAGTAGCACGGCGCCTCTTCCTCCTGGGGTGGTCGCTCACCCGCTCCTCCTCTGTTTTAATATGGTCTCTATTTGTTTTTCCCTCAGCTGCAACCTCTGAAGAGCTCCTTCTAACAATGCTTCTAGCCTCTGGATCTGCTGCCTTAAAGTCTGATTCTCCTGGAGGATAGCCTTCATGTCTGTAGTTAGCTGTGGCTTGTGTTGTGCCCTCCAAGATATGTATGCGGGGTAAACACCAGGTTTTGAACTGTTGGGTTGGATCTTGTGTGGTATGGACCATGCCTGATACATATTGTTGCCTTTTTCTGTGAGCATGGTTCTACTGTAAGTGAAGTCACACTCTTCCATGCCAAATAGCACGGGGATAATCTGATGACGCCCCACTTGTCTTCCCACCTGTAGTGGTGCATAGGCAGTTCCTCCCCAGGGACCGAAAAGTAGAACCCAATTGTAGTCCCCGCAGCTATATGTCATGCAGACCACCGGCATCCAAGGAGCAGCCCAGGTAATGTCAGCTTCTGTGAGGTTCTCCAACTTCTTTTTCCAGCTTTCAAAGTTTTTAGGTAGGCTCCACTTGCTGAGCAGAATATCTAGTAGTGTTGTGGCTAGTACCTGATAAACAACAGGAAAATGATGAACACTACAGGGGAAATGACCTTGCAACCAGGTACATAGGAGAGGTAGGCACCCCATGAACTGTCCCGAGCCTTTACTCCTCAGATAAGTAAGAGATCGAATGGTTTCGGCCAAGATAGCAGGAGTAGGGTCACATCCTTTGAGCACCTGCTGGACCAAATCTACAATTGCTCCATTGATGTGGGCCGGTATCCTCGGGAAAATAACTTGCCCATATATAGCTAGTGTAAGCAGTTTGTGTGCCCCTGCTTCTGTTGTGGTCTGTATTATTTCTTTGATTATTGCCCATGGAAGATATTCTCGCCCACCATAGGTTGTGACCGTCGGTGAGTCCCATACTGGCTTTCCCATTATCTCAGCAAAGGCCCTTCGACATGATCTTCTGGGCTCCGGTAAATAGATCCTCATTTTATTTTCCACGGGGATATCCAATAATCTTCTGTATTCTTCTATTGTGGGAACAAGATCTATACCGTTGAAGTCAAAGCACCACCGTCGAGGCTCCCAGAAATATATGGCTGCCCCAAGGATATCCTTATCGGCCAGTAGCTCGGTCATATGGAGCAAATCCCCAAACTGTTGTATGTATATGCTTTTCCTTTCGTCTGACCACTGCCTCCATATTGTCTGTACCTCCTTAGTGTAGTCCAGCTGATCTTCTATGATAACATGTTCTACCTTGTGGGCTTCTCCTGGCGGAAAATCTCCAAGGCGAAGTTGAATGTCTCCAGATGCTTGGGCCACCACTGCGATGGCCTCCTTGTCATGAGGGCCTTTTAGGAGATGACTGAAAGTTGCCATGCATATATGAATGTCGTGCTATGCATGATGACAGGTTAGGATGACAGGTTAATATGTATCAAGGCAGTCAGACAGGATAAAGAATAAACCAATAGTAAATGTGCAGGGGATGACTTAACGACTACCCTACAAAACAAAGGCATGGAATGAGCAAACAAAATGTGGGTCAATGCCCCTGATGGGCTTCTATTGCTACACCTATCATATTCGTTGGTTCCCAAACTTCCTCAATAGAGGGCTCCGTACACCATGGGATTTACCGGAGGGGGATCTTAAAAGGACGTGCCTTAAAAGAACCTCAAGCTTGAGTGAGGAGTCCAAGGCCCCATTGTGGATAATGATCAATGCGCTGGGGACCGTACTGAACCTCGCTAACCTAAATTGTGCTAAACCCGGGTATAGGGTTATGCATGAATGCAACAAGTATGGAAAGCAATAAATCACAACTATCATGGTAGTTAAAGCGTATAAATAAATCACAATTTAAAGATAAACGACAATTGTTAAAAAATAAGTAAATCACAATTTTATCAAAAAAACAACTTAGCACCACAGTTAAATATATACAACAGTACAAAAAACAACCTCCTAATCCTAGTTTTAGACCTAACTCTCTAAAGTGTTTCGTCCCCCAGAGTCGCATTTATCATCACCTGGTTTTCGTCCGGGCCCATTTGGGGTGGGCACAAACTAAACCAATGGTGAGAAAATTTAGAGTCGCCACCAACTGTTTTTGGGGTACAATTAGATACCCTCTACTTTGAGTAGTAAAAAGATGTGGTTTGCGTTATCAGAAAAGGGTTCGGGAGTTGGTTACGTGTAGGGAAGGATTAGCACCCCTATAGCGCCCTTTCGGTATCTAATTTAGGAGGAGGAGGTTTTATTTTATTTGTACTACCATAACTGGTTAAGTTTCCTAAAAAGTCTATGATTTTTATTTAGCTAAGTTATTTATTAAAGTCATGGTTAAAATGGATTTATCCTAAATTTCTAAAGGGAATCCTAAAAGTTTTGGGTTTTTGTTTGAAGTAGAGAATGAGATCCTATGGGTTGGTTTTGGGTTTTTGGTTTTACTTTGAGAAATTGAAGTCCTAGAAAATGATTTTTTATTTTCCCCCTTTTTTTGGTTTTTCTTGGGTTAGAAAACATACATTTTTTGTTGTTTTTTTTGTCTTTTTTTGTTTTTTGATTTTAGAAATTGAAGTACTAATTTTGGTTTTTTTTTGGCTTTAAAACATGAAAATGCTTTTTTTTTTTGTTTTGTTTTTTCAAGGAGATATTTTGAACACATTTTGAAAACTTTTTATAGAAAAACATGTTATAGAAGACGTTTTGGAAAAATATTTTGTGGAATACATTTTGTTATTTTTTTTGTGTGTTTTTTAAAGCTTTGAACCTAAATCTACGCGTTTCAACAATTGAAAATACATAGGAACACATATATCAAAATAGATGTGGAGTGTGTGAGTGTGACATCCACAAAAGAAAAATAAAAGCACTCTTTTTTTTTCCCTTTTTTTTATTCATCTCCTTTTTTTTTACGCCTCTCTTTTTTTGCCTCTTTTTTTTTTGAGTTTCCTTGCTATTACATATTACAACTTTATGTGAAATGACAATTACAATCCATAAAACAAAAGAAAATGAATAAAAAGCAGGATAATGAAAAGAAACAACACAACACAACAATTACAAAAAAAAAAACAAGAGAATAGTGTAAGGCAATCGAAATGAAAAATTAACCCGACTTTATCTTGGATTTGGGGCTCCGATTGCTGCAACGTTGGCGGGAAGGCGTGACTCCTTTCTTGGTGTCTTTGAAGAGAAGTGGCTGTGCGAAATTGGCAGCAAACCTGGGCGTTTTCTGGGATTGAACTCTCCTTCCCCCCTTTTTTTGGATTAGGGAGCTGGGTATGAGGAAAAAATGGCAGCAGGTTTTTTTGTTAGAGATAAGGAATCTTTCTGTTCTCTCTCTCTCTGGACGTTTTTTTTGCATGGAAGAAACTGGGGCGTTTTTTTTTTGATGTGAAGACTTTGGGGAAAATGAAGAGCTTAGTGTAATCAGTGCTTGGGCAAGAGGGTTCCTCGTCAGATGAGGGGTCTCTCTTTTCTCTTTCTCTTTGTCTCTTTTTTTTTGGACGTAATCCTCTTTCTTTCTCTTCTTTTTTCTTTCTGTCGAACTCCCCTCTTTTTGCTGGGCAAACTCTCTTCTTTTCCTTTCTGTCGAACTCCCCTCCTTTTTTGGGCGAGATCTCTGTTTTTTTTTTTTTGAACTTTGGGCGTTTTTCTCTCTGTTTGCGCTAGGACGAGGCTGGGGCGTAAATGGTAGCAGGTTTTTTCAATGCTCCTCGATCTCTCTTTGTTTACGCTGGGACGAGGCTCAGGCGTGATCCTTCCCTTTTTTTTCTTTTTGCGTGGACGGAAGACTGAGTTTAAAAGGGTTGATAGCAGTTTTTGGCTGGACTCATTAATTGCTGCATTAAATGTTTTGTCGAGTGTATTATTAATTCCAGCTTTATTAATTTGCAGATTCGATGCTTTGTCGGGTGGACAGCTTGTGCGGAAAACAGGGCAGCTCGTGATTGCCTTTTGAATTTGTATTTTAGCACATGTGACGGACAGGTTGTTGAAAAATGATTCTTTATCAGATGGCTAGCGCAGAATACGGGTCTCGTGAACAGCCAGCGAGAAGAGCCAGCAAGAAACGCCAACCAGCGAAGGTCAAGGGGTTAGAGGATCGAAGTGTCGGCAGGTTGGAGTGTCGGCAGGTTGAAGTGTCGGCAGGTTCGAAGCTTCGGTGGGGCGAAGGTCAACGGTCAACGGGTCGAAGTGTCAGCAGGTCGAAGGTCAACGGTCAACGGATCGAAGGCTTACAGGCATTGTAGGTCAAGGTTCGAAGGTCGGAATGTCGGCAGGTCAAAGGTTTATAGGCTTCGAGTGTCCAGGGTCGAAGGTCGAAGTGTCGGTAGGTCAACGGTCAACGGGTCGAAGTGTCGACAGGTCGAAGGTCAACGGTCAACGGGTCGAAGGCTTACAGGCGTTCCAGGTCAAGGTTCGAAGGTCGGAGTGCCTGCAGGTCAAAGGTTTATAGGCTTCGAGTGTCCAAGGTCGAAGGGTCGACGGTCGGAGTGTCGGCAGGTCAACGGTCAATGGTCAATGGTCAACGGGTTGAAGGTTCGCAGGTTAAGGCGTCGTAAGTCGCGGGCGTCGTAAGTCACGGGTCGAAGGCGTCGCAGGTCGGCGTCGTAAGGCGCGGGGCTTCGCATCTTCACAGCGTTTGAAACTCCGAAGGGGCGAGTCGTAAGTCTAAGTGTCGGCAGCGGGGCTTCGAGGCTTCGAGGCTTCGGGGCTTTGGGGCTTCGATGCTTCGGGGCTTCGAGGCTTTGAAGGTCAATGGGTCGAAGTGTCGGCAGGTCAACGGTCAACGGTCAACCCCAAAGTTTTTTGTTTTTTTGTTTTTTTTTAACTTTTAATTACCTTCTCACCCTTCACCTAAAATGCAAAAATGGACAACTTTCTGGGGATTGTTTGGGAAGATCCGTATTCGCCTAAATTGACACTTTGAAGAATTTTGCATGGTCACCTTTTCGGGTGATTTGACCAGGGGCATTGACCGTCTTTTGGCAAGTTTCGACTTTTTCCAATGAAAGTTGTTTTGGCCATAATTTCTTCATTTTAAGTCCGATTTGAGCTCGATCAAGTGCGTTAATCTCCAATTTTTATCCTCTATCACCTGGTGTTGGTCTTGGGGCGCTTCAAGGACTTGTTGCAAAAGTCATTAATTTTGGACTCCCCCGTCCGTGTCAATTGTATCCATCTCGTGCAAATTGGGGCTAACATCAATTCCGAACAATTCCTTAGAAGTATGGGATCATTGTGGACCTGTTCAACAAGGTATATGGCATGAGCAGAAAGGTATATCAAATGGGGTTAGTATGTCCAACCCGGACAAAATGGGATCCAACAATAGGAATATCATTTAATTTAAACATAAAGGGAATTGTACTCATTTCACTCAAGACTTGAGGATTCATGACAGGTTGCACAAAAGACTTGAACCAGGTTCAGAGGTGACAAGTTTCATCCATGTGATTTCTCAATTTCCCACAGTAGACATGCATGAATCACACTTAGTCACTACTAATTTTCATGGAGACATAAATAGTCATTAATAGTGTCATACTTATGTTCATGCACTGGTAATTAGGTTGAAATGAAACACAAGACATGCTGTGAAACTTATGAATTTAAATCTAACATGCCAAGTTTTGTCAGAAGTTCATTGAACCTGGCTTCTTGCAGTGCTTTGGTGAATATGTCAGCAAGCTGGTCATCAATGGATATATATTCCAGGGAAATGTCTTTCTTCAGCACATGGTCACGTATGAAGTGATGTCTGACCTCAATGTGCTTCGTTTTGGGATGCATAACAGGATTGTTAGATATTGCAATGGCACTTGTATTGTCACAATACAGAGGCACAGCCTTCAGGTTAAACCCATAGTCTGAAAGTTGACTGGCCATCCAAAGCAATTGAGCATAACAGCTTCATGCAGCAATATATTCAGCTTCAGTTGTGGAGGTTGAAACTGAATTCTGTTTCTTGCTAAACCAGGATACAAGTCTATTGCCAAGAAGTTGGCATGTTCCACTGGTGCTCTTCTTATCAATCCTGCATCCGGCAAAGCCTGCATCTGAATATCCTCTCAGTTTGAAATCAGACTCTCTTGGATACCATAGTCCCAAATTCTCAGTTCCCTTCAGATACTGTGTCAGACCCCATTTTGTCCGGGTTGGACATATATATTTATTATTCCATATCTGTCATTAACTTTGTTGGATCAAACCTAGAATTTGGATAATGCTGATAAAGCCTTATGTAATTTGATCTGAGATCTTTTGTGTTTATTTGATCGTTGCAGAAGATATGTTATTAATCCGGAGATGCACTCGTGAGAGCAAAGCTAAGGACAGGATACATAATCCTGATTCGGACAAGAGTGAGTGTCGTCAAACACTTGGTAAATAACCAAGTCATCAATACATACGGAATAAGGAACATTCGTGCGGACTAAGAACTTAAAAGCTACGGATTGCGGAATATGTTCCTAGTGCCTCAAACGGACTAAGTCAAACTGATACGGAGTAAGGAAGTATTAATGCAGAATAAGGACCCGAGTCTTTATTTGCACGAAGTAAGGAAACTAGATGCGGAGTAAGGAATCCAGACAACTTTACTCATACGGAGTAAGGAAGCGCTAGTACGGAGTAAGCATTCTGATCCCTTAGACTCACCCGGAGTAAGGAACTTACATACGGAGTAAGGAACTTACATACGGAGTAAGCAATTTACATACGGAGTAAGGAACTTACATGCGGAGTAAGGAGGCGCTGACACGGACTAATGATTCCAGTACTAAACAGATACGGAGTAAGCAACTACTGACACGGAGTAAGGTTCCGAGCTTCATTAGCAACGGAGTAAGGAAAATTACACCGGACCAAGAAGATACTACTTCAACTCACCGCATTTAAAGTTATCAACTCGTGGCGTCCCGATGTAAGACAAACTTATTGAGAACCTGAAGAATCTTACACGTGGATCATCCGGATATGTGGACACAACCTCAATTGTATTTGGGAACTCACAAATGCACTTATACTCTTCAAACCCAAGACATTGAGCTCCACAAACCGCAGCAGTCAAGACAGAGAGATTACCGAGGAATAGTTAGTGCTGAACGCATTCCGAAACTACAAGTTCCAAGGTTGTCTCTTAAGAATGTTTGTATAAATATTCATACTTGTATATTTGTAAAAGAGTGTGTACATGTGCGAACAAGCCTGAATAACCTGTGTATGCACAAGAGCTCAAAGAAATAATCTAGGCTAGTGTGTGAATCCCTTTGTAAACAGAGTGTAAGAGAGTCTTGCTTCTATTTTGTTGTATTTATATCTTGATAATAAAACAAAATACTTCCACTATCTGGTTATCTTCCGTAGTGATTCTATCACTTGACTAGATTAGTGTAGTGCCTTAAGAGATAAAAAGAGTTTAGATAAGAGCCTATTTACCCCCCCTCTAGGCTCAAAGGGACCATCAGACTTTGTATAGCAAATAAAGAGGCATAACCATTAAAATAAAGGGAGGGAAAAAGACAGTCACAGGTGATGGAAAATCAAATTTGAGAATCAACACCTCCGACCACGCTCAATTCTGAGGTCAAATGACGAAGTTATGGTCAAAACAGTGTTCAGACCGCTAATAGCGGTCAAATGATAATTGAGTTACAAAACCGCACTCCAAATCAGGTCACGAACCTCACCATCATGATCCTCTCGTCATTGTGAGAATTTTGATATATATATTGGCTATTTAAAAAAAGAAAAAAAATGTGTGAACAGTACCCACGTACTGTTCACAGCCCGAAAAATATTAATCTAAAACTAATACTAAAAAAAAACCACGTGTGAACAGTACGCCCAAAAATATATAAATTAAAAACTAAAATTTTGTTTTTTTTTAAAATAAAATAAAATAAAAAAATAATTAATTAATAAATAATAATAAATTTTGACATGTCTGTTTTTTTGTTTTTTTGTTATTTATTTTTTAAGAAAAAAACAAAATCAGAATAAAAATAATAATATTTCAAATCTGGGTACTGTTCATGAACAGTACCACCGACAGTTTTTTTGTTTTTTTTTCTCCCCCTCTTCTCTTCTTCTTCTTTAACTATAAATACCCCTCATTTTTCATCCCAAAAAAAAAAAACGAATTTTTCCCCCAAAAAAGCCACTTTCCCTCTTCCTTTCTCTTCATTTTCCTTCCGAAAACCCAAATCAAAAAACCTCATATTTCATCCCAAAAGTCCTACGAATTTTTCCAAAAAAAAAGCCTACTCTCTCTTCCTTCCTCTCCACTCTCCTTTCCCAAAACACAAATCAAAAAACATCATTTTCCATCCCAAAAAAAATCCTACGAAAATTCTCAAAAAAAAAAAAAATCATCCTCTCTCATTTTTCAATCTTCAAACAAAAAAAAAAACCCAAAAATCATTACATATCTCCCTTCCTTTACAGCAATAAATCAAACCCAATTTTCTCTAATCCCTCCCAAGTTCCGATCCATCTCCGGCATCGATTTCAAGTTCCGGCCAAGCTCCGGCGAGTTCACAGTTTTCCACCGGACTCGGAGTTTCTTTCAACACTACCGACGCCCACAGGATAACTCGGACGTGGTGTCGCTGTCAAGATCGATAAAGTCGGTTCCGCTATCCTTTTATTATTACTTATTTTGTGCTATATTGCTAAATTTTATTTTTTTTTGTTATTTGTGTTTCCTCTTTTCTTTTTTGTTTATGCGCTGTAATATTATTTTTATCTCTTTGTATTTTTTTATTTTTTTATTTTCTTTTTCTCTTCTTGTTGTATTTTTTACTTTTGTTTGTTTATTTTGTTGTATGTAATTGTAATATGTACAAAGCAAAAAAAAGCAACAAACAAAAAGAGAAAACAAAAAAAAAGAGACAAAAAAAGAGAGAAGGGATTGTATTTAGTATTCCGGTACACACACCACACAATTGTTTAATTTTTGGGTTTAGTTATTTTTATTTCTTTGCTATGTTGCTTGTTTTTATTGTTGTGGTAAAAAAGGTTAAAAAACGTTTTTTAAAACTCAAATCAATACAAACATATATGGTTTTATGAGGCATATGTTCCAAAAAAAAAGTGTAAAAAATTATTTTTTTTAATAATATAGTGATATAAATATATTTTTCTTGCTTTATTAGGTATGCTTTCAAAGCAAAAGATGTAAAAAAAAATTTTAATTGACATAAATAAAATGAAGTGATATAAATGTTTTTTTGTGTTATTATGTTAGTTTTCCAATATAAAAAAAAAGCAAAAGATGTAAAAATGGTTTTTTAATTCACACAAATAGAATAAAGTGATATAAATGTTTTTTTGTGTTATTATGTTAGTTTTCCAATATAAAAAAAAAAGCAAAAGATGTAAAAATGGTTTTTTAATTCACATAAATAGAATAAAGTGATATAAATGTTTTTTTGTGTTATTATGTTAGTTTTCCAATATAAAAAAAAGCAAAAGATGTAAAAACGTTTTTTTAATTCACATAAATAGAATACAGTGATATAAATGTTTTTTTGTGTTATTATGTTAGTTTTCCAATATAAAAAAAAGCAAAAGATGTAAAAACGTTTTTAATTCGCATAAATAGAATAAAGTGATATAAATGTTTTTTTGTTATTATGTTAAGTTTTCCAATATAAAAAAAACAAAAGATGTAAAAATGTTTTTTTAATTCACATAAATAGAATAAAGTGTTATAAATATATATATATATATATGTGTGTGTGTGTGTGTGTGTGTGTGTGTGTGTGTTAGTTTTCCAATATAAAAAAAAACAAACAAAGATGTAAAAAACATTTTTTTAAATAGAAAATAATGGTGATAAGTATAGCATTCTTAGATTTATCAAGTACGTTTTTCAATACCAAAAATAAAACAAAAATAATAAAAATAACCAAAAGGCTTAGTTAAAAAAAACAAAAAAAACAAAAGCAAAAAAAAGTGTTTTCAAACCAAATACCAAAAGATTTCATGTTCCATAAAAAAAAAACAACAACAACAAAAATAAAAAACAAAACAAAACAAAAAAAACAAAAAAAACATTTAGGATTTCCTTTAGAAAACGAAAGGGCGCTGTAGGGGTGCTAATCCTTCCCTACACGTAACCAACTCCCGAACCCTTCTCTGATAACGCAGACCACACCTTAAACTACTCAAAGTAGAGCGTATCCAACTGTACCCCAAAAACAGTTGGTGGCGACTCTAAATTTCTCACCATTGGTTTAGTTTGTGCCCACCCCAAAAGGGCCCGGACGAAAACCAGTGATGAAATGGCGACTCAACGGGGATATAAGAATAAACACTTTAGAGAGTTAGGTCTAGAACTAGGATTAGGAGGTTATTTTTAATTATACTGTTGTATACATTTGACTGTCGTGCTAAGTTGCTTTTTTTTTTCTAGATATTCATTTCTTTGTTACAGTCATCATTTATATGCTTTAACTACCATGATAGTTGTGATTTACTGCTTTCCATACTTGTTGCATTCATGCATAACCATATACTCGGGTTTAGTACAAATTAGGTTAGCGAGGTTCAGTACGGTCCCCAGCGCGTTGATCATTATCCGTAATGGGGCCTCGGACTCCTCACTCAAGCTTGAGGTTCTTTTTAGGCACGTCCTTTTAGGACCCCCCTCCAGTAAATCCCATGGTGTACGAAGCCCTCTATTGAGGACGTTTGGGAACCAACGAATAAGATAGGTGTAGCAATAAAAGCCCATCAGGGGCATTGACCCACATTTTGTTTGCTCATTCCATGCCATGCTAACCTTTGTTTTGCAGGTAGTCCTTAAGGCATCCCCTGCACATATATTAGCTTTTTTAATATTGGTTTATTCTTTATCCTATCTAATTGCTTTGATATATATTAATCTGTCATCCTAACCTGTCATCATGCATAACACGACATTCATATAGGCATGGCAACTTTTAGTCATCTCCTAAAAGGCCCCCAGGACAAGGAGGCTGTCGCAGTGGTGGCCCAAGCATCTGGAGACATTCAACTTCTCCTTGGAGATTTTCCGCCAGGAGAAGCCCACAAGGCGGAACATGTTATCATAGCAGATCAGCTGGACTACACGAAGGAGGTACAAACAATATGGAGGCAGTGGTCAGACGAAAGGAAAAGCATATACATACAACAGTTTGGGGATTTGCTCCATGTAATCGAGCTACTGGCCGATAAGGATATGCTTGGGGCAGCCATATATTTCTGGGAGCCTCGATGGCGGTGCTTTGACTTCAACGGTATAGATCTTGTTCCCACAATAGAAGAATACAGAAGATTATTGGACATCCACGTGGAAAACAAAATGAAGACCTATCTACCTGAGCCCAGAAGGTCATGTCGAAGGGCCTTTGTTGAGATTATGGGAAAGCCAGTATGGGACTCACCGGCGGTCACAACCTACGGTGGGCGAGAATATCTTCCATGGGCAACAATCAAAGAAATAATACAAACTGCAACAGAAGCAGAAGCACACAAACTGCTTACACTAGCTATATATGGGCTAGTCATTTTTCCGAGGATACCGGCCCACATCGATGGGGCAATTGTAGATTTGGTCCAGCAGGTGCTCAAAGGATGTGACCCTACTCCTGCTATCTTGGCTGAAACCAGCCGATCTCTTACTTACCTGAGCAGTAAAGGCTCGGGACAGTTCATGGGGTGCCTACCTCTCCTGTATACCTGGTTGCAAGGTCATTTCCCCTGTAGTGTTCATCGTTTCCCTGCTGTTTATCAAGTACCTACTGTTTCACTGCTGTTTATCCTGTTTTTCTGCTCAGTAAGTGGAGCCTACCAAAAGACTTTGAGAGCTGGAAAAAGAAGTTGGAGAACCTCACAGAAGCTGACATTACCTGGACTGCTCCTTGGATGCCGGTGGTCTCCATGACATATAGCTGCGAGGACTACAATTGGGTTCCACTTTTAGGTCCCTGGGGAGGAGCTGTATATGCACCACTGCAGGTGGGAAGACAAGTGGGGCGTCATCAGATTATTCCCGTGCTCTTTGGCATGGAAGAGTGTGACTTCACTTACATCAGAACCATGCTCACAGAAGAAAGCAAGAAGATGTATCAAGCATGGTCCACACCACACAAGATCCAACCCAACAGTTCAAAACCTGGTGTTTTCCCAGCATACATATCTTGGAGGGCACAACACAAGCCCACGCCTAACTTCGGACATGAAGGCTATCCTCTAGGAGAATCGGACTTTAAGGCAGCAAATCCAGGGGCTAGAAGCATCTCTAAAAGGAGCTCTTCAAAGGCTGCAGTGAGGGAAAAACAGATCGAGATGATAATGAAGCGAGAGGGAGGGAAACGGTGAACGACCACCCCGAGAGAAAGAGGCGCCGTGCTCCTTAGGAGATGATTGGAAGAATGCCTTAAGATCATGTAGTGATAGCTTTCATTTTACATGGCATTTCAACATTGTATGTTTGTATTGAGTGTTTGTATTGTGTGTTTTGTTTGCAATAAAGTTGTTTGTTTCTTTAACCCCTAGATAGACATTCATGCATACATGCATATCAAATGAAAAATCAAATAAAAGTTCCCTTGTACCCAGGTGGGTAGCAGCCTCCCTCCAGGATTGCGCACTCTTACAATCTCGGATCCTGGCGCAATCAAATACCTCAACCGCGCCAATGGCGAAGAAACAGAGAACAGACTCATGGGGTTGGAACAGTCACAACAAACCCTACAGGGGCAAATGTCTGCAATAATGGAAATGCTCACAAAATTGACTGAAGAAAGAGGAAGACTTCCGACAAGGGGAACTACCAATCACCACCAAGAGCAGGGACAGGAGGCCATTCAGTCACCCAATCTGGCTCCAAGCCAGGCACCCACATACCATCCTGCTATGGCACAACCTCCAACCCCAAATCAAACTCATTTCACTATGCCTGCACCGGGAAATGTAATGGAAGCGGTGGGTTCCCCAGCTCCTCAGGAAAATGTTGAGTCTTTCGCTCTACGCCGACTCGAGGAAAGATTGAAAGCCGTAGAAGGCACTGACAGCTATGGCTTAGCCCACAAGACTTATGCTTAGTCCCCGGAGTGGTCCGCCACCAAAATTCAAAATGCCAGAGTTTGAAAAGTTCAACGGGACCCGATGTCCAAAGACACATTTGGCCATGTATTGTCAAAAGATGGTTGCTTATGCTGGTGAAGACAAGCTCCTCATGCATTGTTTCCAGGAAAGCCTAACTGGGGCATCCCTTCGCTGCGGAAAATACAAACATATCACAGAGCTCGCACTGGACCGATTGACCCTAGAGTCCTTAGAAAAGGGGGCTGAGGAAACTTCCAAGGAATATGCCTGGAGATGGAGAGAGGCGCCGTAGAGGTTTAACCTCCCCTCACAAAAAGAGAACTCACTACTCTTTTTATCAATACGCTAAAAGGGGTCTACTACGAGAAGCTGATCGGTAACGTCTCTAGTAGCTTCGCCGACTTGGTCGCATCGGGTGAACGAGTCGAGAGTGGAATTAAAGGAGGAAAACTAAAGGGTGATATTGCAGAGACATCGAAAAGTTCCAACCACTAGCAGGAAAAAAGAAGGAAGGTGAGACCAATCTGGTATATCCGTCAAGCCCAACGGTACAACCGGCATTCTACCAAGCGCCAGGGTACTATAGAGGATCACCAGTAGCCGCCTATGCTGCGCCTGCGCCAACCCCCCAATTCACGCCATACTTGCCGCAAGGAGGGTTTCCTTTTCCATATCCAATGGTCCCTAACCCGTTTCAACCAAGAGCGTCATACCTAGAGCAACCAAGGGCAGCAATTCCGGAAGGTCCAAGGGCCCCATTCCAAGGACAGGGGCAACTGAGGGCCCAGACCCAGTATGCAAGAGCGAATCAGGCTCCTCGTCGACCACAACAAGAGTTTGACCCGATTCCAATGACATATGATGAATTATACCCCAAGCTTTTAGAAGCAAGGTTGGTACTCCCTACACCCTTGGGAGAAATAAGGTCTCCTCCCCCAGCTTGGTATAAACCCGATGCCAAATGCGAGTATCATGCTGGTGGAGCAGGACATGATATTGAAAATTGCATAACATTCAAAAGGAAGGTTCAGGCATTAAAAGATGCAAAGTGGCTAGATTTTTCTGCACTGACTGGGACGCCAAATGTAAACGATAATCCGCTCCCGAACATTCACACGATGTCGCTAATATAATAACAGAAGGAAGGCTAGAGAAGGTTTCACAAATACAAATGGAGAAGAGATATTTGTTTAACCTACTACTGGAGCATGGATATATACTTGCCAAAGACACATCAGAGGTAGTGAAGGGTACAGAGTGGGAGAAATAATGCCCTTATCACGAGATGTCACGGGGACATGACATTGAGCAATGTAGTGAGTTCGCCAGCATGGTACAAAAGCTCATGGCCTAGAGGATGATAGAATTCCCAAGAGGAGAGACAGACAATCAAAGCCACATGATCCAAGGAGACAATTCATTCAAATCACCATGGGTGCCAACGCCCCTTGTCTTGAATGCTCAGACTCCAGAAGTCCCGCTACTGCCACATGGAATTAGGCCTCTCATCATCCATGTCGCCAATCCCGTGTCAGACAAGGAGGAGAGAACCAACATCCCACAATTGCCTCATGGCATTGCACTTCTCACTATAGGTGTTCCTGCTCCTTTCCCCTACAAGACAGACAAGGTAGTCCCATGGAACTACAGTTGCGAAATAGTCCAAGGAGCCACCGCAACAGAAAAGAGAACTAGGAGCGGTAAGGCTTATGCCCCTGATATGGTGGATAAAGCAAGGATGGAAAAAACTGTGGAACTAGACATTGAGCCAATGCTGGAGCCAACTACGAAAGGAGCACCAGTCACTGAAGGAGAGGTAACAGAATTTTTGAAACTCATGAAGCAAAGTGAGTATAACATTGTGGATCAGCTAAGTTGACAACCGGCTCGTATCTCATTGCTGTCATTAATGATGGATTCCCAACCTCATCGGGAAGCACTACTGAAAGTTCTGAGCCAAGCCTATGTTCCTCCAACCATCTCAGTAGCGAATGTGGATGGACTCACCAGTAACCTCATCATGAACAACATCATTAGCTTTGGAGATGACAAGCTGCCACAGGAAGGAAAGGGGCACATAAAAGCTCTGCATATTACTGTCAAATGTAAAGTGTCACGCCCCCAATTTCAGGGAACCCGGAACTGGGAACATGACTTCCCCTTGCCCGCACCCGAAAGGTCAAGGGGTTGGTGACTAGCACCAAGGGAGACTACACCGCGGGTGCTGCCTCAAATATACAACCTTGTACAGTCATACATCAAGGGTAATCATGTACTTTCCCATACATCATCATGCATACAATAAGTCAAACAGTCATACAGACATCACATCACAAACAGTATGCAAATACAACTGTCCACGGACCCATGTCCGGGATACAAACATAAAAGAATACAGAATATAACTGTATCATACATCAGAGTAGTGGGCGTCCTCCTGGAAGAAAGTCCTCCACTAGTCTCGGGTCACACTCGAAAAAGGTAAACAACAAGTAGGGGTGAGCGACAAGCTCGTAGGTGACCCCAACACTCCACATCATGCAGATATACAAGTCTATACTACATGCTCGTGTACTCGCACCGTGTACCGTGCACAATCAACAGGACTCGACTGCAAACAAACATCAGGACTCGGCCGCCTATACAGACAACTTGTCCACGATCCTCCATGGGATCCCACTCAGGGCACTTAGCCCTAGCTCCACGAGCTCAACGGCTCAACTCAGACCTTAGCCTGTCCACAACGCAATATGCCCAGCCACAGTCGCCACACAGGCCTGCCATCAGTGCATATGCCTGCCACGTCACCCACATAGCACCATCGGTGCATCACGGTGAGAACCCAAACAAGTCACGGAGTCCATGCCCCAATACCTCACACTAACATACTAACATGAGTATGGCATGTCATTCTCAACCTTTCCTTTAGAACTGTAGTCAGTCTTCACAAGTAAATCCTCAATCCTTGATTTATGAAGGAAGTACCCATCGTAGCTATTTTCTTGAAATCAAAAGTCCCGACATTGGGTTCCCATAGCATAACTAAGATAATCTGATTTTTGGGGATTTTTCTGAGACGTCTAACCCCACTTTCCAAAAATTCACCACTACGAACTTTTGGATTTTTCCGAGATTTTACACTAAAACCCAATTTTCACATTTTGAAATAGTGGGAATTAATTTTTCTAGTATTTTTCTTTGAATCCAAATGGGGGGTATTTCGCTATTTACATTGTAACTTAATACTTAAGTGTGTAGAGGCATAATGGTTTACAATGTAAATGTCCAGTGTAGTGCAGTTGCACTGCTGCGGAACACTGTTTCACTACTACGGATTTGATGCTACGGATTGATGCTACGGACTTGATGCTCCGGACTGATGCTACGGACTGATGCCCTTGATCCGGACTAACTGCTCCGGACTACTGATCCGGACTAACTCCTCCGGACTACTGATCCGGACTAACTACTCCGGACTACTGATCCGGACTAACTACTCCGGACTACTGATCCGGACTAACTCCTCCGGACTACTGATCCGGACTAACTCCTCCATAGTCGACTCCTCACAATGCTGACTCCATAGCTCGACTACGAAGGCGCCGACTCCATAGCCGCGACTACGAAGCTACGACTCCATAGTCGCTGAATTAAGTGGCTGACTCCAAACCGCTACCTGTACGTCGACTCTAAAACTCGCCTTGAGTCTGTTCATCGTCATTTTTGGCTCTGTTCTTCGTCCTGGAAGCAACCCAAGTGACCCCAGACACTCATAAACACATGTTTTACGCAATAAACTGCGATATTTACCTCAAAACGCGTCCTAAACGCCTCTAATTTGCACAACAGCAGAAATACACACAAATCATATATTCATCTAGATCTAAATCTAGACTTCCATGGCTGACTTCTGAACCCTCATAAAATACACACTCATACAACCACAGATCATATATTCAAAGATAGGATCGAGATAAGACAGTTAAGGACACCTACCTGGAAAGGTTTATTGCGATGCACGAGCTCCAATCGCCCCAAAATCGCCAAGAAAGCTCTTCACGCTCTTCACCTTCTTTCTCTCTCTCTCTTGCTCAAACATGCACGCACCAATAATTGGCAATTAAAGAGATAAGGCAGTTCTTAATTATATATATACTGTTACCAATCATTGGCCTTCCAGCAATAATTGACCTCCCGAGGTCACGAACTCCAAATTGAGCCCAATTACTGTCAAAACGCTCGAAATGACGAGCACAACACTAAACAGATATTATTACACTCAAATGACCGCTCAAACGCAAAGTCAACCAATAAACCCCGAAAAGTCAACAATCGGGTCAAACGGGAGCCCGACTCGGAATCGGGCCCAAGTACAGTCAAAATGCTCACATTGACGGCTACACTACCGTCCAGATAGTTACATTCCCATAGAATGACTATCTCTCAAGACTACCCAAATACGAGTCTTTACATCCTCCCCACCTTAGGACTTTTCGTCCTCGAAAATAAAACACATGCCCAAATGACATAGCAAAATTCAAGCTCAATGTCCCAACAACAAAACATCAAACATGATCACCGATCACACATGTGCAATGCAACTCGCAACAAGCCAAAGGGCTGACAAAATCCAACAATAACGAGCTAAACCATATCTCAAAGAACATATGCAAAACAAATGCATAAAACATACTCATACCTCAGGGAAGGTCCTCACATCCTCCCCACCTCAGGACTGATCGTCCTCGAACAGCTCAGGATGAAGAATCCGCATCTGGCTCTCTTTCTCCCAAGTCTGCTCCTCCATGCCTCGGTGTCGCCATAACACCCGGACTAGTGGGATCGTATTGCCTCGCAAGACCTGGTCCCGCCTGTCCAAAATCTGTGCCGGCATCTCAACAACGGCACCATCATCAGCCAAGTCGATCTCGCGATAGTCCAACACATGAGAAGGATCCGGGTGATACCGTCTCAACTGAGAGACATGAAACACATCATCTACCCGCGCTAACTCCGGTGGCAAAGCTAACCAATAAGCCACTGCGCCCACGGTGGCAATAATCTCAAACGGCCCCACAAAACGAGGGGAGAGTTTGGATCCACGTCCAAACCTCCGATGCCCTCGACGCGGTGAAACCCACAAAAATACACGGTCACCCACCTCAAACTGCAAGGGTCGACGCCTCTGGTCCGCGTAGGACTTCTGCCTACTCTGTGCTGTCAGCATACGCTGTCTAATCAACTACACTATCTCCGTGGTTTCTCGAACCATATCGGGACCGAGAACTGCTGTCTCTCCCGTCTGTGCCCAACACAAGGGTGATCTACAAGGCCGCCCATACAGCGCTTCATACGGAGCCATCCCAATTGTGGCCTGATAACTGTTGTTGTAAGAGAACTCTACCAAAGGAAGGTGAGTCTCCCAACAACCTCCAAAATCAAGAACACAGGCACGCAACATATCCTCAAGCGTCTGGATCGTCCGCTCCGACTGGCCATCCGTCTGCGGATGAAAGGCTGTACTGAGGTTCACCTTAGTACCCAAGGCTCGCTGCAACTGTCTCCAAAACTGAGATGTGAACCTGGCATCCCGATCAGATACAATAGACAATGGGACTCCATGCAACCGCACAATAACATCAATATACCTCTGTCCCAAAGTCCTCACTGGGTCTGTCTCTCGAATCGGAATAAAATGTGCCGATTTGGTCAACCGGTCGACAACTACCCATATCGTGTCATGTCCCCTGGAACGAGGAAGTCCAGTGACAAAATCCATGGTCACGTGGTCCCATTTCCACTCTGGCACTGGCAATGACTGCAACTCACCAGCTGATCTCAGGTGCTCTGCCTTCACTTGCTGACAGGTCAAACACCTCCTCACAAAATCAGCAACAGCCTACTTCAGGCCTGGCCACCAATACTGCCTCCTCACGGCATGGTACATCTTGGTCCCACCAGGATGTACAGCTAACCTCGACTGGTGAAATTCCCGAAGAACCTCCTCCTGAAGAGAAGTGGGAACTATCAGGCGACCCCTATACCTCAATATATGCTCAGGCATCCTCGTCCAATCGAAGATGCCTGCCCGGGGCCTGAATCCTGTCTCTCGATGACCTCACAATCAATGTCCCCCACTGATCCTCTATGATCCTACGGCAATTCAGGGACCGCAACAACAACACCGAGGGTCCCTCGTCCCCCACTTGGTCACCATCTGCAACCTCATCGCTGCCAACTGACCCATCATCTCCCATTCTTTAATGGCACAATGGGCCACCACGGCCCTGCTCTTCCTACTCAGAGCATCTGCCACCACATTACCCTTCCCAGGGGTATACATCATATGAAACTGAAACTGCTGCAGGTACTCCACCCAACGTCTCTGCCTAAGGTTTAGGTCTTGCTGAGAGAAGATATACTGCAAGCTCTTGTGGTCCATATACACCACAAATTTCTCCCCAAGGAGATAATGCTGCCAGCTCTTTAAAGCAAAGATCATTGCAGCCAACTACAAATCATGCGTGGGATAGTTCTGCTCATGTGGTCTCAACTGCCTAGAGCCATAAGCAATCACCTGCCGAGTCTGCATCAGCACACAACCAAGTCCCACCCTGGAAGCATCACAATACACCTCGAAAGGCACACCCTCCTGTGGAAGAATCAAGATAGGTGCTGAGGTCAATCGTGCCTTTAGCTCCATGAAAGCACTCTCACACGCATCAGACCAAATGAAAGGAACTCCCTTCCTAGTCAAGTGTGTCATAGGAGCTGCTAACCGGGAAAAATCCTCCACGAACCTCCGATAATACCGCCAAACCAAGGAAGCTACGAATCTCAAACACATTCGTGGGCCTCTTCCACGACATGATCGCCTCAATTTTCTCGGGGTCCACCGTGATACCCCCTGAAGACACCACATGCCCCAAGAAGTGCACTGTTGCAACCGAAGTCACATTTCGTGAACTTCGCGTACAACCGATGCTCCCGCAAGGTCTGCAACACAACCTGCAAATGCTCCTCATGCTCCCTCTTGGTCGCTGAATAGACCAAAATATCATCGATGAACACCACAACGAACATATCTAAATATAGAGCAAACACCTGGTTCATCAATCCCATAAACACTGCTGGAGCATTCGTGAGTCCAAACGGCATCACAAGCCACTCATAATGCCCATAGCGACAACTGAACGCGGTTTTAAGGATATCTGCCTCCCTAACCCTCAATTGATGGTATCCAGATCTTAAGTCTATCTTGGAAAACCATCTCGCACCTCGAAACTGATCGAATAGGTCATCAATCCTCGGCAATGGATACCTGTTCTTCACAGTCACCTGGTTCAGCTTCCGGTAGTCTATACACAGCCGAAGTGAACCATCCGCCTTCTTGGCGAACAACACTGGAGCGCCCCACGGTGAGCTACTCCACCTGATAAAGCCTCGCGCCAATAGGTCATCTATCTGTCTCTTGAGCTCTCTAAGCTCTGTCGGTGCCATCCTGTAGGCCGCTAACCTGATCGGTGTTGTCCCTAGCAACAACTCAATCGAAAACTCTACCGCCCTCACGGGTGGCAAACTGACCAAGTCCTCGGGAAACACATCCGGGAACTGATCTACAATGGGTGGCAAAACAGCCTTCCCCTCTCTCCTCATGTCAACCAACGTCAAGCTGGCTAACTAGTGGGTCACATCACTCCACCCATGCCTCAAAGGTCCCAACCTGCATGCCTCCTCGGTCCACTCGCCCACAAAGACACCCCGCGTGCCCTCTGGTGTGAGGAACGTCACACGCCTCCGAAAACAATCAATCTTGGCCTCCACGGAGACCAACCAGTCCATACCCAGGATAACATCAAAATCATCTAACTCCATGATATACAAATCACACAATAGGTTAACACCCCCAAGTGTTAACTGACAAGCACGACAGATACTCTCAAGTATCACAATTCCACCCAAAGGTGAAGCAACCATTAGAGACTGACTCACTGTCTCCTGGTCTAACTCCAAACCAACCACCGTAGCATACGAAATAAAAGAATGGGTAGCACCAGTATCAATCAAAACTAAACAAATAGTATGAGAAATGATAATGGTACCTCTCACCACTAAAGGTCCTGCTCCTGCCTCGTCCACCGGTGGAACCTCTGCCTCTCTGCTGGTAAGGGCAAAAGTCCTCCCCTCGTGGTCCACTGCCACTAGCCTGACCCATTGGGGCCTTGCCCCGCTGATCCACATGACCCTGTGCCTCCCGCTGAGGCTGCTACACTGCAGGTCGCATCTGCGTGCTCTGTGCCGGCGACATTGACCTCTGAGACGGAGCCCCACTCCTCTGTCCCTGCTCTCTCGGACGAGGGCCTACACTGCTGGTCGAGCTAAGGGTAACACATTCCCTAGCTCCATGCCCTACTTTCCCGCATCGGAAACAGGTCATCTTTTTCCTTGGGCAGTCTCTCGAGACATGCCCGGTCAAACCACAACTCCAACGAGTCCCTGGCCTCCCGCTGGCCGAACTTTCGCGGGGGCCCACCGCCTGGTCGGAAACCCTCGCACCTGCCTCCTCTCAAGCCGAGGAGCACCGCTCTCCCCACCTGTCTCTTCTTACTCGAACCTACCAAACCGCCCGGCCTCTCGGGCTCTCGCTCGATCCCGACCTCGCTCATAATGAGCGCCTTGTCGACCGCCTCCCGTAGGCGGGGTCAATCGCATCGGTTCCATGTGTCTTTTCAAAGATGGCCTCAAGCCCTGAATGAAGTCCCTGCGTCTTCCGGCCTTCCTTTTCCCAAGACTCCGGAGCAAACCGCCCCAAATCTATGAAGGCACGTACATACTCCCCCCACGGTCATGCTACCCTGCACAAGCTCATAATACTCTCTACGTCGAGCATATTGCAACGAGCTGGGAAAATACTCCCCAAAGAAGCGCTCAACAAACTCTCTCCAGCTCATCTGACTGCCATGGACAGCTCTAGTGGATTCCCACCACCTGCGTGGGATACCCAACAAATAGTGCGTCGCCACGCGCACCCGCTCCTCATCTGGCACCCCAATCAGCTCAAATATGTCCTCTGTCCATCTAATCCAGTCCTCGGCTACCTCAGGCCGTGAACCATCCTCAAAAGTCCTGGGTGCATGTTTCAAAAACTGTGCAGCCCAATCCACTCCTCGTCGTGTTGGCTCTATCACGACCTCCTCTGGCTGGTGCACATCCCGCACCACCCTCGCCTCCTTGCCGCTCGAGGCCGTGGTGGCCGCCGAGGCTGCTTGTTGCCTCTTCAGCTCATCCACCTCTCTAGCCATATCCCTCATCGAGCCCTGCATACCCTGCATGGCCTCCTGCAACTGAATCAATACCTGAGCCAAATCAGGTCCCACAACGGGAGCTGATGACTTCTGCTGCGGGCTCTGCTGCCCCTGGTGCCCCGACTCTATCGTGGGCTCCTCTACCGGACCCTGGCCTCGGACAACCCTCCTTGGTGGTGCCATCACACTGGCCACAACAACAAACAACAAACGATCAATACTAGAACTGCTAGCACAAACAGCCATCAAAGGCATAACCGACTTGTAGGTTCTCACCACACGACCCGTAGGTCCATACCATGCATATAGCATCGTGTCCCCCATCAGGGTACACCACACGACCCGTAGGTCTACAACCATGCATATAGCATCGTGTCACCCCTCAGGGTACACCACAATCAAGTCCTGGCTCTCACGGCCACGTGCCATCCTAGCACCACATGCAATCATATCACACACAAAAACAATCTAGTGCCCTATATGCACACAATCATACCACTAGCAATGCACCCCATCCCCATGTATGCTCCTAGGATGAGCTAACTAACACCACAATAACCTAGAATACATGTAAGGACTGCGTTGATCAGGCGCCCTCCCTACAGTTTTCCAAGTCACATGGAATCAATTAACCACCCCTCACTAACCTAGGTCCACTAGAACATGCTCTGATACCAACTTGTCACGCCCCCAATTTCAGGGAACCCGGAACTGGGAACATGACTTCCCCTTGCCCGCACCCGAAAGGTCAAGGGGTTGGTGACTAGCACCAAGGGAGACTACACCGCGGGTGCTGCCTCAAATATGCAACCTTGTACAGTCATACATCAAGGGTAATCCTGTACTTTCCCATACATCATCATGTATACAATAAGTCAAACAGTCATACAGACATCACATCACAAACAGTATGCAAATACAACTGTCCACGGACCCATGTCCGGGATACAAACATAAAATAATACAAAATATAACTGTATCATACATCAAAGTAGTGGGCGTCTTCCTGGAAGAAAGTCCTCCACTAGTCTCGGGTCACACATGAAAAAGGTAAACAACAAGTAGGGGTGAGCGACAAGCTCAGTAGGTGACCTCAACACTTCACATCATGCAGATATACAAGTCTATACTACATGCTCTGTGTACTCGTGCACTGTGTAGTATGCACAATCAACAGGACTCAGCCTGCAAACAAACATCAGGACTCGCCGCTGCTATACAGACAACTTGTCCACGATCCTCCATGGGATCCCACTCGGGGCACTTAGCCCTAGCTTCACGAGCTCAACGGCTCAACTCAGACCTTAGCCTGTCCACAGCGCAATATGCCCGGCCACAGTCACCACACAGGCCTGCCATCGGTGCATATGCCTGCCACGTCACCCACATAGCACCATCGGTGCATCACGGTGAGAACCCAAACAAGTCACGGAGTCCATGCCCCAATACCTCACACCAACATACTAACATGAGTATGGCATGTCATTCTGAACCTTTCCTTTAGAACTGTAGTCAGTCTTCATAAGTAAATCCTCAATCCTTGATTTATGAAGGAAGTACCCATAGTAGCTATTTTCTTGAAATCAAAAGTCCCGACATTGGGTTCCCATAGCATAACTAAGATAATCTGATTTTTGGGGATTTTTCTGAGACGTCTAACCCCACTTTCCAAAAATTCACCACTACGAACTTTTGGATTTTTCCGAGATTTTACACTAAAACCCAATTTTCACATTTTGAAATAGTGGGAATTAATTTTTCTAGTATTTTTCTTTGAATCCAAATGGGGGGTATTTCGTTATTTACATTGTAACTTAAGTATAATACTTAAGTGTGTAGAGGCATAATGGTTTACAATGTAAATGTCCAGTGTAGTGCAGTTGCACTGCTGCGGAACACTGTTTCACTACTACGGATTTGATGCTACGGATTGATGCTACGGACTTGATGCTTCGGACTGATGCTCCGGACTGATGCTACGGACTTGATGCTCCGGACTGATGCTACGGACTGATGCTCCTGATCCGGACTAACTGCTTCGGACTACTGATCCGGACTAACTCCTCCGAACTACTGATCGGAACTAACTATTCCGGACTACTGATCCGGAATAACTACTACGGACTACTGATCCGGACTAACTCCTCCGGACTACTGATCCGGACTAACTCCTCCATAGCTGCTGACTGCACAGCTGCTGACTCCATAGCTGCTAACTATGAAGCTGCTGACTCCATAGCTGCTGACTACGAAGCTGCTGACTCCATAGCTGCTGACTACGAAGCTGCTGACTCCACAGCTGCTGACTGGTCCGTCGACTCTAAAACTCGCCCAGGGTACTGTTCATCGTCATTTTTGGCCTGTTCTTCGTCTGGAAGCAACCCAGTGACCCCCAGACACTCATAAACACATGTTTTACGCAATAAACTGCGATATTTACCTCAAAATGCGTCCTAAACGCCTCTAATTTGCACAACAACAGCAGAAATACACACAAATCATATATTCATCTAGATCTAAATCTAGACTTCCATGGCTGACTTCTCAACCCTCATAAAATACACACTCATACAACCACAGATCACATATTCAAAGATAGGATCGAGATAAGACAGTTAAGGACACCTACCTGGAAAGGTTTATTGCGATCCACGAGCTCCAATCGCCCCAAAATCGCCAAGAAAGCTCTTCACGCTCTTCACCTTCTCTCTCTCTCTCTTGCTCAAACATGCACGCACCAATAATTGGCAATTAAAGAGATAAGGCAGTTCTTAATTATATATATACTGTTACCAATCATTGGCCTTCCAGCAATAATTGACCTCCCGAGGTCACGAACTGCAAATTGAGCCCAATTACTGTCAAAACGCTCGAAATGACGAGCACAACACTAAACAGATATTATTACACTCAAATGACCGCTCAAACGCAAAGTCAACCAATAAACCCCGAAAAGTCAACAATCGGGTCAAACGGGACCCCGACTCGGAATCGGGCCCAAGTACAGTCAAAATGCTCACATTGACGGCTACACTACCGTCCAGATAGTTATATTCCCATAGAATGACTATCTCTCAAGACTACCCAAATACGAGTCTTTACATCCTCCCCACCTTAGGACTTTTCGTCCTCGAAAATAAAACACATGCCCAAATGACATAGCAAAATTCAAGCTCAATGTCCCAACAACAAAACATCAAACATGATCACCGATCACACATGTGCAATGCAACTCGCAACAAGCCAAAGGGCTGACAAAATCCAACAATAACGAGCTAAACCATATCTCAAACAACATATGCAAAACAAATGCATAAAACATACTCATACCTCAGGGAAGGTCCTCACATAAAGAGCATACCATAGCACGAGTACTCATTGACAACGGCTCTGCCTTGAACATCATGCCCTTACATATACTGGAACAGCTTCCAATTGATGCATCCTATATGCGTCCTTGTACGATGGAGGTACGGGCGTTCGATGGAGGCAAACATGATGTGGTGGGAACTCTAGACATTCCACTCCTGATTGGACCAGTTACCTTTATGGTGGAATTTCAGGTAATGGACATTACACCATATTATAGTTGTTTGTTGGGAAGACCCTGGATCCACATGGAGGGAGCAGTGCCCTCTAGCCTTCATCAAAAAATGAAATTTGTGATGGGAGACTAGCTCATTTGCGTCTCTGGAGAAACAAGTTTCCTCATCACCAAACCTGCATCAGTCCCATACATTGAAAACAACGAGGATGTACCGGAATGTTCCTATCGATCCTTTGAGGCCGTGAACATCACTTTTGTACCAAGCTATCATCTCTTGAAGGCATTAAAGATGGTTGCAGCCACCATGATCAAACAGGGTTACAAACCGGGCCAAGGATTGGGCCCGAAAGCTCAGGGGATCCAGGAACCGTTGACCATCCAAGAAAATACCGAGAAGTTTGGGTTGGGCTACATACCTACTAGAGCTGACAAACAGAGGGCAGCTATCAAAAAGAAGGAAATCAGAATGGCAAAGTTGCAGAAGAGGCCGGTACAGGAAGAAAAGAGGAGCTTCCCCCCCTTAAGTGTTACATTCCGGAGTGGGGGGTTCATCCACAACAGCCAACCTGAGCCCGTGACAAAGTTTGTAGCCGCATTAGATGCAGACGAGTAGGTGCTGAGCAAGATGACTTTGGTGGTGCAAGGGGTTCCCAACCAGCCATTGAACAATTGGACCAGCCTGGACCTCCCCATAATGTAATGCCTAAGGGGTCACTTAGATTTAATGTATTCTATTTAATGTCTTTTGAAGCTATGAACATTGGTTTTCCTTAAACCTTTTCAATAAAATGTACTTTCTTCAAATCTTTCATGGTGCATTCCATTCATGACATATGCATATCATATTTAGTTACCAATTTGTCATTTCTCTTATAAAGGGTATCACAATGTCAATGAAAACATAGTATGCGAAAGTGAAACGAGATGCCTAAGGTTTGACCAAAGTCTAAACTGGGAGCAGTCAGTGTTTGAAGCGGATGAGAATGAGGTAGAGGAGACACCCGAGCTACCAGGAGAGATCATACGCTTATTGGAAAGAGAAGATCATTTTCCCATTCCAAGTGAAGACCCAGTAGAGATGGTGAATTTGGGGACCGCAACCGAACCAAGAGACTTAAGGATAGGGTCTTTAATAGCTGATGACATCAAGAAACAATTAGTTGAGCTGTTAAGGAACTACATAGATGTGTTTGCATGGTCATATCAAGATATGCCGGGATTAGACACAGACATAGTGCAGCATCACATACCATTGAAGCATGAATGCAAGCCAGTTCAGCAGAAATTAAGAAGAATGGGACCGGAGATGCTACTGAAGATTAAAGAAGAGGTCAGAAAGCAATGGCACGGAGGTTTTCTAAGTGTCTCCCACTATCCAGAATGGGTGGCCAATGTTGTACCAGTACCGAAGAAAGGAGGCAAGGTCCGCATGTGTGTCGATTATAGAGATTTGAACTGGGCCAGTCCAAAGGATAACTTCCCACTTCCTCATATTGATACCCTAGTAGATAACACGGCAAAGCATGCTCTATTTTCGTTCATGGACGGCTTCTCGGGTTATAATCAGATTCATATGGCCCCCGAACACAAGGAGAGGACCACGTTCATGACACTTTGGGGCACATTCTGTAATAATGTGATGCCGTTTGGCTTGAAGAATGCAGGAGCAACTTATCAGCGAGCCATGGTGACCCTATTCCATGATATGATGCATAAAGAAGTCGAAGTATATGTGGATGACATGATAGCCAAATCGCGGAGCACTGAAGATCATATTGAAGTACTCTGTAAGCTTTTCAATAGGCTACGAAAATATTAGCTGAAATTGAACCCCGAAAAATGCACTTTCGGAGCCATGTCGGGAAAACTGTTGGGTTTCATTGTGAGCAAAAAAGGAGTTGAAATTGATCCAGATAAAGTTCAAGCTATCCAAGAGATGCCGCCACCACGAACCATCAAGGAGGTTAGAGGATTCCTCGGGCGACTGAATTACATTGCTCGATTTATTTCCCAATTGATAGCCACATGTGAACCCATTTTCAAGACCTTACGGAAGAACAATCCAGAAATTTGGAATGACAAGTGTCAAGAAGCTTTTGACAAGATCAAGCAATATCTGTCTAATCCACCTATTTTGGTCCCACCTGCAGATAGACCTCGATCTTATACTTGACCATTCAGAGTCATCAATGGGTTGTGTTTTAGGGCAACATGATTCTACAGGCAAGAAGGAGCAGGCCATTTATTATCTAAGCAAGAAATTCACCATCAATGAAGAAAACTACACACCATTGGAGAAGACATGTTGCGCCCTTGTCTGGATAACAAGAAGATTGAGGCAGTACACTCTTTATCATACTACGTGGCTGATTTCAAGACATGATCCGCTCAAATATCTCTTAGACAAACCATCCATTTTAGGAAGAATCGCCAAATGGCAGCTGATCTTGTCAGAATAAGATATCATCTACGTACCTCAAAAAGGCATAAAAGGAAGTGCGATAGTTGATTACTTGGCAGACAGAGCATTAGAAGACTATGAGCCTATGACTATAGGCTTTCTTGAGGAGCATATTAACATCCTTACGGCAGAAGTATTAGACATATGGACAATATGGTTTGATGGAGCCTCCAGCCTCTTAGGGCATGGCATCGGGGCCATCCTGATATCTCCAAAAGGTGAACATTTCCCGATGGCGGCCAAGTTAACCTTCCCTTGTACCAACAATATAGCAGAATATGAGTCCTGTGTGATGGGACTTCAAGAAACAATTAGCAAAGGCATCAAAAATTTACGAGTATTTGGTGATTCAGCGCTCATCATTTTTCAAGTAAGGGGAGAATGGGAAACTTGAAATCACAAGTTAATTCCATATCGGAAATATGTTACGGAGTTAGCTGAGCAGTTCGATGACATCACATTCGAGCATATGCCCGAGATCGTAATCGCCTTCCTGATGACCGGCAACTCTAGCCTCCCTCCTCCGGCTGGACACAAAGTTGGAAGTTCAGTCTTTCGATATCCGCATACAAGATACTCCTGCACATTGTATGGCCATTGAAGGAAATATAGAGGAAAAGCCTTGGTACAATGACATCAGACAATATTTGCTTAAGCAAGAGTACCCAGCAGAGGCTTCTGAGTCTGATAAAAGAAATATCCGAAGGTCTGCATCCAACTATTATTTCGATGGCTCGCTAGATAAGAGAAACCATGATATGGTATTCTGCGGTGTGTGGCAAAAGAAGAGTCAATACAGATAATGAAAGAAGTGCACGAAGGGGAATGCGGTTCACATGCAAACGGACATGCATTAACAAGACAAATCATGCGAATGGGCTATTATTGAGTTACTATGGAGAAAGATTGCATGGAATATGTGCGCAAATGCCTCAAGTGTCAAATTTATGGCGATAAGATCCAAGTACCACCATCCAAACTGCATGTGATGGTTTCCCCATGACCGTTCTCACTTTGGAGCATCGACGTTATTGGACCAATATCTCCGAAAGCTTCCAATGGTCATCGTTTCATTTTGGTGGCCATCGATTACTTTACCAAGTGGGTAGAAGCAGCGTCATATGCTAGTGTTACACAAGCTGTGGTACTTAGATTTATGCAGAATAACATTATATGTCGATATGGGCTTCCAGAGCAGATCATCACAGACAATGCCGCCAACTTGAACAGTCAGATGATGGGTAAGTTGTGTGAAACATACAAAATTCAACATCGCAAGTCAACTCCCTATCGCCCCAAGATGAATGGAGTAGTCGAGGCAGCCAATAAGAACATTAAAAACATCATTAGAAAGATGACCGAGACATACAAAGATTGGCACGAGAAGCTACCATATGCCTTGCATGCTTACCGCACCTCGGTACGTACATCAACTGGGGCAACTCCGTTTTCTTTGGTTTATGGTATGGAAGCAGTTCTACCTGTTGAAGTAGAGATACCTTCCCTCCAAGTACTCAAGGATACTCAACTCGAAGAAGCAAAATGGGCCCGAAGCCGTTATGAGTAGTTAAATTTAATTGAAGGCAAGCGTTTGGCAGCAGTTTGTCGAGGACAGCTGTATCAACAGAGAATGATGAACAATTACAATAAAAAGGTGAAGCCTAGAAGCTTTCAAGAGGGTGATCTCGTCCTCAAGAAGATCTTACCAATCCAGCATGACCATAGAGGCAAGTGGACTCCTAATTATGAAGGCCCATATGTTGTGAAAAAAGCATTATCAGGAGGCGCATTGATTCTTTCCAAAATGGATGGAGATGAGCTTCCTAAACCGGTGAATAGCGATGCTGTCAAAAAGTTTTATGCTTAACTCTCATACCTCCCAACAAGACTCACATTCCCGTAATGAGCGGACTTGGTGAAAACCCGAAAGGGCATCAAGGGTAAAATACAAAGCTTTAATAAAAGACAAAAAAGAAACAAGGGCGGACTTGGTAAAAACCCGAAAGGGCATCAAGGGTAAAATACAAAGCCAACAATAAATCCTAAAGGATAAAAATCAATCAGAAGTTGAAAGGATTAGAACCTCAAAAAATAAGGTTCTTTGCAAATAATGGAAGCAACATCATCCAGCAACAGTAACTGCAAACAGTGGAAGACTTGGTCAAACCTAAGGCACACTCAAATCAAATTTGTACATTATGCTTTTAAGACTTGTAATTCTGTTTATTGGATCATGACAAGTGGTATTTTATATGATATAAGTATGTTTTGTGGAATTAAACCGACAAAAAACCTATTTTCATCTCCCTAATCATGTTTCATCGTCTTCATTTCACATTTAATTAGAATATTTTAAATCCCCAGTAGGCTCCTTTGGCATTAAATAATGAGTTGGGACAAGCTCGAAAACCTCAAACCAGTCAAGCTCCTCAACTCAGAGTACCAATATCTACATGGAGTACCAACATATCCAGTCTATGCCCAAGTCAAGCTCCTCAACACAGCGAGGCTAAGTCAACCAAGCCCCCATCCACAAAAAGGGAGTTCCCCAGCAAAGATGGAAAGGTCTCCCCAGCTAGAAGAGAAACAAGTTCCCCAACAAGTTAGATGTCAGCCAACCTCTCCATCAACATTGAGATGAATCCCCAGCCCCGGCAGAACCCTTAGCATTAAAACATTTCACTATGCATCTCCGCATACATTATATTGCATTCCCTACACTGTTTGCATACATTCAGCATGTTCTGCAATTTTAGGAATGTCACTGCCGCTGAAGATCTCAAGAGCTCATACTTAGCAAGCTCTCCATTAAGCTCTCTAAAAGCTTCCCTTGTTCAATCCTTCTTTGCCATTTCCCCAAAACACCCTTTCGTCACTCGAACAAACTTCCCATCTTCTTTAGGTCACCTCGTAGAGCGATCTCCTTGAGTGAACTCGTAGAGGGAGCCCAGATCTCAAGCGCACCAATCCCCCAAAACATCTCCCTCAAATACCAATCGATGTTTCCAACAAATCTCTCCAATTCAAGTCTATTACGTTGTTGCTGGCTTTAATTTGTCAGTTCAAGCCTATTACGTTGCTATAGTTTCTCAATTTTTAGTTCATGCCTATTACATTGCTGTAGGCTCTCAATTTTCAATCTAAGCCTATTACGTTGCTGTAGGCTTTCAATTTTTCAGTCCAAGCTTATTATGTTGCTGTAGGCTTTCAATTTCCAGTATCTTTGCATCGTAGGTGGCAATATTCTTGCCTCTGCGAACCTTTTCAGATTCTGTTAGGCCTTGGATCCCTTTTCCCTTTCTGTTGGGCCTTGGATGCCTTTTCCCTTTCTGCTGGGCCTTGGATGCCTTTTCCTTTTCTGTTAGGCCTTGGATGCCTTTTCCCTTTCTGTTGGGCCTTGGATGCCTTTTCCCTTTCTGATGGGCCTTGGATGCCTTTTCCTTTTTTGTTAGGCCTTGGATGCCTATTTCAATTCCTCTGAGGCCTTGGATGCCTTTTCTTTTTTCTATTAAGCCTTGGATGCCTTTTCAATTCTTATTAGGCCTGAGAGGCCTTTTCAATTCCTGATAGGCTTTGGATGCCTTTTCAATTCTTGTTGGGCCTTGGATGCCTTTTCCAACTCTGTTAAGCCTTAAATGCCTCGTCAAAATTGTCCAAAATTCACCGGCCTGAGAAACCCCTTGTCATGCTTGGAGACAGACACGACATCCCACTCTCCTTCTGCTTTAGCATTTGGTAAGTCAGGTAAGCACTCCAACCCATCCAAAATGACTCCCTTTTATCTTTGTACAATGTTTGTATACAAACAATGCACAAAGAGGGGCAGCTGTCGGACCCCATTTTGTCCGGGTTGGACATATATATTTATTATTCCATATCTGTCATTGACTTTGGTTGACCAACTCCCATATTTTCTGTCTTTTAAACTGATTTAATTCTTCTTACATCGCATCAATCCAATGGTGATCCTGAACTGCATCATCAACTGATTTTGGCTCCACTTGTGATAGGAAACACATATAAAGATTTTCATGGAGTGTGGCCGCCCTTGTTTTAACTCGAGCAGCAGGATCTCCTATGATCAGTTCAGAAGGGTGGTCCTTTAACCTTCTTCTTGCCTTTGGAAGGTCCTCTCTTTCTTCATGATGAATACCCAATTGTTCAATGTCAGGTTCTTGGGCTAGTAGAAGTGGCAGAGACTGAACAGGTTGAAAATTAGAGTCATGATTTTTCGCTGATTTTTGACTTGGTTCCGCAAAGAACCGGTTCACTCTTTGTTCATCAGGTTCAGGTGCATCTTCCATTGTTTCTGTTGTAGTAGGGTTATCTGTGTCTTGATCTTCTACAATGATAATGTCTTGCACTTCATTTACATTTGGATCTTTCTTTCTGCATTCCATGGTTAGTCTCATCAAAAGAAACATGAATAGACTCTTCAACAACTTTGGTTCTTCTATTAAATACATGATAAGCCTTGCTAGTCGTGGAGTATCCAACAAGATATCCATCATCTGATTTGGCATCAAACTTATTCAAGTAATCTTTGCCATTGTTCAGAATGTAGCAAGTACACCCGAAGATCCTTAGGTGACCAATGTTTGGTCTCCTTCCCTTCCATAACTCATAGGGTGTTTTCATGGCTCGTTTGTTAATTAGAGTTCTGTTTTGTACATAACAAGCAGTGGCAACAGCTTCAGCCCATAGGGATTTTGGGAACTGAGCTCCTGTCAACATGGTTCTAGCTACTTCAACTAATGTTCAATTCTTTCTTTCAGCCACTCCATTTTGTTGTGGAGTTCTTGGTGCTGAGAAATTATGCTGGATACCATGTTCAGTACAAAACTCTAACATATCAGAAAATTCAAATTCCTTGCCATGATCGCTGCAAATGCACTTAATAGAAAGATTCTTAACATTGGTGACCCAATTGAAGAGTTCAATAAGGTTCTCAAATGTTTCAGTTTTGTTTCTGAGAAGCATGACCCATGTGTATCTGGTATAATCATCTAGTACTGCAAGAAAGTATCGTGCACCAGATAACGAGGATACATTGATTGGTCCACATAGGTCCATGTGCAGAAGTTCAAGTGGTTGTGTGATTGAGGTTTTATGTACACTCTTAAAGGAATGTTTAACCTGCTTACCCAGCTGACAATCCCTGCAAGGGTGTTCTTTCTCATAAACATGCTTGGGTAAGCCCTCAACCAAATCAAGAGATGCCAGTTTAGACATAGTCTTAAAGTTTAAATGGCCAAATCTTTTGTGCCACAACCAACTAATGTCAGGTGAAGCTTTGGACAGAAAACAAATTGGTTCAGTAGATTGAGCATTACCAAATACCAACTTGTAGACATTGCCTTGTCTATGCCCAATCAGCTTCACCTCTTTGGAGACAGGGTCCATAACTGTGCAGGTGTGTTTAGTGAACAAAACTTCATAACCCTTGTCATACAATTGACTTATGCTCAACAGGTTATGTTTAAGACCTTGAACAACGGATACATTCTAAATTGAAACAGAACCATTAGAGAGAGTACCATTACCAAGAATCTTACCCTTTTTGTTGTCCCCAAAAGTGACAGATGAAGCTGCAACCACCCTTACTTCACTCAATAGAGAGGCATCATCCGTCATGTGCACGAAACAGCACCTGTCAAGATACCACTAGCTGGAATTGATCTTTTGTTTTCGGTGGCTGCTTTCACCTGCATTGCTGTTCTGCACAATGAGCAACTAAGTCTTGGGGGCCCAATTAAGATTGGGCTTTGGGTAAATGAAAGCTGCAGTTGACAATTCAAGTTTCCAATAAGAAGGGGAAGATTTAACTTTCTATGCTAATTTAGGTGATCCATCATTAGATTTGTTAGCAAGATTGACCTTTAGACTTTCTGCACGTTTTCCTTCCTTATTGTCATCTTTGGCAGCTTTATTAGGCATATATTTGACAGTTTTCTTCACAGGTATAGTCTTTATGTTATTTAACGAGGTAACCTGTGTGTGTCTAGTTTTCTTTTTCTTCTTCCCATCAGAGTTATGAAATTGCAGATTTTCCAAAATGTTTAACTGATTAATGCCTAACCTGATTTCTTTAACAACCTCGTTCTTAAGATGCTCAGGATAGAATCTGCACTGATAGGAAAGGTGTCCAGCTTCACAGCAGATGGGATAGATGACAAGTATGGGTTGGACACTATGCTTCAAGGGTTTGGTTGGAGTGTTAAGAGGTTTCCTAGGTTTTCTTTTATATCCTAGCCCATTCTTAACTCTACCATCAGGGATAAACTTAGGCTGGGAGAAAACAGCCATGCTGGATGTACCAATCTCATACGTAGCAGTAAACCTGCTTGTGTCTATCTCCGGAATTACTACACCCTTACCCTTGCATGGGGATGTAGTGGACAGGTTTCCTATTAGCTTTCAGTTCTATCTTAGCAATGGCTGCATCATTGTCCTGAGATGCAACAGTACCCTGATCTTTGTGTTAGATCAAGCCCAGAATTTGGATAATGCTGATAAAGCCCTATGTAATTTGATCTGAGACTTTTGTTGTTTTATCTTAAGTCATTGGAAAAGATATGACCTTCATCCGGATTTACACTCGTGTGAGCAAAGCTAAGGACAGGATATTTAATCCTGATCCAGGTGAGAATGAGTGTCGTCAAACACTTGGTAAATAACCAAGTCTTTACCTCGTATGGAATAAGGATCATTCGTGTGGAGTAAGAACCTAAAAGCTACGGACTAAGAAATCCGCACCTAATACTTCAAGCGGACTAAGTTTAAAAGATGCGGAGTAAGAATCTTAGGCTACAAAGTCGCACGGAATAAGAGAGTCAACGCAGTGTTAAAAGGATAAGTCTTCCACTCAACCGGACTAAAGTATAGAAGACACAGAGTAAGGAATCCGAGTCTTCCATACATGCGGAGTAAGGAAGTACTTCTACGGAATAAGGACTTGAGTCTTTATTAGATGCGGAGTAAGGAAGTTAGATGCGGAGTAAGGAAGCTAGATGCGGAGTAAGGAATCCGAACCACTCACTCATGCGGAGTAAGGATGTGCTGATACAGAGTAAGCCATCCGTTCCTTTAAGTCATGCGGAGTAAGGAAACTAGTTGCGGAGTAAGGAAGCGCAAATACGGAGTAAGCACTCCGACCTTCTCTTTCATACGGAGTAAGGAAGTGCTCACTCGAAACAAGGATTCCAGCACCAAATTGATACAGAGTAAGCAATCAGTATTACGGAGTAAGGATCCGAGCTTAATTTAAGCACGGAGTAAGGAACCTTACACCGGATTCAAGAAGACACTACTTCAACTTATCTCTTCGTGATCAAAGTCATCAGCTCGTTGTTTCCCAATGTAAGACAAACTTGTTGAGAACCTAAAGCATCTTACACGTGGATCATCCGGATATGTGGACATAACTTTAACTACACTTGGGAACTGTAATGACCCGTGTTTTGCGGCATGTAAGAAGTTAACCGCAGATGCCTTGTGAGTGGAAATTGTTGGGTTTTAGGGAGTTTCCTTCCCATACACTTTAGCTACACCTTGAATGTTGATGCACAAGTCTGAGGTAAGAGATGAGCCCAAGAGGGGACATTTGGGAGGTGCACGTGACAATTCATAACGTGCTTTTATGCCCTAGGAAGATGCTTTTTGCATACACAGGCGTTTTTAGGCTGTTTTGTCCGGTTTTGGAGATTGCTTTTGACCAAGTAGATGGCCTCAAATCAATTGGCGTGCAGAACAAAAGTTTCTCAGAATGATGTCCTCTACCTCCCACAGAAGTTTCACAGCCAAAGGCCTTGAAAGCCAATTGAACAAATTGGCGTGCAAGCATTTTTCTACATATCAGCCTTCTACATGATGCAAGGAAGCTTGGGGTAGAATTTCACAGCTTCTGGAGTTGCAAGTCAATTGGGGATATGGCGTGCAATATGGCGTGCAGCCATATTTTTGCACCGTCACCTTGGTTTTGTGATTCTTAACATCTTTTCCCAAAGGACCATGTTGGAATTATAGATATTTTGTCTTGTATGGATGCAGGAAGGTTGTAACTCGTGTGATCAAAACTACGTCGTTTTGATGCTGGGATTCATTTAATCAAAACTACGTCGTTTTGATGTTGGTGTGTCTATATAAGGAGGAGGCCCCTTGTGTTTTAGGTTTAGGGTTTCTTTTCTGCAACCGTCACAGAGAGAGAGAGAGAGAGAGAGAGAGAGAGAGAGAGAAAGCTAGAGAGAGGGAAAGAAGGAGAGTTGCTGGTTCCTGCCGGAGCGTCTTGCGTGGGGAGGACGGCGTCTAGCGCGGGAGCAAGAGCAGGAGGTCGTTTTCAAGGTAGGGGTTCTGTTCTTCCTAAATCCTCCTCTGTTCTAGGGTTCTAGGGTAGATTATGGATTATACCTGTTTATATATATCTGTAATCCATATAGGTGTGATCTCCTATAAGGATGTTGGCCTTCAATGGCGGTTTTTGATGTTTTCTGGTGTTGGATGGTGAGTGCATATTAACTGTTCGATAAAATGCTTGTGTGAATATGTCTGTGTGAATATGCCTAGTATGTGTTTGATAATATGCCTGTGTGGCTGGGTTTGTGGGTTTGTGTATGTTTGTTTGTTAAGCGTTTGGTAAAATACCCGTGAGACTCTGCATGTCAAGTGTTTGATTTTATGCCTGACTGGCTGTGCGGACCAAGTGTTTGGTATTATGCCTATGAAAGTGTGTATGCTACGTGTTTGGTTAAATGCCTATGTGACCTTGTAAGCTATGTTAGTGGAACCCAGTGGCTGTGGAAGCCCAGGACTGGAACTGTTAGCCCGTGTGGCTAAGCCTATATGGCTGTGGATATGTTAACCCATGTGGCTAAGCCTGAGTGGTTGTGGATATGTTAGCCCCGTATGGCTAAGCCTAAGTGGCCGTGGATATGTTAGCCCGTATGGCTAAGCCTGAGTGGCCGTGGATATGTTAGCCCGTGTGGCTAAGCCTGAGTGGCCGTGGATATGTTAGCCCGTGTGGCTAAGCCTGAGTGGTTGTGGATATGTTAGCCCGTGTGGCTAAGCCTGAGTGGCTGTGGATATGTTAGCCTATATGGCTAAGCCTGTATGGCTGTGGATATGTGTATGCCGTGTGATTGTGGAATACAACCTGTTTATATCTTATTGTCACTACACTGCACCTATACACACCCTCATGTAGATGCTAGGAGCATGGGATGGGTTGGGGAGACATGATCCCTACTGAGCTGTGGTCGCTCACCCCTCCTTCTATGATGTGTTTTCTTCCAAGAACCTACAAGCGCTAGGTGGGACCTCAAGGTAGAAGACCTTATTTTGTTTTATTGTTTCTTTTCATTTATGATATTTTGTGGAAATGAATGTAACCCAGTGGGGAGAGTTTGTGAGGGATTTGAATGTAATAAGGGCAGATGTAAACATTTATTGTGGTTTGAAACTAATAAAGACATGTGATTTCTATTTTGTGAGTATCTGTTGTGAATGTGTGCGTTGTCCTGTGTGGACATTTGATCTTGTACATCTACCCCTTGCCCACCGGGTGGGTAAAGGGGAGTCACGAACCAGTTTCCTCGGGTTGGAAATTCGGGGTGTGACAGGAACTTACAACGACTCTCATGCGTTGCAAACCCAAGATCTTGAAGACCACATCCGCAGCAATTAATGCAGAGAGATTTCCGAGAGACAGTAAATGGGCACAATATCGGGAACAACAAGTTCCGAGGTTGTCTCTTGAGGATGTCACTATAAATAGCAACACTTGTATATTTAAAAAGTACTTCTGTGCAAACAAAAAGAGTGTGCATGTACTAAAGCTCATAGAGATCTAAGAGGCTAGTGTGTGTGTACTTGTAAACAAAGTGTTAAGTTTTGTTAAGTAGGTCTAAAAGCTTTCAAGCTTTAGGCTGCTTTCATTTTGTTGTACTTATCATACTGATAATAAAACAAAATACTTCCACTATCTGGTTATCTTCCGCATTGTTTCTATCTCCTAACCAGATAAGTGTTGTGCTAAAGAGTTTCGAAAGAGCTTCGTTAAGAGCCTATTCACCCCCCTCTAGGCTCCAAGGGACCAACAAGTGGTATCAGAGCAAGTTCTATTTGTTCTAAGTAGAGATCCCACACTTTCACTCTTACCAATGGACGAAGAAAGCAACATGCTATTCAACACTCGCCTTAACTCCGGAGGTGCACAAGAGCCCCTTCCAAATCGAAGCAGTAGTGAAAATGTCGATCCACCTCAACCTGCTGCTGTCGCTGCTTCACAACCATGGAGTTCTGGCTTCACTCTGACAAAGCCACCCAAATTCACACCTGAGCTTTTCTCCCAGTGGAAAGGTCGCATGAGAATGTTCACGGTCTGCCATGATCATCTCATGTGGCCATGTCTTCATCAGGAGATACCCACTCCGATGACTATCGGAAAACATGGAGTTAGAAGACCAAAGATTGATGTTGAACTCACCAATGATGAAAGAGCCAGGTAGTGTGCTAACGAAAGGCTTTGGCATATGTTACATCGTCTTTGGATTCCGAAGTTTTCACGGACGTCCAGGGCTGCATGACATCAAAAGCTGTCTGGGATAAACTGACAATCCTCTATGAGGGAAGTCAGTCCCAAATGCAGAACGTTATCTGTACTCTCAGGCAGAACTTTGAGAGTTTCAATCACAAACCGGGCGAATCACTCGAGAGCAACTATCGGAGATTCGGCAAGCTCATCCTTGAGCTAAAAACTGTCAATGAGCATTATTCTCAATCTCAGATCAATGACAAGTTCTTTCGCTCCTTGCCGGATCGCTACTACTCCAAACAACTCCAGATGCAATCCGATAAGAACTAGCAGTATGTTCCCCTTGAAGAACTATATGGAGAGCTACAGACTCACGAGGTTAGGTTTAAATACTCTGACCGGGACGAGAAAATAGCTCGAAAAGAAAAGGGGGTGGCTCTCAAAGATACGGAATGTCTCAACATACTGAGGAATGATGATACGGACGAGTCCGAGAATTCTGACTCTGACGAGGAGGAGGAAATAGCTCTCCTTGTCAAATCCTTTGAGTGATTCCTTCGGAAAAGCAGAAAAGGATTCAGGAGAGGCTCCTCATCATCTTTTCGAAGGAAGGAGCGACCGGAGTCCAGTTCCCAGGAATGCTACAACTGTGGGAAAACCGGTCACTGGGCCAAGGATTGCAAATCCAAATCTAAAGTGGCCGAGAAAAGTTACAAGGTAACTCCTCGCTGCTCCACCTTAGACAACAGCAAAAACAAGAGGAAGGCGTTCGTCACAAAATATGTCAGTGGCTCGGAAGAAGAGGAGGAATCCTCGAATGATGAGCCAACTCCCAAGCCGAACGTCTGCCTCATGGCAAATTTTGAGGTACCTTCGATCTTTGAGCTCATGAGTAAATTAAAATCTCTTATTATTGAACGTGATCATGAAAAGAATGAGAAACTAATAATTACACAAATGTACAAAGATATGGAAAGTCAGAATAAATGTCTTGAGATTACTGTTGCTAGATTAGAAAAGGACATAACTGACTTCAGGAGCAAAGAGGCTTGGTATCATGATTTAAGAGCTGAAAATCACCTGCTAAATACCAACCTAACTGGCCTAAAAGTTATTGTGAAGCGACTCGAAAATGAACTGGAACAGCAAAAGAAAATAAATCGTAAGTGGCTAAAATCCAAAGAAATAGCCTCTACCTTTAGGACTGATCCTGACAACATCCGAGTCAAACCTGGCCTAGGCTCCGAACCATCGACCTCCACACAGACTACTGAGTGTCTTCCGAATTTCATTCCGAAACTAACCAACCTTTATCCTGTTAGTACATCTAAACCGTTGGATGGTTTCATTTCAGGTGGCACCATAGTCTATGATTGTGGAACTGAGGCTGTTACTACAGTTCCCGAAGCAGTAGCACCCGTAACTAATGATGAAGGGAAGGCTGCTGTAGTTCAAGCCAAAACTGTACCACCCAAAAAGAAAGGAAAGGCTAAGGCTGACGCATCTAAGGCCAAGAGCGTGTCACCCAAACACAATGGACTAGGCCATAGGGAAAAGAGTAGAAAGTCTGTAAAATCTAAGAGACCTGTATCCCCTATTTGTACTCCGCATTATAGTGTCTGTTCCATCTGTAGGGAAATAGGTCATTATCACTATGAATGTTGGAGTTTATCTGATAACTGCCTTTGTAACCAAGTTCGCATTAATAAAGATCAGTTCATCAAAAAGGGTTCTTCGAGCAAATCTAAATCTAAATCTTAAAGGAGTGTCTCTCCCAAGAAAATCCAAGTAAAAGAAGCAGCTAAAACTAACAAATTAAAGTCAACCTGGAAAGCTAAAATTCCTAGCAAAGTTAAATCCGGAAATGTTGACACTACTGTTGTTCTTTCTAACCTCCCGAAACAAGTTTGGGCACCAAAAGTGTAAACTGTTGTCTTTCAGAAGCATCTCTGGAATGCATTGCAAGATCACTTGAAGTTAAAGATCAATCAAAGCAAGTGGATCCTCGATAGTGGATGCTCCGAACATATGACGAGTGATTGGACTCTACTTGTTGAAGTTAATGACAAACGAGGTCCATCCGTTTCATATGGTGACAACAGCAAAGGTAAGACTGTCGGGTATGGCACTTTAACCAACGGCTGTGTATCAATCACTAGAGTTGCACTAGTCGAAGGTTTGAAGCATAATTTGCTAAGTGTTAGTAATTTATGTGACAAAGGATTTACTGTTTCCTTTATGTCCAACACCTGCACAGTAAGGGAAAACCTATCCGAAGATGTTAAGTTATCCGGATCAAGAGATGGGGACATATACTCTGTGGTTGTAAGAAGTAATTCTTCTGACCCTGTATGCTTCCTCACTACAGCATCAGATGAAGATAGTTGGCTATAGCACAAGCGATGCGCACATTTAAACTTTAAGACCCTGTCTAAGTTAGCGTCGCTTGATCTGGTCACTGGTCTACATAAACACAAAAACTCCTGAGACACTCTCTGTCGAGAATGCCAACTTGGCAAACAGACCAAACATAGCTTTAAGAGCAAATCAGTTAATTCAATAAATGCTCCTCTACAACTTCTTCATTTGGACCTCTGTGGTCCCATTTCTGTTCCTTCACTAGCTGGTGTGAGATATACCCTTGTGGTTATCGATGATTTCACTAGGTACACATGGGTGATGTTCCTAAAATCTGAGGATCAAGCTTTTGAGCATCTTGTAGATCTCTTCAACTGGATAAGCAACTCACAAGCACTGAGCATTAAGTGCATCAGGAGTGATCATGGCACAGAATTTGAATTTTCAGATATGAGATCATATTGTTCTGAACAGGGCATTCAGCACGACTTCTCTGCGCCCAGAACTCCATAGCAAAATGGAGTAGCTGAGCGCAAGAATCGCACTTTAGTCGAGGCTGGCAGATCCATGTTAGCAGGGGCAAAGCTTCCTCTCAGTCTATGGGCTGAAGCTGTGTCCACTGCATGCTATGTTCATAACAGAACTCTAATAAATAAACTTACCATGAAAACACCCTATGAGATTGTTGGATCAAACCCAGAATTTGGATAATGCTGATAAATAACCAAGTCATCAATACACACGGAATAAGGAACATTCGTGCGAACTAAGAACTTAAAAGCTACGGATTGCGGAATATGTTCCTAGTGCCTCAAACGGACTAAGTGAAACTGATACGGCGTAAGGAAGTATTAATGCGGAATAAGGACCCGAGCCTTTATTCGCACAGAGTAAGGAAACTAGATGCGGAGTAAGGAATCCGGACAACTTTACTCATACGGAGTAAGGAAGCGCTAGTACTGAGTAAGCATTCCGAACCCTTAGACTCGCCCGGAGTAAGGAACTTACATACGGAGTAAGGAATTTACATACGGAGTAAGGAACTTACATACGGAGTAAGGAACTTACATACGGAGTAAGCAATTTACATACGGAGTAAGGAACTTATATGTGGAGTAAGGAAGCGTTGACACGGACTAAGGATTCCAGTACTAAACAGATACCGAGTAAGCAACCACTGACACGGAGTAAGGTTCCGAGCTTCATTAGCAACGGAGTAAGGAAAATTACACCGGACCATGAAGATACTACTTCAACTCACCGCATTTAAAGTTATCAGCTCGTGGCGTCCCGATGTAAGACAAACTTATTGAGAACCTGAAGAATCTTACACGTGGATCATCCGGAAATGTGGACACAACCTCAATTGTATTTGGGAACTCACAAATGCACTTATACTCTTCAAACCCAAGACCTTGAGCTCCACAAACCGCAGCAGTCAAGACAGAGAGATTACCGAGGAATAGTTAGTGCTGAACGCATTCCGGAACTACAAGTTCCAAGGTTGTCTCTTAGGAATGTTTGTATAAATATTCATACTTGTATATTTGTAAAAGTGTGTGTACATGTGCGAACAAGCCTGAATAACCTATGTATGCACAAGAGCTCAAAGAAATAATCTAGGCTAGTGTGTGAATCCCTTTGTAAGCAGAGTGTAAGAGAGTTTTGCTTCTATTTTGTTGTATTTATCTCTTGATAATAAAACAAAATACTTCCACTATCTGGTTATCTTCCGTAGTGATTATATCACTTGACTAGATTAGTGTAGTGCCTTAAGAGATAAAAAGAGTTTAGATAAGAGCCTATTCACCCCCTTGTAGGCTCAAAGGGACCATCAAGTGGTATTAGAGCAAGTCTATTTGTTCGAAAGTAGAGATCCCACTCTTTTACTCTAAGCAATGGCCGAAGAAAGCAGTATGCTATTCAACACTCGCCTTAACTCCGGAGGTGCACAAGAGCCCATCCCAAATCGAAGCAACAGTGAAAACGTCGACCCACCTCAACCTGCTGCTGCTGCCGCTCCTCAACCACGGAGTTCTGGTTTTACTCTGACGAAACCGCCCAAATTCACACCTGAGCTTTTCTCCCAGCGGAAAGCTCGCATGAAGATGTTTATGGTGTGCCATGATCATCTCATGTGGCCATGTCTTCATCAGAAGATTCCAATTCCGATGACTATCGAAGAACATGGAGTTAGGAGGCCAAAGACGGATGCTGAACTTACCAATGATGAAAGAGCCTGACAGTGTGCTAGTGAAAAGGCTCTGGCTTATGTTACATCATCTTTGGATTCCGAGGCTTTCACGGACGCCCAGGGCTGCACGACAGCAAAACCTGTTTGGGATAAACTGACAATCCTCTATGAGGGGAGTCAGTCCCAAATGCAAAATGTGATATGTGCTCTCAGACAGAATTTTGAGAGTTTCAATCACAAACCTGGCGAATCCCTTGAAAGCATCTATCGGAGATTCGGAAAGCTCATTCTAGAGCTAAAAACTGTCAATGAGCACTACACTCAGTCTCAAATAAATGACAAGTTCTTTCGATCCTTGCCGGATCGATACTACTCCAAGCAGCTCCAGATGCAAGCTGACAAAAACTGGCCATTCACTGCCCTTGAGGAAATATATGGAGAGCTTCGGACTCATGAGGTCAGATTCAAATACACTGACCGTGATGAGAAGATAGCTCGGAAAGAAAAAGGGATAGCTCTCAAAGCTACAGAATGCTCCAGTAATCATCAAGAGGATGATACGGATGAGTCCGAGAATTCTGACTCAGACGCAGAAGAGGAAATAGCTCTTCTTGTCAAATCCTTTGAACGATTCCTTCGGAAAAGTAGAAAAGGATTCAGAAGAGGCTCCTCATCATCCAGAAGGAAGGAACGATCGGAGTCGAGCTCCCAAGAATGCTTCAACTGTGGGAAACCCGGTCATTGGGCCAAGGAATGCAGATCCAAATCAAAAGTGGCCGAGAAAAGTGATAAGGTGACTCCTCACCGTTCCACCTCAGACAATAGCAAGAACAAGAGGAAGGCGTTCGTGACAAAGTACGTCAATGGCTCGGAAGAAGAGGAAGAATCCTCAGATGATGAGCAACTCCTAAGCCGAACGTCTGCCTCATGGCAAATACTGAGGTACCTTCTATCTCTGAGCTCATGAGTCAATTAGAATCTCTTATTAGTGAACGTGATCATGAAAAGAATGAGAGACAAATAATTACTCAAATGTACAAAGATGTGGAAAGTCAGAATAAACGCCTTGAATTTACTATCACTAGACTTGAAAAGGACATAGCTGACTTCAGAGGAAAAGAGGCTTGGTATCATGATCTAAGAGCTAAAAATCATCTGTTAAATACCAACCTAACGGGCCTAAAAGTTATTGTGAAACGACTCGAAAATGAACTGGAACAGGAAAGGGAAATAAATCGTAAGTGGCTAAAATCCGGGGAAATAGCCTCTACCTTTAGGACTGATCCTGACAACATCCGAGTCAAACCTGGCCTAGGTTCAGAACCATCGACTTCCATAGCTCAAGCTACTGAGTGCCCTCCAGATTTCACTCCTAAACTAACCAACTTATATCCTGTTAGCACATCTAAACCGTTGGATGGTTTCATTTCAGGTGGCACCATAGTTTATATTTGTGGAGTTGAGGTCATTCTTCGCACTTCCCGAAGCAGTAGCACCCGTAACTAATGATGAAGGGAAGGCTGCTGCAGTTAAAGCCAAAACTGTAGCACCCAAAAAGAAAGGAAAGGCTAAGGCTGACGCATCTCGGGCCAAGAGCATGTCACCCAAACGCAAAGGATTAGGCCACAGGGAACAGAGTAGAAAGTCTGTAAAATCTAAGAGACCTGTATCCCCTATTTCTACTTCACATTATAGTGTCTGTTCCATCTGTAGGGAAATGGGTCATTATCACTATGAATGTTGGAGTTTATCTAATAACTGGCTTTGTAATCAAATTCAATCCAATAAAGATCAGTTTAAAAAAGGGTTTCTTCGAGCAAAACAAAATCTAAACCTCAAAGGAGTGTCTCTCCCAAGAAAACCCAAATAAAAGAAGCAGTTGAAACTAACAAGTTAAAGTCAACGTGGAGAGCTAAAAGTCCTAGCAAAATCAAATCCGAAGCGTTGACAATATCTGTTGCTCTCTCTAACCGCCCGAAACAAGTTTGGGCACCAAAAGTGTAAACTGTTGTCTTTCAGGAGCATCTCTGGAATGCATTGCCGGATCACTTGAAGTTAAAAATCAATCAAAGCAAGTGGATCCTCGATAATGGATGCTCCGGACATATGACGGGTGATCAGACTCTGCTCGTAGAAGTTAATGAAAAACGAGGTCCATCCGTTTCGTATGGTGACAACAACAAAGGTAAGATTGTCGGGTATGGCACTTTAACTAACGGCTGTGTATCAATCACTAGAGTTGCACTAGTCGAAGGTTTGAAGCATAATTTGCTAAGTGTCAGTAATTTATGTGACAAAGGATTTCTGTTTCCTTTATGTCCAACTCCTGTCAAGAAGAGAAAACTTATCCGGAGATATTAAGTTATCCGGATCAAGAGATGGGGACATATACTCGGTGGTCTTAAGAAATAATTCTTCTGACCCTGTATGCTTCCTCACTAAAGCTTCAGATGAAGATAGTTGGTTATGGCACAAGCGATGCGCACATTTAAACTTTCAGAGCTTTTGGGTGTACTTGCTATATATTGATAAATGGCAAAGAGACCCGGAATAAATTTGAACCAAAATCTGATGATGGGATTTTTGTCGGGTATTCACTACATAGCAAGGCTTATCGGGTCTTCAATAGAAAACTTTTTAAAGTTGAAGAATCTATCCATGTGACCTTTGATGAAACAAATCTTGATTGGTCAAAAGTTGCTTCTTCAAGTTCTAATGTACAGGTTCAAGACAACAACATCGACTATTCAAAGTTTATGACTGTTCCTGTTATACATACTGACCAACCAAGCGGCACCAGAGGAGCACAAAGAAATGATATGGACGATGCTACGGATGACTCGGACTCTAGACTACCGTTTAGCTCCGAACATACTCCTACGGATACCCAAAATTCCGGAGCACCTTCAAGTCCGTCCGGACTAGTTAACACTGACAGAAACAGTGTTGAAGAACCATCTAGTTCAACCGTTCCTTCTAATACGGAAACATCTGGTCCGGAAGAAGCTCAACCAGCAGATATACGTGAACCACCAAATCTGGCAGAGCTTCAAATTATTCACGATCAACCATCACATGCACAGAATTACAGATGGACCCGAAACCATCCCTCAGATCAAGTGATTGGTGATCCTACTGTTGGTGTAAGAACAAGAGCAGCCACCTCAAACATGAGTCTTTACTCGTGTTTTCTATCTCAAATAGAACCAAAGGTGGTAGATGAAGCTCTTCAGGATTCAAATTGGATAGAAGCCATGCAAGAAGAGCTGAATCAATTTAAGAGGAACAATGTGCGGACCTTAGTACCAAGGCCTAAGTCTCAGCAAGTCATTGGAGTTAAATGGGTGTTCCGGAACAAGCTTGATACGGATGGAATAGTAATCCGGAACAAAGCCAGACTGGTAACGAAAGGATATCGTCAAGAAGAAGGAATAGACTATGATGAGACCTTTGCTCCAGTAGCAAGACTTGAGGCAATTCGGATGTTTCTGGCATATGCTTCATATGAAAACTTCATAGTTTATCAAATGGACGTCAAGAGCGCATTCCTGAATGGAGATCTTCAAGAGGAGGTTTACGTAGAACAACCTCCCGGTTTCATTGAACCTAAAGTAGGACATCTGGTCTACAAACTTCGGAAAGCTTTATACGGTTTGAAGCAAGCTCCAAGAGCCTGGTACGACACACTGTCAGAATTCCTACTTGCTCACAACTTCCAAAAAGGGAAGATTGACACCACCTTATTTCTATGAAAAGAGAAAGGACACACTCTAATCGTACAGATATACGTGGATGATATCATTTTCGGTTCAACGAATCCGAAGCTTTGTGAAGAGTTTGCTAAGTTGATGACAGGCAAGTTTGAGATGAGCATGATGGGAGAACTGTCCTACTTCCTTGGAATAGAAGTTAAACAATTGAAGGAAGGAATATTCATTAATTAAGCTAAGTACACACGCGATCTTATTAAGAAGTTTGGTATGAAAGGTTTATCTCCCGTCAAAACTCCCATGCCTGTCAGTGCCAAGTTAGATCCTGATGTGGATGGCATATCAGTAAATGTGACTGACTACAGAGAGATGATAGGATCATTGCTGTATCTTACAGCAAGTCGCTCAGACATTATGTTTGCAACTTGCATCTGTGCACGATATCAGGCGAATCCCAAGGAGTCACATATGCTTCATGCAACTTGCATCTGGAGCTATTAATCATCTCTCTCTCTTTCTATCTCTCTACTGGTACTATCATTATGTTTTATTCTAAGTTTATTATGATTGTAAGAATGATTATAGGGTAAAACTCTCTTTCTAGGGGAGCAATGTAGCCCAATGATTTGTAATACTTCTAGGTTTATAGATTGTGCTTGTTGATTATGAGAAAATCCTATTTTATAGTTAGTTCATCATATTTGAATATAAAATCTGATTGATGCATGATTGGATTATCTCAGCCCTTATATAGGGTGGATTTTGGTGAACTCGGTTTGATGATTGCATGATGGACTGACAGACAAAATTTTTAGCCTCTCTAAAAGAGCTAGCTAATGTCGTTAAATCTCTCTTCAAGATAATAAATTCCCTAAGTTTGCACTAAAAGAATAGCAGCAAGCAAGGGGTCGAACCCACAGGGATTAGCCTAGTTTTCTAGTTCTCAAATCAAAACACCCAATTACTCTTGTTCTATAAAATGTCTTGGCAAAAAGTTTTCTTTTTTAAACTAAAGATCTAATTTTTATTTGGTTTTCTGAATAAACAAAGAAAGTAAACTGATTTTAGGATTAAGATTCAAGGATTAAAAGCATCTAGGGTCACAATTTCACCTCCCTATGTTATCTCTACTGGTTCATGGTATTAGGGTTGTCTGATTGAAAACATGCCAAACATAAGCCAAGGACAACAAATGGTCATTGAGGTCCTTTTAAGAGTTGTATGCCAGAATGGTCATCTAAACACACAAACATGCAAGGCCAATAAATCATACTTGCAAGAGGATAATGATCACACCAATTACAAATAAGTTATGAATCTCACTCCGCCCCAGACTAGATACCAAGGTGTACATCCAAAGATAGAACTTAAGAACAGATTCATAAAACATGCAAAACTCAATCATCCAAACCCAATATTCATAAACACAACAAAGCAACAAGGGGGCTACATTGCTCCCCTAGATTATAAGAACTACTCACGCATGATTACAAGCAAACACAAAGCAGAAAAGCTCAACATCTTCTTCTTAACCACACGCACAGCAAAGCTTCAAATCCAGGCTCCAAAATCCGCGACGGCTGCTGCGACGGCTGCTCTCCTAGGTCAAGGAGCAACCTCCAAGTCGTGGAGCCTCTCTCTCTCTAAAAACGTGTAGGGGATCTAGGCATGCATAGCAGAGGGCGTGGAGCTCTTATTTATAGAGTTTGGATGGGCCTTGAGGTGTGTAACCTAGCCCACTTATCAAAACGGCGTAGTTTTTGATAAGTAACACTCGAAACTTTAAAATCTCTATCTTCCATCCACAATTTGGACATGGGCCTTCAGAAACAAATGATCAGCATGGAAAAACGATAGGATCGGTCCAAAAAGATCTCTGCACGTCAATTTGCACGTGATATGGTGAATTCACGTGCACCTCCAAATCAGCTCAAACTTCTCCCCAAGCTTCCTTGCATCCTGTAGAGGCCTGAGAGGCAAAAATAGGCTTGCACGTGAAATGGGTGAATTCACGTGCAGCTCCAAATCAGCTCCAAATGCTCTGAAATTTCTGTGGTAGGTAGAGGCCATAATTCTAAGCAACTTTTGTTCTTGCACGCCAATTGTTTGAGCCCATCTACTATGTCAAAAGTGAGCTCCAACATCTGCCAAAACAGCCTAAAAGCGCACGTATTTGCAAATAGCATCTTCCTAGGGGTTAGAGCAAATATATATGATATATGAGGCAATAAGGCTCTAATCATGCTCTTAAACATCCTAAATAAACACTAGAATAACGGCATAAAATGCATGTTATCAAATACACCACACTTGAACCATTGCTTGTCCTCAAGCAAAAACATACAAGCATGCAAAAATAAAATAAACACGCAGTCAAACGGAAGAAAAATAAAATAACAATCAAGGAGAATCATGGTTTCCTAAGAATGCAACTCTATCATGATGAAATGGGAATTTAAGCATCAAAATGAGTCATAACTTAGTTCATTTATGTCCATATCCCTAGGTCCAACAACCATGCAATATCTCCACCTAAATTTCAGATATGAGCAAGCAATCCATGATAAAATAGCACTTAGTTTCCCTTTAAGTTCTTACCAAGGATAGCAGCCTCACTCAAATATAATAATTCTCAAGCCCAATACCTATCAATGAACAATGGATGGAAAACTCTATCTCTACACTCGCCATCAGCTATTGATTAAGTACTTGCCAAGCAATCATGAGAGTTCCCTATTGTGCTCATTAAAGAAAACACACTCTCTATTATACTTTATTTGAACTCACACGCTAGACTAAACTCAATAAACTCACACTCTATTCTACTTTATTTGATAAAACAAAACCATGAGCTAAGGGTTGAGCTCAACACTCTCAAAATAAAACACAACTCAGCCAATGTGGCTTCACAAATAAATAATCACACATAAACATCAAGCCAGTGTGGCTTTTATTCTGAATCTTTTTTTTCTTTTTTTCTCTTTTTTTTTTAGTAATAACCTTACAAGGTTGCATTTTATGCTCTCCCTTGATGGATTATTCACTCTTTTTTTTTTACTCACATAACACATAAATAAGACTGATTTTTCTAATGCATACCCCTTGCAAAATGTGATGGGCTTTTTCGAAAATATGCATCACAGCCTTTTCCATTAATATCACACAATAAAGAAAAGAATGCAAAGACAGTCACAATGACTTAGAGGTCTTGCATCCTAACTCCACACACCAAACACCGAGCACTAATAAGTAATCACATGCTTACTTGACTCCTACCATTAAATAACCAATGTTGAATGCAAGAAGAGTATCAAATCAAACTATTACCCAAAAACCATGAATGTCACTCAAGGGCTAAAAAGAAGCTGTTCTCATTTTTCATTTCTTTTTCACTCAACTTTAAGGGTTACTTAGGTCTATCATAGCATTTTATGCTCAGCTAATATTCAAAACTCAGCTCCAAAAACATGGTGATATTATTCAAAAGATAAAGACATGATTAAACCAATTCAGAGCACATTTTAACTACTTTAATACCCTTATCACAACATGATACTAATGTGGCATAAAAATTAAATTTTAAGCCAAAATTGCATACTTAATATCCATGCCTCCACAAGCAAATCATTCAAGCAAACAACTCAAACAATCATGTAACTAAAAACATTTTTTTTTAGAATTAAAAATAAAACATGCAATCACAACATAAAAGACAAGCAAGTGGCTCAAGTCACTCCCCATACACCACACTTAAAATATGCTATGTCCGCATGGCATAAAAGAAGGAGTAGGAAAAACAGTTACCCCCTGGTTTGGCACCTCGTAATAGTAGATGACATTGGCCACCATTCGTCACACCTGAGCCACAAAGTCAGCCGACGTCTCGCCGCGCACTTCCCAATTTTCCTTCCCTTGCAGAATAGCCATCATGTAGTAGCAAGCAAAGATCCCACTGGAGTGATTTTGGTGTGGAAGCCTTTGAAGATGACCTCTCTTTATATAGCGTGCAAAAGGAAAGATGCTCCAATTGGCGTGATACACATGCCCCTAAATTTTCAGAGTGTTCTGACCAAAATAGCCCTTGCACGTGAATTTGTTGAATTGGCGTGCAGGTCAGAATCCTCCCAAACTTTGGTGGTGGGTCCCCCTTGAGCTAGCCAGCAATAGTCCCTTCTGAACGTGAATTGTTTGAAGCTTCTAGGAGGGCTAAAATCGGTATTTTGCAGTTTTGAGCCTCCATATGACAGATAGCGATTCGCGTGCAAGAGTAAATGTGATTCACATGGTTTTCATCTACCATTCCAGAAAGTTACAGCTCAAAAGGAGGTGCACGTGAATTGGGCAATTCACGTGCAAATTCACGTTCAGGCCCAAACTGGCCCAAATTTCTCCAATGAGTTGCTTATGCATTATGGACCATCTTTAAGTTTTGCACGTGAATTGGTTGAGCCCATCTTCAAGCACTTTTGGGCTTCACTTGCTCCTTGCTCCTTGACTTTGACTTTAAAAACAATTCCACAGGTTCAGGACCCAATAATTTGCTCATCCTGCAAATGGTTAGTTAAGAAAGAAGCAAAGTCTCCTGCACAAGGGTTAGCTTGCAAACAAATTTATTGAATAAAACAAATAAAAGAAAATAACATAAAATAAAACATAACAATAAACATTGGGTTGCCTCCCAACCAGCGCTTTATTTAAAGTCTGTAGCTAGACTTCCAATTATGATCATGCAATGGTGAAAGAGAGGGAATCAACTATCTCCCTCTGAGTTGAATCAAAGTATGGCTTCAGTCTGTTGCCATTCACCCAAAATTTCTTGCCATCTACAGCTTGGAGCTCAAAGCTCCCATATGGCTTCTTATCAACTATCACAAAAGGTCTCATCCACTTGGACCTTAATTTTCCAGGAAATAACCTCAACCTTGTGTTAAATAGAAGAACTTTCTGCCCTAAGGTTAAAGGTTCATTGTTGAGTTGCCTATCATGCCATTTCTTAGTTCTTTCTTTGTAAAATTTAGCACTTTCATAGGCATCCAGCCTAAGCTCATCTAACTCAATTAATTGAGTCATCCTAAGCTCCTTGATCTCTTGTGGGTTAAAATTTAACTTCTTCAAGGCCCAATGAGCCTTGTGTTCTAGTTCCACAGGCAAGTGACATGCCTTACCATATAGAATATGGTAAGGTGACATCCCAATGGGAGTTTTGTAAGCTGTCCTATATGCCCATAAGGCTTCATCAAGCCTTTGAGACCAATCTTTCCTATTGGCTCCAACAGTTTTCTTTAAAATGGCCTTAATCTCCCTGTTGGACACTTCTGCTTGTCCATTAGCTTGTGGGTGGTAAGCTAAAGACTTCCTATGAGTGACACCATACTTGTTCAATAATTTGTCAAACAATTTGTTGCAAAAATGACTACCCTCATCACTGATTATAGCCCTTGGTGTCCCAAAACGGCTAAAGATGTTCCTAGTAAGGAAGTGAGTCACAACCCTAGCATCATTCACTCTAGTAGGAATAACTTCTACCCACTTAGACACATAATCTACAGCAAGCAAAATGTATGAAAACCCATCAGAATTGGGGAATGGCCCCATGAAGTCAATGCCCCAAATGTCAAAAATTTCAACTGGAAGGATTCCAGTTAAGGGCATCTCATTTTTCCTAGACAGACCACCTACCCTTTGACATCTATCACACTTTTTGATGTAGACATAGGTGTCTTTCACCATGTGAGGCCAATAAAAGCCACACTGCATGATTTTAACCATAGTTCTCTGCACCCCAAAGTGGCCCCCATAATGTGATGCATGACAATGATGTATTATGTCATCTATTTCCTCCTCAAGGACACACTTTCTAATGATTTGGTCTGGACACCTCCTATAAAGAATTGGGTCTTCCCAAATGTATTTCTTAGCATCCACTACCAATTTCTTTCTCTGGTGGTAGTCTAACTGCTTGGGTATGAACCCAGTGGCTAAATAATTTGCTATGTCAGCAAACCAAGGAAGATGATGCACCTCAAACAACTTCTCATCAGGAAAGTCATCTACAATGGGTAGAGACTTAGGTGCATTCTCCACACGGGAGAGGTGATCAGCCACAGAATTTAGGGGTCCCTTTGTGTCTCTAATTTCAAGGTCAAATTCCTGTAAGAGGAGAACCCACCTAATCAAGCGTGGCTTAGCTTCTTTTTTAGCAAACAAATATTTCAATGCAGCATGATCAGTATAAACAATGACTTTAGACCCCAAAAGGTAGGGTCTAAACTTGTTGCGACCATAAACCACGGCTAAGAACTCTTTCTCGGTGGTGGTATAGTTCTGTTGAGCATCATCTAAGGTCTTACTAGCATAGTAAATGACCCTAAACACCTTTTCTCGCATTTGCCCTAAGACTACCCCCACAGCATAATCACTCGCATCACACATTAGCTCAAAAGGCAGAGCCCAGTCAGGTGTGACTATAATAGGTGCAGTGACTAACTTACCCTTGAGGATGTTAAAAGCTTCTAAGCAATCTGCATTAAATTCAAAGCTTGTGTCTTTTTCTAACAACCTACTCATGGGTTTTGCAATTTTTGAGAAGTCCTTAATGAATCTCCTATAAAAGCCAGCATGGCCAAGGAAACTTCTCACTCCTTTTTCATTGGTTGGAGGTGGCAGAGTCTCAATAGTGGAGATTTTTGCCTTGTCTACCTCCAAACCATGTGCAGACACCTTGTGCCCTAGAACTATCCCCTCAGTTACCATGAAATGGCATTTCTCCCAATTTAGGACTAGTTCCTTCTCCTCATATCACTCTAAGACCACATCTAGATTTTTCAAGCACTGTTGGTAGGAGGAACCAAACACCGAGAAGTCATCCATGAAGACCTCCATGATCTCCTCAACCAAACCCTGAAAAATGGCCATCATACACCTTTGAAAGGTGGCGGGGGGCATTACAAAGCCCAAATGGCATTCTCCTAAATGCAAAAGTGCCAAAAGGGCACGTGAAGGTGGTCTTTTCTTGGTCATCGGGCTTAACCATGATCTGATTATACCCGGAATAGCCATCTAAAAAGCAGTAGTGACTATAGCCAGCTAACCTATCCAACATTTGGTCAATGAAAGGAAGAGGAAAATGATCCTTCCTAGTAGCCTTGTTCAACTTTCTATAGTCAACACACACTCTCCACCCCGTCACTGTGCGAGATGGGATCAATTCATTTTTCTCATTCTTAATCACGGTCATGCCCCCTTTCTTGGGCACAACATGCAATGGACTCACCCACTCACTATCTGAAATAGCATAAATTATACCCGCATTTTTCCATTTTAAAATTTCTTTTCTAACAACTTCTTTCATGGCAGGGTTTAATCTTCTTTGTCTTTCAGCAAGTGGGTTTAAAATCATCATTCATCAAAATTTTATGCATGCAAATCCCTTGGACTAATACCCCTAATGTCTTCAATGTTCCATCCTAGGGCCTTTTTGTGTTTCCTAAGGACTTCTAGCAATTGAGTACACTCCACATCATTCAAATTAGAAGCAACAATGACAGGGAATTGATTTGTAGAGTCTAGAAATTCATACCTTAGGTGTCCAGGCAGCTCCTTCAGTTCTGGAGCTGGAGGCACGTCATCTTCTTTCTCCTCCTCAGCTTGCTCCAAAGAGTTTATAGTTTGCTCATCTTCCTCAGCTGTCAAGTACATCTCTTCATCTTGTTGAGCTTCTATGAGCTGAAGGGCTCCATCATTGGTGGGGGTAATTTCTTCTGCCAATTAGTCTTCCACCAATTCCTCAAGGTCTTCAACCCAAAGACAGTCCTCCTCCTCTTGACCTTGCAAAGCCTTCCCCATGTGGAAAACTAAGGTCTCCTCATTAATTCTCAGAGTTAGCTGCCCTTGAGCAACATCAATCAATGCACAACCCGTTCTGAGAAACGCTCTTCCCAAGAGTAGCTGAACTCCTCTATCTTCTTCCATCTCCAAAACTACAAAGTCCGCTGGAAATATGAAGGAACCCACTTTGACTAACACATCTTTAATTATCCCTTCAGGCCTTCCAGTAGACCGGTCAGCAAACTGCAATGATATGGAAGTGGGCTTCATGCCCTTAAGCCCAAGCTGCTTATACAAAGCAAAGGAAATCAAATTGATGCTGGCCCCTAAATCTCATAGGGCCTGCTGCTGCGGTGCATTGCCAATCACACAAGGGAGATTAAAGCTGCCCGGATCTTTATGCTTGATGGGCAAACTTTGCTGAACAACACTGCTCACCTCGTTAGTGACTGCCACCGTCTCATGATCCCCGTATTTCCTCTTCTTCGTCACAAAATCTTTGATGTATTTTCTGTACCTAGGCATCTGCTCCAAGATTTCTACAAATGGAATGTTAATTTCAAGCTTCTTAAACAAACTCAGAAAGCGCTCATACTCTTCCTCAACCCTCTGGTTCCTCAGCCACTGAGGAAATGGCATAGTAGGCCTGAGCTCTTGCCTCTGTTCTTCAGCTATTTTGTCTTGACTCAGCTGCTGGTCCTTCTTTTCTTGCACTCTTTCTTCATCTTTATCTGATTTTCCTTGGTCATCAGCTTCCAAGGGTCTGCTCTGTTCGTCTGGAATTTCCTTCTTCTTAGGCTCTTCAGCTTCTTTCAGTGCCTTCCCGCTTCTTAGAGTAATAGCCTTGCAACTCTCCTTGGGGTTCACCTCAGTGTCACTTGGAAAAGATTTAGCTGAGACTCCTTGATTTACATTTTGGGCCAAACTCACAAGCAGCTTTTCTATATTCTTCATTGAAGATTCCATGGTGACTACCCTTTCCTCCAAATTATCCTCTCTTTTGGTTGGCTTATCCACCGCTTCGATATACCCTTCCTCTTTCTTTGATAAGGTCTGGAGGTCGTTCTGCTCGAATCCTGGAGGTGGGTGTAAATAATTATCCGTAGCATACGGATTCTGCTTCATCCCTAGGGGCACATATTTGTACTGAAATGAGGTATCTCCCCCTCGGTTCTGGTTTCGCTGAAATGGCTGAGACTGCTGCTGGTTCTGGTTGTACCCTTGTTGTTGTTGTTGTTGAGGATAAAACTGCTGCTTCTGGTATATGCCTTTTCCTCCAACATAATTTGCTTCTTCAGCTCCACTCCAGCCCCTGTTCATTCTTGGTAAACCTTGTTGTGATCCTTCAACTTTAAGAGCCAATACTTCCATGGCTTTCACTAGAGCTTGAATCTGTGCTTGCACATCATTGAAAGAATTATCAACTGAAGCTATCTTCTCCCTTGGCTTTGAAGTACGCACATTAGACCACTGCCAATCAGCTAATGACAGCCTCTCCAAGAGCTCTGCAGTGCGTCAGGCTCTAAATTCATCAAGCATCCTCATCCAGTGCATTCACCTTGTCTTGTGAGTGGGCCCGAAGACCTGTATAGAAAGATTCAATTTGAATCCACTTGGGTCTTCCATGATCAGGGCATCTTCTCACTAAGTCTTTGAAACGCTCCCAAGCTTCATGAAGAGTCTCCATCTCATCTTGCCTGAATCTGCTAATCTCTCCTCTGAGCTGCATCACCTTGGAAGGAGGGAAGTACTTTGACATGAACTTGGTCTGCATCTCCTCCCAAGTGTTGATTGAACCTGCTGGCAGACTGTTGAACCAGCCAAGAGCTCTTTCCCTTAAAGAGAAAGGGAAAAGCCTTAGCTTTATTGCCTCCTCCGATACATTGTTGATCTTTATGGTGTTGCACATTTGGTAGAACCTCATCAAATGCTGGTGTGGATCATCCACAGCTGTTCCTCCAAACGCGTTGTTGCTCACCATGTTGATCAACGCCGGCTTCAGCTCGAAGCTATTCGCTTGGACTCTTGTCTGCCGAATCCCAGAATAATGGTCTGACATCATCGGCCTCGCATAATCTAAGAAGGTTCTGGGCATAAACCTATTACCCTCTTCTTCTGGATATTGGCCATTGTAATTGGCCCCTCCTTGCGGTGCACCACCATCAGGTCCGAGATCTGCCATCGGGTCGCCTACGGATTGCTCCAAGCCTTGCAATGCTTCTTGACCTCACGTCTTCGCTTCCCTAGCTGCTCTACGCTGAGCTCTGAACAACCTTTCAGGTTCCCGAGTAAATTGTATATTCTCCTCTCTTTGCATGCACAACTAGGAATCCTTGATGTATGTTCCTGTAAAACAACAAGAACACACCCAGCAGCTCCGAACAATGCAAAATAAACAAATAAAGAACACAAAATAACAGAAAATAAAAGACAAAATAAACACCAAGATCATAATTCAAACAATTTCACTCAATGTTGATTTTAAAAACTAGTTAACCGTTGAATCCCCGGCAACGGCGCCAATTTGACAGACAGAATTTTTAGCCTCTCTAAAAGAGCTAGCTAATGTCGTTAAATCTCTCTTCAAGATAATAAATTCCCTAAGTTTGCACTAAAAGAATAGCGACAAGCAAGGGGTCGAACCCACAGGATTAGCCTAGTTTTCTAGTTCTCAAATCAAAACACCCAATTACTCTTGTTCTATAAAATGTCTTGGCAAAAAGTTTTCTTTTTTAAACTAAAGATCTAATTTTTATTTGGTTTTTGAATAAACAAAGAAAGTAAACTGATTTTAGGATTAAGATTCAAGGATTAAAAGCATCTAGGGTCACAATTTCACCTCCCTATGTTATCTCTCTTGGTTCATGGTATTAAGGTTGTCCCGATTGAAAACATGCTAAACATAAGCCAAGGACAACAAATGGTCATTGAGGTCCTTTTAAGAGTTGTATGCCAGAATGGTCATCTAAACACACAAACATGCAAAGCCAATAAATCATATTTGCAAAAGGATAATGATCACACCAATTACAAATAAGTTATGAATCTCAATCCGCCTGGACTAGGGCTAAGAATACCAAGGTGTACATCCAAAGATAGAACTTAAGAACAGATTCATAAAACATGCAAAACTCAATCATCCAAACCCAATATTCATAAACACAACAAAGCAACAAGGGGGTTACATTGCTCCCCTAGATTATAAGAACTACTCACGCATGATTACAAGCAAACACAAAGCAGAAAAGCTCAACATCTTCTTCTTAACCACGCGCACAGCAAAGCTTCAAATCCAGGCTCCAAAATCCGCGACGGCTGCTGCGACAACTGCTCTCCTAGGTCAAGGAGAAACCTCCAAGTCGTGGAGCCTCTCTCTCTCTAAAAACGTGTAGGGGGTCTAGGCATGCATAGCAGAGGGCGTGGAGCTCTTATTTATAGAGTTTGGATGGGCCTTGAGGTGTGTAACCTAGCCCACTTATCAAAACGGCGTAGTTTTGATAAATAACACTCGAAACTTTAAAATCTCTATCTTCCATCCACAATTTGGACACGGGCCTTCAGAAACAAATGATCAGCATGGAAAAACGATAGGATCGGTCCAAAAAGATCTCTGCACGTCAATTTGCATGTGATATGGTGAATTCACGTGCACCTCCAAATCAGCTCAAACTTCTCCCCAAGTTTCCCTGCATCCTGTAGAGGCCTGAAAGGCAAAAATAGGCTTGCACATGAAATGGGTGAATTCATGTGCAACTCCAAATCAGCTCCAAATGCTCTGAAATTTCTGTGGTAGGTAGAGGCCATAATTCTAAGCAACTTTTGTTCTTGCATGCCAATTGTTTGAGGCCATCTACTATGTCAAAAGTGAGCTCCAAAATCTGCCAAAACAGCTTAAAAGCGCATGTATTTGCAAATAGCATCTTCCTAGGGGTTAGAGCAAATATATATGATATATGAGGCAATAAGGCTCTAATCATGCTTTAAACATCCTAAATAAATAGTAGAATAATGGCATAAAATGCACGTTATCATGGACCAAATCTGTAATTGTTAGATTGGTTGTTTTCCTTTGTTATCTTTTATTCTCATGGACGAAATGGAATAAAAGGCTTAAACCTCTCTTAGCATGGAACAAGTGTAAAATTGGTGGGTAATGATCAATGTGAAAATGGAATTAATTAAATTGTTTAACAACAAATACCTGAACCAAAATATTATAGGACATTGGGTGGTGAACTTGTGACCCTAGAACTTTTTAACTTGCTATTTATCTCCAAATTGTGCTAAAGGTTCAACAGAATCAATTGCATGTTTTGTATTTAGAACTTAATCCAAAATAAAATCGTTTGCTCAGACATAAATTAAAACTTGTTAGCTTAGTGCTTGCTACTTGACAGCATTAGCTACCTCCCTATGGATTTGACAACCGGAGTTTAAATACTTCACTTATTACTTGACCAGTGCACTTGCTACAAAACCCTCAACATAATATTTTTAGGTCATTGAACATTCCAAGAATGTGAAGAAATCTAATGCAATTGTCATTTCTATGAGTGAACGGGTGCCCCGCATGAAAGAAGAAAAGCTTGTGAAACCAACCATCAAGGCCAAGTCTGTGCTGAAGAAGATCCCAGATGTACATAAGCTGAGCAACACTAGCTTTCAGGGTCACTGCTACTACTATGCAGTGTGGGCTCACATGGTAAGATTTTGTTGGTGGAGGTATCTGGTACAAGCTTCCAGAATAGGGATGAAGACAGCTAGAAGGAGCTTGTATCATGCGAAGAGAAAGAGACCAGTTAGAAATTTCTGCACTTACTGTCAGAAACGAGGTCATGAAGCAACTTCATGCTAGTGGAAGCCTGTAATGACCCGTGTTTAGGGATGTGAGGAGTTAGTCATAGTTATGCCTTTTGAGTGGCAATTGTCAAGTTTTTGGGAGATTTCTTCTCATACACATCAGCTAGAACACTTTGTATATTGATGAAGAAGCATGAGACAAGAGATAAGCTCAAGAGGGAGCATTTAGAGGTTTGTTATGTGCAATGATGTTTTTGCATGGGAGCCTTCCAATAAAAGTTTTAAAGCTAGTGGCAAAATCCAAGGCCATTTGGAGGTTGCACGTGACAATGGCCTTTGTCACATGCAGCCATATTTTTGCACCGTCTCCTTCGTTTTGTTATGCTGATAATCTTTTTTCTAAAGGACCATGTTTGAATTATGGGTGTTTTGTCCTATGTGGAAGTGGGAAGGTTAGAACATGTTTCACTTATCAAAACTACATCGTTTTGATAAGTGTTGTGATATTTGAAAGGAGATCTCATTTCTTTTTTTTTAGGGTTCTTTATTTTTGTCATCTATCGCAGAGAGAGAGAGAGAGAGAGAGAGAGAGAGAGAGAGAGAGAGAGAGAGCCCTCTCTTGATCATTGTCGTTGTGTCTGTGTGGGTGGACGGCGTCTAGCGTGAGAGGAAGAGCAAGGAGGATCTTTCCAAAGTAGTGATTCTGTTCTTTCCTGAACCTATTCTTGGGTTAGGTCTTACGGTAGATGATTTGTATATTGTTTGTGTTTATATATATATATATATATATATATATGTAAATTCATATAGGTGTGATCTCCTATATGAATGTTGGCCTTCAATAGCAAGTTATGTTTGGGTATGATGATGAGTCTGGGGTCTAGGGATTTTTGGGTTTATTCGTGTGGCAGCGGACCCTGGAGGCTGTTGGGGTGTTTATGCAATTCGTTCAGCGGTTGAGTTCGTTAGGGTTGGTTCCCCGGTAGGGCCTCGTGGGGAAACCTTGGGATTTTTGGGGGGATTCATGTTTGAGAACATAATAAGTGGATATGATAATAATGGTTTGGGTGATGGTTATTGAATACATATGTTATTTGATGTAATGTGAATGTATTTTATTGTGTTGTGCTTGTTAATGCGCTATATAGGACTGTGGAGCCTGTGTGGTTGTGGTTATGATAGTCTGTGTGGCTGTGGAGCCAGTGTGGTTAGGGTTGTGGTAGCCTGTGTGGCTGTGGAGCCTGTGTGGCTGTGGAAATGGTTGTACGTGCCTTTGTGGTTTGTTTGTGTGTTGACATATTTATAAATATTGATTATAACCTATTTATATATTATTGCCACGACACTGCATTTGCGCACATCGTCATGTAGATGCTAGGAGCATGGGATGGGTTGGGGAGACACGATCCCTATTAAGCTGTAGTTTCTCACCCCTCCTATTGTGATTTGTTTTCCTTTCAGGAACCTATAGACGTTAAGTGGCAACACCAAGGTGGAAGACTGAGTTATCTATTGTGTTTTGTTTTATATTATTTTGTGGAACCATTGTAACCCCAATGGGGAAATGATGTAAATGACATTTGAGTTTAATAAAGATATATGATTATGTCCTTGAATATCTAATTATGGAAGTGTGTGATGTCCTGTGTGGAATTGTATCCTAACCCCTTATCCACCGTGTGGGTAAAGGGGAGTCATGAACCGGTTTCCTCGGGTTGGAAATTCGGGGCGTGACAAAACCAAAGCCCATTTCCATGAACAACAAGTTTGTTATACTTGCAGATTTGGAAGTTTGTGACAAGTGTGGCACTGAACATCACAGTTCTGGAAAAGTGCTTACTCCCGAGCATAATAAGTAGAAGAATACTGTGAAAGTTCAAGAGAAAAGGAAAGAGAAAGCATCTCGGAAGACTGTAAAGCCTACACCTCAGGGGGAGTGCTTCAAGTCTAAAGTAAAACAGGAAGAGCGCTTCAAATCTAAAGTAAAACAAGTCTATGTTGCTAAGGGAAAAGAAGTGGCTCATATTGCTGAGATTGCATTGAAAGCAGACATCAAGGACAGACAGTGGATTCTTGATAGCAGCTGCTCAGGTCACATGACTGGTGATCTGAAGAAACTGTCAAATGTGAACAAAGATAAGTCTGGCAAGGTAAGATTTGGCAATAATAGCTCTTTGAAGATCAAGGGTTTAGGATATGCCAAATAGGGAAAGAGTAAAGTAAAGGATGTTCGACATGTTGAAGGATTGAAGTACAATCTAGCATCCGTCAGTCAGCTGTGTGATGCAGGTCATGAAGTAACCTTTACTAAAACTGGCTGCAAGTGAAGAGAGAATGGCAACACAATAGCAGCTGGAAGAAGGACAGATGGGGGCTTGTATTTAATTAATGAAAATAAGACCCATAACTATCATATAACAAAGACAGAAGAGAATGAACTCTGGCATAGAAGACTAGACATCTAAATCAGAAGAATATGAGAAGACTTGTTAATTGCAAGGCTATCAGAGATATCTCAGATATTAAAAGAGATAGAGAGCATATCTGCTCAGCATGCTCACATGGAAAGTAGACCAGATTTCATTACAAAGTAAAGGAGTATAGTTCAAAAGCCGCTCTAGACATTGTGCATACTGACTTATGCGGACCTATGAGGAACAAAGGACTTAATGGTGAGAGATATTTCATCCTGTTTGTGGATGATTTCACTAGGAGGACCGGTATTATGTATTTAAAGCACAAGACAGAAGCTCTGGACTGCTTCAACAAGTACAGAAGAATGGCTGAGAATGACTGTGGTCGAAGGATTAAAATTTTAAGATCTGATCAGGGTACGGAGTTTACAAATGAGGCCTTTGAAAGGTATTTAGATAAACATGGGATTCAGCATCAACAATCAGCAGCAAGAACTCCACAACAAAATGGAATTGTTGAAAGAAAGAACAGCGTTGTCATCGAAATGGGCAGAACCTTATTGCTGAAAGCTAATCTTCATGCAAGGTTTGGATAGAGTCTGCAACAAGAACAACAGTACACCTCCTGAATAGAGTAACTCTAAGACCAAAGACAGACTACACACCCTATGAATTATGGTGTGGGAAGAAGTCAATAGCCAAGTACTTCAAGATATTTGGAAGTCCTTGTTTTGTCAAGATAAAGGAACAAGGAAGAGGAAAGTTTCATGCCAGATCTGAGGAAGAAACTTTTGTTGGATACTCATATCAGACAAAGGGATATAGAGTATTTCTTCCAAGGATTAGAAAAGTCATAACTTCAAATGAAGTTAAGGTCAATGAGAACTGAAAGAAGGATGTATTTGAGGATGAGAATCCAGACTTTAAAATAGAAGAACCTTAGGCAGAAGAAAAGTCTGAGCATGAAAAAGAAAAGAAGAATGAGGACACAGACTCAAAGAAGTCTGATGAGGAAGAGAAGGGAGAGTCCAATCCTGGAGAAGACTCAAACAAGAAAACCAGAAGGACATGGTCCAGTGTACATGACAAGGATCAGATACTTTGTGATCCCAAAGCAGGTGTAACTACCAGAATAAAATTTACTAGAGTTACTGCATTGCTTTCACAAGTTGAACCAAAGTCATTTGGGGAGGCAGTAGAGGATGAAGCTTGGATCACAGCAATGAATGAGGAGTTGGATCAAATTGAAAACAATAAGACATGGGAGTTGGTTCCTAGACCCGATGTAATGACCCGCATTTTGCGGTATGTAAGAAGTTAATCGCAGATGCCTTGTGAGTGGAAATTGTTGGGTTTTAGGGAGTTTTCTTCCCACACACTTTAGCTAAAACACCTTGAATGTTGATACACAAATTTGAGGTAAGATCTGAGCCCAAGAGGGGACTTTTGGGAGGTGCACGTGACAATGCACGTCATATGGGGATATGGCGTGCAAGGGGATTTTGGTTTGCCTGTCTTCTACATGATCCTAGGAGGCTTGGGGTAGAATTTCATAGCTTTTGGAGGTGCATGTCATATGGGGATATGACGTGCAACCATGTTTTTGCACCATCACCTTGGTTTTGGGATTCTAATAATCTTTTCCCAAAGGGCCATGTTGGAATTATGAGTATTTTGTCTTGTATGGATGCGGGAAGGTTATAGCTTGTGCAATCAAAACTACGTCGTTTTGATGCTGGGTTTCACTTAATCAAAACTACGTCGTTTTGATAGGGAGGTGTCTATATAAGGATGAGGAGCCTTTTGTTTTAGGTTTAGGGTTTATCAGCCCGGATCGCTGCCGTGGTGGTTCGTGTGGGTGGACGGTGTCTAGCGTGGAGGCAAGAACAGAAGGATACTTGCAAGGTAGGGATTCTGTTCTTCCTAATCCTTCTCTGTCCTAGGATATTTGTGGTCTATACATGCTTATATATATGTAAATCATATAGGTGTGATCTCCTATATGGACGTTGGCCTTCAATGGCATATTGGTTGTGATTCTGATGTTTGGGATTGGGCTGGAAATCGTTGGGTTATCTATGCCTATTATGTGTTTGATAGTATGCCTGGTTGGCTATGCCCATTTTGTGTTTGATAATATACCTGTGTGACTGATGTATGTTGCGTGTTTGGTTTTAAGCCTGTGTGGCTGGTGTATGTTGTTTGTAACTGACTATGTTGGCCTGTGTGAATCTTGTTTGAGAATTGTTGAGGAGTTAATTTATAACCTGAGTTTTGAGAACTAGAATGTGTTGAGAATGCTGAGTTGTAATCATATGTTTGAGATATGCTTGTTGAGTTGCACTCCGAGTTGTATTGAGTTGAGATGTGTTCTTGAGTTGTCTTGCTTGAAACTGATTGAATTGTTGATTGAGATTGAATACCCAAATACATGTGGGTTGAGCTGAGTTATGGGCCAGGCACAATAACTGGACCCCTTTGAGATTTGGCCAGGACTGCGGTCCTGAGTCTCGGTGTAGCACTCATGACGGTGGGCTAAGGTTGCACCCCTTCTTGAGGGTAGGTATGGCGTCCGAGGAGGTGATGGCCATATCTGACTCGGGGTGGAAAATGTTGCATTGGTGACCATGCAACATTCGCCTGGATGTGGTATGTCATGTCGCTGTGGTGGCGGGGTGTCCTCTGCCCTCCAGTGTGGGCTCAGGTAAATGGTGTGTTACTGGGTGATGTTTGCTACTTTAGCTTTAGGTACTACACGAGCACAAGCATACACTTGTCATGCATATTGTAGAGTGGGACGGGTCTGGGGAGACTGGAACCCTACTGAGCTATGGTTTGCTCACCCTTCCTATAAACTGTTCTTTTGCAGGGTCTAGCAGGCGGTAGGTGAAAGAGTTGTGGTGGTAGGCCACTGAGGCTGAAGACTATGTTAGTTTCATTGTTCTTTTTGTGGATTTTGTTTTTTTGGTTTGGATTATTTGTAAAAAGAGTACATTTTGGTTTGATGGGAGTTTTTCCCCAATTGAGTTGTAATGAACTTTGAGCCCTTTTGAAATGTAATAAATTGAGATGTAGTTATTGTTTGAATTGTGGTTGTATGCATGGTTTGGGAGCAGGAGCATGCCCCGTGGCATGTTAGCCTGGTTGTACAAGTTTGGGACAGCACCCGTGTCATAAGTCCTTTTTAGGTGCTTGGACCAACCCCTTGACCCTTCGGGTGCAGGCATGGATAGTCACTGCCCATTTCCAAGTGAAAGGAAATTGGGGCGTGACAATATGGTATCAGAGCATGGTCTAGTTGGCCTAGGGTAGTGGGCGGATCTGGTTATCTTGAGTCCTTTGGAGGAGCCTGGAGGGACATGCCTGATCAACATGGTCCTCTTTGGGCCTTTAAGGTGTACTTGGGGTAGTCCAGACCTGAGGTAGGATTTGCATGCATTAGCATTAGGGCACTAGTTGCATTTGTTGTTTATGCCTGTGATAAGGAAAGCATGAATAACGTGATAAAGTGTTAATCTGTGCAACTCTGATATTTTGAGATGACTTGAGCGTGACTACAAAGAAAAGAACGTGTGGTATGAAATTTTTGTACTAGTGGACTTGTGCAATGTGAACAAACTAAATAGTGATAATACTGTTGATATTCGGAAAATGACTAGGTGAGATATGTGAATGCTTAAGTGTGTGCCTTTGTATGGTATTGTGTGGAAGAAGCGATGTAGTGTTTGAAACGATGAGATATTCACTTGAGTATAAATGATGTGTGGAATGTAAAGGTGTGAACTTGTATAATCTGTGAAATGTGAATTTGTGAATCTGTGTGTTGATAATGCGTGTTTTGAGATTAATTATAGCTCAAAACGCCTAGTCGGTAGTGATATTGAGATCGTTGAGTGTTAACCTGGAGCGCTACCTCCTCGTGTACCCAACCTCTGAAAAAAACTATGACCCATTCGACAGAAGAGCCCGCCACCCAGACTGGGCAAGTGGGAGAGCTACAGGCCGCAAGTAGCGATCTAAACATGGCAGAGGTGGGCATTTTAGGCCTGATTATGCCAGAATTGAGGGATGAAGGTTCGATAACTAATTAAGAGCGAGGCACGCCAAGAGCTGTCAACCCACATCATTTGGGGGAATTTGAATGAAGATCAACTGAAGCATTATTGTCCTAATCAGTAGAAAGGACCAAAGAGGCAGAGGGGGCAGTCAGAGGATGGCCACAAGTTTTGAAACGGGGTTCAACCCCCAACAATACCATGTGAGACCAGTTTCCCAAAGGGTTGTTCTTGTTGTGGACAACCAGGACATTGGAAAAGAGGGTGTAGTAGGGAGTATTACTAGTGTCGCATCTGTGAAAAAAATAGGACATCTCCAGACAGTCTGTTTTGGTAAAGCAAGGCAGGGTGCTAGAGGACTGGCGCTGCGAGCAAGGCATGGGGCCGAGGACTTCCTAGGGAGGACAGTAGGAGAGCATGCCAGAACTTTCCTTATTCAAGGGTACGATTTCAATTCTCATGTGTTAAGACTTCTATTTTATTGGTGGTATCATGCTCCTCTAAAGATAATGATCGGTTGAGTCTCGTACTAGCTTAGGTAAGGATGGGTGAACCTTTGATTGCTAAGTTTCTAGCGCTCTAATTAAGACACTTGTGATAGAGGGGTATTCTCGTTGGGAAGGCTCTTAAGCCACAGCTTTCTGTTAGGTGAAGCTTAAGAGATCGTTTAAGTTAGCATTTCAAATAGAAGTGGTTGGTGACCTGTTGGAAAAAAAAAGGGGTAAAATGAATATTTATATTTAGATTGGCTAGCTAGTAGAGCTTGAGGCGTGAAAGGATGGCTTGTGGGTTATTATGTGCCCCACTTTGGCTACCTTGAGTAATAGAAATATGTTCTTATGTGAATAGATGTACGTGTTAGAGTACTACTTGGAAAGGGTATTCCTATGGCTACCTTTCCAAGCATTGGGGTTGAAGGAGAACATCGCAGTTAGTATAGCTCACTCCTTGAGCCCTTGGGTCCTTGAGGTGTTGACTTGTTGGATAGAGTGATCATTGCAAGCTCTTGTTAGTGATTATATAGGCGTCCTGGGTTCTCTGATGGCCAAGCAGTAGCCATGTGTCGTGCTTGTGGTGTGTCGAAAAAAACCGAGTAGAGTAAAGAAGGATATGTTGTGAAACCAGTTTGCGCATGTACGAAATGTGCGGTGTTCCAGAACTGAACTATCGGCTATGAGTGGGTTTTAAGGGTAGTGCTCGGTGTATCCAATTAGCAAAAAGAGGTAAGTACGTAAGATTTGGCAGGCCTTGATCGGGCTTTTTACCCACAACTGGAAAACATTGAGGGTGTACTTTTGCATGATAGGGCCATTCCTTTGGTTCGTATCTTGTGGGAAGTAGGCTTAGAGGAGGAGAGAAGGTGTAAGGCTGGTACGTTCTACTCGTCAGGTGTCTTGTGTTCCGTTGCTTGTGTTGCAAATGTGCTGGAAATATGGTATTGTGTTTATGTATTGCATTCGTGGTAAAGGTATATAACGGAGTTAGTACATGTGGGTGTTGTGACATGTGCGTAGAGAAGGATGAGGTGTAGTGTATTAGCATATTAAATGTGGTGTGAGGATGAAGAAGAGTGTTCTATGTGATGTTGTTTATGTTATCCCTTGTCTGGTGCGATGGCCGGCTAAGCTAAATATTAAAGTGTTGTTGCGCTGGCAAAAGGTTGTTTGATGCCTAGAGTTGAGTCAGTTGTGATAGTTTTGCTTGGACGGGGTGTTAGTGCTACTCCTTGGGGAGAGATTTATTTCGGGCAGATGTCACAAAGGTGTATGTTTTAGAGCAGTGGTGGTAGACGGATGACCTCCATCTGTTCTCCTTGAAAACCTTTCATGTGCAGTATAACAGGGTAAGTGAGATGGTTCACGCCATCAAGGTGTTGGGGTGTTTGGGAGTAACGTGGAAGTCTCGAATCAGGAGTTTGCATGTCTTGTTTTCTATGCCTACCCGGAGGAATTGTAATGACCACATTAAACTGAGGTTAGAGCCTGAGTATTTCTTGGTCCATTTGAGTGTTTTGTTGGTGTGTTGGAATAGAACGTGATGGTTGGTATGGCGGAGATGGTGGGCCATGAGGTGGAGTTTGTCCTGGAGGCGAGGGATCCCCGTGCGACTTGTGGGTGGTGACACAGGAGATTCCGTTGTTGTCATGTTGTAAGGCGAGTTTCCATGGTGGAGAGAACTATGTTGTTTGTAACTACCCAGCGTCAGAGGATTCCTATCGCTGGAGTGTCTGCCGACTCGGTAAGGCATTATCTCATGGGCTGTATTGTAAGCCTCAGTTAGTGTGCACGCTGAGTGGGACCTTGGTGGATTCCTATTTGACCGTGCTCAAGGATGCTAGTGCGACGTGTCCAAGAGGTGTGGCATTCTGATGCATGGAATTCTTTAGTAGATTCTCCAAGTCGGCGACTGGTGCTAACCCGAGGGTCGATTTTGGTCTTGTCGTGGTTGTGTATGGTACTGAATTTGTCATCCCTAGACTCCATTGGGGGTCATGTTAACTGTAACCCAATGGAAACTTCATCCTAGTATAGTTGTGTCCTGGATTGTAAGCTGTGGAGAGCCATCATTGGTGTTGGTTGGGTTTTAATGTGTCTTGCTAGCGGATGTATTCCTCAGATCCCTAAGCCTGTTCTGCGTTAGCGTGAGGGGCTTCAGCTGTGATGCTGGTGCTGTTGTGGTGACATCCCTATGTAGGACTGTGATTGTGGTTTACATCATGCTCTTATCCCGTTTGTTTGTATTTCATTGTGACCTCATGGTGCTTGCTGTAAGGGTGAGGTCTACATCTGGGGTGTGGTTGCGTGGTAAATTGTTGGTGTCCGTTGCATCAAATCTTAGTGGTGGGTTACTATTGGGGTACCTTTAATTGGGGAGTGTTGGTTCTATTGTGATGCGCGTAGGCTGATGGTGTTGGCCTTGTTCGGTTGTCGGGGTCTTAGCGAATCGTTGGGAGGTTTCTCGACCTCACTTTTGTCAGACTTGCTCACATGGGTTGTTGGCAGTGCGCTACTTAACCACGCTCTAGTTCTTGATATGCTCATGAGTGTTACTTTAGTGTTGGCTAAATGGAGGTACTCATTTGGAGAATACTAACAATGTTAGTATTCGTTAATGCATTATGTGTTGCTTTGATCTCATTGTGGTGTTTGCAATTTGGTTTCTCTTTTCGAGGACGAAAAGTCCAAAGGTGGGAAGGTTGTGAGGGAACTTCCAACGGATGCGTTTGTATGGTGTTGGCGAATGGGCAATGGAACGTCAAATGTGCAGTAGTGTTTGTGCTGTGAGTTGATCTGTGACCTATGTGATTTGTTAAACGTGTTGGGGATGGGAGTATATGTCTCACAATGTTGTGCCATGTGCATACTTGTGACACGTGTTATGTGTGTTTTTGTGTGATATCTTCAGTCGCAGGTATGTGGATGGTTGTGGGCAAGGTGCATCAGCTTGTGCGTTATGGAAGGTGTGTTGTCTTTTCGAGGACGGCACGTCCTGCGAAGGAGACATGGGAACGTGAGTCCGTGATGTGTGAGCAACACCCAGAGTTGTTCGAGGACAAACAATCCTAAGGGCGTGAAGTGGCTGTTGGCCAAGGGCTAGTGATGTGCTTTGTATGTTGTATTGTATTTGTATTTGTATTTGTTTTGTCCTTTAGACATGTATGTATTGAGATATGTTTTGAGACTTGTATCTGTGATATGCGAATATGCGGTATATGCATTGTAATGCATGTGGTTATGGATTGTGGTGGTGCTTTGTTATGTGCTGTGCGCGGTGTACGACCCATTTGGGTGTTGTGGCTTGCCGTTTGGCAAATGGGTAGCTTGTATTTATTACTCCTTGCATGTTTCTTTTCGAGGACGAAAAGTCTTAAGGGGGAGAGGATGTAATGACCCGCATTTTGCAGTATGTAAGAAGTTAATCACAAATGCCTTGTGAGTGGAAATTGTTGGGTTTTAGGGTGTTTTCTTCCCACACACTTTAGCTAAAACACGTTGAATGTTGATGCACGAGTTTGAGGTAAGATATGAGCCCAAGAGGGGACTTTTGGGAGGTGCACATGACAATGCACGTCATATGGGGATATGTCGTGCAAGGGGATTTTGGTTTGCCTGTCTTCTACATGATCCTAGGAGCCTTGGGGTATAATTTCACAGCTTTTGGAGGTGCACGTCATATGGGGATATGACATGCATTATGGGGTGCAGCCATGTCTTTGCACCATCACCTTGGTTTTGTGATTCTAATAATCTTTTCCCAAAAGACCATGTTAGAATTATGAGTATTTTGTCTTGTATGGATGCAGGAAGGTTGTAGCTTGTGCGATCAAAACTACGCCGTTTTGATACTGGGTTTCACTTAATCAAAACTACGTCGTTTTGATTATGGGTTTCACTTAATCAAAACTACGTCGTTTTGATAGTGACGTGTCTATATAAGGATGAGGAGCCCTTTTGTTTTAGGTTTAGGGTTTGTCAGCCGCCGCAGCCACAGAGAGAGAGAGAGAGAGAGAGAGGAGATCTGGATCGCTGCCGTGGTGGTTCGCGTGGGTGGACGGTGTCTAGCGTGGAGGCAAGAACAAAAGGACACTTGCAAGGTAGGGATTCTGTTCTTCCTAATCCTTCTCTGTCCTAGGATATTTGTGGTCTATACATGCTTATATATATGTAAATTCATATAGGTGTGATCTCCTATATGGATGTTGGCCTTCAATGGCATATTGGTTGTGATTCTGATGTTTGGGATTGGGCTGGAAATCGTTGGGTTGTCTATGCCTATTATGTGTTTGATAGTATGCCTGGCTGGCTATGCCCATTTTGTGTTTGATAATATACCTGTGTGACTGATGTATGTTACGTGTTTGGTTTTAAGCCTGTGTGGCTGGTGTATGTTGTCTGTAACTGACTATGTTGGCCTGTGTGAATCTTGTTTGAGAATTGTTGAGGAGTTAATTTATAACCTGAGTTTTGAGAAATGGAATGTGTTGAGAATGCTGAGTTGTAATCATATGTTTGAGATATGCTTGTTGAGTTGCGCTACTGAGTTGTATTGAGTTGAGATGTGTTGCTGAGTTGTACTGCTGAAACTGATTGAATTGTTGATTGAGATTGATTACCCAAATACATGTGGGTTGAGCCGAGTTATGGCCCAGGCACAATAACTGGACCCCTTTGAGATTTGGCCAGGACTGCGGTCCTGAGTCTCGGTGTAGCACTCACGACGGTGGGCTAAGTCTGCACCCCTTCCTGAGGGTAGGTATGGCGTTCGAGGAGGTGATGGCCATATCTGACTCGGGTGGAAAATGTTGCATTGGTGACCATGCAACATTCGCCTGGATGTGGTATGTCATGTCGCCGTGGTGGCGGGGTGTCCTCTGCCCTCCAGTGTGGGCTCAAGTAAATGGTGTGTTACTAGGTGATGTTTGCTACTTTAGCTTTAGGCACTACACGAGCACAAGCATACACTTGTCATGCATATTGTAGAGTGGGACGAGTTTGGGGAGACTGGAACCCTACTGAGGTATGGTTTGCTCACCCCTCCTATAAACTGTTCTTTTGTAGGGTCCAACAGGCGGTAGGTGAAAGAGTTGTGGTGGTAGGCCACTGAGGCTGAAGACTATGTTAGTTTCATTGTTCTTTTTGTGGATTTTGTTTTTTCGGTTTGGATTATTTGTAAAAAGAGTACACTTTGGTTTGATGGGAGTTTTTCCCCAATTGAGTTGTAATGAACTTTGAGCCCTTTTGAAATGTAATAAATTGAGATGTAGTTATTGTTTGAATTGTGGTTGTATGCATGGTTTGGGAGTAGGAGCATGCCCCGTGGCATGTTAGCCTGGTTGTACAAGTTTGGGACAGCACCCGTGTCATAAGTCCTTTTTAGGTGCTTGGACCAACCCCTTGACCCTTCGGGTGCGGGCATGGGCAGTCACTGCCCATTTCCAAGTGAAAGGAAATTGGGGCGTAACACCCGAGAAGAAGAATGTCATTTGCACAAAATGGGTATTCAGGAATAAAATGAATGAGGATGGCAAGGTTGTCAGGAACAAGACTAGGCTGGTATGCAAGGGGTATTCTCAAATTGAGGGAATAGATGTGGATGAAACTTTTGCACCGGTGGCGAGACTGGAAACAATCAGGATGTTTCTCGCATTAACAGCACATAAAAGATTCAAGGTTTATCAAATGGATGTGAAGTCTGCATTTCTGAATGGTTTGCTAAAAGAAAAAGTATACATTGAGCAACCAGATGGAGTTCAGATCGTTGATGAGGAGACATATGTGTGCAGATTGAAGAAAACCTTATATGGCCTGAAACAAGCTCCCAGAGCATGGTATAGCCGACTGGATGGATATCTAAAGGGAATGAATTTCAGCAGAGGAACTGTAGATCATAATCTCTATATTCTGAATTCAGACAAAGGTCACCTGGCTACCATAGTCTATATAAATGACATTATCTTTGGAGGAAGTCACTCCGGGTTGTGTGCAGAATTTGCAAAAAGAATGAGTGATGAATTTGAAATGTCTCTCATAGGAGAACTGACATACTTCTTAGGACTGTAGATACGGCGAACATCTGGGGGAATTTTCATATCCTAACGTAAGTATGCCAAAGAACTGCTAAAGAAGTATGGTAATCAGGGGATTTATACCCCCTTTTAGGGCCATTTTGGGTACATTTTCATATTCTTTTGATTCATTTATTGTCCATTTGTGCTACATTATCATATTTTCATGGCCTAACCCGGAAAAGAGGATTTTTGTAGTTTTTGTGGTATTTTTGCTATATTTTAACAGGAATCCAAGAATCAAGGAAGCATTCACCAAATTTATAGAAAGAAGAAAGAATCCCAAGGACCTAAGGATCACGACGAGCGAATTTCATGGTAGTCGGGTGAAGGTCGGGTGAAGGACCTTTCACCCGACCAGGTCGAGTGAAGCCCATATTTCAGGGATAGCTTTTTGGAGCCTTAATGAAGATTTTTGTCTTCTGGTCGGGTGAAATCCGAGGTCGTTTGGAGGTGGTCGGGTGAAGCTTATTTTTCATATTCATACTCTCCAAGCATCAAGGAACATAACTTCCTTCTGGTTGGGTGAAGTTTGAAGACTCTACATGGTGGTTGGGTGAAGCCTTCTTCACCCAGCCAAGCCCGAATTTTGGTGATGAACTCCTTATTTTTGCAGCATACTTATTTCTTTCTGGACCGAAGTCATTTGATCAAAGGACGGGCACCAAACACTCTAGTCAAAGGAAAATTTATTGAAGAAATTCAAATTCAAATGGGTGCTCTGCATTTGGATTGAGGTTTTTATGGGATTTAAGAGAGATATTTATCTCCTTTTCAAATTCAAAAAAATAACGGAGTTACAAGAGATTTAAGAGAGTGTTGGATCAAACCCAGAATTTGGATAATGCTGATAAAGCCTTATGTAATTTGATCTGAGATCTTTTGTGTTTATTTGATCGTTGCAGAAGATATGTTATTAATCCGGAGATGCACTCGTGAGAGCAAAGCTAAGGACAGGATACATAATCCTGATCCAGACAAGAGTGAGTGTCGTCAAATACTTGGTAAATAACCAAGTCATCAATACATACGGAATAAGGAACATTTGTGCGGACTAAGAACTTAAAAGCTACGGATTGCGGAATATGTTCCTAGTGCCTCAAACGGGCTAAGTCAAACTGATACGGAGTAAGGAAGTATTATCAGCTCGTGGCGTCCCGATGTAAGACAAACTTATTGAGAACCTGAAGAATCTTACACGTGGATCATCCGGATATGTGGACACAACCTCAATTGTATTTGGGAACTCACAAATGCACTTATACTCTACAAACCCAAGACCTTGAGCTCCACAAACCGCAGCAGTCAAGACAGAGAGATTACCGAGGAATAGTTAGTGCTGAACGCATTCTGGAACTACAAGTTCCAAGGTTGTCTCTTAGGAATGTTTGTATAAATATTCATACTTGTATATTTGTAAAAGAGTGTGTATGTGTGCGAACAAGCCTGAATAACCTGTGTATGCACAAGAGCTCAAAGAAATAATCTAGGCTAGTGTGTGAATCCCTTTATAAACAGAGTGTAAGAGAGTCTTGCTTCTATTTTGTTGTATTTATCTCTTGATAATAAAACAAAATACTTCCACTATCTGGTTATCTTCCGCAGTGATTCTATCACTTGACTAGATTAGTGTAGTGCCTTAAGAGATAAAAAGAGTTTAGATAAGAGCCTATTCACCCCCCTCTAGGCTCAAAGGGACCATCAAGTGGTATCAGAGCCCGTCTATTTGTTCAAAAGTAGAGATCCCACTCTTTTACTCTAAGCAATGGCCGAAGAAAGCAGTATGCTATTCAACACTCGCCTTAACTCCGGAGGTGCACAAGAGCCCATCCCAAATCGAAGCAGCAGTGAAAACATCGACCCACCTCAACCTGCTGTTGCCGCCGTTCCTCAACCACGGAGTTCTGGTTTTACTCTGACAAAACCGCCCAAATTCACACCTGAACTTTTCTCCCAGTGGAAAGCTCGCATGAAGTTGTTTATGGTGTGCCATGATCATCTCATGTGGCCATGTCTTCATCAGGAGATTCCAATTCCGATGACTATCGGAGAACATGGAGTTAGGAGGCCAAAGACGGATGCTGAACTTACCAACGATGAAAGAGCCTGGCAGTGTGCTAGTGAAAAGGTTCTGGCTTATGTTACATCATCTTTGGATTCCGAGGCTTTCACGGACGTCCAGGGCTGCACGACAGCAAAAGCTATTTGGGATAAACTGACAATCCTCTATGAGGGGAGTCAGTCCCAAATGCAAAATGTGATATGTGCTCTCAGACAAAATTTTGAGAGTTTCAATCACAAACCTGGCGAATCCCTTGAAAGCATCTATCGGAGATTCGGCAAGCTCATTCTAGAGCTAAAAACTGTCAATGAGCACTATACTCAATCTCAAATAAATGACAAGTTCTTTCGATCCTTGCCGGATAAATACTACTCTAAGCGACTCCGGGATGCAAGTCGACAAAAAACGGCCATTCATCGCCTTGAGGAAATATATGGAGAGCTTCGGACTCATGAGGTCAGATTCAAATACACTGACCGTGATGAGAAGATAGCTCGAAAAGAAAAAGGGGTAGCTCTCAAAGCTACGGAATGCTCCAGTAATCATCAAGAGGATGATACGGATGAGTCAGAGAATTTTGACTCAGACGCAGAAGAGGAAATAGCTCTTCTTGTCAAATCCTTTGAACGATTCCTTCGGAAAAGTAGAAAAGGATTCAGAAGAGGCCCCTCATCATCCAGAAGGAAGGAACAATCGGAGTCGAGCTCCCAAGAATGCTTCAATTGTGGGAAACCCGGTCATTAGGCCAAGGAATGCAGATCCAAATCAAAAGTGGCCGAGAAAAGTGACAAGGTAACTCCTCACTGTTCCACCTCAGACAACAGCAAGAACAAGAGGAAGGCGTTCGTGACAAAGTACGTCAGTGGCTCGGAAGAAGAGGAAGAATCCTCGGATGATGAGCCAACTCCTAAGCCGAACGTCTGCCTCATGGCAAATACTGAGGTTCCTTCTATCTCTGAGCTCATGAGTCAATTAGAATCTCTTATTAGTGAACGTGATCATGAAAAGAATGAGAGATAAATAATTACTCAAATGTACAAAGATGTGGAAAGTCAGAATAAACGCCTTGAATTTACTATCACTAGACTTGAAAAGGACATAGCTGACTTCAGAGGAAAAGAGGCTTGGTATCATGATCTAAGAGCTGAAAATCATCTGTTAAATACCAACCTAACGGGCCTAAAAGTTATTGTGAAACAACTCGAAAATGAACTGGAACAGGAAAGGGAAATAAATCGTAAGTGGCTAAAATCCGGGGAAATAGCCTCTACCTTTGGGACCGATCCCGACAACATCCGAGTCAAACCTGGCCTAGGTTCGGAACCATCGACTTCCATAGCTCAAGCTACTGAGTGCCCTCCGGATTTCACTCCTAAACTAACCAACTTATATCCTGTTAGTACATCTAAACCATTGGATGGTTTCATTTTAGGTGGCACCATAGTTTATGACTGTGAGTTGAGGTCATTCTCGCACTTCCCGAAGCAGTAGCACCCGTAACTAATGATGAAGGGAAGGCTGCTGCAGTTAAAGCCAAAACTGTAGCACCCAAAAAGAAAGAAAAGGCTAAGGCTGACGCATCTAGGGCCAAGAACGTGTCACCTAAATGCAAAGGATTATGCCATAGGGAACAGAGTAGAAAGTCTGTAAAATCTAAGAGACCTGTATCCCCTGTTTCTACTTCACATTATAGTGTCTGTTCCATCTGTAGGGAAATGGGTCATTATCACTATGAATGTTGGAGTTTATCTGATAACTGGCTTTGTAATCAAATTCAATCCAATAAAGATCAGTTTAAAAAAAAGGGTTTCTTCGAGCAAAACAAAATCTAAACCTCAAAGGAGTGTCTCTCCCAAGAAAACCCAAATAAAAGAAGCAGTTGAAACTAACAAGTTAAAGTCAACTTGGAGAGCTAAAAGTCCTAGCAAAATCAAATCCGGAACTGTTGACAATACTGCTGCTCTCTCTAACCGCCCGAAACAAGTTTGGGCACCAAAAGTGTAAACTGTTGTCTTTCAGGAGCATCTCTGGAATGCATTGCCGGATCACTTGAAGTTAAAGATCAATCAAAGCAAGTGGATCCTCGATAGTGGATGCTCCGGACATATGACGGGTGATCAAACTCTGCTCGTAGAAGTTAATGAAAAACGAGGTCCATCCGTTTCATATGGTGACAACAGCAAAGGTAAGACTGTCGGGTATGGCACTTTAACTAACGGCTATGTATCAATCACTAGAGTTGCACTAGTCGAAGGTTTGAAGCATAATTTGCTAAGTGTCAGTAATTTATGTGACAAAGGATTTCCCTGTTTCCTTTATGTCCAACTCCTATCCAAGAAGAGAAAACTTATCCGGAGATATTAAGTTATCCGGATCAAAAGATGGGGACATATACTCAGTGGTCTTAAGAAATAATTCTTCTGACCCTGTATGCTTCCTCACTAAAGCTTCAGATGAAGATAGTTGGTTATGGCACAAGCGATGTGCACATTTAAACTTTAAGACATTGTCTAAATTAACGTCACTTGATCTTGTCACTGGTCTACCAAAACTCAAATTCGCCAGAGACACTCTCTGTCGAGAATGCCAACTGGGCAAACAGACCAAACATAGCTTTAAGAGCAAATCAGTTAATTCAATAACTGCTCCTCTATAACTTCTTCATATGGACCTCTCGTGGTCCTATTTCTGCTCCGTCTCTGGTCGGTGCGAGATATACCCTTGTGGTTATCGATGATTTCACCAGATACACTTGGGTGATGTTCCTGAAATCAAAGGATCAAACTTTTGAACATCTAGTAGATCTTTTCAACTGGATAAGCAACTCACAAGGACTGAGCATAAAGTGCATCAGGAGTGATCATGGTACAGGATTTGATTTTTCAGAAATGAGACCATATTGTTTGAACAAGGGCATACAAAGATGACTTCTCTGCTCTCGAACTCCACAACAAAATGGGGTAGCTGAGCGCAAGAATCATACTTTAGTTGAAGCTGGTAGATCCATGTTAGCCGGGGCAACACTTCCTCTCAATCTATGGGTCAAGTTGTGTCCATCGCCTACTATGTTCGAAACGAACTCTAATAAATAAATCTACCATGAAAACACCCTATGAGATGTGGAGAGGACGAAAACCTTCAATTTCACATTTCAGAGCTTTTGGGTGTACTTGCTATATATTGATAAATGGCAAAGAGACCCGGAATAAATTTGAACCAAAATCTGATGATGGGATTTTTGTCAGGTACTCACTACATAGCAAGGCTTATCGGGTCTTCAATAGAAAACTTTTTAAAGTTGAAGAATCTATCCATGTGACCTTTGATGAAACTAATCTTGATTGGTCAAAAGTTGCTTCTTCAAGTTCTAACGTACAGGTTCAAGACAACAACATCGACTATTCAAAGTTTATGACTGTTCTCGTTATACATCTTGACCAACCAAGCGGCACCCGAGGAGCACAAAGAAATGATATGGACGATGCTATGGATGACTCGGACTCTGGACTACCGTTTAGCTCCGGACATACTCCTACGGATACCCAAAATTCCGAAGCACCTTCAAGTCCGTCTGGACTAGTTAACACTGACAGAAACAGTGTTGAAGAACCATCTAGTTCAACCGTACCTTCTAATACGGAAACATCTGGTCCGGAAGAAGCTCAACCAACAGATATACGTGAACCACCAAATCTGGCAGAGCTTCAAATTATTCACGATCAACCATCACATGCACAGAATTACAGATAGACCCGAAACCATCCCTCAGATCAAGTGATTGGTGATCCTACTGTTGGTGTAAGAACAAGAGCAGCCACCTCAAACATGAGTCTTTACTCATGTTTTCTATCTCAAATAGAACCAAAGGTGGTAGATGAAGCTCTTCAGGATTCAAATTGGATAGAAGCCATGCAAGAAGAACTGAATCAATTTAAGAGGAACAATGTGTGGACCTTACTACCAAGGCCTAAGTCTCAGCAAGTCATTGGAGTTAAATGGGTGTTCCGGAACAAGCTTAATACGGATGGAATAGTAATCCGGAACAAAGCCAGACTGGTAGCCAAAGGATATCATCAAGAAGAAGGAATAGACTATGATGAGACCTTTGCTCCAGTAGTAAGACTTGAGGCAATTCGGATGTTTCTAGCATACGCTTCATATGAAAACTTCATAGTTTATCAAATAGACGTCAAGAGCGCATTCCTAAATGGAGATCTTCAAGAGGAGGTTTACGTAGAACAACCTCCCGGTTTCATTGAACCTAAAGCAAGACATCTGGTCTACAAACTTCGGAAAGCTTTATACGGTTTGAAGCAAGCTCCAAGAGCCTGGTACGACACACTGTCAGAATTCCTACTTGCTCATAACTTCCAAAAAGGGAAGATTGATACCACCTTATTTCTATGAAAAGAGAAAGGACACACTCTAATCGTACAGATATACGTGGATGATATCATTTTCGGATCAACGAATCCGAAGCTTTGCGAAGAGTTTGCTAAGTTGATGACAGGCAAGTTTGAGATGAGCATGATGGGAGAACTGTCCTACTACCTTGGAATAGAAGTTAAACAATTGACGGAAGGAATATTCATTAATCAAGCTAAGTACACACGCGATCTTATTAAAAAGTTTGGTATGGAAGGTTCATCTCCCGTCAAAACTCCCATGCCTGTCAGTGCCAAGTTAGATCTTGATGTGGATGGCATATCAGTAAATGTGACTGACTACAGAGGGATGATAGGATCATTGTTGTATCTTACAGCAAGTCGCCCAGACATTATGTTTGCAACTTGCATCTGTGCACGATATCAGGCGAATCCCAAGGAGTCACATATGCTTCATGTTAAACGGATATTAAGGTATCTCAAGGGAACGATGAATTTGGGACTCTGGTACCCAAAGGAGTCCAACTTCACCTTATCAGGATACTCTGATGCCGACTTCGCTGGATGTCGCATCGACAGGAAGAGCACAAGTGGTACGTGTCAGTTTCTTGGAAATAGATTAATCTCATGGTTCAGTAAGTAGCAAAATTCCGTATCAACCTCTACTGCTGAGGCGGAATATATAGCTCTTTGGGAGTTGGTGCGCCTGACTACTCTGGATGCAAAGTCAACTTACCGACTACGGTTTCAACATGTCATCTATTCCACTCTACTGCGACAACACTAGTGCAATTGCTATCAGCAACAATCCTGTCATGCATCCTAAGACGAAGCATATTGAGGTCAGGTATCACTTCATACGTGACCATGTTCTCAAAAATCACATTCCCTTCGAACATGTTGCTACTGAAGATCAACTGGCAGACATTCTTACAAAGCCCCTACCTGATGCAAGATTTTATGAACTACTCATCCGATTAGGTATGCTTGACTTCTCTGCATAGCTTCACATTTACATTACCCAACAGTATACTTACTATCAGAACATGCATGGTGCTTTTATTGAAAGTAGAAGATACATACTGACTTTAATGCTGATTATACTTACTGATTAACGGCTTCATGCTTCTGATATTAATATCAACTTCATTTTGGGAGGATGCTTGCGTTTCCCGACTGAAGTCATTTAAGCTAACATGACTAAAGTTTATATGATTTACCTCTTCCTGGCTTCATGATCTTAATTTCCATTGATCCCCACATGACAACAGCATGTTCATTTAGATTACTCTATTAACATGTATAGTTGAAGAAATGAAATGGGTTAGCTCGGAATGCCTGGTGGATGAATACTCAATCGCAGTCTGATCAGCTTCTTAAGTATAGTTTTCTAATAAGATAGACAGTGCTGAATTTCTACAAACCAGAAAGGTCAACTGAGAGGATTGCACAATCTACGGGGGAGAAAATGCTTTACATATTATTCAGTAATACCCCCCGTATATGTCTCATGACCTCTTTCCTGGCTGTCTATTTGAGGGGGAGCTTTTCATTGAGACGATTAAATGATCTACGGGAGAGCAGTAATGAACCCCTAATATGTCTCGGATACTCCCTCCTCTAAACTTTTACTTCAGGATCAGTGGACATGCTGTTTTGGATCGGAAAAGTCGCATGCTTGGATGTATTTTCTTTCTTCAACCATGCATTTTAATCGACTAATCACCTGCTTACTTTTGACATGTTTTCGCTTCCTCATTTTTCACTCATGAATCCTAAATTGGCCAAATCATATGATCTTTAATTAATCTTAGCTACGTTGTTCAGCAAAACGGTTTCGCTATGTTGACCCATATGAACTTGTGTATTGTTATCTGACATATGCCCTGATTCAGTAATATTGATCATTCTCACGTATGTATATGTCTCTTACATGCTTTGTAATGCATAAGTTCTGTTTCTCATTAGTTCAGATTATGTCGTTTTTCACTGATTATTTTCTCTAATCCGTACTAATCCTTGCCTGTTAAGCTTTTGTATTTTCAGTTCATTTTTTTTAGCTACAGGTTCAGATTTTCTTTGCAACCGTATCGATAAATCTAGTCCATAGTCTTGGATTTGAAGTGTTGTGGTACTTCTCTTCTCTTCGACTTATTGACTGCAAAGGAATCTACTTTACTCTCTCACCGAACTCTGTCTACTATGGACATGGTCTACTTTTCATCCGGATACTCTTCCTCGACTATTATTTACTCCGGATGATTGTCGGTTCATTCCTCCGAACTCCTGACACAGTCTAATTGCGACAATCCAAGTCTTCCTATATGTCACGTGCTTTTGAGGAGGAATCGTGATGATTCATTAAATGCAAATCTCGGGATGCACACACACACTACTCTGGATGGCAACCAGCTGTTACACTTATTTAGTCATGTGGTCTCCACGACATCGTTTCATTCGGAGGCGCATTGATATCCAGACTAATGACATCAGCCTGTCAAGTGGGTCCCTGTTTCACTCGCCAATTCCTAGACCCGCTGACATTTGCGGACTCGGTCTTATATGTTCTGGTCATTCCTGCGAAGCACGAGTATTGCTCATTTCAAATCCCTAAACCTCTCGTTGCTCCTTCCATCGCCAAGACCTCACCTTTCCTCTTGTCCTTCAAATTTCATCTGCAATGGCACCCAGAATCTCTCTCTCCGGCGTTAATCCTGGCCATCTGGTCGATTGGAGTGCTGTATCTAATCCTCCAGACTAGTTTCTCCAACTTCGCCCTCTCCTTGAAGCCTCGCATCTACTCAACCTGATCTCCAATCCCGTTGATCTTCTTATCGACGACATCATTCAGTATTACCAACGGATTCGCTGCACCACCGACTCCATCATCTCCTATGTCCGCGGTGAATCCATCACCATCACTCCGGCCGTTCTCCGCGCTACTCTCCACCTACCTCCCGGTGAACCTCAGCGGCCCGATGCCGATTCAATGGCAGATTCTATGGGTTGCACACAAAAAGGGAAGGAATACAAGGTGAAATCCTTCCAAGGTCACTATCGATGTATGGCGACCATCTTGGGTCGATGTCTACTGGATCGCACATCCGCCCTGGACTCTATTCCGTACGACCTTCTCCTGGCCATGTACGCCGTTTTTGAAGGTCTTCCGATGGATTGGGGGATGTTCTTGTTTCGATTGCTGTAGAATGGTCCCAAGAATCGTTCCTTCGGGCACATCCTCAGCATTGTCTTCCGGCATCTTAATCCGGACCATTTCGCCCGATATGATGCTGTTCCATTTCCTTCGGCTTATTACCTTCGTTATCTTACGCCGGATGGGAACATGACATCCCGCCGACCATCTGCAGCTCTCTGCATTCTCCCTGCCTCGGAACAACAAGGCAGTTCTGCCGGTGACCCCTCCGACAGCCAAGCCCCCGACGTCAGTTCTGCACCCCGATCCTCCCGGATTTGGTCTGTTGCAGCACCTTCCCACTCTCGAGCCTCCCGGCCACGGCGTTCGTGCGACCCGTCCGAGGTTGCGGGGCCATCTCAGCGCAGTGCCCCTAAAGCTGTTTCTTCAGTCCCCTCTGCTGCGGATGTCCCTACTCCCTCCACCTCCGCTATTGCTGCCGCGGTTGACACCGCTGTTGCTGCAGCCACTGCTGATGTCCCGGAATCTACTCCTAAAGCTCCTTTGCCTCCCCTACCTCAACCCCGAGATTACCTAGACCATCTCTCTGCCGACACTCTAACAGACCTATGGCTCCATTTTAGCCTTGCCCACACTGCCTCCATTCCTGACAACGATCTCCGGGTGTTTTACACACAACATACCCAATCCCCGAAGACAATGATCATCTGGAACTTGGATCACGGCTTTCTTACACCGGCCTCCATTCCAGATGTGCCGTTCCCTACCCCCTCCAGCCCAGTCCTTTCCGCCCGGGGTCCTTCCCCTGCTAAGGCTGGCCCCTCTTCTCCTGCTGCCGCCATTCCCGTGGTTGACCTCTCTGGTCAAAGCGGGTCAGCTGCTCCGGATGCCTCTGATGCTCCGGATGCCCCTTCTGTTGCTGCTGATACTCCTGCGGACTCCTCTGCCCAACGAACTCCTGCTCCTGTTCATGCGGGGGAGTCCTCCAAAGCTCCGGAGTTGGTCCTTGGGCGTGCTTCTTTTGGCACAGTTCACTCCGACGCTGTGCTCTCCGCCCAGCTGGACCGCCACGCCCAGGCTCACAGCGCCCAAATTTCCGCCATCGCCACCAAGGTTGATGCACTTGGCGCCCAACTCCTCTCCGCTCTCACTGACTCCTCCACCTCCATGGAGCAGAAAATGGATCTCGTCGCCTCGTCCGTCCATTCATTGTCTACCTCCTTCGCGGACCTGGCGCACACGATGGCTCGTCCTCCCGTTGCTTCCCGGCGATCTGCCAAACCGGGGGAGAGAGTGTCATCTGATCCGTCTGCCTCTTCTGCTCCTTCTGCACCACAACCAACTACTCGGGCTGAGAAGCGGCCTGCCTCTTCGGTCTCCGGGGAGTTCAAATTCCCCAAACGAAGCCGCTTCTCTCGCCCAAGCTCCTCTCTCGCAGCCTCCGGCTCCTCCTCCATCCTCCTCATCCGCAGCCAACACCTTCCTCCCATCATATGCGGCGTTTGACCCTTCTGATGCGGATGGAAGCGTTCGCAAAGCAATGAAGTCCTATGCAGCGTCTTCTGCTGAAAGAAGATGTTTTTCTGAAATGTACCCTTTCTCCCCGACCGACATTCAGACTCTTTGTTTGGAGAAAGGACTCTTTACTACAGAAGACATTGACAACTTCTCGAGGGCTGCTAAAATGGAGATGAGGTTGTTTCCATCTCTATACAAGGACGGGCACTTGTTTGAAGTTCTGCCGTGCTGGAATGAAGGCTATCTTCCCAGTGTGGATCTAATTCAGTCCTTCATCGACAGAACTGTTGAGGATAGCAAGTCATGGAAAACTCTCTCAACTATCCTCATTCCGTACCGGATCATGTCGCCACACTTCATGATGGCTGTCTTCATGATTCAGTCCAAGCAAATGATTCTCATCAGATAGTGGAGCACTTTGTAAGAAAGAATCAATGGGAACCACTGTGTCTCAGGCTGACTGAAGCTGTGAAGAAAGCTGGTTTATATGAAGAGTTGGGCATCACACCCTTGGGTCCAACCGAGAAGCTAAGGCGACATTCCGGGGCAAGAAGCAAGTGCCACAACATAGGATGGAGATACTGCGGGGCCTTTGTCTGTTACTTCATCAAGTCCTTTTTGACTATGGACAAATCGTGGAGCCAACACACTACTTATACGATGAAGCAGACAATGGAGCTTAGAGAAAAGGCAGCAACTATGATCTTCAAGTATAGTAAGCCTTATGTACCTTAGTGAAAATCTTGTATTAAGGTTGAATTGTACTTAGTTGCTGATAAATGAAATTGGTTGTGATGCATATTCTGTATGTTATCTTTTTGTTTTGCTTACAGATCAGATTACAAAGGGTTTGGGCATATCCATAATTGGGGGAGATTGTTGGATCAAACCCAGAATTTGGATAATGCTGATAAAGCCTTATGTAATTTGATCTGTGATCTTTTGTGTTTATTTGATCGTTGCAGAAGATATGTTATTAATCCGGAGATGCACTCGTGAGAGCAAAGCTAAGGACAGGATACATAATCCTGATCTGGAAGAGAGTGAGTGTCGTCAAACACTTGCTAAATAACCAAGTCATCAATACATACGGAATACGGAACATTCGTGCGGACTAAGAACTTAAAAGCTACGTATTACGGAATATGTTCTTAGTGCCTCAAACGGACTAAGTCAAACTGATATGGAGTAAGGAAGTATTAATGCGGAATAAGGACCCGAGTCTTTATTCGCACGAAGTAAGGAAACTAGATGCGGAGTAAGGAATCCGAACAACTTTACTCATACGGAGTAAGGAAGCGCTAGTACGGAGTAAGCATTCCGAACCCTTAGACTCGCCCGGAGTAAGGAACTTACATACGGAGTAAGGAATTTACATACGGAGTAAGGAACTTACATACGGAGTAAGGAACTTACATGCGGAGTTAGGAAGCGCTGACACGAACTAAGGATTCCAGTACTAAACAGATACGGAGTAAGCAACCACTGACACGGAGTAAGGTTCCGAGCTTCATTAGCAACGAAGTAAGGAAAATTACACCGGACCAAGAAGATACTACTTCAACTCACCGCATTTAAAGTTATCAGCTCGTGGCGTCCCGATGTAAGACAAACTTATTGAGAACCTGAAGAATCTTACACGTGGATCATCCGGATATGTGGACACAACCTCAATTGTATTTAGGAACTCACAAATGCACTAATACTCTTCAAACCCAAGACCTTGAGCTCCACAAACCGCAGCAGTCAAGACAGAGAGATTACCGAGGAATAGTTAGTGCTGAACGCATTCCGGAACTACAAGTTCCAAGGTTGTCTCTTAGGAATGTTTGTATAAATATTCATACTTGTATATTTGTAAAAGAGTGTGTACGTGTGTGAACAAGCCTGAATAACCTGTGTGTGCACAAGAGCTCAAAGAAATAATCTAGGCTAGTGTGTGAATCCCTTTATAAACAGAGTGTAAGAGAGTCTTGCTTCTATTTTGTTGTATTTATCTCTTGATAATAAAACAAAATACTTCCACTATCTGGTTATCTTCCGCAGTGATTCTATCACTTGACTAGATTAGTGTAGTGCCTTAAGAGATAAAAAGAGTTTAGATAAGAGCCTATTCACCCCCCTCTAGGCTCAAAGGGACCATCAGAGAGGCTAATTGTTTGGGGAATTTATAAGAAATAAATAGAAATTCAAAATTCAAATGTTCAAATATTGCTTGTGAGGCTATAAAAGGGGAGTTACTCCATCATTTGTAATCAATCCAGTTATCATACAACTCTCTTCCATTCTACAATTTCATTCCTCATCTAGAGTAGAGAAAGGGAGGGTGAAGAAGGTTTGGGGTATCTTTTGGAGTTTGAAGACAATCTGCTGGGAAAAGAAGATTAACCTTGGAATTCTTAGTCTAAATAGGCAAGCTATTATTCTAGTTTTCTTATTCCATGTTTTGTAATTCTTTTGTTTTCAATTATACTATGGAAACCTAAAAACCCTTGATTGGGGTTAGGATGGAGTTTGATGTAATAAATTAAATTGCAATGTTTTAGTTTAATCTTCTTCACCTTGTGAGTGTTTATTTAATATCTTGGGTTGACATATCTTGGGTTGGCCATTTCATTTTATCATCATAGTTACTTATGTAAAGGATTAAAAGATGAAGCATAATTACTGGAAAAGGCAAGATAATTAAACTAGGGGTTGTATAATTTGCGAAAGCCAGTGTAAAACCTAGGATACCAAGTTAAGAGTGGGTGTGGTGCCTAGCTCTAGACTAAACAACCCAAATCTTAAAGGGTCACCCATCCCCCATGGTAGGGTGTACATACGAATTATGGCACTTGAAAAAGGATAATTCATGCATTAGAGGTTGGGTATTAAATATCGTCACAAAGAAAGAATTAGATTAAACTAAGACATATTCTTGGGAAAAATACATCAAATCAAATCTTAACTTCAATTACCTTTATCAATCGAACTTATCTCTACTCGAACAAGCTTATTTCTATTTCTCACATCCATTCAATCAATTGTTTTAAATTCAATTCTATTTTTATTTATTTTCAACCAAAAATCTCTTTATAAGCTAGTTAAAATTTTCAAATTCTTCATCCTTCCCTAGGTTACAATATTCGAACTTAAAAATCCACTTTATTACTTATCACGATTTATACACTTGTAAATTGCCGATCATATGGTATGGAAGATAGCAAGCCTGTTGGAATGCCAATGGCTACAGGCTGCAAGCTACACAAGGATTAGGAAGGCTTTAGTGTCAATCAGAAGGAATATCGAGGCATGATTGGCAGCCTCTTATATATTACAGCCTCTAGACATGACCTGATGCAAGCTGTGTATGAAGCAAGTAGATATCAAGTAGATCCTAAGGAATCTCACTTGCTGGCCGTCAAACGAATCCTTAGATACCTACATGGTACATTAGAAATGGGGTTGTGGTATCCCTCTAAGGACTCCATTGAACTACAGGCATACACTGATGCAGACGGGCCTAGAAGTATTGATGACAGATGTTCTACTAGTGACTGTAGTTTTTATTTGGGCTCCAAGTGTGTAGCATGGTTGAGCCGTAAACAGAACAGTGTGGCCTATAGTACAGCCAAAGCTGAATATGTAATTGCACATACTGCATGTACACAAGTGGTATGGATGAACACTCAACTTTCAGACTTGGGAGTGGATGTGGAGATGCCTATTAATATCTGGTGTGATAACCAGAGTGCCATTAACATAAGCCGAAATCCCATTCAGCATGCAAAAACCAAACATATTGATTATCGCTACCATTACATCAAGGAGTAAGTAGAAGAGGGAAATGTGCAATTGGTGTATGTTCTCACGCAGAAACAAATTGCTAATATCCTCACTAAACCTCTATCCATCGAATTGTTTGCTCGTCACAAACGTGGGCTGTCTGTGCAGTTCCCTCCTCATGCCTGATGGTATCATAGGAGGTTCCCCTTCTTTCTTTGCAATTGGTTGGCAAATAGGGAGAAAAGAGCAGTATACTGTATGCAGGGGGAGTATAGTGTGAGGTATGCCGGGGGAGTGCCTCGAAGGTTCGTAGGCTCGGAGTATGTTCCCATACGTTGCCAACAATTCCAAAGGGGGAGATTGTTGTTCCCATGATCTTATTGGTTGTCATTGTTGTCAACATTATGCGGAATCGGATAGACGTTGGGTCGAAGATCCGTACTTGGTTGGATAACTTCGTAGAGTGATCTCTTAGAGTGAGCTCGTAGAGGGAGTCTAACCATGTACTTATCAATATCAAAGATCTGGGTCGAAGACTCGTAGATTACTGGGTCAAATATCAGGATGACTCGAAGGTGTTAGGTCGAAGATCATCAGGCCAAGAGGCTCGAAGCACCACTCGAAGGTACACATGGTAGCAGACTCGTAGATCCAGAGGGTTGAAGATTCGAAGACTGCAGGTGTAGAGTAGCGTCTCGAAGATTCAAAGACTTGCAGGCTCATAGACCCATCGGGTATCGAGTAGTAGTGTTGCAGAGTCGAATTTCGCAGGTCAAAGCTCGTAGGGTCGAAGATTAGTAGACCCGTTATGGTGAATAGTTGATTAGCCAAGGAAGAGTACAGTTGTAATTGATGCAAAACTAGAGACTCGTAGAGTTCAAAGGGTCATAGAGTGAGACGTCAGTTGAGCACTGGTTCTAACCTAGCTTCGAAGCCAGAAAGCAGAAGAATTAGAAGATCAATTCTCAAGGTTCGAAGACTTAAACTCGAAGATTCGTAGATAAAGACTCGGAGATAGCTTAAAGTAACAACGAAGCTATGAGACACATATATCTATAAGGTTGTGGCTAGTTGAAGATGCAAAACTCACTGAATACTGCGTTTAAGTAAGTTATCACTCGGACGGCATCTCTGAGCACGCTAAGCACCGGGAAACACGTGAACGTCATCCGAGGCTAGCATAACATGTTTCGACGGTGAAGATCAAAAGGTGAAACATGCTTAACCCTAGCAGAAGGGTTTCTTATTGAGGCCGACCTATAAAAGCAAGGGATATGCCTTACTTTAAAACTGCATCAGAATATCACAAAATACAAGAAACATATCCGAAGCAATACAAGAGAGACGCAGAGTTGTTCGTTCAGCATACACACAGAGAGAGAGAGAGAGAGAGAGAGAGAGAGAGAGAGAGAGAGAGAGAGAGAAAGTAAGATTGGATGCAGGATAACAGTGAGTTAATTTGTTCGTCTTCCTCATACATTCGACGAACAGTGTGTAAGTTCAGCAAAGGAGTGGTTGAAGGTCAAGTAGTGCAAACAGTTGAATGCACAGGAGCATATTACACTAGACAGTTCTTTACAGTGAGTGAGTACTGAAGTAATACTGTTTTGTATTTGCATTTAAAAGGAAGAGAGAGTTAATCCTGTAGTAACAAGGGCTAGACCCTACTGTAGTAAAAGTATATAGTGGATTAGACTCGGTGTAGGTTCACCCTCACTACCGTGGAGTAGATCACATTGATCAAACCATGTAATCCGTGTGTCTCTTTCTTTTTCTTCTCTTACATACCTGTTGTTATCTGATATTGCATGAGACACTATCATACCATCCAAAACACCAACTATATCTGTAGAATACCTCTGGGTATCATACGGCCTTAAAACTAAAAGGAAATAGTTTTAAGTATACAGATTCACCCCCCTCTCTGTATACAAACCCATAAACCTAGACGATCTAGCTTAGAACCTAGGAATATCAATTTGCAAAAAGAATGAGTGATGAATTTGAAATGTCTCTCATAGGAGAACTACATACTTCTTAGGGCTGCAAATAAGGCAAACATATGAGGGGATTTTCATATCACAGCATAAGTATGCCAAAGAACTACTAAAGAAGTATGGTATGGAAGATAGCAAGCCTATTGGAACGCCAATGGCTACAGGCTGCAAACTACACAACACTTGCCTGGTTAAAAAATAGAATCAGTGCGGAAGATAACTAGATAGTAGAAGTATTTTGTTTTATTATCAAAAGATAATTACAACCAAATATGACAGACAAAAGCTGATGAAGCTTTTCAATCTACTGAAAAACTCTTTTACACTCTATTTACAATTACTCACACACTAGCCAGTTTACTCTGTATCAGTTTGATACTGGAATCCTTATTCCGTGTCAGCGCTTTCTTACTACGTATGAACGAGAGGTTCGGAGATCTTACTCCGTATCAGCGCTTCCTTACTCCGCATGAGTAGAAGATCCGGATGGCTTACTCCATGTTAGCGCATCCTTACTCCGTTCGAGTAAAAGGTTTGGATTCCTTACTTTATACGAACAAAGGACTTAGGTCCTTTGTCACGCCCCCGAATTCCAGGCTACCCGGAACCAGGAACATAACTTCCCCCTACCCGCACCCGAAAGGTCAAGGGGTAGGTGACTAGCACCAATAGAGACTATACTGCGGGTGTTGTCTTGTCACGTCCCCGATTTCAAAAACTCAAAACTGAACATGTGACTTCCCCATGCCTGCACCCGAAGGGTCAAGGGGTTGGTGACAAGCACCTATGATGGACATACAAAGCGGGTGTTGTCCAAATTCCCTGTATAACATACATCATGGATATGAAAGTACTTTTCCAATGCCAAAATAATATTAAGTATGTTAATAAAGTTATCACACAAACCAATCAATTCATTACAACCGTCCACAGACCCTTGTCCGGGAAAATAAAGTTTAATAAAAATAACATCTAAACAAAGTTCATACATCAAACAAATAACTTCACTGAGCAGCGTAATCCAATACTAGCTCCAATCAACACCTGGAGAAAAACAAATCAACGAGTATGAGTGAGTACAAAGCTCAGTAGGTGAACTATTAATCCTTACCAACACTTCCCAACAACGAACTCCTAATACTACATGCTTTGTGTACAAGTGTACATGTGTAGTGTTGAGCCATAACATAAACATCAGTCAAATTCGAATGAGCACAACAAATATAACATATCAATTTATAACAACAATTCACGAAATATATGAATCACAACTACCAATTCAATAACACAAACAAGGCTTCCCCTCTTCCGGGCTCAAAGCCAATTGCCAGCATAGGCAAAACAACATCACGGCGTACCCCTCATCCGGGCTCATAGCCATCGCCAACCTAGGCAATCATGCCACATCAGCAACCATACCCTACGTACATAGGTCCACACACACAATAGCCATTACAATAAAACATCTCACACAAACACAATATCAGTACAACAAATCAACACAACGTGTTCTCAATATAAAAAGCAAACACACACCTCAACAATCACAAATAAAATTACATTACAATCCTCAAGTGATCCTTAGGGTTCTCCTCTAAAGGTTACGATCTCAAATTCCCATTGGCAAACCAAAGAAACCAAAATAGGCTGCTAAAACTGTGCAGATTCTATCCTAACTTTGAAAAATCATAACTAATTCTACAGACCTCTGATTTGTTATTGATACCTACCGTTTCGAAGGGTTTTTAACTGGCTATCTAAATAAAATATAAAAAAATTCACGTAGTGATGCTCGCCACGTGCATCACCACGTGCTATCGCCACACGCAGAGTTGTTTTCCCAGTTTTACTTCCAACTTCAAAAAATCATAACTATTTACAGAGAACTCCGATTGGCCTATAAAATATACCATTTTGTACCTATTTCAACCCTGTATACATTAAAAATATAATAAAATAAGGTAAAAAAAAAAGTGCACGTGGCGACACACCATGTATCGCCACGTGCACACCTTGCACGTCTCCTTGCCATGTACCCAATTTTAGCTATGTGCATGTCGATATGTGCACTCTAAACGTGCCATTCCATGTAATCACTGTTCAATTCGTTGACCTACTTGTATACAAGCGATGCATCGCTTACTTCGCATGATAAACTATGATCAATTTCGTAAACCTTAAGTTAGTCCCTAAGCCTAAAGGTAGCGTTTTAAAGCCTCAAGACATTTTACCAATTAAGTTCTCTTACACAGATAATGAGTTACTAAGCCCCAACACAATTGTTCCGATTAATTTCACAGCTCTACGTCTTATCTCAATAACATGCAAACTTGTTCATTCTAATTTCTATCCTTAACCAAATCAACCCTATTTGTCATTCATTCTCTACAAAGATAAGGAAAGGGTAAAATCACCTACCTCGAATATTTCAGAAGTCAGACTAACTTGCCAGAACTTATAACGCCCCAAAGTTTCAGCTTTTCTTCTTTCTCTCCTTTATTGTCTACTAGAATAGCTAGTGCTCTCCAAGACAAAGAAACAACAACTAAACCCCTAGGATGACCTCCTCCTTTTATAGAGTTTCTTCCCACATCTTACAAGAGTTCTAATAGCATTCAAACTCTAATTTCTTGCCCATCAAGTGATTTTCTTAAATCTAGTTTTCGTTTTCTATTAGAATTCTTATTTTAAGTCCTTAAAATACCAAAATACCCTTTGACTTAAATATATTTGTTTGATATGTTTTGCAGCAAGTGCACTGGTCAAGTAATAAAATTGAATATTAAGACTCCGGTTATCGAACCCACAAGCAGGTAGCTAATGTTAAGCGGCAAAGCACTATCTTAACAAGTTGAATTTATGTCTGGACAATTGATTTTTGAGTTTTAAATTAAAGTAAAAGTCTTAAACATGCAAAATGTAGAAACTATTGAGATTGTAACGCAATTCGAAGATAGCAATGAATTAAAGGATCTAGGGTCACAATTTCACCACCCAATGCCTGATAATACTCTAGTTATGGTACTTGCTTAAAAACATTTAATTAATTCCAAGTTTATAATGGTCATCACCCACTGCCCTAACACTTGGTCCATGAAAAGGGAAGTGTAAGTCTTTTAAACCACTTGGCCCATGAGAATAAAAGTGTTCAAAGGAAAACAACCAATTCAACAGATACAGATTTGGTCCATCATGTAATATCAAATCTAGTTCATCAAATTCTACCATAGACAAGGGTTGAGATAGTCTAACCATGCATACATCAGACTTTGCATTAAAACATTAATGAACTAATTAAAAACCCATAATTTCATATAATAGCAAGCAAAATTCCATAATCTAGAATATTACAAGACCTAGGGCTACATTGCTCCCCTAAAAATAAGGTTTTACCCCATAATCATTCTCACAATCACAATAAACCTAGAATAACACATGATTACAGTACCAGTAGACAGAGAGAGAGAGGAATAGATATGATTAACAGCCCCAACACTTCTCCTTCTCTTCCAGCAACCCCTTGCCGTCAAACTCAAAAGCTATTTCTTTCTCCAAGAACGTCTCTCTCTAAACTCTGTCTGCGTCTCTGCCTCCAAGAATATCTCTGCGTTTCAGCCTTCCTAGCCTCCTTTTATAGGGCTGCAGGTATTGTATAAAGTGTGCCCTAGTGCCAGTTGTTGTCGCTACCAAAACGACATAGTTTTGGTACGTGACCCTTATTCTTCATTCAAACTTTAAAAATACCTTAAACCAAACAGAATTTGATCAAGCTCCAGAAGAGACAAATCATCAGCATAACAAAACAAACTTGACTGTGCAAAAACATTCTTGCCCGTGACAAAGTTCATTGTCACGGGCACCTCCATTTGCTCTGAAACTTCACCCATGACTTTATCACATCAGATAGAAGCCTTCCATGCAAAAATATCCTTGCCCGTAACAAAGGTCATTGTCACGAGCACCTCCAAATGGTCTGAAACTTTTATGAGACGTAGATGGCATCATTTGGAGAAAATTTTGTTCTGCACGTGAGATCATATGAAGCCTTTTATAAGGTCAAAAAAATCAAATCCCAATATCACGTGCAAAATCTTTTCTTGTCCTTTTGCTCTAAAATTTTTATGGGAGGTAGAGGGCATCATTTGGAGAAACTTTCCCTTCTGCACGTGATATTGGTAAGGTCATCTTCATAGTCAAATAAATCAAAATGTGCTTGCTCAGCACTAAGTGTGGGAAGAGGCCTTTTGCAGCCTTGACGCTTATAGCCTTCAAAATGCCTCCTTTTAAGCTCATAGGTTTCCACAAACTCCCTCTTTAGTAGATAGAGTAATCTAGTTGATGACTAGAGAAGAAATCATCCAAAAATCTGCTCAAAATAGCTCAAAAACACATAATATAGCACAAGCAGTGTCTTTCTAGGGGTTAGAGCAAATATATATGAAATATCGTAGAAAACAGGCTCTAAACATGCTCTTAAACACCCTAAATAGGCTATAAAATAACGGCATAAGTGCACGTTAGCACCCTTAATTAAGATAAATCTCGAATCTCCATTTAATAGAAACTTATTAAATCACCAAGTTATAAGAACTAGTAATCTACCCCTTAAATTGCCACTTGATATTACCAAAATACCCTTACCTCGCAACTACCAAAATGACATCTTTAAACCATATATAAGTTATCTCTTTGTCTATTCTAGGTGTGGGATATTACATGTCTCAAATATGCAACCCTGTACAGTCATACATCAAGGGTAATCCTATACTTTCCCATACATCAACATGCATACAGTATGTCAAACAGTCATACATGTCAAATAGTCATACAAATATCATATGATCAACAATGCATAATACAACTGTCCACGGATCCCTATCCGGGATATCACACAAAACAATATAGAATACAACTGTATCATACATTAGAGTAGTGGGCACGTCCTCCTGTAAGAAAGTCCTCCACTAGTCTTGGGTCACCTGAAAAAGGTAAATAATGAGTAGGGGTGAGCGGCAAGCTCAGTAGGTGACCCCAAAACTCCACCTCATGCAAACATATAAGTTTATACTATATTCTCAGTGTACTCATGCACTGTTTAGTGTACACAATTGTCACGCCCCCGAATTCCAGGGAACCCGCAACCGGGCACATGACTTCCCCTTGCCCGCATCCGAAAGGTCAAGGGGTTGGTGACTAGCACCAATAGAGACACCGCGGGTGCTATCTCAAATATGCAACCCTGTATAGTCATATCATCATGCATACAATAAGTCAAACAGTCATACAGACATCACATCACAAATAGTATGCAACTACAAGTCCACGGACCCATGTCCGGGATATAATACAAACAATACAAAATACAGCACTGTATCATACGTCCTCCTGGAAGAAAGTCCTCCACTAGTCTCAGGTCACACCTGAAAAAGGTAAACAACAAGTAGGGGTGAGCGACAAGCTCAGTAGGTGACCCCAACACTCCACATCATGCAAACATACAAGTATATACTACATGTTCTGTGTACTCGTGCATTGTGTAGTGTGCACAATCATCAGGACTCAGCCTGCAAACAAACATCAGGACCTAGCCTGCCCACATAGGACATCTTGTCCACGATCCTCTATGGGATCCCAGCTTAGGGCACTCAGCCCTAGCTCCACAAGCTCAACGGCTCTACTGAGGCCTTAGCCTATCCACAACGCAATATGCCCGGCCACAATCGCTACACAGGCCTGCCATCGGTGCATATGCCTACCACGTCAACCACATAGCACCATCGGTGCGAACCCAACAAGTCATGGAACCCAAGTCCCAAATCTGCAAACCAACATACCAACATCGATATGGTCTTAAGGTGTATAACACTCCCTTTAGAACTGTAGCCCGTCTTCACAAGTCGATCCTCATTCCTTGACTAAGGAAGGAGATACCCAGCTATTTCCTTGCAATAAAAAGTCCCGGCATTGAGTCTCCATATTATAACTAAGATAATTTGATTTTTGGGGATTTTTCTCAGATGTCTAACCCAACTTTCCAAAAATTCACCTCTACGAAAAACTGGATTTTTCCGAGATTTTACACTAAATCCCAATTTTCACATTTTGAAGGAGTGGGAATTCAATTTTCTAGTATTTTTCTTTGAATCCAAATGGGGGGTATCTCCGTGGTTTCTCGAACCATATCAGGACCGAGAACCGCTGTCTCTCCCTTCTATGCCCAACACAAAGGTGATCTACAAGGCCGCCCATACAGCACCGCATATGGAGCCATCCCAATCGTGGCCTGATAACTGTTGTTGTAAGAGAACTCCACCAAAGGAAGGTGACTCTCCCAACAACCTCCAAAATCTAGGACACAGGCACGCAACATATCCTCGAGTGTCTGAATCGTCCGCTCCGACTGACCATCCATCTACGGATGAAAGGTTGTACTCAGGTTTACCCTGGTACCCAAAGCTCGCTGCAACTGTCTCCAAAACTGAGAGGTGAACCTCGCATCCCAACCAGATACAATAGACAATGGGACTCCATGTAACCGCATAATGACATTAAGATACCTCTATCCCAAAGTCCTCACTGGGTCTGCCTCCCGAATCGGAATAAAGTGCGCCGATTTAGTCAATCGATCCACAATAACCCATATGGTGTCGTGTCCCCTGGAACAAGGAAGTCCAGTGACAAAATCCATAGTTATGTGGTCCCATTTCCACTCTGGCACTAACAATGACTGCAACTCACCAGCTGATCTTAGGTGCTCTGCCTTGACCTGCTGACAGGTCAAACACCTCCTCACATAATCAACAATGGCCATCTTCAGGCCTGGCCACCAATACTGCCTCCTTACGACATGATACATCTTGGTCCCACCAGGATGTACAGCTAACCTCGTCTAGTGAAACTCCTGATGAACCTCCTCCTGAAGAGAAGTGGGAACTATCAGGCGACCCCTATACCTTAATATATGCTTTACATCCTCAGTCCAATCAGAAGATGCCAGCCCAGTCTGAATCCTGTCCCTGATGACCTCACAATCAACGTCCCCCAGCTAATCCTTTATGATCCTATGCTGTAACTCAGGGACTGCGACAACAACACTGAGGATCCCCTGTCCCCCACTGGTCACCATCTGCAAGCTCATCGCTGCCAACTGACCCATCATCTCCCATTCCTTAATAGCACAATGGGCAACCACGGCCCTGCTCTTCCTACTCAGAGCATCTGCCACCACATTTCCCTTCCCAGGGGTATACATCATGTCAAACCTGAAATCGTTGCAGGTACTCCACCCACCGCCTCGCCTAAGGTTCAGGTCTCTGAGAAAAGATATATTGCAAGCTCTTGTGCTCCGTATATACCACAAATTTCTCCCCAAGGAGATAATGGTGCCAGCTCTTTAAAGCAAAGATCAATGCAGCCAACTCCAAATCATGTGTGGGATAGTTCTGCTCATGTGGTCTCAACTGCCTACACCCATAAGCAATCACCTTCCGAGTCTGCATCAACACACAACCAAGTCCCACCCTGGAAACATCACAATACACCTCGAAAGGCACACCTTCTTGTGGAACAATCAAGATAGGTGCTGAGGTCAATCATGCCTTCGGCTCCATGAAAGCACTCTCACAAGCATCAGACCAAACAAAAGGAACTCCCTTCCTGGTCAAGTGTGTCATAGGAGCTGCTAACCAGGAAAAATCCTCCACAAACCTCCAATAGTAGCCTGCCAAAACCAAGGAAGCTACGAATCTCAAACACATTCGTGGGCCTCTTCCATGACATAACCACCTCGTTCTTCGCAGGATCCACTGTGATACCCTCCGAAGATACCACATTGCCCCAAGAAGTGCACCTGTTGCAACCAAAAGTCACATTTCATGAACTTCGCGTACAACCGATGCTCTCGCAAGGTCTGCAACACAACCTGCAAATGTTCCTCATGCTCCCTCTTGGTCGCTGAATAGACCAAAATATCGTCGATGAACACCACAACGAACATATCTAAATATGGAGCAAACACCTGGTTCATCAATCCCATAAACATTGCTGGAGCATTTGTGAGCCCAAACGGCATCACAAGCCACTCATAATGCCCATAACGATAACTGAACGTGGTCTTAAAGAAATCTGCCTCCCTAACCCTCAACTGATGGTATCCAAATCTCAAGTCTATCTTGGAAAACCACCTCGCACCGTGAAACTGATCAAACAGGTCATCGATCCTCAGCAATGGGTAACTGTTCTTCACAGTCACCTGGTTCAGCTTCCGGTAGTCGATACACAGCCGAAGCGAACCATCCGCCTTCTTGGCAAACAACACTGGAGCGCCCCACGGTGAGCTACTCCGCCTGATAAAGCCTCATGCCAATAGATCATCTACCTGCCTCTTGAGCTCCCTAAGCTCTGTCGGTGCCATCCTGTAGGCCGCTAACCTGATCGGTGTTGTCCCTGGCAACAACTACATCGAAAACTCTACCTCCCTCATGGGTGGCAAACTGACTAAGTCCTCAGGAAACACATCCGGGAACTGATCTACAATGGGTGGCAAAATAGCCTTCCCTTCTCTCCTCCTGTCAACCAACGTCAAGCTGGCTAACTGGTGGGTCACATCACCCCACACATGCCTCAAAGGTCCCAACTTGCATGCCTTCTCAGTCCACTCACCCACAAAGACACCCTGCGTGCCCTCTGGTGTGAGAAACTTCATCCGCCGTCGAAAACAATCAATCTTGGCCTCCACGGAGACTAACCAATCCATACCCAGGATAACATCAAAATCATCTAACTCCATGATATACAAATCATACAACAGGTTAACACCCACAAGTGTTACCTGACAAGCACGACAGATACTCTCAAGTTTCACAATTCCACCCAAAGGTGAAGCAACCATCAGAGACTGACTCATTGTCTCCTGGTCTAACTCCAATCCAACCACCGTAGCATACGAAATAAAAGAATGGGTAGCACCAGTATCAATCAAAACTGAACAAATAGTATGAGAAATGATGATGGTACCTCTCACCACTGAAGGTCCTGCTCCTGCCTCGTCCACTAGTGGAACCTCTGCCTCTCTGCTGGTAAGGGCAAAAGTCCTCCCTCGTGGCCCACTGCCACTAGCCTGGCCCATTGGGGCCTTGCCCCGCTGATCAACATGACCCTGTGCCTCCCACTGAGGCTGTTGCACCGCAGGTCACGTCTGTGTGCTCTGTGCCGGCGGCACCGACCTCTGAGATGGAGCCCCACTCCTCTGTCCCTACTCTCTCGGACGAGGGCCTACACTGCTGGTCGAGCTAAAGGTAACACATTCCCTAGCTCCGTGTCCCACCTTCCCGCATCGGAAGCATGTCATCCTTTTCCTCGGGCAGTCTCTCAACAAATGTCCGGTCAAACCACAACTCCAACAAGTACCTGACCTCCGGCTGGCTAAACTCTCACGGGGTCCCACCGCATGGCTGGAAACCCTCTGCACCTGCCTCCTCTCAGGCTGAGCGGCACTGCACTCCCCACTCTGCCTCTTCTTGCTCGGACCTGCCGAACCGCCCGATCTCTGGGCTCTCGCCTGATCCTGACCTCGCTCAATAATGAGTGCCTTGTCAACCGCCTCCCTGTAGCTGGTCAACTGCATCGGTTCCAGCTGTTTCTTCAAAGATAGCCTCAATCCATGAATAAAATCCTGCGTCTTACGGGCTTCCTTTTCCCAAGCCTCAAGAGCAAACCGCCCTAAATCTGTGAAGGCTTGCACATACTCACCCATAGTCTGGCAACCCTTCTGAAGCTCAAAATACTCTCTCCATCGTGTGTACTGCAATGAGCTGGGAAAATACTCCCCAAAGAAGCGCTCCATAAACTCTCTCCAACTCATCTGACTGCCATGGACAGCTCTAGTGGACTCCCACCACCTACGTGGGATACCCAACATATAGTGCATCGCCACTCTCACCCGCTCCTCATCAGGCACCGCAATCATCTCAAAGATGTCCTCTATCCACCTAATCCAGTCCTTGGCTGCCTCTGGCCATGATCCATCCTCAAAAGTCCTGGGTGCATGTTTCAAAAACTGTGTAGCCTAGTCCACTCCTCGTCTTGCTGGCTCTATCACACCCTCCTACCGGTGCATATCCTGCACCACCCTCGCCTCCTGCTGCTGAGGCTGCGGTGGCTATTGAGGCTGCTGCTGCCTCTTCAACTCATTCACCTTCCCTAGCCATACCCTGCATGGCCTCCTGCAACTGAATCAACACTGGAGCCAAATCAGGTCCCACAACGGGAGCTGATGACCTCTGCTGCAGGCTCTGCTGCCCCTGGTGCCCTGACTCTATCGTGAGCTCCTCTGCCGGGCCCTGGCCTCGTACAACTCTCCTTGGTGGTGCTATCACACTGGCCACAACAACAAACAACAAACGATCAACACTAGCACTACTAGCACAAACAGCCATCAAAGGCACAAATCAACTCGTAGGTTCTCACCACATGACCCGTAGGTCCACAACCATGCATATAACATCGTGTCACCCCTCAGGGCACACAAAATCAAGTCCTGGCTCTCACAGCCACGTGCCATTCAGGCACCAAATGCAATCACATCACACACAAAGACAATCTAGTGCCCTATATGCACACAATCATACCACTAAAGATGCATCCATTCCTACATATGCTCCTAGGATGATCTAACTAACACCAACATAATCTAGAATACATGTAAGGACTGCATTGATCAGGCGCCCTCCCTACAGTTTTCCAAGTCACATGGAATTAATTAACCACCCCTCACTAACCTAGGTCCGCTAGACCATGCTCTGATACCAACTTGTCATGCCCCCGAATTCCAGGGAACTCGGAACCGGGTATATGACTTTCCCTTGCCCGCACCCGAAAGGTCAAGGGGTTGGTGACTAGCACCAATAGAGACTACACCGCGGGTGCTATCTCAAATATGCAACCCAGTACAGTCATACATCAAGGGTAATCCTGTACTTTCCCATATATCATCATGCATACAATGAATCAAACAGTCATACGGACATCACATCATAAATAGTATGCAACTACAAGTCCACGGATCCATGTCCGGGATATAATACAAACAATACAAAATACAGCACTGTATCATACATCAGAGTAGTGGGCACGTCCTCCTGGAAGAAAGTCCTCCACTAGTCTCGGGCCACACCTGAAAAAGGTAAACAACAAGTAGGGGTGAGCAACAAGCTCAGTAGGTGACCCTAACACTCCACATCATGCAAACATACAAGTCTATACTACATGTTCTGTGTACTCGTGCACTGTGTAGTGTGCACAATCATCAGGACTCAACCTGCAAACAAATATCAGGACCTAGCCTGCCGACACAAGACATCTTGTCCACGATCCTCCATGGGATCCCAACTCAGGGCACTCAGCCCTAGCTCCACAAGCTCAACGGCTCCACTAAGGCCTTAGCCTATCCACAACGCAATATGCCCGGCCACAGTCGCCACACAGGCCTGCCATCGGCGCATATGCCTACGACGTCAACCACATAGCACCATCAGTGCGAACCCAACAAGTCATGAAACCCAAGTCCCAAATCAGCAAACCAATGTACCAACACCAATATGGTCTTAAGGTGTACAACACTCCCTTTAAGCGTAGCTTTGTCTTCACAAGTTGATCCTCATTCCTTGAATAAGGAAGGAGATACCCATAACAGCTATTTCCTTGCAATAAAAAGTCCCGACATTGGGTCTCTATATCATAACTAAGATAATCTGATTTTTGGGGATTTTTCTGAGATGTCTAACCCCACTTTCCAAAAAATCACCTCTACGAAAAACTAGATTTTTCCGAGATTTTACACTAAATCCCAATTTTCACATTTTGAAGGAGTGGGAATTTAATTTTCTAGTATTTTTCTTTGAATCCAAATGAGAGGTATTTCGTTATTTACATTGTAACTTAAACTTGAGGCATAATGGTTTACAATGTAAATGGTCCTATCCAGTGCAGTTGCACTGCTGCGGAACACTACCGCAGATTGATCTTTGGAAACTACTTTGCCAGGTGATGATGCTCTAGATCACGCTTCGATCCGGACTAACCGATCCGGACTACGAAGGCTGACGACTCCACTGCTCGACTCCACATTCTTGACTCCATAGCTCGACTCCACGCCCTGCGACTACGAAGGCTGTGACTCGACTCCACACTGCCGACTACGAAGGCTGCGACTCCGCCTTATCGACTCCACAATTCCGAGTCCGAAGGCTGCGACTCCATAGTTGCTGACTACGAACTTCGACTCTACAGTTCGCCCAAGGTACTGTTCATCATCGTTTTGGCCTATTTTTCATCTGGAATCAACCCAGCAACCCCCAGGCACTCACAAACATGCGTTTTACTAAACAGAGTACAAAATTACATACCCAAACTGATATAAATCAGTTCTTACCCACAGATCTTATGCTAAACCATTAGATCTAACCCAAAAATTGAGTTTTCCCCAAAACCTAGGGTTCATACTCAATTTCATAAATCATGGTAAATTCATGCATATTCAAAGATAGAATCGAGATAAGAGGTCCAAGGACACCTACCTGGGAAGATTATTTGCGATCCACGAGCTCTAATCGCCCCAAAATCACCAAAGGAAGCTCTTCACCTTCCTTCTCTCTCTCTCTTGCTCAAACACGCACGCACCAAGCAAATTAAAGGGATAAGCCAGTTTCTTAATTATTTATACTGCTACCAATAATTGGCCTCCCAGCAATAATTGACCTCCCGAGGTCACGAACTCCAAATTGAGTCAAATTACTGTCAAAACACTCGAAATGACGAGCACAATACTATGCAGATATTACCACACTCAAATGACCACTCAAATGCAAAGTCAACCCATAAACCCCAAGAAAGTCAACAATCAGCCACTCGGGGCCCCGACTCGGAATCGGGCCCAAGTACAGTCAAAATGTTCACATCGACGATTACACTACCGTCCAGATAGTTGCATTCCCATAGAATGGTTATCTCTCAAAATTATCCAAATACGAGTCTTTGCAATGGCTATCTCTCAAAACTACCCAAATACGAGTCTTTATAACAATCATCAGGACACATCCTATAAACAAACATTGTTGGTCCCTAGTAGCCTAGAGGGGGGTGAATAAGCTAATATCAAAACTCTTTTTCTCTTTCAGGTACAGCACAATCTGGTTACGAGATGTAAAATCAATGCGGAAGATAACCAGATAGTGAAAGTATTTTGCTTTATTATCTGATGATAATTACAACAAAATAAGCAGCAATTTCAGCTGATTACAATAGCACTCTGTTTTACAGTTACACACATTGGCGTTTATAATCTCTATGAGCTCTTGTTCTACAACCTCTCTAGCTCACACTCTTTTATTTTTCTTCAAAAATTCACACACATTAAATATACAAGTGTTGCTATTTATAGTGACATCCTCAAGAGACAACCTCGGAACTTGTTGTTTTGGATATTGTGCCCATTACTTGTCTCTCGAAATCTCTCTGCATTAATTGTTGCGGATGTGGTCTTCAAGATCTTGGGTTTGCAACGCATGAGAGTCTTTGTAAGTTCCCAAGTGTAGTTAAAGTTGTGTCCACATATCCGGATGATCCACGTGTAAGATGCTTTAGGTTCTCAACAAGTTTCTCTTACATCGGGAAACAGCAAGCTGATGACTTTGATAACGAAGAGAAAAGATGAAGTAGCATCTTCTTGAATCCGGTGTAAGGTTCCTTACTCCATGCTTAAATTAAGCTCAGATCCTTACTCCGTAATACTGATTGCTTATTCCGTATCAATTTGGTGCTAGAATCCTTGTTCCGAGTAAGCGCTTCCTTATTCCTTATGAAAGAGAAGGTCGGAGTGTTTACTCCGCATCTGCGCTTCCTTACTCCGCAACTAGTTTCCTTACTCCGCATGAGTTAAAGGAACAGATGGCTTACTCCGTATCAGCACATCCTTACTCCGCATGAGTGAGTGGTTCGGATTCCTTACTCCGCATCTAGCTTCCTTACTCCGCATCTAGTAAAGACTCAATTTCTTATTCCGTAGAGGTACTTCCTTACTCCGTATGTATGGAAGACTCGGATTCCTTTCTCCGTGTCTTCTATACTTTAGTTCGGTTGAGTGGAAGACTTATCTTTTTAATTCCACATTGACTCTTTCATTCCGTGCAACTTTGTAGACCAAGATTCTTACTCCGTATCTTTTAGACTCAGTCCGTTTGAAGTATTAGGTGCGGATTTCTTAGTCTGTAGCTTTTAGGTTCTTACTCCGCACGAATGATCCTTATTCCGTATGAGGTAAAGACTTGGTCATTTACCAAGTATTTGTCGACACTCATTCTTACCCGAATCAGGATTAGATATCCCATCCTTAGCTTTGCTCACACGAGTGTAGATCCGGATGAAAGTCATATCTTCTGCAATGACTTAAGATAAAACAACAAAGGTCTCAAATCAAATTACATAGGGCTTCATCAGCATCATCCAAATTCTGGGCTTGATCCAACAAACATCAGGACCCGGCCTGCCCACACAGGATAACTTGTCCACGATCCTCCACGGGATCCCAGCTCAGGGCACTCAGCCCTAGCTCCACGAGCTCAACGACTCACGAGCTCAACGACTCAACACAAGCCTTAGCCTCACCGTGAGAACCCAACAAGTCATAGAGCCCAAGCCCCAATTCCTCAAACCAACATACCAACATCAATATAGCATTAAGGTTCACCATACTCCCTTTTTAACTGAAGCCAGTCTTCACAAATCAATCATCATTCCTTGACCAAGGAAGGAGATACCCATAGAAGTTGTTTTCTTGAAATAAAAAGTTCTGGCATTAGGTCTCCCTATCATAATTAAGATAATCTGATTTTTTGGGGATTTTTCTGAGATGTCTAAGCCCACTTTCCAAAAATTTACCTCTACGAAAAACTGAATTTTTCTGAGATTTTGCATTAAATCCCAATTTTCACATTTTGAAGGAGTGGAATTTATTTTTCTAGTATTTTTCTTTGAATCCAAATGGGAGTATTTCGTTATTTACATTATAACTTAAGTATTATACTTAGGCATAATGGTTTACAATGTAAATGGTCTAGTCCAGTCAAACTGGAACTGCACTACCCAACTGCTCAAGACACTGCTCGAAACTGCCTGCTCGGGTTTCTAACATCATCTAGCCACATTAGGCTACCAAACAATCTAAATCATCTAGGTTTCATGCTCAATTTCCATTTTTCCCCAATTCCTAGGGTTCATCACGAATTTTCATGATTTCATCTAATTCTTACTTGTTAATCCAATGAAACAGCAAAGAAAGGGTGAAGAATCAATGGAACACCTACCTGGAATAATTCTTGATAATCGAACAAGCTTAAAACGCCCCAAAGCGAAGGCTCCAAGCTTCTCTCTCTCTCTCTCTCTCTCTCTCTCTCAGCTCTCCAACGCATGAACAATGAAACGTAACGTGGAAGCTCTTACTCTCATCCTATTTATATTTATGCATTTTCTTTTATTAATAAATCCCAAAAATATTAATTGACCTCCCGAGTTTACGAACTCCAAATTGAGCCCAAGTACAGTGAAAACGCTCAAAATGACGAGCACATCACTATCCAGATATTTTCCAACCCAATTGACCGCTCAAATGCAAGGTCAACCAATAAACCCCGAGAAAGTCAACAATCGAGCTACTCGGGGCCCCGACCCGGAATTGGGCCCAATTACAGTCAAAATGCTCACATTGACAAACACAATATTGTCCAAATGTTTTTTAGCAACAGAGAAAGACTCTCTCTCTCTCTCTCAGCCCTACCCAAATACGAGTCTTTACATCCTCCCCACCTTAGGACTTTTCATCTTCAAAAGTAAAACACATGCTCAAAAGACATCGCAAAATTCAAGCTCAATCACCGCACAAAAGACATCGCAAAATTTAAGCTCAATCACCACACAACAACAGAACACAAAACATAATCATCAACATGATCACCAACCACATAGGTACAATGCAACTCACAACAAGCCAAAAGGGCTTATAAGATCCAACAACACCAAGCTAAACCACATCTCAAGCATAACCACATAAGGGTACAAAACATATGCAAAACGAATGCATAAAATATAACTCATACCTCAGGGAAGGCCCTCACATCCTCCCCACCTCAAGACTGATCGTCCTCGAACAGTTCAGGAAGAAGAACCCGCATCTGGCTCTCTTTCTCCCAAGTCTGCTCCTCCATGCCTCGGTGTCGCAATAACACCCGGACCAGTGGGATCGTCTTGCCCCACAAGACCTGCTCCCGCCTGTCCAAAATCTGTGCCGGCATCTCAATAACGGCACCATCATCAGCCAAGTCTATCTCACGATAGTCCAACACACGAGAAGGATCTGAGTGATACCGTCTCAACTGAGACACATAAAACACATCATGTACTCGTGCCAACTCTGGTGGCAAAGCTAATCGGTAAGCCAATGCGCCCACGGTGGCAACAATCTCAAACGGCCCCACAAAACGAGGGGAGAGTTTAGATCCATGTCCAAACCTCTGATGCCCTTGACGCGGCGAAACCCGCAAAAATAAACGATCCCCGACCTCAAACTGCAAAGATCGACACCTCTGGTCCGCATAGGACTTCTGCCTACTCTGTGATGTCAACATACGTTGTCGAATCAGCTGCACAATCTCTGTGGTCTCTCGAACCATATCGGGACAGAGAACCGCTGTCTCTCCCATCTGTGCCCAACACAATGGTGACCTACAACGCCACCCGTACAACGCCTCATACGGAGCCATCCTAATCGTGGCCTGATAACTGTTGTTATAAGAGAACTCCACCAAAGAAAGGTGAGTCTCCCAACAACCACCAAAATCTAGGACACAGGCACATAACATATCCTCGAGCGTCTGAATCGTCCGTTCAGACTGACTGTCCGTCTACGGATAAAAAGTTATACTCAGGTTTACCCTGGTATCCAAAGCTCGCTGCAACTGTCTCCAAAATTGAGATGTGAACCTGGCATCTCGATCAGATACAATAGACAATGGGACTCCATGCAACCGCATAATCACATCAAGATACCTCTGTCCCAAAGTCCTCACTGGGTCTGTCTCTCGAATCGAAATAAAATGCACCGATTTGGTCAATCGGTCCATAATAACCCATATTGTGTCATGCCCCCTATAACGAGGAAGTCCAGTGACAAAATCCATGGTTACGTGGTCCCATTTCCACTCTGGCACTGGCAATAACTTCAACTCACCAGCTGATCACAAGTGCTTTGCCTTGACCTGCTGATAGGTCAAACACCTCCTCACATAATCAGCAACGGCCTTCTTCATGCCTAGCCACTAATACTGCCTCCTCATGGCATGGTACATCTTGGTCCCACTAAGATGTATAGCTAACCTCGACTGGTGAAATTCCTGAAGAACCTCCTCCTGAAGAGAAGTGGGAACTATTAGTCGACCCTTGTACCTCAATATATGCTCTGCATCTTCAGACTAATCAGAAGATGCCTGCCCAGTCTGAATTCTGTCCCTGATAACCTCACGGTTAATGTCCCCCAGCTGATCCTCTATGATCCTGTACTGTAACTCTGGACTGCCACAACAACACTGAGCATCCCTCGCCTATCACTGGTCACCATCTGTAACCTCATCGCTACCAACTGTCCCATCATTTCCCATTCCTTAATGGCACAATGGGCAACCACGGCCCTGCTCTTCCTACTTAGAGCGTCTGCCACCACATTACCCTTACCTGGGGTATACAACAAATCAAACTAAAACTGCTACAAGTACTTCACCCACCACCTCTGCCTAAGGTTCAGGTCTCTCTAAGAAAAAATATACTGCAAGCTCTTGTGGTCCGTATATACCACAAATTTCTCCCCAAGGAGATAATCTTTGCCGACTCTTTAAAGCACGAGATCACCCATCAACTCTAAATCGTGCGTGGGATAGTTCTGATCATGTGGTCTCAACTGCCTAGACCTATAAGCAATCACGTGCCAAGTCTGCATCAACACACAACCAAGCCGCACCCTAGAGGCGTCACAATACACCTCGAAAAGGCACACCCTCTTGTGGAAGAATCAGGATAGCTGTTGAGGTCAATCGTACCTTCAGCTCCATGAAAGCACTCTCACAAGTATCAGACCAAACAAAAGGAACTCCCTTCCTGGTCAAGTTCGTCATTGGAGCTGCCAACCTGGAAAAATCCTCCACAAACCTCTCATAATAGACTGCCAAACCAAGGAAGCTACGAACCTCAAACACATTCGTGGGCCTCTTCCACGACATAACTGCCTCAATCTTCACAGGATCCACTGTGATACCCTCTAAAGATACCACATGTCCCAAGAAGTTCACCTGTTGTAACCAGAAGTCACATTTTGTAAACTTCGCATACAACCGGTGCTCTCACAAGGTCTGCAACACAACCTGCAAATGCTCCTCATGCTCCCTCTTGGTCGCTGAATAGACCAAAATATCGTCAATGAACACCACAACGAACATATCTAAATACAGAGCAAACACCTGGTTCATCAATCCTATAAACACTGTTGGAGCATTCGTGAGTCTAAACGGCATCATGAGCCACTCATAATGCCTATAACGACAACTGAACACGGTCTTAGGGATATCTGCCTCCCTAACCCTCAATTGATGGTATTTAAATCTCAAGTCTATCTTGGAAAACCATCTCGCACGTCGAAACCAATCGAATAGATCATCGATCCTCGGCAATGGATACCTGTTCTTCACAGTCACCTGATTTAGCTTCCGGTAGTCTATACACAGCCCAAGCAAACCATCCGCCTTCTTGGCGAACAACACTGGAGCAACCCATGGTGAGCTACTCCGCCTGATAAAGCCTCGTGCCAGTAGATCATTTATCTGCCTCTTGAGCTCTCTAAGCTCTATCGGCGCCATCCGGTAGGCCGTCAACCTAATAGGTGTTGTCCCCGACAACAACTCAATCGAAAACTCTACCTCCCTCACAGGTGGCAAACGGACTAAGTCCTCGGCAAATACATCCGAAAACTGATCTACAATGGGTGGCAAAACAACCTTCCCCTCTCTCCTCCTGTCAACCAATGTCAAGCTAGCTAACTAGTGGGTCATATCACCCCACCCATGCCTCAAAGGTACCAACCTGCATGCCTCCTCGATCCACTCACCCACAAAGACACCTCGCGTGCCCTCTGGCGTTAGGAAGGTCATACGCCGTCGAAAACAATCAATCTTGGCATCCACGGAAACCAACCAATCCATACCCAGGATAACATCAAAATCATCTAACACCATAATACAAATCACATAATAGGTTAACACCTCCAAGTGTTACCCGACAAGCACGACAGATACTCTCAAGTATCACAATTCCACCCAAAAGTGAAGCAACCATCAGAGACTGACTAACTGTCTCCTGGTCTAACTCCAATCCAACCACCGTAGAATACGAAATAAAAGAATGGGTAGCACCAGTATCAATCAAAACTGAACAGATAATATGAGAAATGATGATGGTACCTCCCACCACTGAAGGTCCTGGTCTTGCCTCGTCCCCTTTGGTGGAATCTCCCGCATCTCTACTGGTAAGGGCAAAAGTCCTCCCTCATCGTACACTGCCACTAGCCTGGCCCATTGGGGCTTTGCCCCACTAATCACCTTGACCCTGTACCTCCCGCTGAGGCTGCTGCACCGTAGGTCGCATCTGCGTGCTCTGTGCCGGCAGCATCGACCTCTGGGACGGAGCCCCACTCCTCTGTCCCTGCTCTCTCGGACGAGGGCCTACACTGCTGGTCGAGCTAAGGGTAACACATTCCCTAGCTCCATGTCCCACCTTCCTGCATCGAAAGCATGTCATCTTTTTCCTCGGGCAGTCTCTCGACAAGTGTCCGATCAAACCACAACTCCAACAAGTCTAACCTCCTGCTGGCTGAACTCTCACGGGGTCCCACCGCCTGGATGGAAACCCTCTGCACCTGCCTCCTCTCTGGTTGAGCGGCACTCCTCTCCGCACTCTGCCTCTTCCTGCTCGGACCTGCCAAACCGCCCGGTCTCTGGGCTCTCGCCTGATCCTGACCTCGCTTAATAATGAGTGCCTTGTCGACCGCCTCCCTGTAGCTGGTCAACTATATCGGTTCCAGCTTGTTTTTCAAAGATGGCCTCATGCCCTGAATAAAATCCCGCGTCTTACGGGCTTCCTTCTCCCAAGCCTCAAGAGCAAACCGCCCAAAATCTGTGAAGGCTTGCACATACTCACCCACCGTCTGGCTACCCTACTGAAGCTCGTAATACTTTTTTCCATTGGGCATACTGTACCGAGCTGGGAAAATACTCCCCAAAGAAGCGCTCCACAAACTCTCCAGCTCATCTGACTGGCATTGACAGCTCTAGTGGACTCCGACCACCTACGTGGGATACCCAACAGATAGTGTGTCGCCACTCGCACCCGCTCCTCATCTGGCACCCTAATCACCTCAAAGATGTCCTCTGTCCACCTAATCTAGTCCTCGGCTGCCTCTGGCCGTGAACCATCCTCGAAAGTCCTAGGTGCATGTTTCAAAAACTGTGCAGCCCAGTCCACTCCTCATCGTGTTGGCTCTATCACGACCTCCTGTTGGTGCACATCCTACACCACCCTCGCCTCCTGCTGCTGAGGCTGCTTCTGCCTATTCAGCTCATCCACCTCCCTAGTCATCTCCCTCATCGAGCCCTACATACCCTACATCGCCTCCTGTAGTTGAAGCAACACTTGAGCCAAGTCAGGTCCCATAATGGGAGCCGGCGAACTCTGTTGCGGGCTCTGCTGCCCCTAGTGCCCCGACTCTATCGTGCGCTCCTCTGCCGGGCCCTAGCCTCGGACAACTCTCCTCGGTGGTGCCATCACACTGGCCACAACAATAAAAAACAAACAATCAATACTAGCACTGCTTACACAAATAGCCATCAAAGGCACAAATCAACTCGTAGGTTCTCACCACATGACCCGTAGGTCCACAACCATGCATATAGCATCGTGTCACCCCTCAGGGCTCTCACAGCCACATGCCATTCAGGCACCAAATGTAATCACATCACACACAAAGACAATCTAATGCCCTATATGCACACAATCATACCACTAAAGATCCATCCATTTCTACATATGCTCCTAGGATGATCTAACTAACACCAACATAACCTAGAATACATGTAAGGACTGCGTTGATCAGGTGCCCTCCCTACAGTTTTCCAGTCACATGAAATCAATTAACCATCCCTCACTAACCTAGGTCCGCTAGACCATGCTTTGATACCAACTTGTCATGCCCTCAAATTCCAAGGTACTTCAAACCAGGAACATGACTTCCCCCTACCCGCACCCGAAAGGTCAAGGGGTAGGTGACTAGCACCAATAGAGACTGCACCGCGGGTGCTGTCTCAAATATGCAACCCTGTACAGTCATACATCAAGGGTAATCCTATACTTTCCCATACATCAACATGCATACAGTATGTCAAATAGTCATACAAGTATCATATGATCAACAGTGCATAATACAACTATCCACGAACCCTTGTCCAGGATATCACACAAAATAATACAGAAAACAACTATATCATACATCAGAGTAGTGGGCACATCCTCCTGTAAGAAAGTCCTCCACTAGTCTTGGGTCACACCCAAAAAAGGTAAACAAGAAGTAGGGATGAGCGACAAGCTCAGTAGGTGACCCCAAAACTCCACCTCATGCAAACATATAAGTCTATACTATATGCTTAGTGTACTCGTGTACTGTGTAGTGTACACAATCATCAGGACACAACCTGCAAACAAACATCAGGACCCAGCCTGCCCACATATGACAGCTTGTCCACGATCCTCCACGGGATCTCAGCTCAGGGCACTCAACCCTACCTCCACAAGCTCAACGGCTCAACACAATCCTCAATGAAATCTCAGCTCAGGGCACTCAGCCCTAGCTCCACGAGCTTAATGGCTCACGAGCTCAACGGCTCAACACAGGCCTTAGCCTCACGGTGAGAACCCAACAAGTCATAGAGCCCAAGCCCCAATTCCTCAAACCAACATACCAACATCAATATCGCATTAAGGTTCACCATACTCCCTTTTTAACTGAAGCCAGTCTTCACAAATTGATCATCATTCCTTGACCAAGGAAGGCGATACCCATAGAAGTTGTTTTCTTGAAATAAAAAGTCCTGCCATTGGGTCTCCATATCATAATTAAGATAATTTGATTTTTGGGGATTTTTCTAAGATGTCTAAGCCACTTTCCAAAAATTCTCCTCTACGAAAAACTGGATTTTTTCGAGATTTTGCACTATATCCCAATTTTCACATTTTGAAGGAGTGGGAATTTATTTTTCCAATATTTTGCTTTGAATCCAAATGGGGGCATTTCGTTATTTATATTGTAACTTAAGTATTATACTTAGGCATAATGGTTTACAATGTAAATGGTCTAGTCCAATCAAGCGAAAGCATCTTTGCTTAATCGCTCGAGACACTCGCTTCAAATCGCCGCTCGATGCTACATTCTGCTCGACGCTCCCTGCACGAATCCTCTGCTCGAGACACCTGCTCGACGTTATATTCTGCTCGACGCTCTCTGCTCGAGGCCTCTGCTCGAGACTCTGCTCGATGCTACAGTATCGAGCAAAACTCCAGTCGCGATCTGTCAACTGCATTCTTCCTAGTTTTGTCTTTTAACCCAATTATACCCATTAAATCCTCCTTTCTAAGCATCAATTCATCCCTATTAATGGTTTCTAACATCATCTAGCCACATTAGGCTACCAAACAACCTAAATCATCTAGGTTTCATGCTCAATTTCCATTTTTCCCCAGTTCCTAGGGTTCATCACGAATTTTCATGATTTCATCTAATTCTGTTAATCCAATGAAACAACAAAGAAAGGGTGAAGAATCAATGGAACACCTACCTGGAATGATTCTTGATAATCGAACAAGCTTAAAATGCCCCATAGCGAAGGCTTCAAGCTTCTCTCTCTTTCTCTCTCAGCTCTCCAACGCACAAACAATGAAACGTAACATGGAAGCTCTTACTCTCATCCTATTTATATTTCTATATTTTCTTTTATTAATAAATCCCAAAAATATTAATTGACCTCCCAAGGTCACGAACTCCAAATTGAGCTTAAGTACAGTCAAAACGCTCAAAATGATGAGCATATCACTATCCAGATATTTTCCAACCCAATTGAACACTCAAACGCAAGGTCAACCAATAAACCCTAAGAAAGTCAACAATCGGGCCACTCGGAGGCCCGACCCGAAATTGGGCCCAATTACAGTCAGAATGCTCACATTGACGAAGACAATATTGTCTAGATGTTTTTTATCAACAGAGAAAGACTATCTCTCATCCCTACCCAAATACGGGTCTTTACATCCTTATTCCGCACAAGTCATTCCTTACTCCGCATGAATGATAGACTCGGATTCTTTACTCCGTGTCTTCTTGTTATTCCGCTTGAGTGGAAGACTTAGCTTTTTATTCCGCGACAGTTCTCTCTTACTCTGTGCGAGATATAGACTAAGATTCTTATTCTGCATCTATTTAACTTAGTCCATTTAAGTATAAAACATGAATTCCTTAGTCCGTAACTTTAAGTGTGTAGTCCACACGAGTGATCCTTGTTTCATATGAAGACTTAGTTATTTACCAAGTGTTTGACGACACTCACGCTAGTCCGGATCAGGATTATGTATCATATCCTTAACTTTGCTCTCACGAGTGAAGGTCCGAATTAAAGTTGTATCTTCTACAACAACTAAGAATAAACATACAAGGTCTCAAATCAAATTACATAGGGTTTTATCCGCATCATCCAAATTTTGGTTTGATCCAACAGATATTATTATTGAGATTTGTTTGTTATTCCATTTGGGGTAGAATCTGTGTCGTGGAATTGTGTTCTGCATATGTTTTAATCTGTGTTTATTTGAATATCATAGCCACATTATGCTAGTGATGAGGAGGGATTCAAGTTCTTTTCTCTCCATTTCTCTTCTTTGTTGTAGTGCTAGTTTGGTGAACGGTATTGTAGACACTAAGGCCATGGTCGGCTAAGTGGTGGGTGAGGGTTTTTTTCATCTGTTTAGAAGTTCTATTTTTTTGTGTCCTGCGTAGAATATATGTTTGGAGTCCTAGCATTTGCCCATACTATCGGGAAGACTTGAGGGGTTCTTCTTTGGTATAGGCCTTTCTCTTGGTGTAGTGGACACTGATAGGCTATGGGTTTTTGTTCAATTTGATTTATGATTGATATGGTCTGGTTGTGTGGTTATATATAACATTTTACGTTCTGCATATGCAAGTGTGAGGAAGGATTTGAGTTCTTTTCTTTGGCTTAGAGCCAGTTTGGCGAGACCCTAAGCCACAATCGCCTAGCGGTGAATGAGCTTTTTTTAATGATTGTCCTTGGTAGTGTTGATTAGGTTTTAAGTTGATTATTGTTTTCTTTATTATTATTATTATTATTATTATTATTATTATTATTATTGTTGTTGTTGTTGTTGTTACCCTGGTTGCTGTGTAGTCTTGCTAACCATTGTTTTGCAGGAAGCTTTTGTTTTGTTTTTTTTGTTTTTGTTTTTTTGTTGTTACTTTATGGTTATAATAAGGTCTTGAGACCTCTCTTCATGTAATTTGTAAATAATCAAAAAATAGTGAAAAAAGAGAGAAAAAAAGAAAAAAAAAGAGGAAAAAAAGAGGAAGATTTATTTTTTGGATGTCACTTTCACACACTACACTTTTATTTGTATTTTTTTAAAATGGTTTTGTTATTATTTAAAAAAACAAACAAACAAATAAAGAAAAAGAAAAACTTTTATTTCAAAAAAACTTTCATAAAAAAATAATAATAAAAATAATCAAAAAGTTTTCTTGTATTTACTAAACATTTTTCTCTTTCTACATTCTTAGCATTTTTAGAAATTCTTTTAGGATTCGTTAAATAAATTTTAAGACTTATTTAGGATTATTCTTTGGTTTGTAAATACCTCAATTTTTAGGATCACTCTTAGACATTTTAAGCAATTTGATTTAATTCAATTTTAACAAATAATTTAGAAAAATAAAAAGTAGAAACTCTAAGTCCATGAAAATAAAATTAATTGTAGATAAGTGAAATTGAAGCAAAAATTAAAACAAATTAGAAACCTCCAAATTTCTAAGATAAGTACTGGGAGGGCATTGTGGGGTTGCTTGCCCTTCCCTACGTGTAACCAACTCCCGGACCCAGCTTTGGTAATGTAGACTATTTTTTTAGGTGACTAACTGTTGGGCCCTTGAAGCCTAAAGGGGGGGGGTGAATAGGCTCTTATCGAAACTCTTGTTCTCACTCTTTGGCACAACACCTATCTGGTTAAGAGATAGAATCAATGCAGAAAATGACCAGATAGTGGAAGTATTGTGTTTTATTATCAAAATGATAAGTACAACAAAATGAAAGTAGATTAAAGCTTAAGGAGCCTTTTGATCTACTAACAACTCTCTAACACTCTGTTTACAATACACTCGCACACTAGTGTCACGCCCCGGATTTCCGACTCGGGGAAACCGGTACGTGACTCCCCATTCACCCACACGGAGGCAACGGGGTTGGATTACTGGATGCCACACAAACAAGACTAACAATTACAATAAATCAAACAAGCCACATCTTTATTTAATTTCAAACATTTAAGGTTCACAAACCAACCATGTTCCTTACTACAATTCAATTCCCTTAGTACATTTCCCCCCTTGGGGTTACATAAATTATGAAATTACATCACTGAAGTGAACAATAAAATGAAGATGGTCTTCCACCTTGGTGTATCCACCTAACGCCTGTAAGTCCCTGGAAAACAAGCAAACACAGTATGAGGGGTGAGCAACCACAGCTCAATAGGGATCAAGTCTCCCCAACCCTTCTCATGCTCCTAGCGGCTACATGCATGTGCACAGGTGTAGTGACATGGCAGTATTAAGAAAAATAAAGCATTCCACACAAGCGGGCGTAGCCTCAGCCCCAGCCACACTGGCTAATAAACCACATCTCAAGCAAGTAATTTAACCGCCTCTTCAGGCCACTGATTTAACCGCCTCTCAAGCAAAGTAATTTAACCGCCTCTTCAGGCCACTGGTTTAACCGCCTCTCAGGCAAAGTAATTTAACCGCCTCTTCAGGCCAGATACCACAGTCATACACACAACATACACCACGGTCACTCAAGCATAAAACCAAACACTTGGTGTGCACCCGTTCACAAGTGCACAAACCCAGCCGTTCAGGCAATAGAACAAACACCCAGCATGCATACATACACCAAAATCACAAGTCCAGCCACACAGGCATATTATCAAACATGTAATAGGCATATACACCCAGCTATATTCACACAGGCATTTCATCGAACATATAACATGCAGTGACCACCCAACAACAGAATCACACCAAAATGCCATTGAAGGCCAACATCCATATAGGAGATCACACCTATATGGATTTATATATACATAATAGCAGGTATAGACCGAATTCTACCCAAGAACCCTAGGACAGAGAGGGATTAGCAGAAACAGAACCCCTGCCAAGCCAAGGAAACTGCGAATCTCGAAGACATTGGTTGGCCTTTCCCATGATGACACCGCCTCAATCTTGGCTGGGTCCACTCTAACCCCTTCAGCTGACACTACGTGGCCAAGAAAATGGACCTCCTGCATCCAAAACTCACATTTGCTAAACTTAGCAAACAACTGCTGGTCCCGCAAGGTTTACAACATTGTTGCCAAATGCTCCACATGCTCCCTCTCCGTCTTGGAATACACCAAGATATCGTCAATAAACACCACCACAAAGGAATCCAGATATGGGGCGAAGACCTGATTCATCAAATGCATAAATACTGTCGGTGCATTAGTGAGCCCGAAAGGCATCACTACCCACTCATAGTGCCCATACCTGCACCGAAAAGCCGTCTTAGGGATGTCCTCCTCCCTAACCCTTAACTGGTGATACCCCGATCGTAGATCTATCTTGGAAAACCACCGGGCTCCACTCAACTGGTCAAACAGGTCATCGATCCGAGGCAACGGATACTTGTTCTTCACAGTCACCAAATTCAACTTCCTATAGTCGATGCAAAGGCGTAGCGTGCCATCGGCCTTCTTTGCAAAGAGCACCGGAGCACCCCAAGGTGAGGTACTCGGTCAAATATACCCCTGGTCCACCAACTCCTCTATCTGTCGCTGAATCTCCCTCAGCTTGGCTGGCCCCATACGATATGCTACTTGGGAGATTGGACCAGTCCCCGGTACCAACTCAATGGTGAACTCTACACTCCTCTTAGGAGGTAAACTCCTCAACTGGTCAGGAAAGACATCCTGAAATTAGTCAACAACTGCTGGACACACTCTCTTTTCCACTTTCCCCTCCTCAGCAAAGGTCAGGGCTGCCAACCTGTGGGTAATGGCACCCCACTGGTCTAACACTGGCCCAGCCCGACTGGCCTCACAATCCCACTCCCCCTGCAGGGTGCAAGAGGTCCCTGCAGGTGTCACGAAGGATACACACCGCCGATAACAATCTATCTTGGCCTGGAAAGCCATAAGCCAATCCATACCCAAGATCAGGTCAAACGTCCTCAAAGGCATTACATGCAAGTCGAAGCTCAGTTCCACATCACCCATGGTTAACACACAATCGCGGCAAACGTGTCGCACCTCAATCATACCTCCCACCGGAGACTCTACAACTAAGGGCCTCTCCGCCTCGACACACGTTAACCCCAAGCCCTCAACTATAAGCTTAGCAATAAAAGAACGTGATGCACCCGTATCGAAGAGAACAGAAGCAAGCATGCGGGAGATCAAAAGAGTACCTCTAACCACCGATGGTCCTACTCCCTCCTCTGCCGGCGAAAGTGGTAGCTCAGCCTCCTCCTGGGGTGTCGCATTCAGTGCAAACACCTTCCCTTGGCCCGTTCCACTGGTCGGCTCACTCACTGGGTGGCTTCCGCCCTGACTGCCTCTAGCATCAGCCTGCTGTCGCTCTGGCCTCCCCTGAGGTCGGGTCTGACTGGATCCTGGCTGGCTGGCCTGCCACTGACGAGCTAGTCTCTCAGCTGGTGCACGAAAGCTAGCATCACTCCTCACGCTGGATGCCACGCCCCCCGCTCCCCTGTTGCCACTCCTGCAAACCCGGCGCAAATGGCCCTCTCGTCCACAGTTGTTGCATCGCCAGTCCTTCTTGGGGCACTCCCCCTTGAAGTGACCCTGCTCTCCACAGCAGTGATAACTGCTAGGTAGACCCCCAGATGGACCACCCTGTCTTCCACCGCCAAAGGTGAACCTCCTAGGGTTCACAGATGTTTGACCCCGACTGCGAAAAGAACTGCTATCCCTCTCCTCCGTCTTGAGCCTCTTGGGCCCTGCATCTCGATCGGGCCCACTCGCAATGGCGACCCTGGTGGGCCTGCCTCCCATCATCCAGCTCTCTCTCGGCTATACGGGCCGTCTCCACAACCTCAGCATAGGTCCTCAAGCGTAGAATTGCCACCCTCTGCCTAAGGGCTGGCCTAAGGCCCAAAGTGAACTTGTGGGCCTTCAGGTCCTCCCTTGCCACAGTCTCAGGAGCAAACCTACTCAAGCTCCGGAACTCCCGCTCATACTCAGGTACCGTCCTGGATCCCTGCTTCAGGCTGCCGAATTCTTCCCTCTTCTGCCATCTCACTGATTCCGGGAAGAACTCATCATGGAAGAGTTGCAAGAACTCCTCCCAAAGCATGAGTTGCACCGCATGGCTCCCCGCGACACTCATCCACCACTCCAAAGCATCCCCCTCCAGCTGCCGAATGGCCAGTTGCACCTTATCCTCCTCCCAGGGCAGGAGAAAGGAGAACACATGCTCGATCTGCCTCAACCACTGCTCGCCCTACCACGGGATCACCTTCCCCCTTGAATCATGGAGGTTGTTCCTTTCGGAACCGTGTCACCACGTCATCCTCTGCACGAGTCGGTACACCACCCAGCAAACTCTCACGCTCACGAGGCAGTTCTCCTACTGGTGGTGGTGGTGGCACCTGCTGTGCTGCCATCTCACGGCGCACCTCCTCCCGAACCTCCTGCCGGAGTCCCTCCCGTAGCTCTCGTACTTCCAGCCGGATGCCTTCTCGTAGCTGTGCCAGCAACAACGCATGCCCTCCAACGGACTGTCTTGCACCCGGACCCTCATGGGCAGATGACTCATCAGCCACTACCCCGGACGCACGTGTCTCTCTCCTCGGCGGCATTCTTACTACATGAAGTAAGAAGCACAAACGTCAAAACGAATTTATAATCTATCGCGTCACTACCTCTACCCCACTGATCAATTCCACTATCACATGACATTACACACATACATTGTATCAATCACATTTCACAATTCGGTACGCATTGCCAAACAAATCAGAGTTGCACATTTCACACTTAATCATATTATCTTATCCACAATTTCCACAGTTTAGCACACATTCACAGCAAATGCAACTAGTGCCCTAATACCAATGCATGCAAATCCTACCACAAGACTGGACTACCCTAAGTACACCTTGGAGGCTCAAAGAGGACCATGTTGATCAGGCATGTCCCTCCAGGCTCCTCTAAAGGACTTAGGATAACTAGGTCCGCCCACTACCCTAGGCCAACTAGACCATGCTCTGATACCATACTGTCACGCCCCGGATTTCCGACTCGGGGAAACCGGTACGTGACTCCCCATTCACCCACATGGAGGGCAACGGGGTTGGATTATTGGATGCCACACAAACAAGACTAACAATTACAATAAATCAAACAAGCCACATCTTTATTTAATTTCAAACATTTAAGGTTCACAAACCAACCATGTTCCTTACTACAATTCAATTCCCTTAGTACATTTGCCCCCTTGGGGTTACATAAATTATGAAATTACATCACTGAAGTGAACAATAAAATGAAGATGGTCTTCCACCTTGGTGTATCCACCTAACGCCTGTAAGTCCCTGGAAAACAAGCAAACACAGTAGGAGGGGTGAGCAACCACAGCTCAGTAGGGATCAAGTCTCCCCAACCCTTCCCATGCTCCTAGCGGCTACATGCATGTGCACAGGTGTAGTGACGTGGCAGTATTAAGAAAAATAAAGCATTCCACACAAGCGGGCATAACCTCAGCCCCAGCCACACTGGCTAACAAACCATATCTCAAGCAAGTAATTTAACCGCCTCTTCAGGCCACTGATTTAACCGCCTCTCAGGCAAAGTAATTTAATCGCCTCTTTAGGCCAGATACCAGAGTCATACACACAACATACACCACGGTCACTCAAGCATAAAACCAAACACTTGGTGTGCACCCGTTCACAAGTGCACAAACCCAGCCGTTCAGGCAATAGAACAAACACCCAACATGCATACATACACCAAAATCACAAGTCCAGCCACACAGGCATATTATCAAACATGTAATAGGCATATACACCCAGCTATATTCACATAGGTATTTCATCGAACATATAACATGCACTGACCACCCAACAACAGAATCACACCAAAATGCCATTGAAGGCCAACATCCATATAGGAGATCACACCTATATGGATTTATATATACATAATAGCAGGTATAGACCGAATTCTACCTAAGAACCCTAGGACAGAGAGGGATTATCAGAAACAGAACCCCTACCTCAAGTAAAATGCAACAACACAGCAATATTCTGTTCCCACGCCGAACGCCGTCCGCCCACGAGACACCGACCACCCACGCAAGATGCCCGGCAGCAACCAGGAGCTCTCCTTCCCTCTCTCTCTCTCTCTCTCTCTCTCTCTCTCTCTCTCTCTCTCTGCGACGGTCGGTGGAGCAACAAACCCTAAACCTAAAACAGAGGGGCTTCTCCTCCTTATATAGATAACACAACATCAAAACGACGTAGTTTTGATTAAGTGAATCCCAGCATCAAAACGACATAGTTTTGATGGAACAATCTATGACCTTCCCACATCCATACACACCAAAATATTCACAATTCCAACATGGTCCTTTGGGAAAAGATGATTAGAATAACAAAACTAAGGTAACCATGCAAAAATATGCCTGCACGCCAATTTGAACGCCAATTCCCCAATTGGAGTGCAGCTCCAAATGCACTCAAACTTTACCCCAAGCCTCCTTGCACCATGTAAAAGACATCCATGCAATAAAAACCTTGCACGCCAAATGGGTCCAATTCACGTGCACGTCCGTTTGGCCTGAAACTTCTGTGGTACATAGAAGACATCATTCTAAGAATTTTTTGGTCTGCACGCCAATTCATCTGAGCCCATCTACTAGGTCAAAATCTAGAAAGTTCCCATTCAGAAGGCAAGACTGACTAACTCAAAACACGGGTCCTTACATCCAAGGTGTTTTAGCTAAAGTGTGTGGTAAGGGAACTCCCTAAAACCCAACAATTTCCACTCACAAGGCATCTGTGGTTAACTTCGTACATACCACAAACACGTGTCATTACACTAGCCTCTATGATCTATTTGAGCTTTTGTGTATTCACGCGTACACACACTTTTAATGTACAAGGTTTACATAATATATATAGCACATCCTTGAGAGACAATCTTGGAACTTGTTGTTCCGGATTATGTGCACAATTACTATTCCTCGGAATCCTCTCTGTCTTAAGTGCTGAGGATGTGGAGCTCAATGTCTTGGGTTTGCAAAACAAAAATGTGTTTGTGAGTTCCCAAGTTCAGTCTAATTTATGTCCACATATCCGGATGATCCACGTGTAAGTTGCTTTAGGTTCTCAACGAGTTTGTCTTACATCGGGAAGCAGCAAGCTAGTGACTTTGAATAGCATCTTCTTAAATCTGGTGTAAGGTTCCTTACTCCGTGTTAAACTAAGCTCGGATCCTTACTCCGTGACAATGATTGCTTACTCCGTATCAATTTAGTACTGGAATCCTTATTCTGTGTAAGTGCTTCCTTACTCCGTATGAATGAGAAGGTCGGAGTGCTTACTCCACATGAGTTAAAGGAACGGATGGCTTACTCCGTATCAGCACATCCTTACTCCGCAAGAGTAACAGGTTCGGATTCCTTACTCCACATCAAATTTTCTTACTCCGTGGCTTTGACTCATTAGTCCGCACGTATGATCCTTATTCCATATGAAGTGAAGACTTGGTTATGTACCAAGTTTTTGATGACGCACACTCTCATCCGGATCAGGATTATGTATCCTGTCCTTAGCTTTCCTCTCACGAGTGTAGGTCCGGATTAAGTTCATATCTTCTGCAATTACTTAACATGAAAACAACAAAAGTCTCAGATCAAGTTACATAGGGTTCTATTTGAATCATCCAAATTCTGGGCTTGATCTAACAATCTCCCCCAATTATGGATATGCCAAAACACCTTCTAATCTGATCTAGTAAGCACAGCAAAAAGATAGCATATAGAATAGAAACCACATCCATTTTCATTAAGGAGAAACATAGTACAATTTAGCCTTTATACAAAATTTTCACTAAGGTACATAAGGCTTACTATACTTGAAGATCATAGTTGCTGCTTTCTCCCTTAGCTCCATTGTCTGTTCCTTCGTGTAGGCTTGGATACTGCTCCAGCTTTTATCCACCCTTATTATCGACTTGATGAAGAAACAGACAAAGGCTCCGTAGCTCTCTCCATCGGGCTGCTGAGGAACTTGCTTTTTGCCCCGGATCGTCGCCTTCAGCTTTTAAGATGAACCCAACGGTGCCAGGGCCCTTTCTTCATAAAGTCTAGATTGCTTTACTGCTTCCGTCAGTCGTAGACGTAGTGGCTCCCATTGATTCCTTCTAACATTGTGCTCCATGATTTAATGAGAATCAATTAGAATCAGCTGCTTGGACGGAATCATAAAGACAACCAGCATGAAGTGCGGCGTCATAATCCGGTACGGAATAAGGATAGATGAGAAAGTTTTCCAGGGTATGCTATCCTCAGCAGTTCCGTTAATGAAAGTCAGAATGCTGGCTACGTCTGGAAGATAGCCCTCATTCCAACATGGCAAGACGTCAAACATCTTTCCGTCCTTGTACAGAGATGGATACAACCTCATCTCCATCTTAACAGCCAGAGAGAAGTTGTCTATGTCTTCCGAAGTAAACAAACCCATCTCAGAATGTAAGGTCTGAATATCTTGAGGAGAGAAGGGGTACAAAACTGATAGACATCTTCTCTCGGCATTGGACGAGGCATATTTGGTCATCTCATTGAAAACATGTCCATCTACATCAAAAGGATTACAATTCGTATATGATAGGAGGAAGGTGTCAGCCACGGATAGAGTTAGCGAAGGAGGAACTGCACTCGAGGAGCTAGGCTGAGAGAAGCGGCTGCATTTGGGGATTGTAACTCCCGAAAGTAGTGAAGATGCAAATCGCTTTTCAGCCCTAGTTGAGGAAGGGGCAGAAGGATCAGATGACACTTTCTCCCCCGGTTTGGCAAATCACTGAGGCACGGGAGGAGGACGAGCCATCGTGTGCGCCAAGTCCGCAAAAGAGGTAGACAAGGAATGAATGGACGAGGCCACGAGATCCATCTTCTGTTCGATGGAGGTGGAGGAGTCAGTCAGGGCGGAGAGGATTTGGGCGCCGAGAGCATAAACCTTGGCGGCGATGGCAGAAATTTGGGCGCTTTGGGCTTGGGCGTGACGGTCTAGCTGGGCGGAGAGCACAACATCCGAGTGAACTGTGCCAAAAGAGGCGCATCCAAGTGCTAACTCCAGAGCTTTGGAGGACTCCCCCGCAGAAATAGGTGCAGGAGTGCACTGAGCAGAGGAGTCAGTAGGAGTAGAAGGGGCATCAGCATCAGCAGCAGGGGCATCCGGAGCAGCAGAGGTATCCAGAGCAGCAGAGCCACTTTGACCAAAGCGGTCAACAATGGGAATACCGGCGGCAAGAGAAGCAGGCCGGGCCTCAACAGGAGAAGGAACGCGTCAGGAGCCGGGCCAGAGGAAACAGTAAATGGAACATCCAGAATATGGGCTAGTGTAAGGAAGTCGTGGTCCAAGTTCCAAACAATCATTTCCTCAGGGGACTTGGTATGCCGTGCGTAGAACACTTTGAGGTCGTTGTCCGGGACAGAAGCGGTGTAGGCTAGGCTAAAACGGAACAAGAGGTTCGTTAAGGTGTCGGCGGGGAGATGGTCGAGGTAGTCTCGAGGTTGAGGAAGTGGAGGCAAAGGAGCTTCCATAATAGATTTCGGGACATCAGCAACAGTAGTGGCAACAGCAGCATCAACAACGGCAGCAACAGTGGAAGTGGAGGGAGTGGGGACATCCGCAGCAGAAGGGGCTGGGGAAACAGTCGGAGGTAAACTTGGTTGAGATAGTCCCGCAACCTCGGAGGGATCGGCACGGACGCTGTGCTGGGAGGCTCGAGAGATGGAGGGTGCAGCAATGGACCTAATTCGGGAGGATCGGTGAGCAGAGCTGACTTTGGGGGCACGGCTGTCGGAGGGGTCACCAACCATACTGGCTTGTTGTTCTGAGGCAGAAAGAAGGCGGAGAGCAACAGAAGGACAGCGGGCCGTCATGTTCCCATCAGGCGTAAGATGGCGGAGATAGTAAGCCTGAGGGAAGGGAATAGTGCCGGTGCCATTAAAATGGGACGGACGCAGATGCCGGAAGACTATGCTGAGGATCCGCCCAAAAGATTGGTTCTTGGGCCCGTTCTTCAGCAATCGGAAGAGGAATGTCCCCTAGTCCATCGAGAGACCTTCGAAGACTTCGTACATGGCCAGCAGAAGGTCATATGGAACGGAGTCGAGAGCGGAGGTGCGAACCAGAAGATAGCGGCTGAGGATGGTCGCCATACACCGGTAGCGATGGTGGAAGGACTTCACCTTGTATTCCTTCCCTTTGTAAGTGCAGCCCATGGAAGCTGCCATTGTTTCTAGTTTCGGACATTGAGGTTCACCGGTGGATAGGTTGAGAGTGGCACAAAGGACAGCGGGGGTGATGACGATGGATTCACCCCAAACATGGGAAAGGATGGAGTCAGTGGTGCAGCGAATGCGCTGGTAATACTCGGTGAAGTCGTTGATGAGAAGATCGATAGGGTTGGAAACCAGATTCAGAATATGGGAGGCTTTCAAAAGGGGGCGTAGTTCGAAAAACCAAGCTGGAGGATCGGAAACTGCAGGCCAATCAACCGGATGGCCGGGATTTACGCTAGAAAGAGAGAGCTTGGGTGCCATGAGGGGAAGGAATGAGGAAGTTGGATCTTAGAGATCGGAAGAGCGACGAGGGTTTAGGGATTTGAAAATGTAAACTCGTGCTGTGGGAAAATTCAGTATTTATAAGACCGAGTCCATGGTTGCCAGCGGATCTTGGGATTAAGCAAGATAAATAGTGATCCGCCTGACAAGCTGATGTCATTTAACTTGAGATGTGAGTGCCTCCGTATTTAAAAATGACGTGGAGGCCGCAGAATCAAGTATATATGACAGTTGTATGCCTTCTTCTGGAAATGTCTTGTCTCGAGACTTGTAATTAAAATAGCCCATCATCATTCCTCCTTAAAAAACACGCGATAAGACTTGAGTATTTCAAGAGTCCAGAGGCGATGAACCGACGATCATCCGGATTAAAAGGTAATCCATAGAAGTATATCCGGATGAGCAACAGAGTGTGTAGGAGAGAGACTGATTCCTTTGCTGGCTTAGAGTCGAAGAAAGATGAAGTACCACAACACTTCAAAGTCAGACTTCAAGCAAGATATGTTAGTGAAGTTGCAAAGTGAATCGGAACCTGTAGCTGTATGAAAAGAAACTAAAAAAACACAGAGCTTTGATAGGTTGAAATTAGTACAGATGTAAACAAGTATGAAAAAGTAGCAAAATCCAAACTAATGAAAAGGTAGAACGCATTGAAAAAGGAATGCTAGACACATACAAATGAATGACTGAATCAATGGTGCTGAAAAATAAGCATATGTCTGATTAGAAACCCATACGTTCTCATTAGTCAACATAGTGAGACCGTCATGCTGAACATTATAGCCAAGATAAATGAACAATATGTGAGTTACTCTAAATAAGATTCATGGGTGAGAATGGAAGAATGAACACATGCCAGATGCTATCAATTGATTATCCGATTAAGATGCACAGTTGAAGAAAGAAAATCATCCAAACATGCCACAAAGCTCATTCAACAATGTATGTCCAGCCAGATCCAGAAGTGAGAAGTAAGAGGAAGGAGCATCTGAGACATATTGGGGGTTATTACTAATAAATAAAGCTTTTGATCCCCCGTAGATCATGCAATCCTCTCAGTGATGATCTCCCCCTCAGATAGACAGTCAGGAAAGAGGTCATGAGACATATAAAGGGGGTATTACTTGAGTAATTAATAAGCATTTCTCCCCCTTAGATCTTGCAATCCTCTCAATGACATTCCCAGCTAAAAGATGTAGATTTTGAGAAGAATACTGTCTATCCTTTGGGAACTTCACTTCAGAAACTGAACAGACTTTCACTGTGATTCCATCCATAAGCATTCTAGCCCATTTCATTTCTTCAATTAGACATGTTAACAGGGCAATCAATATGAAAAAGCAATGAACATGAGGTGAAAAATGAAGAGTTGAATCATGAAATCTGAAGGACAGAGAACTCATATAGTGTTAATTATATCAACTTAACAACTTCATTCGGGAAACATAAGCATCCTCCCAATGGGAGATATGGGAAGATAGTTAGGACAAATGCATATTACCGGCAAGCATGATCATCATGAAGGATAGTAGGTGTCTAACTCTCATTAAGAATCACAATGCATGTCCTGAAGAAAATACTGGTGGAGTGAAAAATTAGAAACTATGTAGACAAGTCAAGCATACCTAATTTGAGGAGTAGTTCAGAAAATCTTGCATCTGGTAGGGGCTTGGTGAGTATATCCGCGAGTTGATCATCCGTAGTAACATGTTCAAGAGATATATGCTGTTTAAGAATATGATCTCGGATAAAGTGATACCTGACTTCAATGTGCTTAGTCTTTGGGTGCATAACTGGATTGTTGCTGATGGCAATTGCACTAGTATTGTCATAGTACAGTGGAACAGATGTCATGTTGAACTCATAGTCAGTAAGTTGACTTCGCATCTAGAGTAGCTGTGCACAGCAACTCCCAGCAGCTATATATTCCGCCTCAACAGTAGAAATTGATACGGAATTCTGCTTCTTACTAAACCAAGAAATCAATCTGCTTCCAAGAAACTGACAAGTACCACTAGTGCTCTTCCTGTCGATGCAACACCCGGCAAAATCAGCATCAAAAAATCCGGATAAGGAGAAGTTGGACTCCTTTAGGTACCAAAGTCCTAAATTCACTGTCCCTTTTAAATACCGCAATATCTGTTTCACATGTAGTATGTGTGACTCTTTGGGATTCGCCTGATATCTTGCGCAAATGTAAGTTCCAAAAATTATGTCCGAGAGACTTGCTATGAGATACAGCAATGAACCAATCATTCCTCTGTATTCAGTCACATTTACTGATTCTCTATTAAGATCAGGGTCAAGTTTGGCACTGGCTGGCATGGGAGTTTTCACGGGAGTAGAGTTTTGCATCCCAAACTTCTTGATTAAGTCTCGTGTGTACTTTGCTTGGTTGATGAAGATTCCATCCTTCATTTGTTTAACTTCTATCCCAAAGAAGTATGTTAGTTCTCCCATCATGCTCATTTCAAATTTTCCAGTCATCAACTTCACAAATTCTTCAAAAAGCTTCGGATTTGATAATCCGAAAATGATGTCATCCACATAGATTTGTACGATCAGAGAATGATCTTTCTCTTTCCATAAAAAGAGAGTGGTGTCAATCTTTCCTTTTCTGAAATTGTGTTCAAGCAAGAATTCTGACAATGTGTCGTACCAGGCCCTTAGAGCTTGCTTCAATCTGTACAAAGCTTTCCGTAGCTTATAAACCATATGTTCAGCCTTGTGTTCAACGAAGCTCGGAGGTTGTTCTATATAAACCTCCTCTTGAAGATCTCCATTCAGAAATGTGCTTTTAACGTCTATTTGATAAACTTTGAAGTTTTCATATGAAGCATATGCCAAGAACATGCGGATCGCCTCAAGTCGAGCTACAGGAGCAAAGGTCTCGTCATAGTCAATGCCTTCTTCTTGACGATATCCTTTGGCTACCAATCTGGCTTTGTTCCGGATTACTATTCCATCAGTATCTAATTTGTTCCAGAACACCCATTTAACTCCAATGACTTGTTGCGACCTGGGCCTTAGTACTAAAGTCCACACTTCGTTCCTCTTGAACTGATTAAGCTCTTCTTGCATAGCGTCTATCCAGTTTGAGTCTTGGAGGGCTTCATCCACGACCTTTGGCTCCATATGTGATAAGAAACATGAGTAGAGGCATAGATTGGAAGTGGCTACCCTTGTCCTTACTCCAGCAGTAGGATCACCAATCACTTGTTCTGATGGGTGGTTCCGAGTCCACCTATAGTTTTACGCAAGTGGTGGTGAGCAGTGAATGATTTGAAGCTTTGCCAAATCGGGTGGATCTTGTACATCAGCTGGTTAAGCTTCTTCCGGACCTGTTAAATCCGTAGAATGAACAGTTCTAGAAGTACTTGGAAGTACTTCGACACTGTTGCTTTCAGTATGAATAGGTCCTGATGGACTAGAAGGCTCTCCGGAGTTATGGGTTTCCATAACAAGTTCTCCGGAGTTAAGTGGAAGTCCTGTGTCCGTGTCTTCTGAAGCATCATCAGTAGCATTTCTCGCTTCACCGGTACTGAGTGATTCATCAGGATTTGCAGTAGGTACATGCCTGAGTTAAGAATAGTCAATCCAGTCCGTGTGATCCTACACGATTTGATTTGAAGATCCTACACTTGACCAGTCAAGGTTAGATTCATCAAAATTAACATGGATAGATTCTTCAACCGTTAAACGTTTTTTATTGAAAATACGATAAGCCCTGCTGTGCAACGAGTATCCGGCAAAGATCCCATCATCGGATTTTGACTCAAATTTACTCCGGGCCTCTTTGCCGTTGTTTAACACATAGTAAGCACGCCCAAAGGCTTTAAAATGAGAGATTGATGGCTTCCTGCCTCTCGACATCTCATAGGGTGTTTTCATGGTAATCTTATTGATAAGAGTTCTGTTCTAAACATAGCATGCAGTAGACATAGCTTCAGCCCATAGACTGAGAGGAAGCTTTGCCCCTGCTAACATAGATCTACCAGCTTCGACTAAAGTGCGATTCTTACGCTCAGCAACTCCATTTTGTTGTGGAATCCTGGGCGCAGAGAAGTCGTGTTGAATGCCCTTTTCAGAACAATAGGATCTCATATCTGAAAAATCAAACTCTGTACCATGATCACTCATGATGCACTTAATGCTCAGTCCTTATGAATTGCTTATCCAGTTGAAGAGATCAACAAGATGTTCAAAGGTTTGATCTTTTGATTTAAGGAACATTACCCATGTATACCTGGTGAAATCATCGATAACCACGAGGGTATATCTCGCACTTGACAGAGAAGCAATAGAAATGGGACCACAAAGGTCCATGTAAAGAAGTTGTAGCGGAGCAGTTATTGAATTAACTGATTTGCTCTTAAAGCTGTGTTTGGTCTGCTTGCTAAGTTGGCATTCTCTACAGATGGAATCTATGGAGAATTTATGTTTGGGCAAACCATTTACTAAGTCAAATGATGCTAATTTAGACAAGGTCTTAAAGTTTAAATGTGCGTAATGCTTATACCATAGCCAACTTTCTTCATCTGATGCTTTAGTGAGGAAGCATACGGGGTCCGAAGAATTATTTCTTAAGACCACTGAGTATATGTCCTCATCTCTTAATCTGGATAACTTGATATCTCCGGGTAGGTTTTCTCTAACTATGCAAGTGTTAGACATAAAGGAAACAGTAAATCCTTTGTCACATAAATTACTGACACTCAACAGATTATGCTTCAAACCTTCAACTAGTGCAACTTTAGTGATTGATACACAGCCATTGGTTAAAGTGTCATACCCCACAGTCTTACCTTTGCTGTTGTCCCCATATGATATGGATGGGCCTCATTTGTTAGTAACATCAACGAGCAGAGACTGATCACCCGTCATATGTCCGGAGCATCCACTATCGAGGATCCACTTGCTTTGATTGATCTTTAACTTCAAGTGATCCGGCAGTACAATCCAGAGATGCTCCTGCAAGACAACAGTTTACACTTTTGGTACCCAAACTTGTTTCGGGCGGTTAGGAGAAACAACAGTAGTGTCAACAGTTCCGGATTTAACTTTGTTAGGAACTTTAGCCTTCCAGGTTAAATTTACTTTGTTAGTGTTAGTTGCTTCTTTAACTTGGGTTTTCTTGGGAGATACATTCCTTTGAGATTTGGATTTATATTTGCTCGAAGAACCCTTTTTGATAAACTGATCTTTATTAAAATGGATTTGATTACAAAGCCAGTTATCAGATAAGCTCCAACATTCATAGTAATAATGACCTATTTCTCTACAGATGGAATAGACACTATGATGCGGAGCATAAATAGAGGATACAGGTTTCTCAGGTTTTACAGATTTTCTACTATGTTCCTTATGGCCTAAACCTTTGGGATTGGGTGACGCGCTCTTGGCCCTAGATGCGCCAGCCTTAGCCTTTCCTTTCTTTCTGGGTGCTACAGTTTCGACTTTAACTACAACAACCTTTCCTTCATCGTTAGATACGGGTGTTACTGCTTCAGGAACAACAGTAATAGCCTCAGTTCCACAATCATAGACTATGGTGCCACCTGAAATAAAACCATCCAATGGTTTAGATGTACTAATAGGATAAAGGTTGGTTAGTTTCGGAATGAAATCCGGAGGACACTCAGTCGCTTGTGCGGAGGTAGATGATTCAGAGCCTAGGCCAGGTTTAACTCGGATGTCATCTGGATTAGTCCTAAATGTAGATGCTATTTCCCCAGATTTTAGTCACTTACGATTTATTTCCTTTTCCTGTTCGAGTTCATTCTCGAGTCTTTTCACAATAACTTTTAGGTTAGTTAGCTTGGTATTTAGCAAATGATTTTCTACTCTTAGATCATGATACCAAGCCTCTTTACCCCTAAAGTCAGTTATGGCTTTTTCAAGTCTAGCAACAATAATTTCAAGACGTTTGTTCTGACTTTCCATATCTTTGTACATTTAAGTAATTATTAGTCTCTCATTCTTTTCATGATCATGTTCAGTAATAAGAGATTCTAATTTACTCAGAGCTCTGAGATCGAAGGTACCTCAGTATTTGCCATGAGGCAGGCGTTCGGCTTAGGAGTTGGCTCATCATCCAAGGATTCCTCCTCTTCTTCCGAGCCACTTACATACTTGGTGACGAATGCCTTCCTCTTGTTCTTGCTTTTTTCTGAGGTGGAGCGTCAAGGAGTGACCTTGTCACTTTTCTCAGCCGTGTTAGATTTGGATTTACAATCCTTGGCCCAATGACCGAGTTTCCCGCAGTTATAGCATTCTTGGGAACTAGACTCCGATCACTCCTTCCTTCGAAATGATGATAAGGAGCCTCTTCTGAATCCCTTTTTGCTTTTCCGAAGGAATCGCTCAAAGGATTCGACCAGAAGAGTGATTTCTTCTTCAACGTCAGAGTCAGAGTTCTCTGACTCTTCCAAATCATCATTCCTCAGTATGCTGAGATATTCTGTAGCTTTGAAAGCTACCCCCTTTTCCTTCCGAGCAATTTTCTCATCTCGGTCAGAGTATTTGAACTTGACCTCATGAGTCCGTAGCTCTCCGTATAGTTCTTCAAGGGGAACATACTGTCAGTTCTTGTCGGCTTGCATCTGGAGCTGCTTGGAGTAGTAGTGATCCGGCAGTGAGCGGAAAAACTTGTCATTGATTTGAGATTGAGAATAGTGTTCATTGACAGTTTTTAGCTCAAGGATGAGTTTACCGAATCTCCAATAGATGCTCTCGAGGGATTCGCCAGGTTTGTGATTAAAACTTTCAAAATTCTGCCTAAGAGTACAAATAACATTCTGCATTTGAGACTGACTTCCCTCATAGAGGATTATCAGTTTATCCCAGACAGCTTTCGCTGTCATGCAGCCCTGGACATCCGTGAAAGCTTCAGAGTCCAAAGATGATGTAACATATGCTAGAGCCTTTTCGCTAGCACACTGCCAGGCTATTTCATCATGAGTGAGTTTGGCATCAGTCTTTGGCCTTCTAACTCCATGTTCTTCGATAGTCATCGGAATTGGTATCTCCTGATGAAGACATGGCTACATGAGATGATCATGGCAGACCATGAACATTCTCATGCGAGCTTTCCACTGGGAGAAAAGCTCAAGTGTGAACTTTGGTGGTTTGGTCAGAGTGAAACCAGAACTCCGTGGTTGTGGTGTAGCGGCAGCAGCAGGTTGAGGTGGGTCAACATTTTCACTGCTGCTTCGATTTAGGAGGGGCTCTTGTGCACCTCTGGAGTTAAGGCGAGTGTTGAATAGCATACTGCTTTCTTCGGCCATTGGAGAGAGAGAGAGAGAGAGAGAGAGAGAGAGAGAGAGAGAGAGAGAGAGTGGGATCTCTACTTTGAGCAGATAGAACTTGCTCTGATACCACTTGTTGGTCCCTTGAAGCCTAGAGGGGGGGGGGGTTGAATAGGCTCTTATCGAAACTCTTGTTCTAACTCTTTGGCACAACACCTATCTGGTTAAGAGATACTATCAATGCAGAAAATGACCAGATAGTGAAAGTATTTTGTTTTATTATCAAAATGATAAGTACAACAAAATAGAAGCAAATTAAAGCTTAAGGAGCCTTTTGATCTACTAACAACTCTCTAACACTCTGTTTACAATACACTCACACGCTAGCCTCTATGAAATATTTGAGCTTTTGTGTATTCACGGGTACACACACTTTTAATGTACAAGGTTTACATAACATATAGCACATCCTTGAGAGACAATCTTGGAACTTGTTGTTCCGGATTATGTGCACAATTACTGTTTCTTGGAATCCTCTCTGTCTTAAGTGCTGAGGATGTGGAGCTCAATGTCTTGGGTTTGCAAAACAAAATTGCGTTTGTGAGTTCCCAAGTTCAGTCTAATTTATGTCCACATATCCGGATGATCCATGTATAAGAAGCTTTAGGTTCACAACGAGTTTGTCTTACATCGGGAAGCAGCAAGCTAGTGACTTTGAATGCGAAGAGATAAATTGAAGCAGCGTCTTCTTAAATCTAGTGTAAGGTTCCTTACTCCATGACAATGATTGCTTACTCCGTATCAATTTAGTATTGGAATCCTTATTCCGTAAGCGCTTCCTTACTCCGTATGAATGAGAAGGTCGGAGTGCTTACTCCGCATGAGTTAAAGGAACGGATGGCTTACTCCGTATCAGCACATCCTTACTCCGCAAGAGTAACAGGTTCGGATTCCTTACTCCGCATCAAATTTCCTTACTCTGTGGCTTTGACTCATTAGTCCACATGTATGATCCTTATTCCGTATGAAGTGAAGACTTGGTTATATACCAAGTTTTTGATGACGCACACTCTCATCTGGATCAGGATTATGTATCCCGTCCTTAGCTTTCCTCTCACGAGTGTAGGTCCGGATTAAGTTCATATCTTCTGCAATTACTTAACATGAAAACAACAAAAGTCTCAGATCAAGTTACATAGGGTTCTGTTCGCATCATCCAAATTCTAGGCTTGATCCAACACTAACTGCACCCCAAAAATAGTTGGTAGTGACTCTATTCTCTTTCATCATCATTCAGGTGAAGGGTGAGAGAATTGCATCCCCAAAAGCAGGTTTTCTCCCGGACGAAATCCGGTGATAACACATGGGATTTACCAGAGGGGGGTCTTAAAAGAACGAGCTTTACAAGAACCTCAAGCTTGAGTGAGGAGTCCGAGGCCCCGTTGCGGATAATGATCAACGTGTAGGGGATTGTATTAAACCTCACTAACCTAGATTGTAATAAACCCGGGTATAGGGTTATGCATGGATGCAATAGTTAAGGAAAGCGTATAAATCACAATTAACGGTTAACAACAAGTATATACAATAGTAAAAATAAAATAACCTCCACAAGTAATAATTAGAAGAAAAACAAATATATACAATTAGTAAAACTAAAATAACCTCAAAACTAAAATAATCTCGTATTCTTAGTTTTAGACCTAACTCTCTAAAATTATACAAGTCATCAGTTGTCATCATTGGTTTTCGTTCGGGCCCGTTTGGGGTGGGCTCAGCCGAAACCAATGGTGAGAAATTTAGAGTTGCCACCAACTATTTTTTGGGTACAATTAGATACTCTTTACTCTGAGTAGTTTAAGGTGTGATCTGTGTTATCAGAAAAGGGTTCGAGAGTTGGTTACGTGTATGGAATGATTAACACCCCTACAACGCCCTTTCGGTATCTATTTTCGGAAGATGAGGTTTCTATTTATTTTCACTATTTTGATTGGGCTAAGGCACTATTGTTTTCCTAAACAATTCTATGTTTTATATTTAGCTAAGTTATTTGTTAAAGTTATGATTAAAATTTACTCTAAGTTTCTAAAGGGAATCCTAAAAGTTTTATTTTACTTTTTGTTTGAAAAGGAAAATGAAATCCTAAGGATTGAAATACTAAAAATTAAAATGTTTGACTTGAAAACATTTTTATCTTCTCCTTTTTTTTTAAAACATTTTGTTTTTTATGCCTTTTTTTAGAACTCCTTTTTTTTCTTTTTTTCTTTTTTGAAAGAATTGAACCTAAATCTATACATGTTAAAACTTAAAAACACATATTTGTGTTTTTTTGATTTTTGACTATGACTAAGTGAACACACATATCAAAATAAACGTAGAATGTGTGATTGTGACATCCAAAAATAAAGTTATCATCGTTTTCTTCTTCTCTTGTTTTCTATGCCTCTCTTTGCTCTCTTTTGTTTTTACTATTTACTGTACTTTACAGATTATAGCATACAACATATACCAACAATATAAAAAAAAGGAAAATACAAAGAAAAAAAATACAACATATACCAACAACATGAAAAAAGGAAAATACTAAGACTTACATCAAGTATAAATATAAGCTAAAAAGTAATAAATAAACAACTACATATTAACTGAACCAACTTTGGCTTGGATGGAGTTTCAACATCGGACTTCCGTTCGAACTATCTTATCCGCGCCGATTGTAATGACCTATGTTTGAGGATCTCATTTTGGTATCATGCTCGGCGATACGAGCGTTTTGGCTATAGTTGGGCCCAATTTGGAGTTCAAGACCTTGGAAGGCTAGTTGTGTAATTTTGGGTGTTTATTAATTAAAGAAAAATATAAATAAGAGAAACATTAAGAGAGCTTCTACTTCACACTATCACGTTGGTGTGTTTGAGAGAAGGAGAGAGAGAGAGAGAGAGAGAGAGAGAGAGAGAGAGAGAGAGAGAGAGAGAGAGAGCTTGGAAGCTTGAAGCCTTGGTAAATTGGGGCGATTTGGGTTCGTGGAACTCAAAAATAACTCTAGGTAGGGGTTTATGTACTTCTTATCCCAATTCTGTTCTTGATTTGCATGAATTGTTATGAAATCTAGCATGAACCCTGGGTTTTGAGGAAATCCAATTTTGGGTTGGATTTGGTGGTTTAGCATAAGATCTGTAGTTAAAATTTGTGATATATAATGGTGGTTATGTGTTTTGTGATCTATGGGTGTTTATGTTGGTCCCTAGGAGCCTAGAGTGGGGTGAATAGGCTCTTATCGAAAACTCTTGTCTTCTCCGGTACAACACCTATCTAGTTAAACGATAAAATCACTGCGGAAGATAATCATGTAGTGGAAGTATTTCATTTTATTATCAATAAATAATTACAACAAAATAGAGCAGATTAAAGCTGATGAAGCTTTTCAAACTACTAAAAACTCTCGAGCACTCTGTTTTACAATTACTCACACACTATCCCAATTAATCTCTAAGAGCTCTTGTACATGCACGCACATATGAAAATATACAAAGCTTTATATATATATATATATAGACATCCCTAGGAAACATTCTTGGAACTAGATTTTTTGAGCACCATGTAGCATTGAAGTTCTTCTCGGAAAATGTCTTTGCCTAAATTGCTGCAGATGTGAAGCTCAAAATCTTGGGTTTGTAAACATATTAAATTCTTCGCGTGATCCCAATTACAATTAAAGCTCTGTCCACATCTCCGTGTGATCCACATGTAAGATGATTTAGGTCTTTAACGAGTTTGTCTTACATCGGGACACAACGAGCTGGTGACTTTAAATGCGAAGCCGATAAAGTGAAGCAACGTCTTCTTAGTCTGTTGTAAAGTTCCTTACTCCGTGTTAGTGAAGCTCGGATCCTTACTCCGTGTCAATGGTTGCTTACTCCGTAACAGTTTGATACTGAAATCTTTATTCCGTGTCAGCGCTTCCTTACTCCGTCTGAACGAGTTCAAAGAGCTTACTCTGTATCAGCGCTTTCTTACTCCGCCTGAGTAAAAGGTCCAGACGGCTTACTCCATATTAGCGCATCCTTACTCCGCTTGAGTAAAAGGTTCAGATTCCTTACTCCACATCTTCTTGTCCTTACTCCGTGCGAATGAAAGACTTAGGTCCTTATTCCGCACAAGTCATTCCTTACTCTGCATGAATGAAAAACTCAGATTGCTTACTCTATGTCTTCTTGTCCTTAGTCTGCTTGAGTGAAAGACTTAGCTTTTTATTTCTCGATCGTTCTCTCTTACTCCGTGTGAAATGTAGACTGAATTCTTATTCCGCATCTTTTTAGCTTAGTTCATTTAAGTGTAAGATGCGAAATCCTTAGTCTGTAACTTTAAGCATTTGGTCTGCACGAGTGATCCTTATTCCGTATGAAGACTTGGTTATTTACCAAGTGTTTAACAACACTCACGTTGGTCCGGATCAGGATTATGTATCTTGTTCTTAACTTTGCTCTCACGAGTAAAGGCCCGGATTAAGGTTATATCTTCTGCAACAACTAACAATAAATATACAAGGTCTCAAATTAAATTACATAGGGTTTTATCCACATCATCCAAATTCTGGGCTTGATCCAACAGTTTATAAACGAGTATGGCATGAGGGTTGAGAAGTCAACCATGGGAATCTAGATGTAGATCTAGATGGATAAGATCTGAAATTAAATATATGTGTATTTTTATTGTTACCGTGCGATTTAGAGGTGTTAAGGATGCGTTTTGGGGTATATATTGTGGTTTATTGAGTTAAAAGGGTGTTTGTGGCTGTCTGGGGGTCGCTGGGTTGATTCCAGATGAAGAACAGGCAAAAACGACAATGAACAATACCCTGAGCGAAGTAGAAGGGCTAAATGCTCGGAGGGTCGAAAGTCGAAGGGTTGAAGGGTCGAAGGTCAAAGGTTGAAGGTCAAAGGTCAAACTTTCGAGGCAAATCTTTGAGTCTTCGAAGCAAATCTTCGAGTCTTCGAGTCTTCGAGTTTAAGCTTTAGGTCTCCTGGTTAGCAGTTCCAAGGTACAGTAGGACCATTTACATTGTAAACCATTAAAGTAATATACTTAAGTTATAATGAAAATAACAAAATACGCCCCTTTCGGATTCAAAGAAACATACTAGAAAATCAAATTCCCACTCTTTCAAAATGTAAAAAACAGGATTTAGTGTAAAATCCCGGAAATATGCAGTTTTTCGTAATGGTGACTTTTTGGAAAGTGAGGTTAGACCTTTCAGAAAAATCCCCAAAAATCATATTATCTTAGTTATGGTATGGGGAGCCAATGCTGGAAATTTTTATTTCAAGAAAACAGCTTCTACGAAAATGCTCTCTCTTGGTCAAGACTTGAGGATAGTTTTGTGAAAACTGGCCTATATTATAGAGAGTTATGAACCCTGTGAGCTTGCGAGGCTACCTTGTTAAGTCTGGGGGGCTACTATTGAGGGCCTAGGAGGCAAGATTTGTTCAGAGCCTAAGAGGCTACTATACTTGAGAGGTAATACGAGCCCCGAGAGGCAATACTGTGCTTGTGAGGCAACATGGTGCCTGAGAGACAATGTTTGGGATTACTTAGAAGGTTTTCTTTGTATTTTAATGTGTGTACATGATTGAAATGGTGATGTATATATAGCATTACACGAGCACATGTTTACACTAGTTTATGAGTTGGGATGGGTCGAGGAGACATGATCCCTACTGAGCTGTGGTTGCTCACCTCTCCTATTGTGTTTGTTTTTGTTTGTTTCATGTGCTTACAGGAGCTAGGAGGTTCACCAAAGGTGAAGACTTGGTATTTATTTGTTTGTTTTTTATTATAAAAACTATTATGTAATCTCGTGGGGAAAATAACATGTATGTGTTTGTATTGTGAATTAAAATGAGATTCTAATATTCATGTGCAATATGTGTAGGTATGGATTAGGGACGGCACCCGTGCTAAGGTCCCTTTTCCGGTGTTATCACCAACCCTTTGTCACTGCGAGTGCGGGCATGGGGATTCACTAACTGGTTTCTACGGGTCAGAAATTTGGGGCGTGACACCGATAGTTGCCTACTTGAAAATAGAATCACCTAATCCAGTAATGCAAATTACGAAAATCAGCTGGGGTTTAATTTGGAGATCACAATGGTATGTTGAAGTTGAGAGAAGTTGATGAAAAGATTTTTTTGGGTTTTTGGTAGAAAAAGTGTGTGTGTGTGTGTGTGAGAGAGAGAGAGAGAGAGAGAGATTTTGCTTTGGGCAAGAGAACCCGTAAGAGAGAAGGAGAAAGTCTGGGAGAGTTTTTTTTTTTTGAGAAAAGAAGCTCGTAAAGGGAAAAAGGAAAAGTAGAAGAAGGAGAGTTTTTTTGATTTTGGGGAAAAGGAGAGCATTGGGCAAAAATCTGGGCATAATTTTTTTTTTTTCGCGTGGACAGAAGGTTTGATTAAAGGGGTTGGCTGGATTGCATTGATTGTAACATTTAATGCTATATTATTGATGCCAGTATTTTTATTTCCAGATTCCATGTTTTTCTGGTGGGCTGGTGACCTATGATTGCCTTTTTTTGATTTTTTGTTGACACATGTGACTGACAGGCATTGAAAAATATCTCTGACAAATGACTAGCTCATAAAAACGCGTCTCGTGACTACACAGAAAAGAAGCAGTGAAAAATAAGGTCAAACAGTGAGGATCAAAGGTCAAAGAGTCGAAGTGTCGGCAGGTTAGAGTGTCGGTAGGGTTGAAGTGTCGGTAGGATCGAAGGTCAACGGTCAACAAGTCTAAGGTCAATGGTAAACGGGTCGGAGGTCAAGGATCAAAGTGTTGAAGGTCAAGGGTCTAAGGGTCGGAGGTCAATGGTTAATGGGTCGGAGGTCAAGGGTCGAAGGTCTAACCTTGAAGATTGAAGACTACGAGTCAAGTTCGAAGGTCAAAGACTCGGAGGTCAACCGTCGAAGACTCGAAGGTCAATAGTTCGATAGTTGAAGACTTCGGGTCTTTGAGTCTTCGAGGTTACTTTTTTCTTTTTTGAACTTTTAATTACCTTTTTACCCCTACCCAAAATGAAAAAATGGATGAACTTTTGGGGATTGCTTTGGGAAGACCCGTATTTGCCCACATAGTCATTTTGGAGAATCTCGCACGCTCACATTTTTGGGCGGTTTGATCAGGGGCATTGACCATCTTTTGGCAAGTTTGACTTCTTCTAACAAAGATTGTTTTGGTCATAACTTTTTTGTTTTAAGTTGGAATTGAGCACGGTTAAGTGCATTAGTCTTCAAAGTTCACGCTCTATCATCCGGTGTTCGCCTTGGGGCACTTCAATATCTTATAGCAGAGGTTTTCAATTTTGGGCTTTCCAGTTCGTGTCACAATGTATCCATCTTGCGCAAATTGGTTTCACATCAACTCCAAACCTGGGATCGACTCCGTGGTAGTGGGGGATCTTCCTGTTCAACAAAATATGGCATGGGCAGCTAAATATATAAAATGGGATATGTCCAACTCGAACAAAATGGGATCCAACAATAATAATACGCAGTCGGATGGCAAAAATAGTTTAAACATTTAAATCTGTTCAATTAAGAAAATAGCTATATTGTGAAAAACCAAAACACTATTCTACACATTTACAGTGCCTTCATGAAACAACATGTTGTACGTTACTTCCTGAAAAGTGTATAAGAGGAGAAATCGCAGATCTAATGTACTAAAATACATGCAGTTTGCATACAATTTGAATTTGAAGCGAGAGTGTATTTTTTAAAATTTTAGTGGAAAATCCCTAACGGGAGTTTGGATGTTGTAACTCTCGTTGATATCTACAAATAAAAAAAGCTCTAAATAGTTTACTGTATGTAAAGATATGCCCATTTGAAGATTCTACCAGAAATTATAATTTATGGAATCCAAAAACCTGTAAGTAAGGAATAATTTAATTGAGTTTGATGATTCAATTCGAGAAATAATAGTATTTTCTGAACTGAAGTTTCTATTTTTCAAAACTAAAGTCTTATCTTTTGAACAAAAATCTTATTTCCTGACACAAAGTTTTTATTTTTTGAGTTTTTATTTCTCGAACCAAAATCTCTATTTCTCAAATTGAAATTTTAAAACAAAATTTATTTCAAACAAAAGTAAATATTTCATATTCTATAAATACAACTATCAACAAAAAAAAATTTAATAAAATAAAAATTTATCAAATCAATTTAAATACTTTACCTGTCGTGAATGTAAATGATAGTTTTCACACATCCAAACGCAATTTACGATGAATCGAGGGAACGATTCGGGTCGAATATCATAGCCCCGAAAATATTGTCTTCCGCGTTACTCTAAGCGGTAAGCGTAAAACTTTTCCGCTCACTTTCTATCCTATCTTTATACCAAACAAGCAAAGGGGCGAGCACTGCCCTGTCGCATGACAAATAAATCTCCGATCATAGGGAGGAGAGACCAAATCCCCAAACCCTAACCGACCCACCTCTCTCTCTCCCTCTCCCTCTCCCTCTCTCTTTCTTTGTCAGTCTGAAATCCACAGTCGATGCTCCTTACATACCTCCGATCCCCAGGTACGCTCCGTCAGGGCCAGAGCGAGGGTTCCATTGTTAAATGTTCTCTGTCTCCCCTCCCTTTTCCTCTGTGGTCTCTCCTTTTTTCATGTCTTCCATCGACGCCTCTCTCTTCTCTGTCCTCCATCCAACTAGGTCTCAGACCCTAGTTCTTTTTCAGTCTTATCTCATACACGCCCAATTTGCATCCTGTTTAAAGCCTCTTTTTTCCGTGGTGGTTCAACTTTCCTCCCAACATGAGTAATTCTGAGGTTCGTTTCTATCATTGACCTTTGTTTCCTATCTCGTTATATGATTTGGTGTCTGGTTCTTGAAATCTTGGGTGATTTATTTTGTGTATCGGTGGTTGTGTTATTATGAATTGTGAATTGCTTGCTGGTTTTAGGTTTTATTTCCAATATATGTATGTTTGGCATTTGATATTTTGACTTCGGTTTTATGGATGAACCAAAATAAAATCCTCTCTTCAGTATTTCAGTGTAATTAGAGGCAAGTTTGTCTTAGCCTTTGTGTTGTAGTTATTTACTCTTGTAAGGCTTATTTGAGTTCATTAATGATGATTCACTGTGGTTTTTGGTTTGAAATGGAAAAAGAAAGAAGTTATTTGAGGTTCCCAGTAAGCACTGGTGGGTTTTTATATGTTTGTCATTGTCAATGTTTATACACTATTAGAACATAATTATGTGATCAGGTTTAAGGCTGAGTGTATGATTCTCAATATGTTCCAGACAATTTTGGGTTCATCCAAAAGTAGCACACCCATCGAGCCAATCATCTAGAGGGGTAACATTCTGCCTTTTGGTGTGAATAAAATGTCGCATAATTATCAGTTTATAACCTAATAATATCTGTGAGAGTTAAATTAATATTGTTTCATGGTTGTCTCTGTATGTTTGTCTTGTTTTTCTTTCATCTGTTGTTAATTTTTTTAATGCTGTCAAGTTTAGAAGAATAATTATTGGGGTATCATCTGTATTTATTACTATTGTTCTTTTTACATTGTGAGATTTGGATTTTGGCAGTGAGATAAGTGTTACTCTTATAGTGGACATCCAGAGAATTTGAAGTTGGGGTGTCTATTCCTCCCTTTGCCTCTGCTTCACCACCCCCCTGTCCAAATAGGGCCTTTAGCTTTCCTAGTTGAGTTTCCTGATCAAATTACATCTTCGTAAAGTTTATAATTTCAGAAGCAGAGGTTCTAGGCTTCTAGTAGAAAGTGGACCTTTTTGAATTGCGAAAGCTCATAGATTTGATGATGTACTTGTGTAGAAGTAATTGTACTGTTGGGAATTTGAAAATAAATAAATAAACTCCTACATGTAATTTGTGCTCATGACATATTTTTATGTATTGTGTGAGGATGAAAAAGTCCGTAATCTTTAGCTGTGATTTTAAATTGTTTCTGGTATATATTTGCGATGGGTTTGTGTGGGTGATTTGCAACTGTTTGTAACATGATATAATCTTAGTAATTTTAAAAAAGAAATTTACATAAATGCTCCCAGGCCCCACCCACCCCATCCCACCCCTAAAACCTTTTGTTTTTTGGAAGTATTATGGGGGGGAAGTTCAATTTTGTTCTTAAAAATTTCCTTATTTATGTATTATGTTTATCAATTTTATTTATGCTTTGTGACATGGTGTTGCTTTTTACTCTCAGATATTGGTATTTGGTTCATTTACGGAAGATGAGACACGATCATGGCTTGTAAAATCATCTGGAAATGATGAAATGACTGTGGACAAGCAATTAGGCTCTTTAAGCTTCTTGACTGGAAGATCTCTAAATACTAGTTCTGATGGCTCAATCAGTGAGTTGGGGTCTTCAAAGGAGGAGCCAATTGGTGTTAATCCACCCAGTTTAATTAAGAAAGATGATGCATTGAATTGTGTAAAAGCGGCCAATAATATCTTACTGAAATCTTCTGGATTCCAAATTGAAAATGGGAGCATTGGTAGTTCCATCCACTGCTCTCCTGTAAAAGATGCTGTGAACAGTTCTAAAGTTAATGCGGTGGATAAACCTTCAACGTGTTCAAATGGTGATGCCAGTGCTATGAATCAATTTTCCAGATTAAATTTGCATGCTGTTGAAGATGGAATTTCAAAAGGCAGAGAGTTGAATGTTGGGTTTGATGATTCTTCAGTCTTTGTGCAATCTGGAGGAATCCAGAAGACATCCTATGAGCATGTTACATCTTCAAAAAACTTATGGCCACGAGGATTAATTAATTCGGGAAATTTATGCTTCCTTAATGCAACTCTACAGGCTCTTTTATCTTGTTCTCCTTTTGTTCATCTTTTGCAGGAACTGAGAAGACAGAACATCCCTAAGGTCTGTCTTCAGATAATCTTAAGTTGACTTTTGTAGGCTTATGTGGTTTACTGAAGTGATCTCAACCATAGAAAAGTGCACATATAATCTGCAATAATAAGAAGGATTCTAGAATTTGTTATTATTTTAATTGGAATAATTGTGATCAATATACTTATCTGACTTTCTATTTACTATGTGCTTGATCCGTTAGGCCGGCTATCCAACAGTAGCTGCATTTGCTGAGTTTGTCACTGACTTTGACTCGCCAAGTGACTCGAGCACCAAGAATAAAGAAGTGACTGTTTATGTGACTGGCAGGCCGTTCTGCCCTACCATGTTTGAAGGTGTTCTTAAGAATTTCACCCCAGACGTACTGAATAGCATATCAGGCAGGCCTAGGTATGTTATGTTTAGCATCATGTATCTGTTTTGTGCAATAAACTCTGGATTCAATTCTTGGTTATCATTTGGCATCAAGCCTTTTTCCTTCTGTTGTATTCAAATTTAGTCGCCTTTTACATGTGTTTTGTCTGAAATTAAATTTTGGGCTGTGTTTTTCCTCCTACTTGTTTTGTTTGGAAGTATTTTATGCTTGGTTATCATGTTTCTCATTTATGTTATTTGACGTGTTTCAAAAACGTTGCTTTCCTTTCTAGACAAGAAGATGCCCAGGAGTTTTTAAGTTTCGTAATGGATAAAATGCACGATGAATTACTTAAACTTGAAGGTCGAGTATCAAGCATAAATGGAGGAAAATCATCACTGATATCTTCTGCAGAAGATGATGAATGGGAAACAGTTGGGAAGAAGAACAAATCTGCTGTGACCAGAACACAAAGCTTTGTTCCATCAAAATTAAGTGCAATTTTTGGTGGTGAATTGAAAAGTGTTGTGAAGGCATCGGGTAAAGTGGTCTGATATTTTTTGTGCATTTTTAAGGATCATATATTTTTTCCTTGTCTATTTGTATTGATATATGTCTGTTACTGAGTGGTGGTATGAATGTATTTCTCTTGAAAATCAAGTAGGGAAAGTGAGTTCGCTTGTTAAGCACTGGTGTTTATTATGCGTATTGCCGTTTTTATCTTTGTTGAGTTTTGTCTCCCTTCTGCATACTAGGCAATAAAGCTTCTGCCACAATCCAGCCATATCTCCTGCTGCACCTTGACATTTTGCCTGATGATGTTCGAACTATCGAGGATGCACTCCATTTATTTTCTCTAGCAGAAACTGTTGAGGGATATCGGACATCAGCAATGGGAAAGGTACATTAGTAAAAATTGCCTAACCTTGTAAAATACTCTCCGTGAGCAATGTTTTGTTTTTCATGATTAGAAGTTTCTTTCAGGCTGCAGTTGTGACCGCGAAGAAATCTGTCAAAATACAGACCCTTTCCAAGATAATGATATTGCATCTAATGCGTTTTGGGTATGGAAGCCAGGGAAGCACTAAATTACATAAACCAGTCCGCTTTCCTCTTGAGTTGACGGTGGGTCGTGATTTGCTTGTTTGCCCTTCTACTGAGGTGATACTCCTTTCTCATTTTCGTTGTATTTTGTGTCAGTTTTCCCTCAACTTATTTCCTTTTTAATTTTTTTGTTTTTCACGCTTTGAATTTCATGCAGTGCAATATTCCTTATGTACTGTATTTCTTCCAGGAACTTTGCCACCCTGTTAACTAAATAATATAGTTCAGGATTATTATTGGTTTTTTTTGTCAGGACCAACATGGCAACATTTATGATTCTTCCTTTTCTTGTATACTAATGTTGAATTCTATTTTTGTCTCTGATACTGTTTCATCAAAAATAATTGAGTAATTTATGACTTTTTTGGTACTCAAGACCCAAAACGCGATTGTTTTAAAAATAGCATGACTGATAAAGCGTGTTTGGTACATCTATTTTTTAAATAAAGTATCACTTTATTTAAATTATATTTGAATAAGGTAGTTATTTTTTAAAATATGTTTTAGTTGTTTTTTGTTTTTAAATTTAAATATTTATATTTTTATAGAATTTAATTAATTTTTTTGACTTTTTTTCAACTTTATTATCTAGATACATCATGCTTTACTTTTTACTAATTTTGTGGGATCTAGATTAAAAAAAATATTTTAAAATACATTCTTCCTCTTATTAAACAGAATTTGTTTTTAAAATTCAAAATTTAAATTTTAATTACAATAAAATTTTAAAATCATGAAATCAAACCATAAAAATGAAAATGCATTTCAAAATCTCCCTCATGTATTAGGAAGGGTACTTTTAATTGCCTTAACCTCTTGTTGTTCCTTTATTTAAATGAAGACAAAAAAAGCTCTTTAGATATATTTTTACATGTTAAATTGAAAATGTTGGCTTTTTTTCCAAGATTTCGTTGAAAATTTCACCTTATGTGGTCTTGCTGTTGTAATACTTATTTATAGGGCCGGAGATATGAGCTAGTTGCCACAGTAACACATCATGGGAGGGAGCCTTCAAAGGGTCACTATACTGCTGATGCTCGATACCCACCTGGCCAGTGGTTACGATTTGACGACGCAAGCGTCACCACAATTGGCGCAGGCAAGGTGCTGCATGACCAGGCATATGTCCTCTTCTACAAACAAATTTAGAAAGGTAAACCTGGTAATTTTGTTATCCTCAGAAGTTTTTGTCTAGAGCTTGAAGATTGTGGTTGGTGTTTGACCTAAATGCTGGGGCTCTAGCCGAGGAGGCGGATGATTAATAGTTAATTGCTACCATTGGGAGTGTTGGAATTGCATAGTCTCTGTTGTGGGATGTCGAGCTCATGACCCGCGCAGTTGCGCCTTTTTGAAGTCTGTTCACAATGTCTGTTCACTATTAATTTACTTCTCAAGTTCCTCTTTTTCTACCATCTTTTGTCAAACTTATTCTACCGTTAGTAAATTTTGTTATATGAAATCTATTTTTAGTGATCAAATATATTTATCAAATATATCATATCATGTGAGAGCGTAGAGTTAGAGAGGGTACTTGAAAACCACCCAGTTGAATGAGGCTAACAGTATAGATAATTGTTTTTTGGTTATTTTGAATGGAGTGAATTGGCGTGGAACCTATTTCCCAGTAATGGTTTATAACAAATAATAACAATCACTAAGCAGTTAATGGCCCGATAAATAATAACAAGTCATATATTTGTCACCAAATTTAATTTTTAAAAAATTTTAAATCTTATTTTAGTGAATAAATAATATATTATTTGATATATTTTATTTATTTATTTATATTTTGTATTTTATATTTATATTTTTAAATTTTATTTTTTATTTTTTATTTATTATAATCAATTTAAAGTGTATATATGTTAAAAAATATATTAAAAAAATTATTTGGAGGATGAAAAAAATTATTTAAATATAGATTTTTAAAAATTTTTATCTTAAACTTTATTTTAGGGAATCTGATGTAGATTTTTTTTATTAAAATTCTAAAATTATTTTTAAATTATGAAGATGTTCTTCTACGAATTACTTGCGCAACTTACCTATATGTGGCATTGTCCTTATCACACAATCAGGGTTGTATAAGAGCTGAATAGTTAATGAACGATTTAAGATCCACACGCAAACAGCTTAATGCGTTACTCATTTTAGGCGAGCTTGAGCACCATCCTTGTATAATGCTTGATCATAAGCTTTGCGAGCCCGAACTCGAATTTATTAATGTTTGGCGTGTGAAATTTGCCGACATGTTCAAACATGAGTTTTTTTATTTAAACCATTTCTGATTCCTAAGAAGGTCATAACAAAGATTGAAGAGTTGAGTTAGGTGAGTTTAAACACTACAAGAAATCAGACCTTTTAAAGACAATGTATTACCGTAGGATATCGTAAAATTTTATATGGTATTAGATTTGCTTGGCTTATGGAATGTCTCTCATCTTTCGATCTTAGACTCGAAGATCATAGCGCATGCACTACATGGAGAATCAGTGAGACTACAAAACAATAATCTTTGATGCTATCGCTAATCAAAGGATTCGAAGGATTAAAACGCAGGTAAGGTCATCGTTTTAGTAAGTTATTCAGGCAATGTATCTAAGAACGCTAAGTATCAAAGTAAACACGTGGACATTATCCGAGGCTGGAGTAATATGTTTCAACGTTAGAGATCAGGAGGTGAAACATGTCTAATCTTAGTAGGAGATTCTCATACAACGGCCGTCCTATAAAAGAAAAGGAGATGCCATACTTTAAGTGTGCGTCAAAATATTTTTCAATACACATGAAAGGTATCTAGAGAAATAAAAGAGATGCAAAGTAGTTTGTATTACATACATAAAGAGAAGAAGATTCAGAGCAAGATAACAGTGAGTTTATCTGGCTTTATTCTTCATGCATTCAACAAGCAGATAGTGAGTATGGCAAAGGAACGGTTGAAGGCCAAGCAGTGCAAGCAGTTGAATACGCAAGAGTAGATTGCGTCAGATAGTTCATCGCAGTGAGTGAGTATTGGAGTAATATTGTTTCTGTATTTGCATTTAAAAGATAAAAGAGTAAATCCTATTGTAACAAGGGCTAGACCCTTCTGTATTAAAAGCATATAATGGATTGGACTCGGTATAGGTACACCTTTATCACTATGGAGTAGATCACATTGATCGAACCACGTAAATTGTGTGTATTTGTCTTTTATCTCTCATACATACCTGTTGTTCACTTGATTTTGTACAAGACACTAAAATACCACCCAAACAATAACCATATATGCAAGAATAGCTCTGATAAGTAAACTACTCCTTAAAACTAAAGAGAATTAGTTTTAAGTATACATATTCACCCCCCTCTTTGTATACACACGTATATATCTACACGATCTTGTTTGGATCTTGGAAATATTAGCACTAGTCGCGACAGCGACCAGATAAGGCAGATTGGCCTCGTTTTTGCCGTTTCGCCTCCGTTTTGTCCTAGATACGATGTGGATGATTGTGGGGACTTTGAGGGTTGTTTCCCTAGTATCAATAAGCTTTAGTTTGACCTTCAGAGAGCGTTATAAATGTTGGGATTGGAAATAAAATGGTATGCCAGTTTGACACTGTGAATGCCTAATTAGGCTATGTTGGGAACTTGTACATTTATGGTTGAGACGCGTGGTTTGTACTTGGTATGGTGTGATATGCCATAATTGTGGGACTTTTGGAGGGTTTATGAGATATGTTGGACTGAGATGGGTAGCTAAGGCCCCTAAATGGGCATGCCATGATGTGTTGAGCTATTGAGCTCGTGATGACAAGCTGTGGCCTGAGTTGAGCTGTTGAGCTCGTGGTGCTAGGGCTGAGTTCCCTAAGTTGGGATCCTGTTGAGGATCGTGGATAAGTTGTCTTGTGTGGATAGGCTAGGTCCTAATATTTGTTTGTAGGCTGAGTCCTGATGATTGTGCACATTACACGGTGCACGAGTACATTCATTGAGCATATAATATAGACTTATATGTTTTGCATGATGTAGAGTTTTAAAGTCACCTACTAAGCTTATAGCTCACCATTGCTTTGTTGTTTATTCTTTCAGGTGTGACTCGAGACTAGTGGAGGACTTTCTTCCAGGAGGACGTGTCACGCCCCGATTTCCTTCTACCTTGGAAACAGGTTGTGACTGCCCATGCCCGCACCCGGAGGGTCAAGGGGTTGGTGCAAAACACCTAAGGACTTATAGCAAGGGTGTTGTCCTAACTTGCACAACAGTCTTGTACACCACAAAACATGCATCTGTTCTCACATGACATGCTCACATAGACAAACAATTAATAACCTTTTAAAACATCACAAAAGAAATAGTTTTATTTAAATTTATTTGGGAAAAACCCCATCCATAAAGTTACCAACTAGTATCCTCAACCTATAAGTCCACAGTTTACATTATAGTTCCAAGGAAGTCTATGACCTCAGCTTGTCCACCTATCGCCGGCTAGACCCTGTAAAGAAAATAGTTTATAGGAAGGGTGAGCAAACCACAGCTTAGTAGGGGTCAAGTCTCCCTGGTCCATCCCACTCTAGGCATGCATGATAAGTGTATGCTTGTATTCGTGTAGTGACTAGTACAATAATATTTCACCCAGTAAACACTCAAACTTACCAGGCACTCGCGACCGGAAGGCAAGAGGACACCCGCTACCACAGCCGACATGCTTACCACTCCAGGCGAATGCTACATTTGTTCACTTAAGGAATGCAACATTTTTCACTGAAGTCGGGTATGCAATCGCCTCCTTGAAAGCTATACCCACCCTCAGGAATGGGTGTAGACTTAGCCCACTATCGTGAGTGCTACATCAAGACTTAGGACCATAGTCCTGGCGACGATTCTAATGAAGCAAAAACCAACTTCACCCGACTAACACGCATTCGTGATCGTTCATCCGAGAACATCTACCCAGAAGTATTTTCTAACCAAACTAATCTAGGGGTTTTAAACATGTCCCAAAAAGGATTCAATCCTAAATACCCAGTTTACCTAGAAACCTATGATGAACATATATATATATATAAGTCAACACACCCATCAATTTTTTATAAATATTTAATCTAACAGGGAAAACAACAAGGATAAGAGACCGCAACTGTCATCACCGGTTTTCGTTTGGGCCCGTTTGGGGTGGGCTCAAACTAAACTAATGGTGAGAAATTTAGAGTCGCCACCAACTGTTTTTGGGGTACAGTTGGATACCCTCTACTTTGAGTAGTTTAAGGTGTGGTCTACTGTTGGATCAAGCCCAGAATTTGGATGATGCGGATAAACCCCTATGTAATTTGATCTGAGACTTTGGTTGTTTTATCTTAAGTTGTGCAGAAGATATGATCTTAATCTGGACCTACACTCGTGAGAGTATAGCTGAGGACAGGATACATAATCCTGATCCGGACAAGAGTGAGTGTCGACAAACACTTGGTAAATAACCAAGTCTTTACCTCATACGGAATAAGGATCATTCGTGCGGACTAGTTACTTAAAGCTACGAACTAAGGAATCTGCCCTTAACACTTTAAACGGACTAAATTAAATAGATGCGGAGTAAGAATCCTAGTCTACAAGTCGCACGGAGTAAGAGAAAGTCTTCACTAAATAAAAAGCTAAGTCTTCCATACATACGGAGTAAGGAACGACATGTGCGGAATAAGGACCCGACTCCTTTGTTCACACGGAGTAAGGAAACTAGATGCGAAGTAAGAAATCCGAATCAGTTACTCACGCGGAATAAGGATGTGCTGACACGGAGTAAGCCATCTGATCCTTCAGCTCATGCGGAGTAAGTAACTCTTGCGGAGTAAGGAAGCGCTGATGTGGAGTAAGCTCTTCGACCTTCTCATTCATATGGAGTATGGAAGCACTGATACGGAATAAGGATTCCAGTACTAAACTAACACGGAGTAAGGATCCGCGCTTCATTAACACAGAGTAAGGAACTTTACGACGGATTAAGTAGACGCTGCTTCAACTTATCTCTTCGCATTCAAAGTCACCAGCTCGCTTTGTCCCGATGTAAGACAAACTCATCGATAACCTAAAGCATCTTACACGTAGATCACACGGATATGTGGACACAACTTTAACTGCACTTGTACTTACAAAGACACTTATGTTTTACAAACCTAAGATCTTGAGCTCCACATCCGTAGCATTCAAGGCAGAGAGAATTTCGAAGAACAGTCAAAGCTGCACATTGCTCGGAAGAACAAGTTCCAAGATTGTCTCTCAGGGATGTCTATATATATATAATAACACTTGTACATTAAGAGAGTTGTTGTTCATGAGTTTGCAAATAAGTGTGTATGTACAAGAGCTCAATGAGATCATAGAGGCTAGTGTGTGAGTCCTTTGTAAAAAGAGTGTAAGAGAGTTTTAGAGTAGATCGAAAAGCTTTACAAGCTTCAATCTGTTTCTATTTTGTTGTACTTATCAGTTGATAATAAAACAAAATACTTCCACTATCTGGTTATCTTCCGCATTGATTATATCTCTTAACTAGATGAGTGTTGTGCCAAAGAGTGAGAAAAGAGTTTTGAGAAGAGCCTATTCACCCCCCTCTAGGCTCCCAGGGACCAACATCTGCGCTATCAGAGAAGGGTTCGGGAGTTGGTTACGTGTAGGAAAGGATTAGCACCCCTACAGCGCCCTTTCGGTATTTATTTTTGGAGGATGAGGTTTTGTATTTATTTTCACTACTGTGATTGTGTCACGCCCCGGATTTCCAACCCGAGGAAACCGGTACGTGACTCCCCTTTTTCCCACACGGAGGGCAAAGGGGTTAGGATACAAATCAATTTAACAATTTATTCACAACACACTCAAGAAAAGTAAAGTCCATCAAGCAGTCCACAAACCAAATCAGTCTTTATTACAAAGTCCTCTTTTCCATCCATCCCCATTGGGGTTACATCAGTTCCCATAATAATAACATAAACAATAAGGTACATAAGGTCTTCCACCTTGGGGTCCCACCTAACGCCTGTAGGTTCCTTGTAAAAGAAAACAACATGGTAGGAGGGGTGAGCAACCACGGCTCAGTAGGGATCATGTCTCCCCAACCCATCCCATGCACCTATTATCTACATGGCTTGTGTACAAGTGTCGTGTCGTGATACAATTATTCCACCGGATATAATTACAAGCTATAACAAGAAACACAATTATACATGGACCGGTACATAAACACTCCCGGCTTCCACACCACCGGGTTTCAAGAACGGTCCCGGGCTTCCACACCACCGGGTTCCACAAAACAGTCCTGGGCTTCCACGGCCACCGGGTTCCACAAAACAGTCCCGGGCTTCCACGACCACCGGGTTCCACAAAACAGTCCCAGGCTTCCACAGCCACCGGGTGTACAAGCAAACACGCAAGACACATGGCCATACAGGCATATCATCAACCACTTAGTATGCTTAGTCACACAGAATAACATCGAACACTTAGCATGCATATATTCACCAGCTCATAAACCCAGCCACACGGATACAATCTCACACATAATATGCAAGCTTCACTGGCATAATTTCAAACACATAACATGCACGACCTCACAGGCATTACCTCAAACACATAACATGCACAGCCTCACAGGCATTATGTCAAACACTTGGCAGGCATATTTACATATATCCAAACAACACGCCATTGAGGGCCAACATTCATATAGGAGATCACACCTATATGAATTTACATATAAATAATATAACAGGTATAACTCATATTCTGCCTGGAACCCTAGGACGGGGAGGACTTAGGAAGAACGAATCCCTACCTTGAAAACGTCCTCCCGCTCTTGCTTCCACGCTGGACGTTGTCCTCCCCACGCAAGACGCTCCTGGCAAAGAACCAGCGCTCTCCTTCCTTCCCTCTCTCTAGCTCTCTCTCTCTCTCTCTCTCTCTCTACGGCCGGTGCGGTGGTCAAGAGAACCCTAAACCTAAAACAGGGGGGTCTTGACCTCTTTATATAGACAACTAAAACCTCAAAACGACGTAGTTTTGATTAAATGAATCCCAGCATCAAAACGACGTAGTTTTGATTACAGACTACAACCTTTTTGCAACCACACAGGGCAAAGCACTCCTAATTTCACCATGGTCCTTTAGAAAAGAGGATCAAAACAACAAAACAAAGGTAATGGAGGCCGCACGTGAGGAAGCATTCTCACGTGCATTCTCACGGGCACCTCCAAATGCTCTATAATTTCACCACAAGACTTGGAACAACATCAGGAAGGCTCCCATGCAAAAATCTCACCGCACGTGAAAAGCATTCTCACGTGCATTCTCACGTGCACTCCCAATCTGGGCTCAAACTTTGCCTCTTGCTTGCTCATCAACATACCAGGATGATTAAGCCAAAGTGTGTGGAAAGAAAACTCCCTGAAACCTAACAATTTCCACCTAAAAAGGCAAAACGGACTAACTCCTCACATCCAAAATACGGGTCATTACATCCTCTCCCCCTTAAGACTTTTCGTCCTCGAAAAGAAATGACATACAAAGAAAACACACCAGAAATTGCCACCCCAGGCAAGCCACCACACCCAAATGGGTCATACACCACGCACAAGACAACGGCACATAACAGTACCACCATAATCCATAACCACAATAATGCACATAACACATGTCCACATGGCACGAATACACATCTCAAGGCACATCACAAATAAGAACACATGTCTTTAAAAGACAATACAAATACATCAACTAATACGAAAACACATCACAAGAAAACACAAAACACATCACACCCTTGGCCAACAGCCACCTCCCACGCTTAAGATTGTTCGTCCTCGAACAAGTCTGGGTACTGCTCACGCATCACGGACTCACGTTCCCATGTCTCCGCCTCAATGCCACGGTGTCGCCACAAGACGCGAACCAAAGGAATAAGACGACCACGCAAAAGCTTCTCTTGCCGATCTAGGATACGGATAGGGGCCTCAATGACGGACATGTCATCCTCAATGTCCAACGTCCCCCAATCAATCACATGAGTGGGGTCAGGGTGATACTTCCTCAACCGGGACACGTGAAATACGTTGTGCACTCGACTCGACACCGCGGTGGTAACGCTAACCGGTAGGCCACAGGCCCTACACGATCCGGAATCTCAAAAGGACCAATGAACCGCGGAGATAGCTTGGAACCGCGCCCAAACCGTCGATGTCCACGACGTGGAGAGACACGAAGGAACACATGATCACCAAGAAAACTCCAAAGGTCGCCGTCGTTGATCCGCATAAGATTTCGCCGACTCGAGCCGACAACAAACGCCGACGAATCAACTTGACCTTTTCAGTAGCCTCTTGAACCAACTCCAGGTCCCAAGAGAGCTGTCTCCCCCACCTCGGTCCAACACAAAGGTGATCGACACGGCCGTCCATACAACGCCTCAAAAGGAGCCATCCCAATGGATGCTTGATAATCGTTGTTGTAGGCAAACTCCACCAAAGGAAGGTGAGTTGCCCACGAACCCCCAAAGTCTAACACACAGGCCCGTAACATGTCCTCCAAAGTCCGATTCGTCCGCTCGATCGACCGTCGGTCTCAGGGTGAAAGGCTGTACTTAGGTGAAGCTTGGTCCCCATAGCCTCCTGGGCAAACCTCGCCTGAAACGGGAAGTGAACCTCGAATCCCGGTCCGAGACAACCGATGATGGTACGCCATGCGTCTCACAATCTCGTTCATGTACACCGACTCAAGGTCCCAACAGAGTCCCGCTCGCGAACAAAGCAAGGAAATGGGCCGACTTTGTGAGTCGATCCACAATCACCCAAATCATATCCGTCCTCCCGGTTGTGGGTGGAAGACCGGTCACAAAATCCATCGCTATATGGTCCCACTTCCACTCCGCTATGGGCAAGGGTCGTAACATACCCGCCGGCCGCCGATGCTCGGCCTTCACCCGTCGACACGTGAGGCACCGCGAAACAAAGGCAGCTACATCGCGTTTCATCCCCTGGCCACCAAAAATGTCCCCGAAGCGCATGGTACATCTTCGTACCCCCCGGATGCACAAAGCAACTCTAGACCGGTGAAACTCCCTCAGGACCTCATCCCCGAGGGAAGAAGCTACGACCAACCGCCCCCGAAATGACAACTCATGCTCGGGACCCTCGTCCAATCCCCGAGATAGCTCCCCGGCCTCAATACGGGCACGGAGAACCTCACACTCTATGTCACCCATTGTTCCTCCCGGACGCGCGGGTACAACTCAGGCACAACCACCAAAGGACTCAGGACCGTCCCACCATCACGAACAACAAAGCCGCACCTGCAACATCGCCAACCGCTCCATCGCCTTCCACTCCCTCACGGCCACCTCAGCTTTCCCTTTTTCGCTCAATGCATCGGCCACAACATTACCCTTGCCGGGGTATAGGCAAGAGTAAAATCAAAGGTCCGCAAATACTCCACCCATCTCCTTTGCCTCAAATTCAAGTCCTTTCGAGTAAAGATGTATCGAAGGCTCTTGTGATCCGAGAACACCACAAACTTTTCCCCCGAAGAGGTAATGCCGCCAACTCTTCAGGGCGAAGATGACAAAGCCTAACTCAAGGTCATGAGTAGGATAATTCCGCTCATGAGGCTTCACCGCCTTGACCCATAAGCTACCACACCGTGCTCCTGCATAAGCACACACCCCAAACCAACCCTGGACGCATCACAAGATACCTCATACGGAATATCCTCCCTAGGCAACCTCAACACAGGTGCGGTGGTCAAACGGGTTTTGAGAGTCTCAAACGCCCGCCGACACTTGTCCGTCCACTCAAATTTCACGCCCTTCCTGGAGTCAACGCCGTCATAGGAGCCGCCAAACGAGAGAACCCCTCTACAAAACGACGATAGTACCCCGCTAAGCCAAGAAAACTACGGATCTCAAAAACGTTGGTTGGCCTCGCCCATGATGCCACGGCCTCAATCTTGGCCGGGTCCACCCTAACTCCCTCAGTGACACCACATGGCCAAGAAAGTGAACCTCCTGCAGCCAAAACTCACACTTGCTAAACTTAGCAAACAATCACTGGTCCCTCAAGGTTTGCAACATCGTTGCCAAGTGCTCCACATGTTCCTTCTCGGTCTTGGAATAAACCAAGATATCGTCGATAAACACCACCACGAACGAGTCTAAGTATGGGGCAAAGACTTGGTTCATCAAATGCATGAACATCGCTGGCGCATTAGTGAGCCCGAAAGGCATCACTACCCACTCATAATGCCCATACCGCACCGAAAAGCCGTCTTAGGGATGTCCTCCTCCCTAACCCCGAGCTGGTGATACCCCGACCGTAAATCTATTTTGGAAAACCACTGGGCCCCACTCAACTGGTCAAACAGTCATCTATCCGAGGCAACGGGTACTTGTTCTTCACAATCCACCGAATTCCGGCTTCCTGTAGTCGATGCAAAGACGAAGCGTGCCATCGGCCTTCTTAGCAAAGAGCACCGGAGCACCCCAGGGTGAGGTACTCGGCCTAATATACCCCTGGCCCACCAACTCCTCGATTTGCCTCTGAAGCTCCCTCAACTCGCTGGCCCCATACGATACGCTACTTGGGAAATCGGACCCGTCCCCGGCACCAACTCAATGGTGAACTCCACACTCCTCTTAGGTGGCAAACTCCTCAACCGCTCAGGAAAAACATCCTGGAATTGGTCCACAACACGGGCCACACCCTCCTTTCCACCTTACCCTCCTCAGCAAAGGTCGGGGCTGCTAACCTGTGGGTAATGGCACCCCACTAGTCCAACCTGGCCCGGCCCGACTCGCCTCACAATCCCACTCCCCCCGCAGGGTGCAAGAGGTCCCTGCGGTGTCACGAAGGTCACACGCCGCCGATAACAATCTATCTTGGCCTGGAAAGCCATAAGCCAATCCATACCCAAGATCAGGTCGAACGTTCTCAAAGGCATCACATGCAAGTCAAAACTCGGCTCCACCTCGCCTATGGTTAACACACGGTCACGACACACTCGCCGTACCTCAATCATGCCTCCTAGGAGACTCCACAACTAGGGGCCTCGCGGCCTCCACGGACTAACCCCAAGCCGTCTATTACAAGCTCAAGAACAAACGAACACGATGCACCCGTATCGAAAAGTACGAAGCTAAGGTACGGGAGATCAAGAGGGTACCTCTAACCACCGATGGTCCTGCTCCACCCTCGGCTGGTGGGGGTGGTAGCTCGCCCTCCTCCTGGTATGTCGCCTCCAAGCGCAAACACCCTCCCTTGGCCCGTGCCACCGGTCGGCTCACTCACTGGACGCTTCCCGCTAAGGTTGCCTCCGGCCTCGGTCCGCTGCCGCTCCGGCCTCCCCCGAGGTCGGGTCCGATTCGATCCTGCTGACTAGCCGGCCACCGACGAGCTGGTCTCTCCGCTGGTGCACGAAACCGGCATCACTCCTTGTGCCGGATGTCATGCCTCCAACTCCCCTGTTGCCACTCCGGCAAACCCGGCTCGATGGCCCTCTCGTCCACATCTATGGCATTTCCGGTCCCTCTTTGGACACTCCTTTCTCAAGTGGCCTTGCTCCCCACAGCAAGAATAACCGGCGGGGAGACCCCCTGGTTGGACCGCCCTGTCGCCACCGCCAAAGCTAGACCTCCCTGGGTTCACCAATGTCCGACCCCCGATCGCGAAAAGAACCGCTATCCCTCTCCTCCGTCTTGAGCCTCTTGGACCCTGCATCTCGATCAGGCCCACTCGCAACCGGCGCCCCGATGGGCCTCGCCTCCCATCATCCAGTCTCTCGCTATACGGGCCGTCTCCACGGCCCTCAGGATAGGTCCTCAAGCGTAAAATCGCCACCCTCTCCCTAGGGCTGGCCTGAGACCCAAGGTGAACTTGTGGGCCTTCAGGTCCTCCCTTACCACGATCTCAGGGGCAAACCTACTCAATCTCCGGAACTCCCGCTCATATTCAGGTACCGTCTTGGATCCCTCCCAAGCCGCCAAATTCTTCCCTCTTACGCCATCTCACCGATTCCTGGAAGAACTCATCTTGGAAGAGTTGCAAGAACTCCTCCCAAAACATGAGTTACACTTGCACGGCTCCCCACAACACCCGTCCACCACTCCAAAGCGTCCCCCTCCAGTGCCGAATTGCCGGCCGCACCTTATCCTCCTCCCGGGGCAGGAGAAAGGAGAACACATGCTCAATCTGCCTCAACCATCGCTCGGCTACCACAGGATCTTCCCCCCTTAAATCGCGGAGGTTGTTCCTTTCGGAACCGTGTCACCACGTCATCCTCTCGCACGGGTCGGTACACCACCCGGCGAACTCTCACGCTCACGAGGCAGCCTCTTCTTGGTGGTGGTGGTGGTGGCACCACCGCCTTGTCGCCATCTCCACGGCGCACCTCCCTCCCGAACGTCCTGTCGGAGTCCCTCCCGTAGCTCTCGTACCTCCAGCCGGATGCCTTCTTGTAGCTGTGCAGCAACAACGCATGCCCTCCAACGGATGGTCCCGCACCCGGACCCTCATGGGCAGATGACTCATCGCCCATCGCCCGGACGCACGTGTCACTCTTCTCGGCGGCATTCTTACTACACGAAGTAAGAAGCACAACGTCAAAACAATTTTTTTTTTTTTTTTTAATCTATCGCGTCACTACCTCTACCTCACCGATCAATTTCACTAACACATGACATTACACACATACATTGCATCAATTACATTTCACAGTTCACAGCCCAGACACATTTCCAACCAAATCGTAGTTGCACATTTCACTTAATTATGTGATCCTATCCACGCTTTAGCATACATTCACCGCAAATGCAACTAGTGCCCTAATGCCTATGCATGCAAATCCTATCACAAGACCGGACTACCCTAAGTACACCTTAGAGGCTCCAAGAGGACCGTGTTGATCAGGCACGTCCCTCCAGGCTCCTCCAAAGGACTCAAGATAACCAAGTCCGCCCACTACCCTAGGCCAACTAGACCATGCTCTGATACCATATTGTCACGCCCCGGATTTCCAACCCGAGGAAACCGGTACGTGACTCCCCTTTTTCCCACACGGAGGGCAAAGGGGTTAGGATACAAATCAATTTAACAATTTATTCACAACACACTCAAGAAAAGTAAAGTCCATCAAGCAGTCCACAAACCAAATCAAGTCTTTATTACAAAGTCCTCTTTTCCATCCATCCCCATTGGGGTTACATCGTTCCCATAATAATAACATAAACAATAAGGTACATAAGGTCTTCCACCTTGGGGTCCCACCTAACGCCTGTAGGTTCCTGGTAAAGAAAACAACATGGTAGGAGGGGTGAGCAACCACGACTCAGTAGGGATCATGTCTCCCCAACCCATCCCATGCACCTATTATCTACATGGCTTGTGTACAAGTGCGTTGTGTCGTGATACAATTATTCCACCAGATATAATTACAAAGCTATAACAAAGAAACACAATTATACATGGACTGGTACATAAACACTCCCGGGCTTCCACACCACCGGGTTTCAAGAACACAGCCGGGCTTCCACGACCACCGGGTTCCACAAAACAGTCCCGGCTTCCACAACCACCGGGTTCCACAAAACAGTCCGGGCTTCCACACCACCGGGTTCCACAAAACAGTCCCAGGCTTCCACAACCACCGGGTGTACAAGCAAACACGCAAGCACACATGGCCATACAGGCATATCATCAACCACTTAGTATGCTTAGTCACACAGAATAACATCGAACACTTAGCATGCATATATTCACCACCATAAACCCAGCCACACAGGATACAATCTCACACATAATATGCACACCTTCACGGCATAATTTCAAACACATAACATGCAAGGCCTCACGGCATTACCTCAAACACATAACATGCACAGCCTCACAGGCATTATGTCAAACACTTGCAGGCATATTTACATATATCCAAACAACACGCCATTGAGGCCAACATTCATATAGGAGATCACACCTATATGAATTTACATATAAATAATATAACAGGTATAACTCATATCCGCCCTAGAACCCTAGGACGGGGAGGACTTAGGAAGAACAGAATCCCTACCTTGAAAACGTCCTCCCGCTCTTGCTTCCACGCTAGACGTTGTCCTCCCCACGCAAGACGCTCCCGGCAAGCTGACCAGCAGCTCTCCTTCCTTCCCTCTCTCTAGCTCTCTCTCTCTCTCTCACGACGACGGTGCAGTGGTCGAAGAGAACCCTAAACCTAAAACAGGGGGGGGTCTTGACCTCTTTATATAGACAACTAAAACCTCAAAACGACGTAGTTTTGATTAAATGAATCCCAGGATCAAAACGACGTAGTTTTGATTACAGACTACAACCTTTTTGCAACCACACAGGGCAAAGCACTCCTAATTTCACCATGGTCCTTTAGCAAAAGAGGATCAAAACAACAAAACAAAGGTAATGGAGGCTGCACGTGAGGAAGCATTCTCACGTGCATTCTCACGGGCACCTCCAAATGCTCTATAATTTCGCCACAAGACTTGGAACAACATCAGGAAGGCTCCCATGCAAAAATCTCACTGCACGTGAAAAGCATTCTCACGTGCATTCTCACGTGCACTCCCAATTGGGCTCAAACTTTGCCTCTTGCTTGCTCATCAACATACCAGATGATTAAGCCAAAGTGTGTGGAAAGAAAACTCCCTGAAACCTAACAATTTCCACCTAAAAAGGCAAAACGGACTAACTCCTCACATCCAAAATACGGGTCATTACAGATTGGGTTGAGTTTCCTAGAAAGTCTATGCTTTTTATTTAGCTAAGTTATTTGTTAAAGTTATGGTTAAAATTGATTTACCTTAGATTGCTAAAGGGAATCCTAAAAGTTTTGTTTAGTTTTTTGTTTGAAGTGGAAAATGAAATCCTAAGGTTTTGGTTTTTCATTGCTTGTTTTTCATTTTTGTTTTTATTTTTTTGTTGTTTGTTTGAAAACGTTTGATTGTTTTTTTTTTTGAAAACTCCCTTTTTGTTTTGTTTTGTTTTTTTTTTGAAAGAATTGAACCTAAGCACAAGTTAAAACTTAAAAATGCATATTTGTTTTTTTAGTTTTGACTATGACTAAAGGCACACATATATTAAAATAAATGTGGAGTGTGTGATTGTGACATCCACAAATAAAAATAAAGCTACGTTTTTTTCCTTTTCTTCTTTTTCTTCATTTTTTTTTCATGCCTCTCCTTGTGCTCCTTTTTTTGTTTTCATTATATTTTACATATTACAAGATATACATATACAAACAACATTACAAAGGGAAACCATAAGGAAATACAACACCTACCAACAATACAAGGAAAACATACAACATAAAACAAAAATAAAAAAATAGAAAAATACAAAGAATTACATCAAATATAGCTAATAATAAATAAACATATATAGAATCGACTTTGGGGCTTCAACACCGGACTTCCGTGTGAATCCTGTCCACGCCAATAGTCACCTGCTCGAATGACCAAATCACCAAATGTAGTGGCGTAAATGACAGAAATCGACTGGGATTTGATTTGGAGACTGCAACGGTGTATGGGATTGAGAGAAGGTGATGGAAAACTTTTTTGTTTTAGATTTTGGGAAAAACATGAGAGAGAAATGGGATGTATTTTTGATTGAAATGGGAGAGAAAGAATTTGGGGGCTTTTTTTTGTTTTTTTGTTGTTGTTGTTTTTTTTGTTTTGGGAAACAAGACTAAGGGAAAGAAAGAGTATAGGAAGGATTTTTGATTTTTGGGAAAGGGAGAGAGTTTGAGTGAAAATCTAGGGGTTCTTGGGTGTAAGCTTGGGTGTCATCTCTGGATGTAAGTCTCTGGGCAAAGGGAAAGAGCTTGGACGTTTTTTTTTGACATGAAGACTCTGGGGGAGGGGAAAAGGCTTTTTAAATGCCTTTGATGCATCCTCTTAATTATTGCCATATTCCAGCTTCTGTCGGGTGGGTTAGCGACCTATGATTGCCCCTTTGTTTCTATGTGAGCACATGTGACAGACAAGCATTGAAAAGCATCTGTGCAGCTAATCCCATGAAGCTACAGTGAGCACACCCGTGAATATTGCCAAACAACGAAGGTCAAAGGTAGGTGGCGGCTTAGATCTGGATCAAAGGGAAGGCTCAGATCCTCATTCCGTATCAGTGGAGGCCTTAGTTCGGATCAATGTTGGCTCGGATCCTTATTCCGTCAGTGGAGGCCTTAGTCTGGATCAATGTTGGCTCAGATCCTTACTCCGTATCAGTGGAGCCCTTAGTCCGGATAAGTGATGTTCTAGATTTGACTGTGATGTTTCAGATTTGACTATGATGATCCGGATTTGACTTTGATAATCTTTCTTTTAATTACCTTTTTACCCCCATTAAAACTGCTAAAACAGATGAACTTTGGGAGATTATTTGGGAAGCTCCGTATTCACCTAAATAGTCATTTTGGAGAATCTCGCATGGTCACATTTTCGGGCCCTTTGACCAGGGGCATTGACCATCTTTTGGTAAGTTTGACTTTTTCCAACGAGAATTATTTTGGCCACAACTTCTTCGTTTTACATCATAATTGAACTTGGTCAAGTGCGATAATCTCCACATTTCATCCTCTATCACTTGGTGTTGGTCTTGGGGCACTTTAGGGGATTGCAACAAAGGTTCTCAATTTTGGGCTTCCCTATTCTTGTCATAGCGTATCCATCTCGTGCAAATTGGGGTTTAACATCGACTCCAAACCTGGGACTAACTCCTTGATAGTGGGGGAACTTTATGGATCTATTCAATGAGATACATGGCATGGGAAGATAGATATAAAATGTACAAATGGTTAGTATGTCCAACCCAGATAAAATGGGGTCCAACAGCTGCCCCTCTTTGTGCATTGTTTGTATACAAACAGTGTACAAAGATAGAAAGGAGTCATTTTGGACGGGTTGGAGAACTTACTTGACTTACCTAGCATGGAGGAAGAGTAGAATGCGACAGTTGGGTTTGTTCCCAAGAATAAAAAGGGGCTTCTCAGGCCGGTAGACTTTGAACAATCTTGCTGAGGCATTTAAGGCCTACAGGGATGGAAAAGGCATCCAAGTCCTAATAGAAAGGGAAAAGGCATCTAAGGCCTAATAGGATTCAAAAAGGTTCGCAGAGGCAAGAGGATTACTTGCTTATGATGCGTTACAAAGGATGGAGGATCACCATCTATGATGCAAGGATACTAAAATTTAAAAGCCTTGAGCTGACAAAAAGGATACCAAAAATTAAAAGCCTTGAGCTGACAAAATGAGACTTCACAGAGGCAGGAGGATTACTTGTCTACAATGCGTTGCAGAGGCAGGAGGATTGCCGCCTACAATACATTGCAGAGGCCGGAGGATTACCGCCTAAGATGCAAGGATACAGAAATTTAAAAGCCTTAAGCTGACATAAAGGATACTGAAACTTAAAAGCCTTGAGCTGACAAAATGAGACTTCGTAGAGGTCGGAGGATTATTTGCCTACAATGCGTTGCAGAGGCTGAAGGATTACCGCCTATGATGCAAGCATACTGAAATTTAAAAAGCCTTAAGCTGACATAAAGGATACTGAAACTTAAAAGCCTTGAGCTGACAAAATGAGACTTCGCAGAGGTAGGAGGATTATTTGCCTACAATGCGTTGCAGAGGCCGGTGGATTACCGCCTACGATGCAAGGATTCTGAAAATTTAAAAGTCTTGAGCTGACAGAAAGGATACTGAAACATAAAAGCCTTGAGCTGACAAAATGAGACTTCGTAGAGGCAATTACTTGCCTACAATGTGTTGCAGAGGCCGGAGGATTACCACCTACGATGCCAGGATACCGAAAAGTGAAAGCCTACATCAACGTAATAGGCTTGAACTAAAAACTGAAATCTTATAGCAACGTAATTGGCTTCAACTAAAAATGGAAAGCCTACAACAACGTAATAGGCTTGAACTGAAAACTGAAAGCCTATAGCAACGTAATAGGCTTGAACTGAAAATTGAAAGCCTACACCAACGTAATAGGCTTGAACTAAAAATTGAAAGCCTACAACAACGTAATAGGCTTGAATTGAAAATTGAAAGCCTATAACAACGTAATAGGCTTGAACTTGAGAATTGAAAGCCTACAACAACATAATAGGCTTGAACTGAAGATTGAAAGCCTATATCAACATAATAGGCTTGAACTGAAAAGACTTGTTGGTGACATTGATTGGTATTTGAGGGGAGGTGCTTTGGGGAATTGGTGAGCTTGGGAGGCCACCCAATCTGGGCTCCCTCTTCGAGTTCACTTAAGGAGATCGCTTTACGAGGTGACCCAAAAAGGAGGAGAAGTTTGGTCGAGTGTCAAAAGGGTGCTTTGGGAAAATGGCAAAGAAAGATTTATAGAGTTGAACAAAGGAAGCTTTTAGAGAGCTCAATGGAAAGCTTGCTGAGGCAATGACGTTCCTGAAATTGCAGAATATGCTGAATGTATGCAAATGATGCATGGAATGCAAGGAGATGCATGCCTAAGGTGCAAAATGAACTTAGAGACATCATGGAATGCTCATGATGTATGCATGAACGAATGAGAATGCATGCAAATTTTTTATTTTTTGTTTTTGTTTTTTTTTTCTCGACTTGGTGGGGGAGTTTAACTCGTTGTGGATCCATTGTTGTTGGTGATGGGCTTCGCCTTGTTGAGAGGACCACACAATGCTGTTGAACAGTTCTTTTATTGGGGAAGTATTCTAATCATGCTGGGGAACACTGTTTTTCTCCATCTGGGGAGTTTATTTGACTTAGCTTCCTTAAAGGATTTGACTTAAGCACTATTTTCTTGGATGACAGAACACCTTTGCTGAGTAATATCATTCGAATATTGCTGGGGATAAACATTTATGTACACAAGTTTTGTGCATTTCAAAAACAAGTTCTCGAAGATGATTTTGTCTAGCTAGAATGTTTTTTTTTTTAAAACATGATTATGCAATATATCCATAACTTGTTGTCCTCTCATGACACGGCTACAAGCATTTCAAAGGCATGCTCTACAATTTGGTAGCTGTGAAGTATTAGTATTCAATGGTTTTTGGGTTGAAGATATTGGTACTCCATGGTTTGGAGGTTCCTGAGACTGGATTGGATAATAGCCTTGAAGCTTTGGGGTCTTTTTAGAAATATTGGTTCTTAATGATTTTGAGGGTTTTTAAGATTAAGGGATTTTTGAGATGAAGGTTGGATGGTCTCGCAGTTTTGGATTTTATCATTGGATTGGAGGTGTTAGTACTCAATGGTTTTGAGTATCACCTTGCGAGGTTATTGTTTGGAGCTTGGCCTTGATCTTGTGGCTCAAAAAAACTCTATCTCCGGAAGTCATTGTTTGATGCTTTGCATTGATCTGGAATGTTTGAACACTTCTTGCTTTTATGACTTTGGCCTCTACTGTCAGAGATTGTTGGTTAGGCTTTAACTTGATCTAGTGCACTGGAACACTTGCTGCTTTCATGGCTTTAAATTTTACTCGTACTGCCCTTTCGGGTTTTCACTGCGCCTGCCTTACATGGGTTCTGTTGTCCTTTCTACCTTGTGGATGGATTTGTCTTTTACCCTTGCTACCCTTTCGGGTTTTCACCAAGTCTGCCTTGTGTATTGGAAATTTTACTCTCCTTTGAGTACTTGAGAAACACTTGGATCATTCAATCAGAGAGGACTTTTCTAGGACTGTAACAGGGGCTTGAGGTTTGAGGGCACTCAAGAAAGGGATATAATAGGCTCAAACCTTTTCTAGGTTGGATATGATCCATAGTTTAGACTCAAATCCCTAAAAGCTGATTCTTTTGACTCTCTTTTTTGATCCCCTTTTTTGTTTTGACGAGGGATAGACTAAATTGTTCCAACATAGGGCTTTATCCTTATCAGGAGACACATAAGATTGATTTTTCCTTGAAAACTTCCCCGAAGGTTAATTTATTCCTTCCTGAACTGCCCAGGCATGGGTTTGATTCAAAATGCCCCCTTTTTCCTTTTTTTCTTTTCCTTATCATGCCATAAAATGCCTTTTCTCTATTTTTTATGTTTATATCTCACCAAAGGATGCCCCAATTTGACATGCGTTATTCCAAGGGATTCTATGACGCACTAATTACCTAGCATATGTACAAAAATGCCTCTCTCAAGGGATTTGGCTTTGAGGAACTGCTCCAGTGTGGGGTGAATTATGGATCGGGTAATTTGAAAGGAAAGTTCATTATAGGCTCAAAGGGGTAGCAAGGGTATTATTATGGGATATTTTCAATGATGGCCCAAAGGGGGTAGCACAACAGATGGCCTCTCCTCACTTTAAATGATCAAATGTTTTCTCAAGCAGCTCAAAGAAGAGCTATATCCATTTTTCTGACAGAAAGGAGTTTATCTAATCAATCAATCAAGCTCTTTGATAATGTCCCTCTCGGTGGGAAAGGAGCTCTCCAAAATTGCTTTTCCTTTAAACTCCTCTGTCTCTTGCTTTAGGCTTTTAGAGTGATATGCTGCTTGGACCTTTCTCAAGTTTAGGATATCAGTTCAATCTCCCTTGTTTCATATGCCCTTGTTAGGTTGTCATACACATACCATGAGAGCGGACGAGTTATGGACAACTACTGCATGTACATGTCATGAAATGTTAAAAACCGTTCATAATTTACAAAACAACGTTTTACTAAAAGGGGAAATTATTAAAAATCACAAGCCTTCGTGATATTACTCGAGCATTGGTGATCCATCCTCTAGAAAGCTTAACTGGTTTGCCTTCCTTTGGTGGTATGGGAGTTATGAAACCCGATCCCAGTCACTTGACCTTGGTGCATGTGATCGGGACCCGGAGACCTTGCTTTGGCAGAGTCACTTTGAGTCTTTGAAAGTGCTGGTAAGAAGTTCAACCACTATGCATTCCTCATAGACTAAACTTTCTTCTTGAAGCCGATACAGTTCTCAATAGTATGCCCCATCCCCCCATCATGGTATTCACATCGTTCATTCGGATTATACCACTCGGGATAAGGTTGCCTGATTGGTATCATAGGAATCAGAGCTACCATATGGGCTTGAAGCAACTCTTTATATAACGCTGAGTAAGTCATGGGGATGGGGTCAACTTCTGGTTGCTTGGGTTTCTTATTCTTTCTCTCTATTGGACCATAAATATGGATGCCTCTGTGTTTCGTTGCTATTGGTCCCAATCTTTACCATGCATGTTGATGGGTCTGTTGGGGAGTATGCATCAAAGAAATGTTATGGGTGTGGCAATGAGGAAACAGTGAGGGAGCCAGTCCGTGGGGTTGCTTCACTCCTTATGCTAATCCAATAGTTCTTCTCTCAGCTGATTCAACTTTGGCGAGCCTTTCGACCAACTCCATTAGCTTTTGGAGTTGACATTTCAGTCCTTGCAAATCCACATACATTGCTATTTGAGCTTGCTCCACCTTAACTATCTAGTCATATAGGTCTTCAGCTATGTGTTTGGACTTTTGATGCGAATTTTAGTCAATAAGATTATTAAGCTCCCCCTTTATTTTATATGGAATTTGTTAATGGGATGCATGACATGTATGCATGAATGCTTAGGATGTGTGGCTCTAGTGAATGTCATGAAGTGCATGCTCTGTTAAAAAGTTTATTTTATTTTAGAATATGTTGGTCCCTGGGAGCCGGGGGGGGGGGGGGTGAATAGGCTATAATCGAAAACTCTTTCTTCGTCTCTGGCACAACACTTGTCTCGTTAAAGGATAGAATCAGTGTGGAAGATAACTAGATAGTAGAAGTATTCTGTTTTATTATCAAAAGATAATTACAACAAAATAAAGCTGATTAAAGGTGATGAAGCTTTTCGATCTACTGAAAAACTCTCTTACACTCTATTTACAATTACTCACACACTAGTTAATATAATCTCTAAAAGCTCTTATATATATACGCGCGCATAAGTGAAAATATACAAAGCTTAATATATATAGACATCCTTGGGAGACAATTTTGGAACTGGATTTTCGGAGCACTGTGTAGCATTGAAGTTCTTCTCGGAAAATGCTTCTGCTTTAATTGCTGCAGATGTGGTGCTTGAAATCTTGGGTCTGTGAATAATAAGTATCTTCGCGTGATCCCAATTTCATTTAAGACTTTGTCCACATCTCCATGTATTCCACGTGTAAGATGATTTAGATCTTCAACAAGCTTGTCTTACATCGAGACACGGTGAGCTGATGACTTTAAATGCGAAGACGATAAAGTGAAGCAGCGTCTTCTTAATCCGTCGTAAGATTCCTTACTCCGTGTCAATGGTTGCTTACTCCGTATCAGTTTTATACTAGAATCCTTATTTCGTGTCAGCGCTTTCTTACTTCGTATAAACGAAAGGTTCGGAGGGCTTACCCTGTATCAGCGCATCCTTACTCCGTTGGAGTAAAAGGTTCGGATTCCTTACTCCGCATCTTCTTGTCCTTACTCCGTGTGAACAAAGGACTTGGGTCCTTATTCCGCACAAGTCATTCCTTACTCCGCATGAATGAAAGACTCGAATCCTTACTTCGTGTCTTCTTGTCTTTAGTCTGCTTGAGTGGAAGACTTAGCTTTTTTATTCCGTGACAGTTCTCTCTTACTCCGTTCAAGATGTAGACTAGGATTCTTATTTCACATCTATTTAACTTAGTCCATTTAAGTGTAAGACGCAGATTCCTTAGTCCGTAACATTAAGTACTTAGTCCACATGAGTGATCCTTATTCCATATGAAGACTTGGTTATTTACCAAGTGTGTAACGATACTCACGTTGGTCCGGATCAGGATTATGTATCTTGTCCTTAGCTTTGCTCTCATGAGTGAAGGTCCGAATTAAAGTTATATCTTCTGCAACAACTGTGAATAAATATACGAGGTCTCAAATTAAATTACATAGGATTTTATCCGCATCATCTAAATTTTAGGTTTGATCTAACAGAATAGAATCTCAACAGTGAACACTTTTACAAAGAGCAGTCTTGAATCACTGAATCATCCAACAGGCCAACTTCAAGCAGTGACCGAACCCTTCTCTTGAATGCATTATAGTCCTCCGTTGAATGCCCAATAGCACCAGCATGAAACTCACAACTCTTCGTAGAATCATACCATTTAGGATGGGGTGGTTGTGGCACAAGAATAGATTTTGATGTTAACAAACCGGCTCCTACTAGCTTTGCCAAGAACTTTCCATAATCTAGTGGCAGCAGCTCAAAAGGCGTGGCTTTGGATGCCTTTCTCCTAGATCTCTTGTGTTTTAAGGTGGGTGGTTTAGTTTTCCATGCAACTTGTACTTGGTCCTAGTGAGTAGTCCCTTCCGTTATTCTACCCGTCTTAATTCTCAGGTCAATCCTTTCTCTTGAGGCCACGATATCATTAAATTTGTTAGTGACATTCCCTACCATTATTCTATAGTAGACTCCTCAAAGGGTATTGAGGAAAAGGGTCGTGAGCTCTTTCTCAGTTAATGGCGGTTGGACCTCCATTGCAACCTCTCTCCAGCATTTAGCATAATCTCTGAAGCTTTCATTTGACTTTTGTTCAGTTCTGTAACGTCAACCTTATCAAGAGCTAACTCAGTAACATGCTTGTCTGGTTCAGGAAGGCAGTTGCTAGATCTTGCCATCTATTAATGTGATTTTTTTGGCACTGAAAATACCATTGAAGCGGTCCTCCAGTTAAACTCTCTTGAAAGCAATGTATCAAAAGTTTGTCATTGCATACATAAGCTCCCATTTTCCCATAGTACATGGTGAGATGGAATTTCGGACATTAGGTGCTGTTAAATTTTTTGAATTTGGGCATCTTTAATTTTGGAGGTAAGACTATACCAGGAACCAGGCACCATTCATCTGGATTGATCAAGCCAAAAGTTTCAGTCTTTTCAATTGCTTTCAATCTTTCCTCAAATCGCGCTATCGTAGAGGACTCAATGTTTTCTTTAGGAGCTGGGGATCCCACCGCTTCCATTAAATTGCCCATTGCCGGCATGGTGAAGCATGTTTGCTTTGGGATTGGCTGTTGTGCTATTACAGGAGGATATGTGGGTGCTTGGCTTGGAGCCAGATTGGGCAGATGAACTGCCTCCTGCCCTTGCTCTTGAAGGTGACTTGTCATTCCCCCTGTCGGGGTTCTTTCTCTTTCTCCAGTCAGCTTTGTGAGCATGTCCATCATCAAGGCCTTTTGCCCATGTAGGGATTGTATGCTATCAACAAGTGAGTCTATTTTTTGCTTCTTCTGCCATTAGCTATGGTTATGATATCTGGTTATGCCGAGATCTGAGGTAGTAACAGTGCATAATCCTAGAGAAGGGTGGCTACTGACTTGGGTATGAGGTAATTTTTATTTGATTTTCAATTTTGATATGCATGTATGCATGAATGGATATGTGAAAGGTTAGATAAACAAATGACTTTATTTAACATTTTCAAACAAACACACAGTACAATATAGAAATGTCATGTAAGACGAGAGCTATTGCTACATGATCTTAAAGTAATTTCCAGTCATCTCCTAATTAGCATGGTGTCTTCTTCTCTGAGGTGGTTGCTTACATGCCTCCTCCCTCTGCTTCAATATGGTCTTGATCTGTTTTTCCTCAGTTGCAACCTTTGGAGAGCTTGCAAAGGCCTTTTAACCTGCTTTTCTGGGCTCCGGTAAATAGATCTTCCTTTTGTTATATCCAATAATCTTTTGTATTCTTCTATGGTAAGAACAAGGTCTACGCCGTTGAAGTGAAAACATCACCATCGAGGCTCCCAGGAATATATTGCTGCCTTAAGCATATCCTGGTCGGCTAGTAGCTCGGTCACATGAAACAAATCCCCAAACTGTTTCCTTTCGTCTGATTACTGCCTCCATATTGTTTGTACCTATATAGTGTAGTCCAACTGATCTTCTGTGATAACTTGTTCTGCCCTATGATCTTCTCCTGGTAGGAAATCTCTAGGGAGAAGTTGAATGTCCCCAGTTGCTTGGGCCACCACTGCGACAACCTCCTTATCTTGAAGGCCTTTTAGGAGATGATTGAAAGTTGCCATGCTTATATGAATGTCGTGTTATGCATGATGACAGGTTAGGATGGTAGTTAAACAAATATCAAGGCAAGATAAAAGAATAAACCAATAGTAAAGCAAAGAATATGTGCATGGAATGACTTAAGGACTACCTCCTGGACGCCCATTACTTGAAGCTAGCCACCTCCTGAACCTGGTCTCTAATCTCGTCGATCTCCTCATCGATGATGTTGCTGAGTTCTACCGGACCATTCGCTGCACCACCGACTCCATCCGTTCCACCGTTCGGGGTGAATCCATTGTCATCACCCCAAACGTCCTTCGCACCGCTCTCCATCTTCCATCTGGTCCTCATTAGCGCCCAGACCCAGAGCAAATGGCAGCTTCCATGGGCTGCACTTACAAAGGGAAGGAATATAAGGTGAAGTCCTTCCAGGGTCACTATCGATGTATGGCGACTATCCTCATCCGGTGTCTTCTGGCTCACACAATAGCCCTCGACTACGTCTCGTACGACCTGTTTTTATCGATGTACGGAGTCTTTGAGGGTCTCCCGATGGATTGGGGAACTTTTTTGTTCCAGCTACTGGGGAACAACCCGAAGAATCAATCCTTTAGGCGGATCATCAGCATTGTCTTTTGGCATCTTCATCTGTCCCACTTCAACGGACATGGCGTCATCCCCTTTCCCCAGGTCTTCTACCTTCGCCATCTCACATCTGATGGCAATTTGACAGCCCGCTGGCCCTTTGCTGCTATCCGCCTCCTCCCTACTCCGGAATAACAGGGTAGTTCGGTTGGTGACCCAGTCGATAACTCTGCTCCTGAGGTCAGCTCTGCCCACCGGTCCTCACGGATTCGGTCTGTAGTTGCTCCTTCCATCTCCCGAGGCTCCCAGCACAGCATTCGCGCAGACTCATTAGAGGTTGCAGGGCCGTCTCAGCCAAGTTATCCTCCGGCTGATACTCTAGCGCCTTTTGCTGGTGATGTTCCAACACCTGATTCTCCCGCTATTGCTGCGGCAGTGGCTGATGTCCCTACCTCTCCTCTGGAAGCCCCTCTGCCCTTACTTCCTCAACCTCGAGACTACCTAGACCATCTCCCCGCCAACACCATCACGGACCTCTGGTTCCGTTTCAGCCTCGCCTGCACAGCCACCATCCCTGACAACGACCTCAGTGTGTATTACACTCGCCACACCAAAAACCCGAAGGAAATGATCATCTGGAATCTGGACCACGGCTTCCTTACGCCGGCCTCCATTCCTAACGTCCCTTTTATTGTTACCTCTGGACCGGCCTTTGATGCACGGGTTCCTTCCCCTGCTGAGGCCAGACCCTCTTCTCCTGCTGCAGCCATTCCTGTCATTGACCTCTCTGGTCAAAGCAGATTTGCTACCCCAGATGCCTCCTATGCTCCGGCTGGTCTCTCTGCTGCTGACCAACCCCTCTCTCCAGCGGCTGACTCCTCTGCCCAACGCACTCCTGCCCCTCTTCATGCGGGGGAGTCCTCTAAAGCCTTGGAGTTTGCACTTGGACGTGCCTTGTTTGGCATGGTTCACTACGATGCTATGATCTCTACACAACTGGACCGGCACGCCCAAGCCCAGAGAGCCCAAATTGCTGCCATCACCGTCAAGGTTGATGCTCTCGGTGCCCAATTCCTCTCCCTAACTGACTCTTCCACTTCCATCGAGTAGAAGATGGATGTCGTCGCCTCTTCCGTGCACTCACTGTCTACCTCTTTTGCGGACTTGGCACACACAATGGCTCGTCCTCCTATCGCTCCTCGGCAATCTGCCAAAACGGGGGAGAGAGTGCCATTTGATCCTCCTGCGACTTCCTCCGCTCCTACTAGTAAGCGGCTTGCATCTACACTGCTTTCGGCAGTTCCTATCCCCAAACGCAGCCGCTTCTCTCAGCCGAGCTCCTCAAGTGCAGCTCCTCCTTCGATCTCTCCATCCACGGTTGTCACCTTCCTCCCATCATACGTAGAACGTGATCCACATGATGTAGATGGAAGCATTTTTAATGAAATGACAAAGTATGCCACTTCTACTGCCGACCAAAGATGTCTATTAGATATGTATCCCTTCTCCCATGAAGATATTTAGACTCTACGTTCTGAGAAGGGTCTATTTACCACGTATGATATTGACAACTTCTCTCGAGCAGTAAAGATGGAGATGAGGCTATTTCCATATCTGTACAAGGACGGACACTTGTCTGATGTCTTGCCATGTTGGTCTGAGGGCTATCTTCCAGGTGCAACCCACATCCGGACCTTCATTGATAGAACTGCTGAGGATAGCAAGCCATGGAGAAATATTTCCTCGGTCCTCATTCCGTACCGAGTCAAGACACAGCACTTCATGCTGATTGTGTTTCTGATTCCGTCAAAGCAGATGCTCTTGATTGATTCTCATCAAGTTGTAGATAACAAAGTTAGAAAGAATCAACTGGAACCACTACGTCTTTGACTAACAGATGCAGTAAAGCAATCCGGGCTTTATGAAGAAATGGGTCAAATTCCTTTGGCTCCTACTGAAAAGTTGAAGGCGGCGATCCAGAGCAAGAAGCAAGTGCCTCAACAGCCCGATGGAGATAGCTGCGGAGCCTTTGTCTATTTCTTCATCAAGACTTTCATAAGGGTGGATGAAGACTGGAACAACATCCACGACTATACGATGGAGCACACAATGGAGCTTCGAGAGAAGACAGCAATAATGATCTTTAAGTATAGTAAGCCTTATGTACCTTAATGTAAAATTCTTGTATCAAGGCTGAATTTTACTTTTGTTGATGACTTAATAGAATATGGAAGTTGTCTTTATTTATGTATGTTATCTTTTTGCTTCTCTTACCAGATCAGATTACAAAGGGTTTTGGCATATCCATATTGGGGGAGATTGTTGGATCAAGCCCAGAATTTAGATGACGCAGATAAAACCTTATGTAATTTGATTTGAGACATTGCATGTTCATGACAGACAAGATTTTTAGCCTCTCTAAAAGAGCTAGCTAATGTCGTTAAATCTCTCTTCAAGATAATAAATTCCCTAAATTTGCACTAAAAGAATAGCAACAAGAAAGGGGTCGAACCCACAGGGATTAGCCTAGTTCTCTAGTTCTCAAATCAAAACACCCAATTACTATTGTTCTATAAAATGTCTTGGCAAAAAGTTTTCTTTTTTAAACTAAAGATCTAATTTTTATTTGGTTTTCTGAATAAACAAAGAAAGTAAGTTGATTTTAGGATTAAGATTGAAGGATTAAAAGCATCTAGGGTCACAATTTCACCTCCCTATGTTATCTCTACTGGTTCATGGTATTAGGGTTGTCTGATTGAAAACATGCTAAACATAAGCCAAGGACAACAAATGGTCATTGAGGTCCTTTTAAGAGTTGTATGCCAGAATGGTCATCTAAACACACAAACATGCAAAGCCAATAAATCATACTTGCAAAAGGATAATGATCACACCAATTACAAATAAGTTATGAATCTCAATCCGCCCCAGACTAGGGCTAAGAATACCAAGGTGTACATCCAAAGATAGAATTAAGAACAGATTCATAAAATATGCAAAACTCAATCATCCAAACCCAAATATTCATAAACACAGCAAAGCAACAAAGGGGCTACATTGCTCCCCTAGATTAAAAGACTACTCACGCATGATTACAAGCAAAACCATAGCAGAAAAGCTAAACATCTTCTTCTTGATCACGCGCACAGCAAAGCTTCAAATCCAGGCTCCAAAATCCGCGACGGCTGCGACGGCTGCTCTCCTAGGTCAAGGAGCACCTCCAAGTCGTGGAGCCTCTCTCTCTCTCTCTAAAACGTGTAGGGGGGTTAGGCATGGCTAGTAGAGGCGTGGAGGCTTTTATTTATAGAGTTTGGATGGGCTTTGAGGTGTGTAACCTAGCCCATCTATCAAAACGACGTAGTTTTGATAAGTAACACTCGAAAATTTAAAATCTCTATCTTCCATCCATAATTTGGACTTGGGCCTTCAGGAACAAATGATCAGCATAGAAATACGATAGGATCGGTCCAAAAATATCTCTGCACGCCAATTTGCACGTGATATGGTGAATTCACGTGCACGTCCAAATCAGCTCAAACTTCTCCCCAAGCTTCCTTGCATCCTGTAGAGGCCTGAGAGGCAAAAATAGGCTTGCACGTGAAATGGGTGAATTCATGTTCAGCTCCAAATGCTCTGAAATTTCTGTGGTAGGTAGATGACATCATTCTAAGAAACTTTTGTTCTTGCATGCCAATTGTTTGAGGCCATCTACTATGTCAAAAGTGAGGTCCAAAATCTGCCAAAATAGCTTAAAAACGCATGTATTTGCAACTAGCATCTTCCTAGGGGTTAGAGCAAATATATATGATATATGAAGCAATAAGGCTCTAATCATGCTCTTAAACATCCTAAATAAACACTAGAATAACGACATAAAATGCACATTATCAGTTCATTCTTATGTTATTGCAGAAGATATGATCTTAATCCGGACCTTTACTCGTGAGAGAAAAGCTAAGGACAGGATACACAATCCTGATCCGGATCATCGTGAGTGTCGTTAAACACTTGGTAAATAACCAAGTCTTCATACGGAATAAAGATCACTCGTACGGACCAAATACTTAAAGCTACGGACTAAGGATTCCACATCTTTTACTTTAAAATGGACTAAGTTAAATGGATGCGGAATAAGAATCCCAGTCTACATCTAGCATGGAGTAAGAGAAAGTTATCGCAGAATAAAAAGCTAAGTCTTCCACTCAAGCGGACTAAGGACAAGAAAACACAGAGTAAAGAATCCGAGTCTTTCATACATGTGGAGTAAGGAACGACTTGTGCGGAATAAGGACCCAAGTCCTTTATTCGCACGAAGTAAGGAAAATAGATGCGGAGTAAGGAATCCAAACCTTTTACTCATGCAGAGTAAGGATGCACTGATACAGAGTTAACCATCCGGACCTTTTGACTCATGCAGAGTAAGGAACTCGTGCGGAGTAAGGAAGCACTGATACGGGGTAAGCTCTCCGAACTTCTTATTCATATGGAGTAAGGAAGTGCTAACATTGAATAAGGATTCCAGTATCAAACTGACATGGAGTAAGCAACTACTAACAAGGAGTAAGGATTCGAGCTTCATTAACACGAAGTAAGGAACTTTACGACGGATTAAGAAGACGCTACTGAAACTTATCAGCTTCGCATTCAAAGTCATCAGCTCGCTGTGTCCCGATGTAAGACAAACTCATTAAAAACCTAAAACATCTTACATGTGGATCACACGAATATGTGGACATAACTTTAATTGCACTTGGAATCATGTAAAGCAATTCAAAGTTCAAAGACCCAAGATCTTTAGCTCCACATCCGCAGCAATTAAGGCAGAGAGATTTCCGAGGAACAGTCAATGCTGCACGTTGCTTGGAAGAACAAGTTCCAAGAATGTTTTTAACAGATGGCTATATATATTAACACTTGTATATTTTTATATATACGCGTACATGTAAAAAAGCATATAGAGAATATACTGGCTAGTGTGCGCGTACATGTACAAGAGCTTATAGAGATTATATTGGCTAGTGTGTGAGTCATTATAAACGGAGTGTATGAGAATTGTTCAATAGATTGAAAAGCTTCATTAGCTTTAATTTGCTATATTTTGTTATAATTATCTCTTGATAATAAAACAAAATACTTCCATTATCTGGTTATCTTCCGCATTGATTATATCTTTTAACCAGATAAGTATTGTGCCAGAGACGAGCAAAAAGTTTTCAATTAGAGCCTATTCACTCCCCTCTAGGCTCCCAGGGACCAACAAGTGGTATCAGAGCAAGTTCTACCTGCTCAAAGTAAAGATCCCACTCTTTCTCTCTCTCAACAATGGCCAAAGAAAGCATCATGCTATTCAATGCTCGCCCTAACTCCGGAGGTGCACAAGAGCCCCTCCCCAACCACAGTAGCAGTGAAAATGTCGATCTGAGCACAAGTGCTCAACCCGCTACTCCCACTGCTCCTCAACAACGGAGTTCTAGTTTCACTCTGACTAAACCGCCAAAGTTCACACCTGAGCTTTTCTCCTAGTGAAAAGCTCACATGAGAATGTTCATGATATGTCATGATCATCTCATGTGGCCTTGTCTTCATTAAGAGATACCTATTCTGATGACTATCGGAGAAAACGGAGTTAGAAGGCGAAAGATTGATGCTGAACTCAACAATGAGGAAAGAGCTTGGCAGTATGCTAGTGAAAAGGCTCTGGCATATGTAACATCATCTTTCACGGACATCCAGGGTTGCACGACAGTGAAAGCTGTCTGGGATAAACTAACAATCCTATATGAGGGAAGTCAGTCCCAAATACAGAACGTCATTTATGCTCTTAGACAGAACTTTGAGAGCTTCAATCATAAACCTGGAGAATCCCTCAAAAGCATCTATCGGAGATTCGGCAAGCTCATTCTTGAGCTAAAAACTGTCAACGAGCACTACATTCAATTCCAAATCAATAAAAAGTTTTTCCGCTCCTTGCTAGATCACTACTAATCCAAGCATCTCCAGATGCAAGCGGACAAGAACTGGCAATATGCTCCCCTTGAAGAACTATATGGAGAGCTACGGACTCATGAGGTCAGATTCAAATATACTGACCGAGATGAGAAAATAGCTCAAAAAGAAAAGGGGATAGCTTTTAAAGCTACGGAATGTCTCAGCATACAGCAGGATCATGATACGGAAGAGTCAGAGAACTCTGACTCAAACGTTGAAGAAGAAATAGCTCTTCTGGTCAAATCCTTCGAGCGATTCCTGCGACAAAGCAGAAAAGGATTCAGAAGAGGCTCCTTATCATCATCCAGAAGGAAGGAGCGATCGGAGTCTAGTTCCCAAGATTGCTACAACTGTGGGAAACCCTGTCACTGGGCCAAGGATTGTAAATCCAAATCAAAGATGGCCGATAAAAGTGACAAGGTTAAACCCCGACGCTCCACCTCAGAAAATAGTAAGAACAAGAGAAAGACGTTCGTCATGAAGTACGTTAGTGGCTCGAAAGAAGAGGAGGAATCCTCTAATGATGAGCCAACCGCGAAGCCGAACGTCTGCCTCATGGAAAATACTGAGGTACCTTCTATTTCTGAGCTCATGAGTAAATTAGAATCTTTTACTGACGAACGTGATCATGAAAAGAGTGGGAGACTAATAATTACTCAAATGTACAAAGATATAGAAAGTTAGACTAAACGTCTGGAATTTATTATTGCAAGACTAGAAAAAGACATAGCTGACTTTAGGAGTAAAGAGGCTTGGTATCGTGACCTAAGAGCTAAAAATCATTTGCTAAATACCAACCTAGCTGGCCTAATTGTCAATCTGAAAAGACTCGAGAATGAACTTGAAAAAGAAAAGGAAATAAATCGTAAGTGGCTAAAATTGGCGGAAATAGCCTCTACGTTGAGGACTGATCCAGATGACGTCCAAGTTAAACCTGGCCTTGGCTCCGAACCATCATCCTCCACACAACCTACTGAGTGTCCCTCTGATTTCATTCCGAGACTAACCAACCTTTATCCTGTTAGTACATTTAAACCGTTGGATGGTTTTATTTCAGGTGGCACCATAGTGTATGATTGTAAAAAAGAGGCTGTTACTGCTAATCCCGAAGTAGTAGCACCCGTACCTAATGATGAAGGGAAGGCTGCTAAGCCGAAGCTGTAGCACCCAGAAAGAAAGGAAAGGCTAAGGCTGACGCATCTAGGGCCAAGAGCGCGTCACCCAATCGTAAATGATTAGGGCATAGGGAATAGAGTAGAAAACCTGTAAAACCTAAGAAACTTGTATCCCTTGTTTGTGCTCCGCATCATAGTGTCTGTTCTATCTGTAGAGAAATAGGCCATTATCACTATGAGTGTTGGAGTCTATCTGATGACTGGCTTTGTAATGAAGTTCATATTATTAAAGATCAGTTCATTAAAAAGGGTTCTTCTAGTAAATCTAAATCTAAATCTCAAAGGAGTAACTTTCCCAAGAAAACATAAATAAAAGAAGCAACTGACGCTAACAAAGTAAATTCAACTTGGAAAGCTAAAGTTCCTAACAAAGCAAAATCCGGAACTGTTGACACTGTTATTGTTTCTCATAACTGCCCAAAACAAGTTTGGGCACCAAAAGTGTAAACTGTTGTCTTGCAGGAGCATCTCTGGAATTAATTGCAAGACCACTTGAAGTTAAAGATCAATCAAAGAAAGTGGATACTTGATAGTGCATGCTCTAGACATATGACGGGTGATCAGTCTCTGCTCGTAGATGTTGCTGATAAACGAGGCCCATCCGTATCATATGGCGACAATAGTAAAGGTAAGACTGTGGGGTATGGCACTTTAACCAATGGCTGTGTATCATTTACTAAGGTTGCACTAGTCGAAGGTGTAATGACCCATGTGTAACCCGTGTGTAAGGAGTTAACCACAAACACCTTGGATGTTGGTACACAAGTTTAAGGTAAGAGATGAGCCCAAGAGGGGACTTTTGAGAGGTGCATGTGTCAAGCGATAGCGTACATTTATGCCCTAGGAAGATGCTATGCGTTCTGAGCGGTTTTAAGTTGTTTTGGCTGATCTTGGAGCTCACTTTTGACCTAGTAGATGGCCTCAAACAATTGGCGTGCAAGAACAAAAGTTTCTTAGAATGAGGTCCTCTATCTACCACAGAAATTTCAGAGCATTTGGAGCTGCACGTGAATTCACCCATTTCACGTGCAAGCATATTTTTGCTTCTCAGGCCTCTACAAGATGCAAGGAGACTTGGGGTAAAGTTTGAGTGCATTTGGAGCTGCACGCCAATTGGGGAATTGGCGTTCAAATTGGCGTGCGAGCATATTTTTGCATGGTTACCTTGGTTTTGTTATTCTAATTATCTTTTTCCAAAGGACTAGGTTGGAATAGTGAGTATTTTGGTGTGTATGGATGCGGAAAGGTTGTAGCTTGTGTAATCAAAACTACGTCGTTTTGATCCTGGGTTTCACTTAATCAAAACTACGTCGTTTTGATAATGGGAGGTCTATATAAGGATGAGGAGACTCCTTGTTCTAGGGTTAGGGTTCTTTTCGGCCGTCGCGGAGAGAGAGAGAGAGAGAGAGAGAGAGAGAGAGAGAGAGAGAGGGAAGGAAGGAGAGCTGCTGGCTTGCCGCCTGGAGCGTCGTGCATGGGGAAGACAACGTCTAGCGTGGAAGCAAGAGTCGGAGGACGTTTTCAAGGTAGGGGTTCTGTCTTACGTTCTGCTCTGGGGTTAGGCCCTGTGTAGAGGGTTTTCTCGAGTTTCTATTGATATTGTTATATTATTTATATGTAAATTCATATAGGTGTGACCTCCTATATGAATGTTGGCCTTCAATGGCGTGTTGTTTGGATATATGTATATATGCCTGCCAAGTGTTTGAAATTATGCCTGTGAGGTCGTGCATGTTATGTATTTGAGGTAATGCCTGTGAGGTCGTACATGTTATGTGTTTGAGGTAATGCCTGTGAGGCCACGCACGTCAAGTGTGTTAGATTATGTCTGTGTGGCTGGGTTTATAAGCTTGTGGATATATGCATGCTAAGTGTTCGATGTTATTCCTGTGTGACTAAGCATACTAAGTGTTTGATGTTATGCCTTGTATGGCCATGTGTGCTTGCGTGTTTGCTTGTACACCCGGTGGCATGTGGAAGCCCGGGACTGTTTTGTAGAACCCGGTGGCTGTGGAAGCCCGGGACTGTTTTGTAGAACCCGGTGGATGTGGAAGCCCGGGACTGTTTTGTGGAACCCGGTGGTCGTGGAAGCCCGGGACTGTTTTGTGGAACCCGGTGGTTGTGGAAGCCCGGGACTGTTTTGTGGAATCCGGTGGTGTGGAAGCCCGGGACTGTTCTTGAAACCCGGTGGCCGTGGAAGCCGGGAGTGTTTATGTACCAGCCCATGTATGATTGTGTTTCTTGTTATAGCTTGGAACTATATCTGGTGGAATAATTGTATCACGACACAACACTTGTACACAAGGCATGTAGATATTAGGTGCATGGGATGGGTTGGGGAGACATGATCCCCTGCGAGTTGTGGTTGCTCACCCCTCCTACCATGTTGTTTTCTTTACAGGAACCTACAGGCGTTAGGTGGGACCCCAAGGTGGAAGACCATCTTCATTATATTGTTCTCTTCGAAATGTAATTTTATGATTTATGTAACCCCAGGGAGGGAAATGTACCGAGGGATTGAATTGTAGTAAGGAACATGGTTGTTTTGTGAACCTTTAATATTTGGAATTAAATAAAGATGTGACTTGTTTGTTTTATTGAAATTGTTAGACTTGCTTGTGGCATCCAAGTAATCCAACCCCGTTGCCCTCCATGTGGGTGAACGGGAGTCACGCACCGGTTTCCTCGGGTTGGAAATCCGGGGCGTGACAATATGGTATCGAGCATGGTCTAGTTGGCCTAGGGTAGTGGGCGGACTTGGTTATCTTGGGTCCTTTGGAGGAGCCTGGAGGGACGTGCTCGATCAACACGGTCCTCTTGGAGCCTCCAAGGTGTACTTGGGGTAGTCCAGTCTTGTGGTAGGATTTGCATGCATTGGCATTAGGGCACTAGTTGCATTGGTTGTTGTATGTGAAGGTGTGGATACCTGAAAAAAAAAAAAAAATTAATTGTGATAAAAGAAAAATATGAATAATGTGATAAGGTGAGGACTCTGGCAACTCGATTAACTCGATTTTATGACAACTTGAAGCTGTGTGCTTGTGGAACTTGTTTGTGCAATGTGGTTTAATGAGAACTAAAATGTGTGCGGTGTGTGTAATTGTATGGATAAATGGTTGAACGTGATAAAGTTTCAATTGTGCAACTCTGAAATTTTGTGATGATTCGAGCATGAAAACATGGAAAAGAATTTGTGGTATTGAAACTGAGCGTTTGTGAACGTGAAGCTTGTGAAATGTGAACGAACAAAAATAAAATAAAATAAAATACAATAATGTTGGTGTTCTGTGAATGATTGAGTATGTGCCTTTGTATGGTGTTGTGTGGAGGAAGCGATGTTGTGTTCAAAACGATGAGATATCCACTTAAGTATAGAATTATATGGGCAATGTGAAGGTGTGAACTTGTTGTAAGGGTGTGAACTTGTATAGTTTGTGATGTGCATCCATGAATTTGTGTGGTGATAATGCATGTTTTGAGGTTAGTTATAGTTCAGAATGCCTAGTCGGTAATGGTATTGAGATTATTGAGTGATAACCTAGAGCGCTGCCTTTTCGTGGAGCCAATGTCTCCGAAAATTGTGACCGGTACGACTATTGAGGTAGCAAAGAAGCCCCCCCCAGGCTGGGCAAGTGGGAGAGCTGCAGGATATAATCATGGCAGAGGTTGGCATCTTAAGCCTGGTAATTTAAGAGTTGAAGGATGAGATTCGACAACTGATTAAGAGCGAGGTACGTCGAGAGCTATCAACCCACATCATCGGGGGGATCTTGGGTGAAGATTAATTGAAGCATAGTTGTCCTGATCAGCAGAAAGGGGCTCAAGAGGTAGAGACCAGTTTCCCAAAGGGGTTGTTCTTGCAGTGGACAACCGGGACATTGGAAAAGAGTATGGCAGGAAGAAGTACTAGTGTCGCGTCTATGGAAAAGTAGGACATCTCCAGACAGCCTGTTTTGGTAAAGCAAGTCTTGGTGCTAGAAGCCGGCCCAACGAGCTAGGAATAAAGCAAAATTCAAGTGAGGCTAGGAGAAGAGCATGGCGAGAACTTTCCTTAGTCAAGGGTACGATTTTGATTCTCGCGTGTTAAGATCTGTTTAGTGGTGGTATCATATTCCTTTAATGATAGTGATCGGTTGAGTCTCGTCCTGGATTAGGTGAGGCTGGGTGAACCTTTGATTGTTGCGTTTCTAGCAATTTAATTAAGACACTTGTGATAGAGGGGTATTTTTATCTGGGTGGGCTCTTGAGCCATTGTTTTGTGTTGGGTGAGGCTTAGAAGGTCGTTTGAGTTACCATTTTGGATGGACGTAGTTGGGGACCTACTAGAGAATAAATGAGTAAAATAAATAAAAATATATATATGATACCAAAAGACTAATAAATTACTAATGGTTATAAACAAGTTGTTGGAAAGAGTTGGTGGTTTTAATATGGTCTAAAGTGTTAATCGTATCTTTGTGTAGTAGTCAATTTTGGGCGCCCGTGTGTGAGGAAAGTAATAAATGTTCTTGTGTTACCCCTAATACTCTAGCGTAGGTGAGATTACCTCTGGCCTAGCTAGCCTAGGAAGCTGGAGGCATGAGTTAGTGGCTTGTGGGTAGTGTGTGACCCCGCTGTGGCAACCTTGGGTAATAGAAATGTGTTTTCTTGTGAGTAGAGGTTTCTGTAGATGTGCTACTTAAGAAGGATGTTCTTTTGGTAACCTTTCCAAGTGTCAAGGTTGAGGGAGGAAATTGCCACTAGTATAACCCACCCCTTGAGTCATTGAAATCTAAATTGATTGGCGAGAGTGGTATGTGGTTTTAAGATTCTTATGGGTGTCCTATGGAAATGGCTGCAAATTCTTGGGTGGCCAAACATTGACCACGTGTCATGCTGGTGGTGTGTGAAAGACCTTGGGTAATGTTCATAGGATATGTGGTGAAATGGGTTTGCGTATGTATAAAAATGTGATGAGTTCTGGAACTAGGTTACGAGTGAGTTTATAGGATCGTGCCCAGTGAACCCAATCAGTGCGAGCAGGCAAGCGAGTGAGATTGGGCAGGCCTTGTTTGGGTTTTTCCTCATAATTGGGAGACACCTTCCGAGGGGTTGAGGATGTACTCCTGGTGGTGGGACCATTCCATTAATCCATGTCGTGTGGGTAATAGGCTTAAAAGAGGCGAGGAGGTGGGGACTAGTATGTCCTCTCTTACATGTGTTCTACACAGTAGTTTATTTCGTGTGTTGTGGTTGCCTTGTTTTGTTGTGTGTGTTACATATGTGCTAAAGGAGTAGCAAAGTTCTTATGTGTGGGCCTCGTGGCGTTCATATGCAGAGGAGTAAGAGGTGATGCATGCGCATATTATGTGCGGTGTGGGATGAAGAGGGGTGTTATGTGTAATGTTGATGCTATTCCTTGTCACGTGTGATGGCATGCTAAGTTAAAATGTGAAAGTATTGATGAGTTATGATCCATTGAATGGAGTCAGAGGTGAGTTTTGTTTGTAAGGGGTATTAGTGCTACCCCTTTGGGGGAGGTTTGTGTCCTGCGGCTATCATGGGGTCCTCATGCTACATATGTTCTTCTTGAAAGTCTTTCGTGTGTGTTTTGATGCGGTAAGTGAGATGGACCACGCCATCAAAGTGTTGGTGTGTTTGGGAGCTATGTGAATGTCCCGAATAAGGAGTTTGTATGTCTCGTTTCTTGTGCCTACCCGGAGGAATTGCAGTGACCATATTAAGCTGCGGTTAGAGCCTGAGTATTTCTTGATCCATTTGAGTGTTTTGTTGGTGTGTTGAGATAGGACGTGATTGTTGGTATAGCAGGGTTAGTGGGCCATGAGGTGGAGTATGTCTTGGAGGCAAGGGATTTTCTTGTGACCTGTGAGTGGTGACATAGAGGATTCCATTGTGGTCAGGTTGCAGATAGGAGAGTTTTCAGTGTGGGGGGGGACTATGTTGTTCACAGCTACTCGGCGTCAAGGGATTCCTATCGTGTGGTCCGTCTGGCGACTTGGTAAGGCATCATCTCTTGGGCCGTACGGTAAGCCTTAGTTGTGAAGGCAATGTGGGACCTTGGCAGATCTCTATTTGGCCGTGATCAAGGAGGTCGCTTCTCAAAGTCGGTGATTAGTGATAGCCCGATAGTGGGTTTTGGTCTTACCATGGTTGTGTGTGTGGTGCTGCATTTCTTGTTTTTAGTGCATCCTTGGACTTCGTTGGGCGCCAGGTTGACTCGCAACCGAGTGGTTAAGGGCACACTCCATTCTCGTGTTTCTATGTCTAGGCTTGTATTCCGTTCTGCGTCCCCATTGGCGTTGGTGGGGTTTCAATGTTCCTTACTTGAGTGAGGTGGTTTTGCGATGATGATGGTCTGCTTGAGATGAGCTCCCCTGTGTGGGAATGTGATTGTGGTTTGCATAATGCTATCCTATTTGTTTGTGTTTCATTGTGACCTCATTGTGCTTCTTGTTAGGGTGAGGTCTACCTATGGGCTATGGCTGCGTTGACTTCAAATCCCAATTGTTGGGTATTTTACGTTGTGGAGTGTTGGTCCCATCGTGCCGCGAGTTGGCATCTCCAACATTTGTGGTAATGACTGCCTTATGTGTTGCTATGATCTTATCGCGTTGTTTACTATTTGGTTTCCCTTTTCGGGGACGACACGTCCTATGGAGGAGATATGGAAACGTGAAACCATGATGCGTGAGCAACCCCCAGAGTTGTTCGAGGACGAACAATCTTAAGGGTGGAGGGGTGGCTGTTGGCTGGTGTATTTGTATTTCCTTTCGACTTTTGACTTTAATTTATATTGAATGTGTTAATGAAATGTGCTTGTGATGGATATTTGTGACATGTGGATGTGTTTCCATAGATTGTGATGCATGTGGTTATGGACTGTGGTGGCACTATGTTATGTGCTATTGTGTACAATGTGCGGTGTATGACCCATTTGGGTGTTGTAGCTCGCCGTGTGGCAAATGGGTAGCTTGTGTTTGTTTTCCTCGTATGTCATTTCTTTTCGAGGACGAAAAGTCTTAAGGGGGAGAGGATGTAATGACCCGTGTGTAACCCGTGTGTAAGGAGTTAACCACAAACACCTTGGATGTTGGTACACAAGTTTAAGGTAAGAGATGAGCCCAAGAGGGGACTTTTGAGAGGTGCATGTGTCAAGCGATAGCGTACATTTATGCCCTAGGAAGATGCTTATGCGTTTACTGGCGGTTTTAAGTTGTTTTGGCTGATCTTGGAGCTCACTTTTGACCTAGTAGATGGCCTCAAACAATTGGCGTGCAAGAACAAAAGTTTCTTAGAATGAGGTCCTCTATCTACCACAGAAATTTCAGAGCATTTGGAGCTGCACGTGAATTCACCCATTTCACGTGCAAGCATATTTTTGCTTCTCAGGCCTCTACAAGATGCAAGGAGACTTGGGGTAAAGTTTGAGTGCATTTGGAGCTGCACGCCAATTGGGGAATTGGCGTTCAAATTGGCGTGCAGGCATATTTTTGCATGGTTACCTTGGTTTTGTTATTCTAATCATCTTTTTCCAAAGGACTAGGTTGGACTAGTGAGTATTTTGGTGTGTATGGATGCGGAAAGGTTGTAGCTTCTGTAATCAAAACTACGTCGTTTTGATCCTGGGTTTCACTTAATCAAAACTACGTCGTTTTGATAATGGGAGGTCTATATACGGATGAGGAGACTCCTTGTTCTAGGGTTAGGGTTCTTTTCAGCCGTCGCAAGGAGAGAGAGAGAGAGAGAGAGAGGGAGAGAGAGAGAGAGAGGGAAGGAAGGAGAGCTGCTGGCTTGCTGCCGGAGCGTCGTGCATGGGGAAGACAACGTCTAGCGTGGAAGCAAGAGCTGGAGGACGTTTTCAAGGTAGGGGTTCTGTCTCACCTGTTCTGTTCCGGGGTTAGGCCATGTGTAGAGGGTTTTCTCGAGTTTCTATTGATATTGTTATATTATTTATATGTAAATTCATATAGGTGTGACCTCCTATATGAATGTTGGCCTTCAATGGCGTGTTGTTTGGATATATGTATATATGCCTGCCAAGTGTTTGAAATTATGCCTGTGATGCTGTGCATGTTATGTATTTGAGGTAATGCCTGTGAGGCTGTGCATGTTATGTGTTTGAGGTAATGCCTGTGAGGCCACGCACGTCAAGTGTGTTAGATTATGTCTGTGTGGCTGGGTTTATAAGCTTGTGGATATATGCATGCTAAGTGTTCGATGTTATTCCTGTGTGACTAAGCATACTAAGTGTTTGATGTTATGCCTGTATGGCCATGTGTGCTGCGTGTTTGCTTGTACACCCGGTGGCTGTGGAAGCCCGGGACTGTTTTGTAGAACCCGGTGGCTGTGGAAGCCCGAGACTGTTTTGTAGAACCCGGTGGCTGTGGAAGCCCGGGACTGTTTTGTGGAACCCGGTGGCTGTGGAAGCCCGGGACTGTTTTGTGGAACCCGGTGGCTGTGGAAGCCCGGGACTGTTTTGTGGAATCCGGTGGCTGTGGAAGCCCGGGACTGTTCTTGAAACCCGGTGGTCGTGGAAGCCCGGGAGTGTTTATGTACCAGCCCATGTATGATTGTGTTTCTTGTTATAGCTGTAACTATATCTGGTGGAATAATTGTATCACGACAAAGCACTTGTACACAAGGCATGTAGATATTAGGTGCATGGGATGGGTTGGGGAGACATGATCCCTCACCGAGCTGTGGTTGCTCACCCCTCCTACCATGTTGTTTTCTTTACAGGAACCTACAGGCGTTAGGTGGGACCCCAAGGTGGAAGACCATCTTCATTATATTGTTCTCTTCTGAAATGTAATTTTATGATTTATGTAACCCCAGGGAGGGAAATGTACCAAGGGATTGAATTGTAGTAAGGAACATGGTTGTTTTGTGAACCTTTAATATTTGGAATTAAATAAAGATGTGACTTGTTTGTTTTATTGAAATTGTTAGACTTGCTTGTGGCATCCAGTAATCCAACCCCGTTGCCCTCCATGTGGGTGAACGGGGAGTCACGTACCGGTTTCCTCGGGTTGGAAATCCGGGGCGTGACAGAAGGTTTGAAGCACAATCTACTAAGTGTCAGTAATTTATGTGACAAAGGATTTACTGTTTCCTTTATGTCCAACACATGCACAGTTAGGGAAAACTTATTCAGAGATATTAAGTTATCCGGATTAAGAGATGGGGACATATATTCAGTGGTCTTAAGAAATAATTCTTCTGACCCTGTATGCTTCCTCACTAAAGCATTAGATGAAGAAAGTGGCTATGGCACAAGCGTTGGGCACATTTAAATTTTAAAACTTTATCTAAACTAGCGCCGCTTGACTTGGTCAATGGTCTGCCCAAACATAAATACTCTAGTGACTCAGTCTGTCGAGAATTCCAACTTGGCAAGCAGACCAAGCATAGCTTTAAGAGCAAATCAGTTAATTCAATAATTGCTCCGTTGCAACTTCTTCATATGGATCTCTGCGGTGCCATTTCGATTGCTTCTCTTGCTGGTGCAAGATATACCCTTGTGCTTATCGATGACTTCACCAAATATACATGGGCGATGTTCATGAAATTGAAGGATCAAACCTTTGAACATCTTGTAGATCTCTTCAACTGGATAAGCAATTCATAAGGACTGAGCATTAAATGCACCAGGAGTGATCATAGTACGAAATTTGAATTTTCCGATATGAGATCATATTGTTCTGAAAAAGGCATTCAACACGACTTCTCTGCGCCAAGGACACCACAACAAAATGGAGTTCCTGAGCGTAAGAATCGCACTTTAGTTGAAACTGGTAGATCAATGTTAGCAGGGGCAAAGCTTCCTCTCAGTCTATGGGTTGAAGCTATGTCCACTGCATGCTATGTTCAGAACAGAACTCTTATCAATAAGATTACCATGAAAACACCCTATGAGATGTGGAGAGGTAGGAAGTCGTCAATCTCTCATTTCAAAGGTTTTGGGTGTGCTTGCTACGTGTTAAACAACGGCAAAAAGGCCCGGAGTAAATTTGAGCCAAAATCTGATGATGGGATCATTGTCGGATACTCGTTACACAACAAGGCTTATCGCATCTTCAATAGAAAACGTTTAACAGTTGAAGAATCTATCCATGTTGATTTTGATGAATGTAACCTTGTTTGGTCAAGTATATGATCTTCAAATTCAAATGTGCAGGATCATACGGACACAATTGATTATTTTCATCTCCAACATGTTCCTGACACTACTACTGATGAATCATCGAGTACCAAAGAAGCAATAAGAAATGTCATTGATGATGCTTCCAAAGATTCGGACTCTGGACTTCCATTCAACTCCGGACCAATTGATACGAACATTCAAAACATGGGAGAACCTTCTAGTCCGTCCGGACCAGTTAATATTGAAAGTCATAGTGCCGAAGAACCTTAAAGTACTTCTGGACTGTTCATCATACGGATACAACTGGCCTGAAAGAAGCTCAACTAGCCGATGTACAAGATCCACCCGATCTGGCAGAGCTTCAAATCGTTGATTACTCACCACCACTTGAGCAGAACTATAGGTGGACTCGAAACCACCCATCAGATCAAGTGATTGGTGATCCTACTGTTGGAGTAAGAACAAGGGCAGCCACCTCCAACTTGTGTCTCTACTCTTGTTTTCTATCACAAATAGAGCCAAAGGTGGTGGATGAAGCCCTTCAAGATTCAAACTAGATAGACGCTATGCCAGAAGAGCTTAATCAGTTTAAGAGGAACGAAGTGTGGACATTAGTACCAAGGCCTAGGTCGCAAGAAGTCATTGGAGTTAAATGGGTGTTCTGGAACAAACTAGATACTGATGGAATGGTAATTCGGAACAAAGCTTGACTGGTAGCCAAAGGCTATCATCAAGAAGAAGGCATTGATTATGACGAAACCTTTGCTCCAGTGGCTATACTTGAGGCAATCTGAATGTTCTTGACGTATGCATCCTATGAAAACTTCACAGTTTATCAAATGGACGTCAAGAGCGCTTTTCTTAATGGAGATCTTCAAGAGGAGGTTTATGTTGAACAACCTCCGGGCTTCGTTGAACATAAGGCTGAACATATGGTATATAAACTACGGAAAGCCTTGTACGGATTGAAGCAAGCTCCAAGAGCCTGGTACTAGACACTGTCGGAATTCTTGCTCGAACACAACTTCAGAAAAGGGAAGATTGATACTACATTATTTCTACGGAAAGAGAAAGGTCATTCTCTAATCGTACAAATTTATGTGGATGACATCATTTTTGGATCATCTAATCTGAAGCTTTGTGAAGAGTTTGCAAAGTTGATGACTGGCAAGTTTGAAATGAGCATGATGGCAGAATTATCGTACTTCCTTGGAATAAAAGTTAAACAAATGAAGGATGGAATCTTCATCAACCAAGCTAAGTATACACGAGACTTAATCAAGAAGTTCGGAATGCAAAACTCAACTCCCGTGAAGACTCCCATGCCAGTCAGTGCCAAGTTAGATCCTAATATAAATGGAGAATCAGTAAATGTGACTGAATACAGAGGTATGATAGGATCATTGTTGTATTTTATAGCAAGTCGCCCAGATATCATGTTCGCAACCTGCATATGTGCAAGATATCAGGCGAATCCTAAAGAGTCGCACATGCTTCATGTCAAACAAATATTACGGTATCTTAAGAGGACTGTGAATTTGGGACTTTGGTATCCAAAAGAGTCCAACTTGTATGTATCCGGATACTCAGATGCTAATTTTGCCGGGTGTTGCATCGATAGGAAGAGCACTAGTGGTACTTGTCAGTTCCTTGAAAACAGATTGATTTCATGGTTCAGTAAGAAGCTGAATTCCGTATCAACCTCTACTGCTGAGGCGGAATATATAGCTATTGGGAGTTGCTACGCACAGCTTCTCTGGATGCAAAGTCAACTTACTGACTACTGTTTTAACATGACGTCTGTTCCACTATACTGTGACAACACTAGTGTAATTGCTATCAGCAACAATCCTGTCATGCACCCAAAGACAAAGTACATTGAAGTCAGGTATCACTTCATCCGATATCATGTTCTCAAAAAGCACATTTCTCTCGAACATGTTGCTACGGATGATCAACTCGCAGACATACTCACCAAGCCCCTACATGATGCAAGATTTTCTGAACTACTCCTCAAATTAGGTATGCTTGACCTTTCTACATAGTTTCTAATTTATTCATTCAACAGTATTTCTTTCAGAACATGCATCGTGTTTCATGATGAGCGTTAGACAGTTACTGTTCTTAATGTAGATCATCTTTACTTATGTCATGGATAGTGTTCTAATAATTTTTTCATACTTTCATATGGGAGGATGCTTGCGTTTCCCGACTGAACTCGCTTAAGCTAACATAATTAAAGATATATGAATAAAACCTCCTTAGGATTTCATGATTTCAAGTTTCATCTCTCACCACATGTCCAATGCTTTTTAATATTGATTGCAATATTAACATGCATGGTTTAAGAAATGAAATGGGTTAGCTCGGAATGCCTGGTGGATAAAATCACAGTAGCAGTCTGATCAGCTTTTGAAGTGAAGTTGTCCTCAAGGATAAACAACAATTTCTCAAGATCTAAATATTAAGTAGGAAATGTCCATCGAGAGGATCGCATGGTCTAAGGGGGAGAAAATGCTTTATCAATTACTCAAGTAATACCCCCCCCCCCTTATATGTCCCGTGACCTCTTTCCAGGCTATCTATATGAGGGGAAGTCTTTCTCGAGAGGATCGCATGATCTAAGGGGAAGCAAAAGTTTCATCTATTGCTTCCGTAATAACCCCCTGATATGTCTCGGATGCTCTACCCTATAGCTCTCACTTCAGGCTGTCTTGAATGTTTTTGTTTCTTCAACTGTGCATTTTAATATAATAATCAATTGATTGTTTTTGGCATGTGTTCTTTAATCCATTCTCACTCATGAATCTTAATTTAGGCAAATCATATAAATTTAATTCATCTTTGATACGTCGTTCAGCATGAAGGTTTCGCTATGTTGACCAATATGAACTTATGTGTTTCTTATCTGACATATGCTTTGATTCAGTAAAAATGATCCTTTCTCGTATGTATGTGTCTCGCTTCATTTTTAATGCATAAGTTCTATTTTTTTTAGTTTAGATTATGCTGACTTTTCGTATCTGTTTATATCCGTACTAATCCCTACCTATTAAGTCTTCTATTCTTTTAGTTTATCTTTGTGAAGCTACAGGTTCAGATTCTCTTTGCATTTTCACCGATAAATATCTTGTCTGATGTCTCGGATTTGAAGTGTTGTGGTACTTCTTTTCTCTTCAACTTCAAGACAGTAAAGGAATCTACTTTTCTCTTACAACACCTGTTTCTACGGACTTGGTCTGTTTTCATTTGGATATTCTTCTACGGTTTATCTTTACCCCGGATGAAAGTTGGTTCAATTCCCCCTGACTCTTGGAACTCTCAAATTGCGATAAACAAAGTATTATCTTAAATCGCGTATTTTTGAGGAGGGATAATGATGGTCCATTAAATGCATATCTCGAGTTGGGCAATTAGTCACTTCATTTTTCGGAAGAAGGCAAACAGCTGTTATAAATGCTTGGTTATGCTACCTTCACGTCATCTCTTTATTCAAGTGCACCAACTATCAAGTCTAATTCCATCAGATTGTCATATGGTTCACTGTTCATTTCGCTTAAACCCTAGACCCGCCGACATCCACTAACCCGCTATATATATTATAAGCCCTCACGCAAAGAGCGACTTATCACTCTCAAATTTCATAGTCGCTCTTCCTTTTCTCAAACCCTAAATTTCCTTTCCCTTCTCTGCATTCATTTCAAATGGCAACCAAGACCGCTCTCTCTAGCATTAATCCCGGTCATCTGGTCGACTACAACTCTGTATCCAATCCTTCGACGTGGTTCTTGGAACTTCACCCATTACTTGAAGCTAGCCACCTCCTGAACTTGGTCTCTGGTCTCGTTGATCTCCTCATCGACGATGTTGCTGATATCTACTGGACCATTCACCTTAAACGTCCTTCGCACCGCTCTCCATCTTCCTTCCGGTCCTCATCAGCGCCCGAACCCAGAGTAAATGGCAGCTTCCATGGGCTACACTTACAAGGGAAGGAATATAATGTGAAGTCCTTCCAGGGTCGCTACCGATGTATGGCAACCATCCTGAGCCGATGTCTTTTGGCTGGCACAACAGCCCTCGACTCCATCCAGTACGACCTGCTTTTAGCGATGTATGGAGTCTTTGAGGGTCTCCCGATGGATTGGGGGACTTTCTTATTCCGGCTGCTGGGGAAGAACCTGAAGAATTAATCCTTTGTGCGGATCCTCAGCATTGCCTTCCGGCATCTTCGTTCGTCCCACTTCAACGGACATGGCGTCATCCCCTTTCCCCAAGCCTTCAACTTTCGCCAACTGTTGGGTCTCTAACTTCCTACAGGGAGTCCGAAAGAACAATCCCAGATCAGTTAGGGCGAACATTGGGGTCATCCTAATGAGGAGGCTCATGTGCACCTTGTCACAATGCGTTTTAACGGGTCACGGCCCGTTAGAAATAAATCCGTGCGGGCTGCGGCCCATGGGTGGGCGCACGAGTGCCAAAGCGGACAATATTGTGATAGTGAGTGCCCTGGCTGAGGTCCAACAAGTGGTATCAGAGTCGGGTCCTCTAGATCAGTGGTGGGATTGGGGGGAGACTATTGGGTCTCTAACCTCCTACGGGGAGTCCCAAAGAACAATCTCATATCGGTCAGGGCGAACATTGAGGTTGTCCTAATGAGGAGGCTCATGTGCACCTCGTCACAACGTGTTTTAACGGGTTGCAGCCCGTTAGAAACAAATCTGTGTGGGCTACGGCCCATGGATGGGCACGCGAGTGCCAAAGCGGACAATATTGTGATAGTGAGTGCCCTGGCCGAGGTCCAACACTACCCTTTGTTAAAGAAATGGTAATATGTTTCATATCTTGAATACATAACATACAACCTATATATATAGGATACAAATGCCTATTATGGTAATCCCAATATGGAATGTGTACGTTGTAACACTCCCCCTCAAGTTGGAGCATATATGTCAGAAAGCCCCAACTTGTTACAAAGTTGATGTACACGAGTACCCCGCAAGGGCTTAGTAAAGATATCAGCGAGTTGATGTTCGCTATGGACGTGCGCAAGCTCAATTTCATTGTTCTGCACTTTTTCCCATACAAAATGACAATCAACCTCGATATGTTTTGTCCTTTCATGAAACACTGGCTTGGATGCAATATAGATAGTAGATTGACTATCACAATGCAACACTGAGGAACACGAAGAAGATAGGATAGTAACATGGTCAACCATGTCAGTTCACCTGCCGTATGTGCCATTGCTCTGTATTCAGCCTCTGCACTAGATCTCGGCACAAATTGTTGTTTCTTACTCTTCCATGCCACAAGATTTCCACCAAGAAACACGCAATACCCAGTAATGGACCGTCTATCGATCGGACAGCCAGCCCAATCAGCATCGGAATAACCGTGAATATTGAGGTCATGCTGCTTTGTAAACAGAAGACCACGTTGATGGTCCCTTGGAGCCTAGAGGGGGGTGAATAGGCTCTTATCGAAACTCTTTTGATTCTCTTATAACACAATACTTATCTAGTTAAGTGATAGAATCACTGCGGAAGATAACCAGATAGTAGAAGTATTTTGTTTTATTATCAAAAGATAAATACAATATAATAGAAGCAAGACTTTTTTACACTCTGTTTACAAAAGGATTCACACACTAGCCTATATTATGTCTTTGAACTCTTGTGCATACACAGGGTTGATTCAGGCTCGCTCGCACACATACATTTTCAAATGTACAAGTATGAATATTTATAAAAACATTCCTAAGAGACAACCTTGGAACTTGTAGTTCGGAATGCGTTCAAGACTAACTATTCCTCGGTAATCTCTCCGCCTTGACTTCTTGTGGTTTGTGGAGATCAAGATCTTGGGTTTGAAGAGTATAAGTGCCTTTGTGAGTTCCCAAGTATAATTAAAGTTGTGTCCACATATCCGGGTGATCCACGTGTAAGATTCTTCAGGTTCTCAACGAGTTTGTCTTACATCGGGACACTGCGAGCTGATAACTTTAAATGCGGTAAGTTGAAGTAGCATCTTCTTGGTCCGGTGTAATTTTCCTTACTCCGTTGCTAATGAAGCTCGGAACCTTACTCCGTGTCAGTGGTTGCTTACTCCATATCTATTTGGTACTGGAATCCTTAGTCTGTGTCAGCGCTTCCTTACTTCGTGTGAATGAGAAGATCGGAGTGCTTATTCCGTATCAGCGCTTCCTTACTCCGCATGTAAGTCCCTTACTATGTACGAGTTTCTTACTCCTTGCGAGTTTAAAGGATCGGATGGCTTACTCTGTACTAGCACATCCTTACTCCGCATGAGTGAGTGGTCCGGATTCCTTACTCAGCATCTGGTTTCCTTACTCCGTGCGAATAAAGATTCTGATCCTTATTCCGCATCAGTACTTCCTTACTCCGTATGTATGGAAGACTCGGATGCCTTACTCCGTGTCTTCTTTACTTTAGTTCGCTTGAGTGGAAGACTTAACTTTTTAACTCCGTGTCAACTCTTTTACTTTGTGTGACCTTGTAGATCAAGATTCTTATTCTGCATCAGTTTGACTTAGTCCGTTTGAGGTATTAAGAGCAGATTCCTTAATCCGTAGCTTTTACGTTACTTAGTCCGCACAAATGTTCCTTATTCCGTATGTATAGGGGATTTGGTTATTTACCAAGTGTTTGACAACACTCACTCTCGTCCGGATCAGAATTATGTATCCTGTCCTTAGCTTTGCTCTTACGAGTGTATCTCCGGATTAATAACATATCTTCTGCAATGATTAAAGACAAAGCACAAAAGATCTCAAATCAAATTACATAGGGCTTTATCAGCATTATCCAAATTCTGGGCTTGATCTAACAATCTCTCCCAATTATGGATATGCCCAAACCCTTTGTAATCTGATCTGCTAAGCAGGGCAAAAAGATAACATACAGAATACAAATCACAACCATTTTCATTTATCAGCAACAAAATATAATTCAGCCTTTATACAAGATTTTCATTAAGGTACATAAGGCTTACTATACTTGAAGATCATTGTTGCTGCTTTCTCTCTAAGCTCCATTGTCTGCTTCATCGAATAAGTGGTGTGTTGGCTCCATGATTTGTCCACACTTAAGAATGACTTGATGAATTAACAGACAAAGGCCCCGCAGCTATCTCCATCTGGCTGTTGTGGCACTTGCTTCTTGCCCCGGAATGTCGCCTTCAGCTTCTTAGTTGGACTCGAAGGAGTGATGCCCAACTCTTCATATAACCCGGCTTTCTTCACAGCTTTAGTCAACCTGAGACACAGTGGTTCCCATTGATTCTTTCTTACATACTGCTCTATAATCTGATGAGAATCAATCAGAATCATCTGTTTGGACTGAATCATGAAGTGTCACGCCCCGAATTTCCGACTCGGGGAAACCGGTACGTGACTCCCCATTCACCCACACGGAGGGCAACGGGGTTGGATTATTGGATGCCACACAAGCAAGACTAACAATTACAATAAATCAAGCAAGCCACATCTTTATTTAATTTCAAACATCAAAAGTTCACAAACTAACCATGTTCCTTACTACAATTCAATCCCTTAGTACATTTCCCCCCCTGGGGTTACATAAATTATAAAATTACATTACTGAAGTGAACAATAAAATGAAGATGGTCTTCCACCTTGGTGTATCCACCTAACGCCTGTAAGTCCCTGGAAAACAAGCAAACACAGTAGGAGGGGTGAGCAACCACGTCTCGGTAGGGATCAAGTCTCCCTAACCCTTCCCATGCTCCTAGCGGCTACATGCATGTGCACAGGTGTAGTGACGTGGCGGTATTAAGAAAATAAAGCATTCCACACAAACGGGTGTAACCTCACTGACCCACACCTGGCTAACAAACCACATCTCAAGCAAGTAATTTAACCGCCTCTTCAGGCCACTGGTTTAACCGCCTCTCAGGCAAAGTAATTTAACCGCCTCTTCAGGCCAGATACCACAGTCATGCAAACAACATACACCACGGTCACTCAAGCATAAAACCAAACACTTGGTGTGCACCCGTTCACAAGTGCACAAACCCAGCCATTCAGGCAATAGAACAAACACCCAGCATGCATACATACACCAAATCACAAGTCCAGCCACACAGGCATATTATCAAACATATACTAGGCTGATGGTCCCTTGGAGCCTAAAGGGGGGGGGGTGAATAGGCTCTTATTCGAACTCTTTCTTTTCTCTCAAGACACAAAGACTTATCTAGTTTAAGTGATAATATCACTGCGGAAGATAACCAGATAGTGGAAGTATTTTGTTTTATTATCACAAAGTGATTACAACAAAATAGAAGCAAACACTCTCTTACACTCTGTTTACAACTTTGAATTCACACACTAGCCAAGTGCCTTTTCTATTTTTGCACTTCTTCGCTCTAGCTCACTATTTTACAAGAAGTATAAGTATGAATATTTATACAAAACATTCCTAAGAGACAACCTTGGAACTTGAAGTTCCGGAATGCGTTCCGCACTAACTATCCCTTGGTAATCTATCTGCCTTGATCGCTGCGGATTGTGGAGCTCAAGATCTTGGATTCGAAGAGTATAAGTGTCTTTGTGAGTTCCTGAGATACAATTAAGGTTGTGTCCACATATCCGGATGATCCACGTGTAAGATTCTTCTTGTTCTAAATGCATTCTTCTTACATCGGGACAGACGAGCCGATAACTTTAAATGCGGTTTCATTGGAGCAGTGTCTTCTTGGTCCGGTGTAATTTTCCTTACTCCGTAGTTAATGAAGCTCGGAACCTTACTCCGTGTCGGTGGTTGCTTATTCCGTATCTATTCAGTACTAGAATCCTTAGTCCGTGTCGGTCGCTTTCCTTACTCCGCATGTAAGTTCCTTACTCCGTATGTAAGTTTCTTACTCCGTATGTAAGTTCCTTACTCCGTGTGTAAGTTCCTTACTCCGTGTGTAAGTTCCTTACTCCGTGTGTAAGTTCCTTACTCCGTATGTAAGTTCCTTACTCCGTATGTAAGTTCCTTACTCCGTGTGTAAGTTCCTTACTCCGTATGTAAGTTCCTTACTCCGCATCTATTTTCCTTACTCCGCACTTATTTTCCTTACTCCGCACTTATTTTCCTTACTCCGCACTTATTGTTACTTGGTTATTTACCAAGTGTTTGACGACACTAACTCTTGTCCGGATCAGGATTATGTATCCTGTCCTTAGCTTTGCTCTCACGAGTGCATCTTTGGATTAGTGACATACCTTCGCAATGATCAAATAAACACAAAAGATCTCGGATCAAATTACATAAGGCTTTAACGGCATTATCCAAATTCTGGGTTTGATCCAACAATCTCCCCCAATTATGGATATGCCTAAACCCTTTGTAATCTGATCCGTAGCGATGCAAACGAATATCATACGGAATATACACCACAACCAATTTCATTGATCAGCAACTAAATACAAATCAGCCTTAATACGATTTTTCACTAAGGTACATAAGGCTTACTATACTTGAAGATCATAGTTGCCGCCTTCTCTCTTAGCTCCATTGTCTGGCCGCATCGTAAAGGTGGAGTGTTGGCTCCAATGTTTGTCCACAGTTAAGAACGATTTGATGAAATGACAAACAAAGGCTCCCCAGCTATCTCCATCCAGCTGTTGTGGCACTTGCTTCTTGCCCCGGAATGTCGCCTTGAGTTTCTCAGGAGAGCGCAGGGTGTGATACCCAACTCTTCATATAGTCCTGGCTTTCTTCACGGCTTCAAGTTAGTCCGAGACACGAGGTTCCCATTGATTCTTCCTAACGAAGTGCTCCACAATCCGATGAGAATCAATGAGAATCATCTCGCTTGGATTGAATCATGAAGACAGCCATCATGAAGTGTGGCGACATGATCCGGGACGGAATGAGGATGGTTGAGAGAGTTTTCCATGGCTTGCTATCTTCCAGTTCCGTCGATGTAAGTCCGAATTAACTCCACACCGGGAAGATAGCCCTCATTCCAACATGGCGTAACTTCAAACAAGTGCCCATCTTCGTAAAGAGATGGAAACGGCCTCATCTCCATCTTAGCAGACCCTCGAGAAGTTGTCAATGTCTTCTGGTAGTAAAGAGTCCTTTCTCCGAACAAAGAGTCCGAATGTCGGCCGGAGAGAAAGGATACATTTCGAAAGACATCTTCTCTCTGGAAGACGCAAAGATAGGCTTTCATTGCCTTGCGCAAGCTTCCATCCGCATCGAGGGGTCAAACTCCGCATAGGATGGGAGGAAGGTATTAGCTGCGGATGAGGAGGATGGAGGAGGAGCCGGAGGTGCAAGAGAGGAGCTTGGTTGAGAGAAGCGGCTTCGTTTGGGAATTTGAACTCCCCGAAGCACCGAAGTGGCAGGCCGCTTCTCGGTCGGGATGATGGTTGTGGGGCGAAGGAGTAGACGGATCGAGATGACACTTTCTCCCCCGGTTTGGCGGATCGCCGGGAAGCAACGGGAGGACGAGCCATCGTATGCGCCGATCCGCGAAGGAAGTAGAGAGTGAATGAACGGAGGTGGCGACAAGATCCATTTTCTCGCTCAATGGAAGTGGAGGAGTCGGTGAGGGCGGAGAGTAGTTGGGCGCCGAGGGCATCAACTTTGGCAACGATGGCGGAAATTTGGGCGCTTTGAGCGTGAGCATGGCGGTCCAGCCGAGCGGAAAGCACAAGATCGGAGTGGACCGTGCCAAAAGAGGCACGCCCAAGGGCTAACTCTGGAGCTTTGGAGGACTCCCCCGCATGAACAGGAGCAGGAGTGCGGTGGGCGAGGAGTCCGCAGAGTAGAAACGAAGCAGCAGGAGCATCCGAGCATCGGAGGCATCCGGAGCTTCGGAGGCATCCGGAGCATTGGAGGCATCCGGAGCAAGAGACCCGCTTTGACCGGACAAGTCAACTACGGGAATCGCGGCGGCAGGAGAAGAGGGCCCAGCCTTAGCGGTAGAGGGACTTCGGGTAGCAGGGACCGGGCCGGAGGGTGTAGGGAACGACACATCGGGAATGGCCTGGCGTAAGAAAGCCGTGGTCCGGATTCCGGATGATCATAGTCTCCGGGGATTGGGTATTGCGGGTGTAAAATACCCGGAGATCGGTGTCGGGAATGGAAGAGGTGTGGGCTAGGCTGAAACGGAGCCAGGAGGTCCGTTAAGGTGACGGCGGAGAGATGGTCAAGGTAATCTCGGGGTTGAGGTAGAGGAGGCAAGGGGGCTTCGGAGAAGCGGCCAGGACATCGGCGGTGGCGGCGGCAACAGCGGTATCAACCGCAGCGCCTATAGCGGATGTGGAGGGAGTGGGGACATCGGCAGCAGAGGGGGCCGAGGAAACGGCTCTCGACGCATCGCGCCGAGAGGGCCCCGCAACCTCGGACGGTTCGAAGACGGACGCTTGGCCGGGAAGCCCGTGAGTGGGAGGGCGCAGCCTACGGACCGAATCCGGGAGGATCGGTGTACGTGAACCGACCTCGGGGGCTTGGTCGGTCGGAGGGGTCACCACCGTAGCCGCCTTGTTGTTCCGCGGCAGGAGAGTGCGGAGAGCTACGGTGGGTCGGCGGGCGTCATGTTTCCATCCGGCGTAAGGTGACGAAGATAAAGAGCCGAGGGAAACGAGACAGCATCAACTTGGGCGAAATGGTCCGGACGAAGATGCCGGAAGACAATGCCGAGGATGCGCCCATAGGAATGGTTTTTGTGACCAGTCGAGCAAGCGAAATAAGAACATCCCCCAATCCATTGGAAGACCTTCAAAGACGCCGTACATGGCCAGGTAGAAGATCATACGGAACCGAGTCCAGGGCTCGATGTGCGAGCCAAGTGGGCATCGACTTAGAATAGTCGCCATACATCGATAACGACCCTGGAAGGATTTCACCTTGTATTCCTTCCCCTTGTTCGTGCACCCCATAGAAGCCGCCATCGGATCGGCATCCGGACGCCGTGGTTCACCAAGAGGAAGGTGGAGAGCAGCGCGGAGAACAGCCGGAGTGATGACGATGGATTCACCGCGAACATAAGAGGTTATGGAATCTTTGGTGCGGCGAATCCGTTGGTAATACTCAAGAATGTCATCGATAAGAAGATCGATGGGATTGGAGACCAGGTTGAGTATGTGCGAGGCTTCAAGAAGAGGGCGAAGTTGGAGAAACCAATCCGGAGGATCGGAAACAACATTCCAATCAACTAGATGGCCAGGAGTAACGCCTGGAAAGAAAGATTCTGGGTGCCATGGCAGATTTGATGGGAAGGAAAAGAGGAAAGGTGAGGTCTTGACGGTAGAAGGAGCAACGAGAGGGTTAGGGATTTGAAATGAGCAATACTGTGCTTCGCAGAATGATCGGAACATATAAGACCGAGTCCGCAAATGTCGGCGGGTCTAGGAATGTGGGAGTGAGGTGGGGACCCGCGCGACATGCCGATGTCATTTGTCTGGATATCGAGGCGTCTCCGAATAAAACGATGTCGTGGAGACCGCATGACCAAGTAGAGATTACAACTGGTTGCCATCCAGAGAAGTGTGTGTGCAACCCGAGATATGCATTTAATGAATCATCATTATTCCTCCTCAAAAGCATGCGACATATGAGTATACGTGGATTGTCACAATTGAACAAAGTCGGAGTCCGGAGGAAAGAGCCGACACTCATCCGGAGTTAATAATATTCGTGAAAGAGTATCCGGATGAATAATAGACCTTGTCCGGCGTAAACAGAGTTTGGTGAGAATGTAGAGTAGATTCCTTTGCGATCAATAAGTCAAAGAGAAGAGAAGTACCACAACACTTCAAATCCGAGACTATGGACTGGATTTATCAATATGGTTGCAAAGAAAATCTGAACCTGTAGCTAAATAAAGATATACTAAAAATACAAAAGCTTAACAGGCAAGGATTAGTACGGATTAGAGAAGATAATCAGTGAAAAACAACATAATCCGAACTAATAAGAAACGGAACTCATGCATGGCTAAGAATGTAGTAGGCGTACGCAACGTGAAAGTGATCAATATTCTTGAATCGGGGCATATGTCGGATAAAGCAATACACAGGTTCATATAGGTCAACATAGCGAAACCGTCTTCTTCGAACAGCGTAGCTAAGATTAATTAAAGGTCAAATGATTTGGCTTCATTAGGATTCATGAGTGTGAGATGAAAAGGTGAACACATGTCAAAAGAATGCAGATGATTAATCGATTAAAATGCATGGTTGAAGGAAGAACATACATCCACACATGCCACTTTTCCGATTTAAAAAAGCATGTCAATCAGGATCCGGAAGTAATAGCGTAGAGAAGGGAGAATCCGAGACATATTAGGGGTTCATTGCTGCTCCCCGTAGATCATTTAATCCTCTCAATGAAAAGCTCCCCCTCGGATAGACAATCAAGGAAAAAGGTCATGAGACATATACGGGGGGTATTACTGAATAAAATATAAAGCATTTTCTCCCCGTAGATTGTGCAATCCTCTCGGTTGACCGTTCCAATTTGTAGTTCAAGACCTGTCTATCTTATTGAAGACTATACTTGAAGCTGATCGAATGCGTTTGTGTATTCATCCACCAGGCATTCCAAGCTAGCCCATTTCACTCCTTCAACTATGCACGTTAATGGAGTAATCTAAATGAACATGCTTTGATCATGTGGTGATTAATGGATATGAAGATCATGAATCCGACCGAGGTAAATCATATAAACTGTAATTATGTTAGCTTTAAACGACTTGTCGGGAAACGCAAGCATCCTCCCATTATGAGGTTGAGATTAACATCGAAACATGGAACCGTGGAGTCGATAAGTATGATCAGCAATGCAGTCTTTCTACTACTTTCGGTAAACATACAATGCATGGTTTGTGAGAGAATATCCTGTTGTGAAATTTAAATGAGAAACTATGCAGAGAAGTCGAGCATACCTAGTTGGAAGAGTAGTTGAGAAAACCTCGCATCGGGGAGAGGCTTTGTAAATATGTCTGCTAATTGATCTTCGATGGCAACATGTTCAGTGAAATATGCTTTTTAAGAACATGATCGCGTATGAAGTGATACCTGACCTCAATGTGCTTCGTCTTAGGATGCATGACAGGATTGTTCTTGATGGCAATTGCACTAGTGTTGTCACATTAAAGTGGAATAGAGGACATGTTGAATCCGTAGTCGATAAGTTGACTTTGCATCCAAAGTAGCTGTCTGCGACAACTTCCAAAGCAACGATATATTCCGCCTCGGCAAGAGAGGTTGATACTGAATCTCGCTTCTTCTTGAACCATGAGATCAATCTATTTCCAAGAAACCGACACGTACCGCTTGTGCTTTTCTGTCGATGCGACATCCAGCGAAGTCGGCATCGAGTACCCTGATAAGGTGAAGTTGGACTCCTTTGAGTACCGAGTCCCAAATTCATCGTCCCTTTGAGATACCTTAAGATCCGTTTTACATGTAGCATATGTGACTCCTTGGGATTCGCCCGATATCGTGCACAAATGCAAGTTGCAAACATAATGTCTGGGCGACTTGCCTGAAGATAGAGCAAGGATCCGATCATCCCTCCGTAGTCGGTCACATTTACTTGATATGCCGTCCATATCCGGATCTAACTTGGCACCGACAGGCATTGGAGTTTTGACGGAGATGAACCTTCCATACCAAACTTCTTAATAAGATCGCGAGTGTACTTAGCCTGATTGATAAAGATTCCTTCCTTTAATTGTTTGACTTCAATTCCAAGGAAGTAGGATAGTTCTCCCATCATGCTCATTTCAAACTTGCCTGTCATCAACTTAGCAAACTCTTCACAAAGCTTCGGATTTGTTGATCCGAAAATGATATCGTCCACGTATATTTGTACGATCGAGTGTGTCCTTTCTCTTGTCGTAGAAATAGGGTGGTATCTATCTTCCCTTTTTGGAAGTTATGAGCAAGTAGGAATTCGACGATGTGTCGTACCAGGCTCTGGGAGCTTGCTTCAAACCATATAGAGCTTTTCGAAGTTTGTAGACAAGATGTCCTGCCTTAGGTTCAATGAAGCCGGGAGGTTGTTCAACATACACCTCCTCTTGAAGGTCTCCATTCGGGAATGCGCTCTTGACGTCCATTTGATAAACTATGAAGTTTTCATATGAGGCATACGCCAGAAACATTCGGATTGCCTCAAGTCTTGCGACCGGAGCAAAGGTTTCATCATAATCTATTCCCTCTTCTTGACGATATCCTTTGGCTACCGGCTGGCTTTGTTCCGGATTACTATTCCATCCGTATCAAGTTTGTTCCGGAACACCCATTTAACGCCAATGACTTTTGAGACTTAGGCCTTGGTACTAAGGTCCACACATTATTTCTCTTAAATTGATTCGAGTTCTTCTTGCATGGCTTCTATCCAGTTTGAATCCTGAAGAGCTTCATCTACCACCTTTGGTTCTATTTGAGATAGAAAGCATGAGTGAAGACTCATGTTTGAGGTGGCTGCTCTTGTTCTTACACCAACAGTAGGATCACCAATCACTTGATCTGAGGGATGGTTTCGAGTCCATCTATAATTCTGTGCGTGTGTTGGTTGTCCTTGAACAATTTGAAGCTCTTCCAGATTGGGTGGTTCGGTTGTATCAACTGGTTGGGCTTCGTCCGGAGTAGATGTTTCCGTATTTAGAGGTACGGATGAACTGATTGGTTCTTCAACACCGTTTCTTTCGGTGTTAACTAGTCCTGGACGGACTTGAAGGTGCTCCGGAATTTTGTGTATCTCAGGAGTTTGTCCGGAGCTAAGTGGTAGTCCGGAGTTAAGTGGTAGTCCGGAGCTAAGTGGTAGTCCGGAGCTAAGTGGTAGTCCGGAGTTAAGTGGTAGTCGGAGCTAAGTGGTAGTCCGGAGCTAAGTGGTAGTCCGAGTCCGAGTCATCCGTAGCATCATCCACAAAATTCCGTTGTGTTTCGCGGATGCCACGTGGTTGGTCGGGATACGGTCCAGGATGTGTGGCAGGAATATTCATAAACTTTGAGTAATCGACGTTTCGTTTATGACCTGCAGATTAGAATTTGAAGGACCGACTTTTGACCAATCGAGATTAGCTTCATCAAAGGTTACATGGATAGATTCTTCAACTTTAGAAAGTTTTCTATTGAAGACCCGATAAGCCTTGCTATGAAGTGAGTACCCGACAAAAATCCCATCATCGATTTTTGGTTCAAATTTATTTCGGGTCTCTTTGCCATTGATCAAGTATATAGCAAGTACATCCGAAGGCTCGAAATGTGAAATTGAAGGTTTTCGACCTCTCCACATCTCATAGGGTGTTTTCATGGTAGATTTATTTATTAGAGTTCTGTTCCGAACATAGCAGCGATGGACACAACTTCAGCCCATAGGCCGAGAGGAAGCATTGCCCCCGCTAACATGGATCTACCACTTAACTAAAGTTCGATTCTTGCGCTCACTACCCCATTTTGTTGTGGGGTTCGGGGCGCAGAAAAGTCATGTTGTATGCCCTGTTCGAACAATATGATCTCATTTCGGAAAAATCAAATTATGTACCATGATCACTCCTGATGCATTTAATGCTCAGTCCTTGTGAGTTGCTTATCCAGTTGAAGAGATCTACAAGATGTTCAAAAGTTTGATCCTTTGATTTCAGGAACATCACCCATGTGTATCTGGTGAAATCATCGATAACCACAAGGGTATATCTCGCACCTGACTAGTGATGAAACAGATATAGGACCACATAGGTCCATATGAAGAAGTTGCAGAGAGGAGCGATTATTGAGTTAACCGATTTGCTCTTAAAGCTGTGTTTGGTCTGTTTACCAAGTTGGCATTCTCGACGAGAGTGTGTCTCGGGAGAACTTGAGTTTGGGTAGACCGGTGACAAGATCAAGTGATGCTAATTTAGACAAAGTCTTAAAGTTCAAATGTGCGCATCGCTTGTGCCATAACCAACTATCTTCATCTTGTTGCTTTCGTGAGGAAACATACATGGTCGAAGAATTATTTCTTAAGACCACCGAGTATATGTCCCTATCTCTTGATCCGGATAACTTAACATCTCCGGATAAGTTTTCTCTTCTTGTCAGGTGTTGGACAAAAAGGAAACAAGAAATCCTTTGTCACATAGTTCATCGACACTTAGCAAATTATGCTTTAAACCTTCGACTAGTGCAACTTTAGTGATTGATACACGGCCGTTAGTTAAAGTGCCATACCCGACAGTCTTACCTTTCTTGTTGTCGCCATATGAGACGGATGGACCTTGTTTATCATTAACTTCTACAAGTAGAGTCCTGGTCACCCGTCATATGTCCGGAGCATCCACTATCAAGGATCCACTTGCTTTGATTTATCTTTAACTTCAAGTGATCCGGCAATTCATTCCAGAGATGCTCCCGAAAGACAACAATTTACACTTTTGGTGCCCAAACTTGTTTCAGGCGGTTAGAGTGAGCAAGCGATATTGTCAACATTTACGGATTTGATTTTGTTAGGACTCTTAGCTTTCCAAGTTGACATTAACTTGTTAGTTTCATTGCTTCTTTTATTTGGGATTTCTTGGGAGAGACACTCCTTTTAGATTTAGATTTTGTTTTGCTCGAAGAACCCCTTTTATAAAACTGATCTTTATTTGATTGAAATTGATTACAAAGCCAGCTATCGGATAGACTCCAACATTCATAGTGATAATGACCCATTTCCCTACGGATGGAACAGACACTATAATGTGAAGTACAAACAGGGGATACAGGTCTCTTAGATTTTGCAGATTTTCTACTGTTCCACGTGGCCTAATCCATTACGTTTGGGTGACGCGCTCTTGGCCCTAAATGCGTCGGCCTTAGCCTTGTCTTTCTTTTTGGGTGCTACGGTTTTGGCTTTTAAGCTGCAGCCTTCCCTTCATCTTTAGTTACGGTGCTACGCTTCGGGAAGTGCAAGAATGACCTCGATTCCACGATCATAAACTATGGTGCCACCTGAAATGAAACCATCCAACGGTTTAGATGTACTAACAGGATATAAGTTGGTTAGTTTAGGAGTGAAATCCGGAGGACACTCAGTGGCTTTAGCTATGGAGGTTGATGGTTGAGAACCTAGACCAGGTTTGACTCGAATGTCGTCAGGATCGGTCCTAAAGGTAGAGGCTATTTCCCGGATTTTAGCCACTTACGATTTATTTCTTTTTCCTGTTCCAATTCATTTTCGAGTCTTTTAACTATAACTTTTAGGCCTGAGAGATTGGTATTTAAGAGATGATTTTCAGCTCTTAGATCATGATACCAAGCTTCCTTTCCCCCGAAGTCGGCGACGTCCTTTTCGAGTCTATTAATGGTAAATTCGAGACGTTTATTCGACTTTCCATATCTTTGTACATTTGAGTTATTATTAGTCTCTCATTCTTTTCATGATCACATGCAATAGTAAGAGATTCTAATTTACTCAGGAGCTCAGAGATAGAAGGTACCTCCGTATTTGCCATGAGGCGGACGTTCGGCTTAATGGTCGGCTCATCATCCGAGGATTCCTCCTCTTCTTCGGAGCCACTCATGTATTTTGTCACGAGCGCCTTTCTCTTGCTCTTCTTTGTTATCGAGGTGGAGCGGCGAGAATTTACCTTGTCACTTTTCTCGGCCACCTTTGCTTTGGACCCGCATTCCTTGGCCCAGTGACCGGTTTTCCCACGGTTGAAACATTCCTGGGAACTAGACTCGGGTCGCTCCTTCCGTTGGAACGATGATGATGAGCGTCTTCGACCCCTTTTCTGCTTTTCCGTAGGAATCGCTCAAAGGATTTGACAAGAAGGGCTATCTCCTCCTCCTCGTCGAATCGGAATTGTCGGATACGTCCGTATCATCATTCCTCGGTATGTTTAGACATTCGGTAGCTTTGAGAGCTACCCCCTTTTCTTTCCGAGCTATTTTTTCATCTCTTCGTGAGTACTTAAACCTCGACTTCGTGAGTCCGCAGCTCTCCATATAGTTCTTCAAGGGGAACATCTTGCGGTTTTGTCGATTGCATCCGGAGTTGTTTGGAGTAGTAGCGATCCGGCAAGGAGCGAAAGAACTTGTCATTGATCTGGGATTGAGAGTAATGCTCATTGACAGTCTTCGGTTCAAGTATGAGCTTGCCGAATCTCCGATAGATGCTTTCAAGTGATTCGCCCGGTTTATGATTAAAACTCTCAAAGTTACGTTGAGAGTACGAGATCACATTCTGCATCTGGGACCGACTCCCCTCATAGAGGATTGTCGGTTTGTCCCAAACACTTTTCTTTGTCGTGCAGCCCTGGACGTCGTGAAAGCTTCGGAATCCAAGGACGATGTAACATAAGCCGAGCCTTTTCACTAGCGCACCGCCAGGCTCTTTCATCGTTGGTAAGTTCAGCATCAGTCTTTGGCCTCCTTACGCCATGTTCTCCGATAGTCATCGGAATTGGAATCTCCTGATGAAGACATGGCCACATAAGATGATCATGGCAAACCATAAACATCTTCATGCGAGCTTTCCACCTGGGAGAAAAGCTCAGGTGTGAATTTGGGCGGTTTCGTTAGAGTAAACCCGAACTCCGTGGTTGAGAAGCGGTGGCAGCGGCAGGTTGTGGTGGATCGACATTTTCACCGCCGCTTCGATTCGGGATGGGCTCCTGTGCACCTCCGGAGTTAAGGCGAGTGTTGAAAAGCATCTGCTTTCTTCGGCCATTTTCGAGATTGAAAGAGTGGGATCTCTACTTAGAACGAAGTAGAACTTGCTCGATACCACTTGATGGTCCCTTGGAGCCTAAAGGGGGGGGGTGAATAGGCTCTTATTCGAACTCTTTCTTTTCTCTCAAGACACAAAGACTTATCTAGTTTAAGTGATAATATCATCATGGGAAGATAACCAGGATAGTGGAAGTATTTTGTTTTATTATCACAAAGTGATTACAACAAAAATAAGCAAACACTCTCTTACACTCGTTTACAACTTTGAATTCACACACTAGCCAAGTGCCTTTTCTATTTTTGCACTTCTTCGCTCTAGCTCACTATTTTACAAGAAGTATAAGTATGAATATTTATACAAAACATTCCTAAGAGACAACCTTGGAACTTGAAGTTCCGGAATGCGTTCCGCACTAACTATCCCTTGGTAATCTATCCGCCTTGATCGCTGCGGATTGTGGAGCTCAAGATCTTGGATTCGAAGAGTATAAGTGTCTTTGTGAGTTCCGAGATACAATTAAGGTTGTGTCCACATATCCGGATGATCCACGTGTAAGATTCTTCTTGTTCTAAATGCATTCTTCTTACATCGGGACAGCACGAGCCGATAACTTTAAATGCGGTTTCATTGGAGCGAGTGTCTTCTTGGTCCGGTGTAATTTTCCTTACTCCGTAGTTAATGAAGCTCGGAACCTTACTCCGTGTCGGTGGTTGCTTATTCCGTATCTATTCGGTACTAGAATCCTTAGTCCGTGTCGCGCTTCCTTACTCCGCATGTAAGTTCCTTACTCCGTATGTAAGTTTCTTACTCCGTATGTAAGTTCCTTACTCCGTGTGTAAGTTCCTTACTCCGTGTGTAAGTTCCTTACTCCGTGTGTAAGTTCCTTACTCCGTATGTAAGTTCCTTACTCCGTATGTAAGTTCCTTACTCCGTGTGTAAGTTCCTTACTCCGTATGTAAGTTCCTTACTCCGCATCTATTTTCCTTACTCCGCACTTATTTTCCTTACTCCGCACTTATTTTCCTTACTCCGCACTTATTGTTACTTGGTTATTTACCAAGTGTTTGACGACACTAACTCTTGTCCAGGATCGGGATTATGTATCCTGTCCTTAGCTTTGCTCTCACGAGTGCATCTTTGGATTAGTGACATACCTTCTGCAATGATCAAATAAACACAAAAGATCTCAGATCAAATTACATAAGGCTTTAACGGCATTATCCAAATTCTGGGTTTGATCCAACATAGGCACATACACACAGCAATATTCACTCAGGCATTTCATCGAACATGTAACATGCACTGACCACCCAACAACAGAATCACACCAAAATGCCATTGAAGGCCAACATCCATATAGGAGATCACACCTATATGGATTTATATATATATATATATATATATATATATATATATATATATATATATAATAGCAGGTATAGACCAAATTCTACCTAAGAACCCTAGGACAGAGAGGGATTAGCAAGAATAGAACCCCTACCTCAAGTAAAACGCAACAACACAGCAATATTCTGTTCCCACGCCGAACGCCGTCCACCCACGAGACACCGACCACCCACGCAAGACGCCCAGCAGCAACCAGGAGCTCTCCTTCCCTCTCTCTCTCTCTCTCTCTCTCTCTCTGCGACGGCTGGTGGAGCAACAAACCCTAAAACTAAAACAGAGGCTTCTCCTCCTTATATAGACAACACAACATCAAAACGACGTAGTTTTGATTAAGTGAATCCAGCATCAAAACGACGTAGTTTTGATGGAACAAGCTATGACCTTCCCACATCCATACACACCAAAATACTCACTATTTGAACTTGGTCCTTTAGGAAGGAATCATCAGCAAAACAAAAGGAAGACAAACATGCAAAAACATGCCTGCACGTGAAAAGCCCATCTCACGTGCATTCTCGCGTGCAGCTCCAAATGGCCTAGAATTTTTCCACAAGCCTTAGAACAACATCAGGAAGGCTCCCATGCAAAAATATCACTGCACGTGAAAAGCCATTCTCACGTGCATTCTCACGTGCACTCCTTATTGGGCTCCAACTTTGCCTCTTGCTTGCTCATCAACATACAAGATGATTTAGCCAAAGTGTGTGGAAAGAAAAACCCCTTAAAACCCAACAATTTCCACTCAAAAGGCCACCCGCAAACACGGGTCATTACATGAAGACATCCATCATGAAATGTGGCGACAAGATCTGGTACGGAATGAGGATAGTTGAGAGAGTTCTCCATGGCTTGCTATCTTCAACAGTTCCGTCGATAAAGGACTGAATGATATCTATACTGGGAAGATAGCCCTTATTCTAGCACAGCAGAACTTCAAACAAGTGGCCGTCCTTGTACAAAGATGGAAACAGCCTCATCTCCATTTTAGCAGCCCTAGAGAAGTTGTCAATGTCGTTTGTTGTAAAGAGGCCTTTCTCTGAACAAAGGGCCCGAATGTCGTTCGGGGAGAAGGGGTATAGGTCAGAGAGACATCTTCTCTCGGCAGTAGACGCAGCATAGGAAATCATTGCCTTACGCATGCTTCCGTCCGCATCAAGAGGGTCATACGCCGCGTATGATGGGAGGAAGGTGTCAGCTGCGGATAGAGAGGATGGAGGAAGAGTTGCACTCGAGGAGCTTGGCTGAGAGAAGCAGCTACGTTTGGGGATTTGAACTCCCTAAAGCAATGAAGAGGCAGGCCGCTTCTCCGCACGAGTGGAGGAATGTGATGTAGGAGGAGCAGAAGGATCAGATGACACTCTCTCCCCCGGTTTGGCAGATTGCCGGGGAGCAACGGGAGGGCGAGCCATCGTGTGCACTAGGTCCGCGAAGGAGGTAGACAAGGAGTGGACGGACGAGGCGACTAGGTCCATCTTCTGTTCCATGGAAGTGGAGGAGTCGGTGAGGTCGAAGAGGAGTTGGGCGCCAAGAGCATCAACCTTGGTGGCGATGGCGGATATTTGGGCGCTATGAGCTTGGGCGTGGTGATCCAGCTGGGCAGAGAGCACAACATCGGAGTGGACCGTGCCAAAAGAAGCACGCCCAAGGGCCAATTCTAGAGCTTTGGAGGACTCCCCCGCATGAACAGGAGAGGGAGTGCGGCGGGCGGAGGAGTCCGCAGGAGTATCATCAGCAGCAGCCAGAAGGGCATCCGGAACGGACTGACCCGCTTTGACCAGGATAGGTCAACAACGGGAATGGCAACAGCAGGAGAAGAAGGTCCAGCCTTAGCAGGGGAAGGACTCCGTGCGGCATGGACCGGGCTGGAGGGGTGAGGGAACGGCACATCTGGAATGGAGGCCGGCGTAAGAAAGCCTTGGTCCAAATTCCAGATGATCATGGTCTCCAGGGATTGAGTATGGCGAGTGTAAAACACCCGGAGATCGGTGTCAGGAATGGAGGCGGTGTGGGCAAGGCTGAAACGGAGCCAAAGGTCCGTTAAGGTGTCGGTGGAGAGATGGTCAAGGTAGACTTGGGGTTGAAGTAGGGGGAGGCAAGGAGCTTCCGGAATAGATTCGGGACATCGGCAATGGCGCAAGAATGGCGGTATCAACCGCGGCAGCAACAACGGAAGTGGAGGGAGTGGGGACATCCGCAGCAGAGGGGGCTGAGGAAACAGCTTTAGGGACACTGAGTTGAGATGGCCCCGCAACCTCGAAGGGTTCGGCACGGACGCTGTGCTGGGAGGCCCGAGAAACGGAGGGTGCAGCAATGGACCGAATCCGGGAGGATCGGTGAGCAGAGCTGACGTCAGGGGCATGGCTGTCGGAGGGGTCACCAACAGAACTGCCTTGTTGTTCCGTGGCAGGGAGAAGGCGGAGAGCTGCGTCATGTTCCCATCAGGCGTAAGATAGCGAAGGTAATTAGCCGGAGGAAATGAAATAACATCATAGCAGGCGAAATGGTCCGGATGAAGATGCCGGAAGACAATACTTAGTATGCGCCCGAAGGAATGGTTTTTGGGTCCATTCTGCAGCAGTCGGAACAAAAACGTCCCCCAGTCCATCGGAAGACCTTCGAAAATGCCGTACATGGCCAGAAGAAGATCGTACGAAACAGAGACCAGAGCGGAAGTGCAAGCCAGTAAACATCAACTCAGTATGATCGCCATACAGCGATAGCGACCTTGGAAGGACTTCACCTTGCATTCCTTGCCTTTATAGGTGCAACCCATAGAAGCCGCCATGGGATCGGCATCGGGGCGCTGTGGTTCACCGGGGGGTAGATTGAGAACAGTGCGGAGAACGACGGGGTTGATTAGGATGGATTCACCGCGAACAGAGTAGATGATGGAGTCGGTGGTACAGCGGATCCGTTGGTAGAACTCGAGAATGTCGTCTATAAGAAGATTGACAGGATTGGAGATCAAGTTGAGTATGTGAGAGGCTTCTAGAAGAGGGCGAAGATGGAAAAACCAGTCCGGAGGGTTGGAGACAGTGCTCCAATCGACCAGATGGCCGGGATTGACGCCAGAAAGAGAGGTTTTGGGTGCCATTATAGATGAAAGTTGAAGGGCAAGAGGGAAGGCGAGGTCTTGGGGATTGAAGGAGCAACGAGAGTTTTAGGGATTTGAAAAGGGTAACACTCGTGCTTCGCAGGAATGGCCAGAATATATAAGACCGAGTCTGTGAATGTCAACGGGTCTAGGAATTTGGCGAGTGAAACATTAAACCGCTTGACAGGCTGATGTTATTAGTCTTGATATCGGTGCGCCTCCGAATTAAAAGATGACGTGGAGACAGCATGACCAAGTAAGGGTAATAGCTGTTTGCCTTCCTGGGGGAGTGTGTGCATCCCAAGACATGCATTCAATGAATCATCATTATTCCTCCTCAAAAGCACGCGATATATAATAAGACATGGATTATCGCAATTTGATAGTGTCAGGAGTCCGGAGGAATGAACCGACAATCATCCGGAATCAACAATAGTCGAGTGACGAGTATCCGGATGAAAAGTAGACCGTGTCCGTAAATGAGTGCGGTGAGAGAGAAGTAGATTCCTTTGCTGTCAATAAGTCGAAGAGAAGAGAAGTACCACAACACTTCAAATCCAAGACTATGGACTAGATTTATCGATAAGGTTGCAAAGAAAATCTGAACCTGTAGCTTCACAAAAAAAAATAAACTAAAAGTACAAAAGCTTAACAGGCTAGGATTAGTACAGATAGGAGAAAATAGTTAGTTAAGAGCTATATAATCTGAACTAATGAGAAGCAGAACTTATGCATTACAAAGAATGAAATAGACATATACATACTAGAGAATGATCAATGTGACTGAATCAGGGCATATGTCAGATAATAAATACACAAGTTCATATAGGTCAACATAGCGAAACCGTCCTGCTGAATGACGTAGCTAAGATTAATTAAAAATCATATGATTTGACCAAACTAGGATTCATGAGTGAAAAATGAGAAAGCGGACACATGTCAAAAGCAAGCAGTTGATTATCCGATTAAAATGCATGGTTGAAGAAAAAAAAACATCCAAGCATGCCTCAATTCTGTTTCAACAACGCATGTCCAGTCAGATCCGGAAGTAAAGGTTTAGAGGAGGGAGTATCTGAGACATATTAGGGGGTTATTACTGAGGTAATAGATGAAGCTTAGGCTCCCCCGTCGATCATTCGATCCTCTCAATGAAAAGCTCCCCCTCGAATAGACAGCCAGGAAAGAGGTCATGAGACATATACAGGGGGGGGTTATTACTCGAATAATTTATAAAGCATTTTCTCCCCCGTAGATTGTGCAATCCTGTCGGTAGACCTTTCCGGCTTAAGGAAATTTAGCACTGTCTATCTTTTTAGGAAACTATACTTCAGAAGCTGATTAGACTGTGATTGTGTATTCATCCACCAGGCATTCCAAGATAACCCATTTCATTTCTTTAACACTGGTGCATGACAGGATTGTTGCTGATAGCAATTGCACTAGTGTTGTTGCAGTAGAGTGGAATAGATGACATGTTGAAACCGTAGTCAGTAAGGTGACTTTGCATCCAGAGTAATTTGCGCAAGAACTCCCCAATGACTATATATTCCGCCTCGGCAGTAGAGGTTGATACGGAATTCTCGCTTCTTCGAACCATGAAATTAATCTATTTCCAAGAAACCGACACGTACCACTTGTGCTTTTCCTGTCGATGCGACACCCAGCGAAGTCAGCATCAGAGTATCCGGATAAGATGAAGTTGGACTCCTTTGGGTACCAGAGTCCCAAATTCATCGTTCCCTTGAGATACCTTAATATCCGTTTAACATGAAGCATATGTGACTCCTTAGGATTCGCCTGATATCGTGCACAGATGCAAGTTGCAAACATAATGTCTGGGCGACTTGCTATAAGATACAGCAAGTATCCTATCATCCCTCTATAGTCAGTCACATTTACTGATATTTCATCCACATCAGGATCTAACTTGGCACTGATTGGCTTGGGAGTTTTGACGGGAGATGAACCATCCATACCAAACTTCTTAATAAGATCGTGAGTGTACTTAGCTTGATTAATGAAGATTCCTTCCTTCAATTGTTTAACTTCTATTCCAAGGAAGTAGGACAGTTCTCCCATCATGCTCATCTCAAACTTGCTTGTCATCAACTTTGCAAACTCTTTACAAAGCTTCCGATTTGTTGATCCGAAAATGATATCATCCACGTATATCTGTACGATTAGAGTGTGTCCTTTCTCTTTTCGTAGAAATAAGGTGGTGTCTATCTTCCCTTTTTGGAAGTTGTGAGCAAGTAGGAATTCTGACAGTGTGTCGTACCAAGCTCTTGGAGCTTGTTTTAAACCATATAAAGCTTTCCGATGCTTGTAGACCAGATGTCCCGCCTTAGGTTCAATGAAACCGGGAGGTTGTTCAACGTACACCTCCTCTTGAAGATCTCCATTGAGGAATGCGCTCTTAACGTCCATTTGATAAACTATGAAGTTTTCATATGAAGCATACGCCAGAAACATTCGGATTGCCTCAAGTCTTGCTACTGGAGCAAAGGTCTCATCATAGTCTATTCCTTCTTCTTGACGATATCCTTTGGCTACCAGTCTGGCTTTGTTCGGATTACTATTCCATCCGTATCAAGCTTGTTCAGGAACACCCATTTAACTCCAATGACTTGCTGAGACTTAGGCCTTGGTACTAGAGTCCACACATTATTTCTCTTAAATTGATTCAGCTCTTCTTGCATGGCTTCTATCCAATTCGAATCTTGAAGAGCTTCATCTACCACTTTTGGTTCTATTTGAGATAGAAAACACGAGTAAAGACACATGTTGAAAGTGGCTGCTCTTGTTCTTACACAGCGAAGTAGGATCACCAATCACTTGATCCGAGGGATGGTTTCGGGTCCATCTGTAATTCGTGCATGTGATGGTTGATCTTGAATAATTTGAAGCTCTGCAGATTAGGTGGTTCAGGTATATCTGCTGGTTGAGCTTCTTCTGGACCAGATGTTTCCGTATTAGAAGGTACGGTAGAACTAGGTGGTTCTTTAACACTGTTTCTTTCAGTGTTAACTGGTCCGGACGGGCTTGAAGGTGCTCCGGAATTTTGGGTATCCGAAAGAGTATGTCCGGAGCTTAATGGTAGTCCTGAGTCCAAATCATCCGTAGCATTATCCATGTAATTTCTTTGTGCCTCGCTGATGCCATGTGGTTGGTCAGAATATGTAACAGGAACATTCATAAACTTCGAATAGTCGATGTTGCTGTCCGGGACTTGTACATTAGAACTTGAAGAAGCAACTTTTGACCAATCAAGATTAGTTTCATCAAAGGTCACATGGATAGATTCTTCAACTTTAAAAAGTTTTCTATTGAAGACCCGATAAGCCTTGCTATGTAATGAGTACCTGACAAAAATCCCATCATCAGATTTTGGTTCAAATTTATTCCGGGTTTCTTTGCCATTTATCAATATATAGCAAGTACACCCAAAAGCTCTGAAATGTGAAATTGAAGGCTTTCGTTCTCTCCACATCTTATAGGGTGTTTTCATGGTAGATTTATTTATTAGAGTTCTGTTCTGAACATAGCAGGCAGTGGACACAGCTTCAGCCCATAGACTAAGAGGAAGCGTAGCCCCTGCTAACATAGATCTGTCAGCCTCGACTAAAGTACGATTCTTGCGCTCAGCTACCCCATTTTGTTGTGGAGTTCTGGGCGCAGAGAAGTCATGCGGAATGCCCTGTTCAGAACAATACGATCTCGTATATGAAAAATCAAATTCTGTACCATGATCACTCCTGATGCACTTTATGCTTAGTCCTTGTGAGTTGCTTATCCAGTTGAAAAGATCTACAAGATGCTCAAAAGTTTGATCCTTTGATTTCAGGAACATTACCCATGTGTATTTGATGAAATCATCGATAACCAGAAGGGTATATCTCGCACCAGCTAGCGAAGGAACAGAAATAGGACCACAGAGGTCCATATGAAGAAGTTGGAGAGGAGCAGTTATTAAATTAACTGATTTGCTCTTAAAGCTATCTTTGGTCTGTTTCCCAAGTTGGCATTCTTGACAGAGAGTGTCTCTAGAGTATTTGAGTTTTGGTAGACCAGTGACAAGATCAAGTGACGCTAACTTAGACAGTATCTTAAAGTTTAAATGTACGCATCGCTTGTGCCATAACCAACTATCTTCATCTGAAGCTTTAGTGAGGAAGCATACAGGGTCAGAAGAATTATTTCTTAAGACCACTGAGTATATGTCCCCATCTCTTGATCCGGATAACTTAACATCTCCGGATAAGTTTTCCCTTATTGTACAGGTGTTGGACATAAAGGAAACAGTAAATCCTTTGTCACATAAATTACTGACACTTAGCAAATTATGCTTCAAACCTTCGACTAGTGCAACTCTAGTGATTGATACACAGCCGTTGGTTAAAGTGCCATACCCAACAGTCTTTCCTTTGCTGTTATCACCATATGAAACGGATGGACCTCGTTTTTCATTAACTTCTACAAGCAGAGTCTGATCACCCATCATATGTCCGGAGCATCCACTATCGAGGATCCACTTGCTTTGATTGTTCTTTAACTTCAAGTGATCCGGCAATGCATTCCAGAGATGCTCCTGAAAGACAACAGTTTACACTTTTGGTGCCCAAACTTGTTTCGGGCGGTTAGAAAGAAGCCGATAATGTCAACGGTCCGGATTTGACTTTGCTAGGACTTTTAGCTCTCCAAGTTGACTTTAATTTGTTAGTTTCGTTGGCTTCTTTTATTTGGGTTATCCTGGGAGAGACACTCCTTTGAGGTTTAGATTTTGTTTTGCTCGAAGAACCCTTTTTATTGAACTGATCTTTATTGGTACGAATTTGATTACAAAGCCAGTTATCAGATAAACTCCAAATTCATAGTGATAATGACCTATTTCCTACGAGATGGAACATACACTATAATGCGGAGTACAAACAAGGGATACAGGTCTCTTAGATTTTCTGAGACTTTCTACTTTGTTCCCTGTGGCCTAATCCATTGCGTTTGGGTGACGTGCTCTTGGCCCTAGATGCGTCAGCCTTAGCCTTTCCTTTCTTTTTGGGTCTTATAGTTTTGGCTTTAACTGCATGACCTTCCCTTCATCATTAGTTACGGGTGCTTCTTGCTTCGGGAAGTGCAAGAATGACCTCGACTCCACGGTCATAAACTATGGTGCCACCCGAAATGAAACCATCCAACGGTTTAGACGTACTAATAGGATATAAGTTGGTTAGTTTTGGAGTGAAATCCGGAGGACACTCGGTAAGCTTGAGCATTGGAGGTTGATGATTCGGAGCCTAGGCCAGGTTTGACTCGAATATTATCCGGATCGGTCCTAAATGAAGAGGCTATTTCCCGCATTTAGCCACTTACGATTTATTTCTTTTTCCTGTTCAAGTTCATTCTCGAGTCTTTTTACAATAACTTTTAGGCTTGAGAGATTGGTATTTAGCGAGATGATTTTCAGCCCTTAAATCGTGATACCAAGCTTCTTTTCCTTTGAAGTCGCCTATGTCTTTTTCAAGTCTAGTAATAGTAAATTCAAGACGTTTATTCTGACTTTCCATATCTTTGTACATTTGAGTAATTATTAGTCTCTCATTCTTTTCATGATCACGTTCAGTAATAAGAGATTCTATTTTACTCATGAGCTCAAAGATAGAAGGTACCTCGTATTTGCCATGAGGCAGATGTTCGGCTTAGGAGTTGGCTCATCATCCGAGGATTCCTCCTCTTCTTCCGAGCCACTGATGTACTTTGTCACGAGCGCCTTCCTCTTGTTCTTGCTGTTGTTTGAGGTGGTACATCGAGGAGTAACCTTGTCACTTTTCTCTGCCGTCTTAGATTTGGATCTGCATTCCTTGGCCCAGTGACCGGGTTTCCCACAATTAAAGCATTCTTGGGAGCTCGACTCCGATTGCTCCTTCCTTCTGGATGATAAGGGGCCTCTTCTGAATCCTTTTCTACTTTTCCGAAGGAATCGTTCAAAGGATTTGACAAGAAGAGCTATTTCCTCTTCTGCGTCTGAGTCAGAATTCTCTGACTCATCCGTATCATCCTCTTGATGATTACTGGAGCATTCCGTAGCTTTGAGGGCTACTCCTTTTTCTTTCCGAACTATTTTCTCATCACAGTCAGTGTATCTGAATCTGACCTCATGAGTCTGAAGCTCTCCGTATATTTCTTCAAGGGCAGTAAACGGCTAGTTTTTGTCAGCTTGCATCTGGAGCTGCTTGGAGTAGTAGCGATCCGGAAGGGATCGAAAGAACTTATCATTGATTTGAGACTGAGTGTAGTGTTCATTGACAGTTTTTAGCTCTAGAATGAGCTTGCCGAATCTCTGATAGATGCTCTCAAGGGATTCACCAGGTTTGTGATTGAAACTCTCAAAGTTACGTCTTGAGAGCACATATCACGTTTGCATCTGGGACTGACTCCCCTCATAGAGGATTGTCGGTTTATCCCGCATGACTTTTGCTGCCGTGCAGCCCTAGACGTCCGTGAAAGCCTCGGAATCCAAAGACGATGTAACGTAAGCCAGAGCCTTTTCATTGGCGCACTGCCAGGCTCTTTCATCGTTGGTAAGTTCGGCATCCGTCTTTGGCCTTCTAACTCCATGTTCTCCGATAGTCATCGGAACTGCAATCTCCTGATGAAGACAGGGCCACATGAGATGATCATGGCATACCATAAACATCTTCATGCAAGCTGTGAATTTGGGCGGTTTTGTCAAAGTAAAACCAGAACTCCGTGGTTGAGGAGTGGCGGCAGCAGCAGGTTGAGGTGGGTCGACGTTTTCACTGCTGCTTCGATTTGGGATGGGCTCTTGTGCACCTTTGGAATTAAGGCGAGTGTTGAATAGCATACTGCTTTCTTCGGCCATTGCTGAGAGTGAAAGAGTGGGATCTCTACTTAGAACAAATAGAATGTGCTCTGATACCACTTGATGGTCCCTTGGAGCCTAGAGGGGGTGAATAGGCTCTTATCGAAACTCTTTTGATTCTCTTATGACACAACACTTATCTAGTTAAGTGATAGAATCACTGCGGAAGATAACCAGATAGTGGAAGTATTTTGTTTTATTATCAAAAGATAAATACAACAAAATAGAAGCAAGACTCTTTTACACTCTGTTTACAAAAGGATTCACACACTAGCCTATATTATGTCTTTGAACTCTTGTGCATACATAGGGTTGATTCAGGATCGCTCGCACACATACATTTTCAAATGTACAAGTATGAATATTTATTAAAACATTCCTAAGAGACAACCTTGGAACTTGTAGTTCCGGAATGCGTTCAGCACTAACTATTCCTCGGTAATCTCTCTGCCTTGACTGCTGTGGTTTGTGGAGATCAAGATCTTGGGTTTGAAGAGTATAAGTGCCTTTGTGAGTTCCCAAGTGTAATTAAAGTTGTGTCCACATATCCGGGTGATTCACGTGTAAGATTCTTCAGGTTCTCAATGAGTTTGTCTTACATCGGGACACCGGGAGCTGATAACTTTAAATGCGGTAAGTTGAAGTAGCATCTTCTTGGTCCGGTGTAATTTTCCTTACTCCGTTGCTAATAAAGCTCGGAACCTTACTCCGTGTCAGTGGTTGCTTACTCCGTATCTATTTGGTACTGGAATCCTTAGTCCGTGTCAGTGCTTCCTTACTCCATGTGAATGAGAAGATCGGAGTGCTTATTCCGTATCAACGCTTCCTTACTCCGCATGTAAGTTCCTTACTCCGTACGAGTTTCTTACTCCTTGCGAGTTTAAAGGATCGGATGGCTTACTCTGTACTAGCACATCCTTACTCCGCATGAGTGAGTGGTCCGGATTCCTTACTCCGCATCTGGTTTCCTTACTCCGTGCGAATAAAGATTCTGATCCTTATTCCGCATCAGTACTTCCTTACTCCGTATGTATGGAAAACTCGGATGCCTTACTCCGTGTCTTCTTTACTTTAGTTCGCTTGAGTGGAAGACTTAACTTTTTAACTCCGTGTTGACTCTTTTACTTTGTGTGACCTTGTAGATCAAGATTCTTATTCTGCATCAGTTTGACTTAGTCCATTTGAGGTATTAAGAGCAGATTCCTTAATCCGTAGCTTTTACGTTCCTTAGTCCGCACAAATGTTCCTTATTCCGTATGTATAGGGGACTTGGTTATTTACCAAGTGTTTGACGACACTCACTCTCGTCCGGATCAGGATTATGTATCCTGTCCTTAGCTTTGCTCTTACGAGTGTATCTCCGGATTAATAACATATCTTCTGCAATGATTAAAGACAAAACACAAAAGATCTCAAATCAAATTACATAGGGCTTTATCAGCATTATCCAAATTTGGGCTTGATCCAACACACGTCCTGTGGGTACTTCACAATCTGTAAGATCGCATTCCAATGGGTAATGCGAGGAGCACTCATGAACCGGCTTACGCGTACTCACGGCAAAGGAAATATCTGGTCGAGTAACGGTCAAATAGTTCAACTTCCCAACTAAGTGCCAATATTGCGCAGGATTACGTAATAAATCACCATGTTCTGAATCCAGTCGGACAGCAGGATCCATAGGCGAATCATCCGGTCGAACTCCTAAGTAGCCAACCTCAGTAAGAATGTCAAGCACATATTTTCGTTGGCACAAAGAGGTAGAATGACCTGAGTAGGCCACCTCGATCCCCAAGAAATACCGCAATCGACCGAGATCCTTAGTGCAAAACTCAACTTGAAGGAAATGCTTCAAACGTTGAATGTCGATCGCGTCACTACCTGTAATAACAATATCATCAACATATACAACTAAGAGAACACAACCAGCAGCAGAAGAGGAGCTAAACACAGAATGATCAATGCCACATCGTCGCAGTCCAAATTGAACAAGAGCAGTACTGAAATGGCCAAACCAGGCTCGTGGTGATTGTTTTAACCCATAGAGAGCCTTGCGAAGACGACAAACCAGATTCTCCCCCTGAGCAACAAACCCAGGTGGTTGCTCCATATAAACCTCTTCAGCAAGGTCGCCATGGAGAAATGCATTCTTGACGTCGAGTTGATGAAGAGTCCAGCTATAATGAACAGCTAAAGAAATGAACACTCGAACAGAGGGAATCTTGGCAACAGGAGAAAACGTGTCATCATAATCGACACCATAAACCTGAGTGTAGCCTTTAGCAACCAGGCGAGCCTTCAATCATTCAATGGAGCCATCAGGATGGACTTTCACAGTAAACACCCACTGACAACCCACAACATGCTTATGAGCAGGCAGCGGGGTGAGAACCCAAGTTCATTAGTAACAAGAGCCTGCATTTCATCTTCCATAGCATGGCGCCACCCAGGATGAGCGAGAGCATCTGCAACACTGCGAGGCACATCCACAGACGAAAGAGAAGAAACAAAAGCAGAAAAGGAGGGGGACAATCAAGCAGTGGTGACAAAGTCAGACATAGGATAACGAGAGCGTAAAAGACCAGTATAAGAAACAAACCGATTGAGAGGGCGACCAACACAGGAACGAGTACCTTTACGTTGGGCAATAGGCAGATCAAGAGGCGGTGGCGGACCAGAAGACGGGACGTCGATCGAGGGGGCAGAAACCTCAGGAAGTGAAGCAGGTGGCCGTCGCTGATACGTCTGCCCAGTAAACAGATCCAAAGGTGGAGAACTCCTGTCAGGAAAGGCAGACTCATCTTCAGGAATGGGAGAAACAGGAGTAAGAAGCACCAAAGCATGAGTTTTGCTGGGTGAGGAAGAAGAAGAATAATAGGGCAAAGCCTCATGAAAAGTGACATCACGAGAAACATAAACCCGATGCCGAGAGGGATCATAACACCGATATCCTTTTTGAGTATGTGAATAGCCTACGAATATGCATTTAATGGCACGGGGATCCAACTTATCTCGACCAGGTCCAAGATGCTGCACAAAACAAACACACCCAAACACACGAAGGGGAAGACAGAAAAGTGGGTTACTAGGATAAAGAATAGAATAAGGAACACGACCATGAAGGACAGAAGAGGGAAGACGGTTAATCAAATAACACGCAGTAAGAACAGCAAATCCCCATTAATATTTAGGCAGATGCATATGTACTAGTAAACAACGGGAAATATCAAGTAGATGACGGTTCTTCCGTTCTGCAACTCCATTCTGTTGAGAAGTATAAGAACAAGAGGTTTGATGAACTATACCATGAGAGACAAGAAATGGTTGAAACCCCGAGGAGGAGCTTAAATATTTTTTTGCATTATCAGATCGCAAACACTTCATAGAAACCTGAAACTGTGTTTGTACTTCAAAATAGAATTTCTGAAAACAAGAAAAGACTTCAGTTCGATCTTTTAGTAAGTATAACCAAGTCATACGAGAATAATCGTCGACAAAGGTAACAAAATATCTAAAGCCAAAGAAAGCTGATAAAGGACATGGACCTCATATGTCTGAATGAACCAAGGCAAAGGGCGTGTCTACCCGATTTATGTGACGGGAAGGAAAGGACACACGATGATGTTTACCTAACTCACATGTTTCACAAGGAAGAGTCTTCACAGACACAGCAGATGGTGTGATTGGCTAGAGAGTGCGAAGGGAAGGATGACCTAAACAACAATGTAAGCGATAAACATCGGAAGAATCTTGGGCAGACGTAGCAGCGGTTGCAGAGGATAGAGCTTTATTAAAACAATAGAGGCCATTAGCTTCAGTGCCGCCACCAATCATCCGTCTAGTCTTCAGATCCTGAAAAACACAACCAGAGGATGAAAAGGTTATAAAACAATTGAGTGATTTAGTTAAGGAACTAACAGATATCGAGTTATATGGTGAGTGTGGTAAGTGTAAAACAGACGAGTGTGAAAGCGAGGGACTTAATTGAGTGGTTCTAGTGCCTGTGACAGATGTTTGTGAACCATCAGCAAAGGTAACAAGAAGTGATGAGGTGGGTGGTGAAGTTTGAAAACAGGATAAGAGGGCAGAGTTACCAGTCATATGATGAGTGGCACCAGAATCTATCACCCAGGCATCAGGTGTGGAAGAAAGTAAACAAGAAGAACTACCTGTAGGTTGAGATGCCAAAGCAGCAGTGGTTGCAGAAGCCTTAGTCATTTGGGCAGCGCCTACCAAAGAATCATAAGTAGCACGTGACAGTGTTACTGGTCCAAATGTAGACGATGTGGACTCTGTAGTAACCTCCATAGCAGGGTTCGACTCATTAACCCCAGCATATGCCATATGTGCAGGGCGTAATTTAGGATGAAGAGTATAACAATAGGATTCTGTATGTCCAACCTTTTTGCAATGTGTACAGAATCGTTGTGTCCATCCACCAGGTGGAACATAAGCACCACGAGCGACGACTCCCAGATTACGATCGCCACGACCGCCGCGACCACGTATACCACGCCCCCGACCATGTTGGCCCCCAGGGACATGTGTCACCATGGTAGATGACTCAGAAGAAACAGAAGGAGTGAGTGAAGCCTTTGTTTCTGCAGTGTAGCGAAGAATTCGCGAGAAAACTTCATCAATAGATGGAAGAGACCACTCACAAATGACTTGACACCTAAGGTCGGAATAAGAGGGTCCCAACCCTTTAAGAAACAACATAACAAACATGTCCTCCTGTCGCTTTGTCAGTACATCGACCTCCATAGTGGGTGGTAAAAAAGTATCAAGTCACTGTCGAAGCGACGTAAATGTGGAATAAAACTCTAGTAGAGTTTGATCGCCAAGCCGGAGATCAAATAATTCCCCCCATGTATCACAGACACGCTACAGATTATCCTTGCCAGCGTACATTAAGGCACACTTATCCCAAATACCTTTGGCAGATTTACACGGCATAAACTGAGGTACCAACCGTGGTTCCATGCTATTCTACAATTGAGTTCGAAGGATGGCATCGCCTTTGGCCCATTTAGCTTTGGCCTCCACAGTGGAACCAACCGGGGGGCTATCAGCATACAGATATGGTGCTTGATCAGTAGCCAAAGCATAAACCTCAACAGCTGTAGACCAAGGCACATACTTGGATCCATCTAACTTCACTGAAGCCAATTGAAGAGGTGATGGATGGGTTGTATTCATGGCTTAAAACATAAGCAATAGCAAAATATACCGAAACAGCAGCAGACAATTAAATCCCATAATATTTAACACAAAACAAATCACCAGCGTGACCTGTGTAGCAAGTCACCGAGATTGGGACAGACCCACAGGAGAACATCTTGCGTCACCGAGATCGTGCGCCAATGGGGCTATCTCGTCGAACACGAGACCTGGATCGTGCGCCACTCGTCGAACACGAGCTCTGGATCGCTATCATCACGCCATCGTCGGACACTGTCATCGCGCGTCGTCGGACGCTGTCACCGTGCGTTGTCGGGCGCCTGTTTCTCGAGTCATCGGGTGCGTTCGTCACGCGTCGTTGCCTACCACCAGCAGTAGCCGACGTACAAACGACCGTGAAGATGTCAACCCCTCATCAAATGACGCGTCACCACCAGAGAGGTCGAGCGTCACCAAGCGCCGTTGTCAGATGCAAATGCTGTGGCCGACCGTCGTCGCCAGACGCAGAGGAGTTGTGTGGCTGCGTCTTCGTTAGTGTTAGCAGCTAGGATCGTTTGCAGGGAAGGATGCGTCTAGCGTCGCTATTAAGGCTCTAATACCATGTTAAAGAAATGGTAATATGTTTCATATCTTGAATACATAACATACAACCTATATATATAGGATACAAATGCCTATTATGGTAATCCCAATATGGAATGTGTACATTGTAACACCCTACAAAACAAAGGTTAGCATGGCATGGAATGAGCAAACAACATGTGGGTCAATGCCCTTGATGGGCTTCTATTGCTAAACCTATCTTATTCGATGGTTCCCAAACTTCCTCTTTAGAAGGCTTCATACACCGTGGGATTTACCGGAGGGGGGGTCTTAAAAGAATGAGCCTTAAAAGAACCTTAAGCTTGAGTGAGGAGTCCAAGGCCCCATTGTGGATAATGATCAACGCCTTAGGGACCATACTAAACCTTGCTATCCTAGAATGTGATAAACCCGGGTATAGGGTTATGCATGAATGCAACTGGTAGGGAAAACAGTAAATCACAACTATCATGGCATTTAAAACAAATAACTAGAAAAACAATTAACTAGAATAACATATCATGATTAACAAGTAGAAATACAAATAACTAGAAAAACAGATCACTACAACAGTAAAACTAAAATAACCACCTATTCCTAGTTCTAGACCTAACTCTCTCAAAGTATACAGTGAGTCCCCAGCAGAGTCGCCAGCTGTCATCACTGGTTTTCGTTCGGGCCCGTTTGGGATGGGCTCAAACTAAACCAATGGTGAGAAATTTAGAGTCGCCATCAATTGTTTTTGGGGTACAGTTGGATACCCTCTACTTGGAGTAGTTTAAGGTGTGATTTGCATTATCAGATAAGGGTTCAAGAGTGGGTTACGTGTAGGGAAGGATTAGCACACCTATAACGCCATTTCGGTATCTATTTTCGAAGGGGGAGGTTTCTATTTATTTTCACTGCTATGATTGGGTTGAGTTTCCTAGAAAGTCTATGCTTTTCATTTAGCTAAGTTATTTGTTAAAGTTATGGTTAAAATTGATTTACCTTAGATTGCTAAAGGGAATCCTAAAAGTTTTGTTTGGTTTTTTGTTTGAAGTGAAAAATGAAATCCTAAGGTTTTGGTTTTTCATTGCTTTTTTTTCATTTTTTTGTTCTTGTTATTTTTTTTGTTGTTTGTCTGAAAACGTTTGGTTGTTTGTTTTTGAAAACTCCATTTTTGTTTTGTTTTGTTTCTTTGTTTTTTTTTTTTGAAAGAATTGAACCTAAGCACAAGTTAAAACTTAAAAATGCATATTTGTTTTTTTTATTTTTGACTATGACTAAAGGCACACATATATCAAAATAAATGTGAAATGTGTGATTGTGACATCCACAAATAAAAATAAAGCTATGCACTTTTCTTTTTTTCCTTTTCTTCTTTTTCTTCATCTTCTCTTTTTTTTATGCCTCTTCTTGTGCTCCTTTTCTTTTGTTTTCATTATATTTTACATATTACAACATATAAATATACAAACAACATTACAAAGGGAAACCACAAGGAAATACAACACCTACCAACAATACAAGGAAAACATACAACATAAAAGAAAAATAAAATAAAAAACAGAAAAATACAAAGAATTACATCAAATATAGCTAATAATAAATAAACATATATAGAACCGACTTTGGAGCTTCAACACCGGACTTTTGTATGAATCCTATTTGCGCCGATTGTCACCTACTCGAATGACCAAATCACCAAATGCAGAAGCATAAATGACAGAAATCGACTGGGATTTGATTTGGAGACTGGAACAGTGTATGGGATTGAGAGAAGGTGATGGAAAGTTTTTTTGTCTTAGATTTTGGGAAAAACGTGAGAGAGAAAGGGGATGTATTTTTGATTGAAATGGGAGAGAAAGAATCTAGGGGCTTTTTTTGTTTTTTGTTGTTGTTTTTTTGTTTTGGGAAACAAGACTAAGGGAAAGAAAGAGTAAGGGAAGGATTTTTGATTTTTGGGAAAGGGAGAGAGTTTGAGCGAAAATCTGGGGGTTCTTGGGTGTAAGCTTGGGAGTCGTGTCACGCCCCGGTTTTCCAACCCGAGGAGACCGGAACGTGACCCTCCCTTTACCCGGGTTTGGATAAAGGGGTGGAACACAACATACACTTCAGAAAACAAAATCACACAATTATTTAATTGAAACCATATGCCTTTATTATGTTTCAAACTTCATTACAATATCTCCCCGCGAGGGTTACAATGCCTCAACAAAATTACATAATGCAATTAACACAAAACAAAGCCATAAAACAGAACTCTTCCACCTTGGTGTTCCCACCTAACGCCTATAGGTTCCTGCAAGAAAACACACCACAGTAGGAGGGGTGAGCATCCACAGCTCAGTATGGATCAAGTCTCCCCAACCCATCCCATGCTCCTAGTATCTACATGCCATGTGTACAAGTGTAGTGTCGTGTTACAATCATTTCAACAGACAATAACAAACCACACCAGTAGTTACAATTCTCTACCACACAAGCCACAAGTGATTTAACCGCCTCTTCAGGCCAATGATTTAACTGCCTCTCAGGCATAATTTCCCACGATCGGTCTCATCGACTTTAATTCGGCCTCTCAGGCTCCACAGTCAGTCTCACTGACATCAACTCAGCCTCTCAGGCTCCACAAGTACACAAGCATTGCCTCAGCCTCTCAGGCTTCTTAGGCTCCACAGACAACAACAGACATTTAACATATATCTCAGTTATTCAGGCATAACAACAAACACTTAACATGCATGTCCACCCTGATATAACATCAAACACCTAGCATGCATATCCTCACAGACATTACATCAAACACCATTCAGGCATAACCACACTGGCATAACATCAATCGCATAACATGCATGGCCTCACACACATAATATCAAACACCTAGTGTGCAGTGCCACACAGGCCTAATCTCAACCCATACTTGCCACTGAAGGCCAACATTCATATAGGAGGTCATACCTATATGAATTCACATATAGATAGTATAACAATAAAGCAGGCTCTATAAATCCTCTACCTGGGGCCTAACCCCCGCAACAGATCAGGTGAGACAGAACCCCTACCTTGGAAACGTCCTCCTGCTCTTTGCTCCCATCTGTAGACGCTGTCCTCCCCACGCAAGATGCTCCGGCAGCAAGCCAGCAGCTCTCCTTCCCTCTCTCTCTCTCTCTCTCTCTCTCTCTCTCTCTCTCTCTCTCTCTCTGCGACGGCTAGTGGAGCAACAAACCCTAAACCTAAAACAGAGGGCTCTTCATCCTTATATAGACAACACAACATCAAAACGACGTAGTTTTGATTAAGTGAACCCCAGCATCAAAACGACGTAGTTTCGATCACACAAGTTACAACCTTTCCGCATCCATACTCGACAAAATATCCATAATTCCAACATGGTCCTTTGGGAAAAGATGATTAGAATAACAAAACTAAGGTAACCATGCAAAAATATGCCTGCACGCCAATTTGAACGCAAATTCCCCAATTATCGTGCAGCTCCAAATGCACTCAAACTTCACCCCAAGCCTCCTCGCATCTTGTAGAGGTCTGAGGAGCAAAAATATGCTTGCACGTGAAATGGGTGAATTCACGTGCAGCTCCAAATGCTCTGAAATTTCTGTGGTAGATAGAGGACCTCATTCTAAGCAACTTTTGTTCTTGCACGCCAATTGTTTGAGGCCATTTACCATATCAAAAGTGAGCTCCAAGATCAGCCAAAACAGCTTAAAATCGCCTGTATATGCATAGCATCTTCCTAGGGCATAAATACACCTCCCAAAAGTCCCCTCTTGGGCTCATCTCTTACCTCAAACTTGTGCACCAACATCCAAGGTGTTTGTGCACCAACATCCAAGGTGTTTGTGGTTAACTTCTTACACACAGGTCATTACATCCTCTCCCCCTTAAGACTTTTCGTCCTCGAAAAGAAATGACATACGAGGAAAACAAACACAAGCTACCCATTTGCCACACGGCGAGCCACAACACCCAAATGGGTCATACACCGCGCACAGCACATAACAACACATAACAAGGTACCACCATAATCCATAACCACATGCATCACAATAATGCATATAACACATATCCGCATGTGACAAATACACATCTCAAAACACATCACAAATATGAACACATGTCTAAAAGACAATACAAATACACCAAATCATACACAACTAATACAAGAAAACACATCACTATCGCTTGGCCAACAGCCACCTCCCACGCTTAAGATTGTTCGTCCTCGAACAAGTCTGGGTGTTGCTCACGCATCACGGGCTCACGTTCCCATGTCTCCTCCTCAATGCCACGGTGCTGCCACAGCACGCGAACCAAAGGAATAGCACGACCACGCAAAAGCTTCTCTCGCTGATCTAGGATACGGATAGGGGCCTCAACAACGGACATGTCGTCCTCAATGTCTAATGTCCCCCAATCGATCACATGAGTGGGGTCAGGGTGATACTTCCTCAACTGGGACACGTGGAACACGTTGTGCACTCGACTCAGCCGCGGTGCTAACGCTAACCGGTAGGCCATGGGCCCCACACGATCCAGAATCTCAAAAGGACCAATAAACCGGGGAGATGGCTTGGAACCTCGCCCAAACCGTCGATGTCCACGACGTGGAGAGACATGGAGGAACACATGGTCGCCCATAGAAAACTCCAAAGGTTGACAGACAAGATTTTTAGCCTCTCTAAAAGAGCTAGCTAATGTCGTTAAATCTCTCTTCAAGATAATAAATTCCCTAAGTTTGCACTAAAAGAATAGAAGCAAGCAAGGGGTCGAACCCACAGGATTAACCTAGTTCTCTAGTTCTCAAATCAAATCACCCAATTACTCTTGTTCTATAAAATGTCTTGGCAAAAAGTTTTCTTTTTTAAACTAAAGATCTAATTTTTATTTGGTTTTCTGAATAAACAAAGAAAGTAAACTGATTTTAGGATTAAGTTTCAAGGATTAAAAGCATCTAGGGTCACAATTTCACCTCCCTATGTTATCTCTACTGGTTCATGATATTAGGGTTGTCTGATTGAAAACATGCTAAACATAAGCCAAGGACAACAAATGGTCATTGAGGTCCTTTTAAGAGTTGTATGCCGGAATGGTCATCAAAACACACAAACATGCAAAGCCAATAAATCATACTTGCAAAAGGATAATGATCACACCAATCACAAATAAGTTATGAATCTCAATCCGCCCCAGACTAGGGCTAAGAATACCAAGGTGTACATCCAAAGATAGAACTTAAGAACAGATTCATAAAACATGCAAAACTCAATCATCCAAACCCAATATTCATAAACACAAACAAAGCAACAAGGGGGCTACATTGCTCCCCGCATTAAAAGACTACTCACGCATGATTACAAGCAAAACCATAGCAGAAAAGCTAAACATCTTCTTCTTGATCACGCGCCAGCAAAGCTTCAAATCCAGGCTCCAAAATCCGCGACGGCTGCTGCGACGGCTACGACGGCTGCTCTCCTAGGTCAAGGAGCACCTCCAAGTCGTGGAGCCTCTCTCTCTCTCTAAAAACGTGTAGGGGGTCTAGGCATAGCTAGCAAGGGGCGTGGAGCTCTTATTTATAGAGTTTGGATGGGCCTTGAGGTGTGTAACCTAGCCCACTTATCGAAACGACGTAGTTTTGATAAGTAACACTCGAAACATTAAAAACTCTATCTTCCATCCACAATTTGGACTTGGGCCTTCAGGAACAAATGGTCGCATGGAAAAACGATTGGATCGGTCCAAAAATATCTCTGCACGCCAATTTGCACGTGATATGGTGAATTCACGTGCACCTCCAAATCAGCTCAAACTTCTCCCCAAGCTTCCTTGCATCATGTAGAGGCCTGAGAGGCAAAAATAGGCTTGCACGTGAATTGGGTGAATTCACGTGCAGATCAAAATCAACTCCAAATGCTCTGAAATTTCTGTGGCAGGTAGAGGACATCATTCCAAGCAACTTTTCTTCTTGCACGCAAATTGTTTGAGGCCATCTACTATGTCAAAAGTGAGGTCCAAAACCTGCCAAAACAGCTTAAAAGCGCATGTATTTGCAACTAGCATCTTCCTAGGGGTTAGAGCAAATATATATGATATATGAAGCAATAAGGCTCTAATCATGCTCTTAAACATCCTAAATAAACACTAGAATAACGGCATAAAATGCACGTTATCAAAGGTCGCCGCCGCTGATCCGCATAAGATTTCTGCCGACTTTGAGCTGATAACAACCGCTGACGAATCAACTTAACCTTCTCTGTAGCCTCTTGAACCAACTGTGGTCCCAAAAGAGCTGCCTCTCCGACCTCAGTCCAACACAAGGGTGATCGACATGGCCGCCCATACAATGCCTCAAAAGGAGCCATCCCAATGGATGCCAGATAACCGTATTGTGGGCAAACTCCACCAAAAGGAAGGTGAGACGCCCACGAACCCCCAAAATCTAACACACAGGCCCGTAACATATCCTCCAAAGTCCGATTCGTCCTCTCTCTGTCCGGCCGTCGGTCTCAGGGTGAAAGGCTGTACTCAAGTGAAGTTTGGTCCCCATAGCCTCCTGCAAACCTGCCCAAAAACGAGAAGTGAACCTCGAATCCCGGTCAGAGACAACCGAGGATGGTACTCCATGGAGTCTCACAATCTCGTTCATGTATAGATGACTCAAGGTCCCAATAGAGTCCCGCTCGCGAACAGCCAGGAAATGGGCCGACTTTGTGAGTCGATCCACAATCACCCAAATCATATCCTTCCTCCCGGTGGTGGGTGGAAGACCGACCACAAAGTCCATCGCGATGTGGTCCCACTTCCACTCCGCTATGGGCAAGGGTCGTAACATGTCCGCCCGGCCGCCGATGCTCGGCCCTTCACCTGCCGACACGTGAGGCACCGCGAAACAAAGGCAGCCACATCGCGTTTCATCCTAGGCCACCAAAAATGTCCCCGAAGCGCATGGTACATCTTCGTACCCCCTGGATGCACAACAACTCTAGACTGGTGAAACTCCCGCATCACCTCATCCCTGAGAGAAGAAGCCACTACTAGCCGCCCCTGAAAAGACAACTCATGCTCTGGACCCTCTATCCAGTCCTCAGATAGCTCACCAGCCTCAATACGGGCACGGAGAACCTCACACTCAATGTCACCCAACTGTCCCTCCCGGACGCGCTAGTACAACTCAGGCACAACCACCAAGGGACTCAGGACTGTCCCACCATCACGAACAACAAAGCCTGCCGCAACATCGCCAATTGCTCCATCGGCTTCCACTCTCGCACGGCCACCTCGGCTTTCCCTTTTTCGCTCAACGCATCGGCCACAACATTACCCTTGCCCGGGGTATAAGCAAGAGTAAAGTCAAAGGTCTGCAAATACTCCACCCATCTCCTCTGGCCTCAAATTCAAGTCCTTCTGAGTAAAGATATACTGAAGGCTCTTGTGATCCGAGAACACTACAAACTTCTCCCCCAAGAGGTAATGCTGCCAACTCTTCAGGGCGAAGATGACAGCCGCCAACTCAAGGTCATGAGTAGGATAATTCTGCTCATGAGGCTTCAGCTGCCTTGACCCATAAGCTACCACACCGTGCTCCCGCATAGCACACACCCCAAACCAACCCTGGACGCATCACAGTACACCTCATATGGGATATCCGCCCGAGGTAACCTCAACACCGGTGCAGTGGTCAAACGGGTTTTGAGAGCTTCAAACGCCTGCTGACACTTATCAGTCCACTCAAACTTCACTCCTTTCCGAGTCAACGCCGTCATAGGAGCTGCCAAATGGGAGAATCCCTTTACAAAATGACGGTAATAGCCTGCCAAGCCAAGAAAGCTACGAATCTCGAAAACATTGGTTGGCTTCTCCCATGATGATACCGCCTCAATCTTGGCTGGGTCCACTCTAACCCCTTCAGCGGATACTACGTGGCCAAGGAAATGGACCTCCTGCATCCAAAACTCGCATTTGCTAAACTTAGCAAACAACCACCGGTCCTCAAGGTTTGCAACATCATTGCCAAATGCTCCACATGCTCCCTCTCGGTCTTGGAATATACCAAGATATCGTCTATAAACACCACCACGAACGAGTCTAAGTATGGGGCAAAGACTTGGTTCATCAAATGCATAAACACGGCCGGCGCATTAGTGAGCCCAAAAGGCATCACTATCCACTCATAGTGCCCATACCTGCACCGAAAGGCCATCTTAGGGATGTCTTCCTCCCTAACCCTCAACTGATGATACCCCGACCGTAGATCTATCTTGGAAAACCACCGGGCTCCGCTCAACTGGTCAAACAGTCATCGATCCGAGGCAACGGATACTTGTTCTTCACAATCACCAAATTCGGCTCCTGTAATCTATGCAGAGGCGTAGTGTGCCATCTACCTTCTTTGCAAAGAGCACCGGAGCACCCCAAGGTGAGGTACTTAGTCTGATATACCCCTGGCCCACCAACTCCTCGATTTGCCTCTGAAGCTCCCTCAACTCAGCTGGCCCCATACGATATGCTACTTGGAAAATCGGACCTGTCCCCGGCACCAACTCAATGGTGAACTCCACACTCCTCTTAGGTGGCAAACTCCTCAACTCTTCAGGAAAAACATCCTAAAATTGGTCCACAACAGCGGGCCACACCCTCTTTTCCACCTTACCCTCCTCAGCAAAGGTCAGGGCTGCCAACCTGTGGGTAATGGCACCCCACTGGTCCAACACTGGCCCGGCCCGACTCGCCTCACAGTCCCACTCCCCCTGCAGGGTGCAAGAGGTCCCTGCAGGTGTCACGAAGGATACACGCCAGCGATAACAATCTATCTTGGCCTGGAAAGCCATAAGCCAATCCATACCCAAGATCAGGTCAAACGTCCTCAAAGGCATTACATGCAAGTCAAAACTCAGCTCCACCTCTCCTATGGTTAACACACAGTCATGACACACACGCCGTACCTCAATCATACCCCCCACTGGAGACTCAACAACTAGGGGCTTCGCTGCCTCCACACAAGCTAACCCCAAGCTATCTATCACAAGCTCAGCAACAAACGAACATGATGCACCCGTATCGAAAAGAACAGAAGCTAATGTACGGGAGATCAAAAGGGTACCTCTAACCACCGATGGTCCTGCTCCACCCTCAGCCGGTGGGGGTCGTAGCTCAGCCTCCTCCTGGTACGTCGCCTCCAACGCAAACACCCTTCCTTGGCCCGTGCCACTAGTCGGCTCACTCACTGGACGCTTCCCGCCATGGTTGCCTCCCGCTTCAGTTTGCTGACGCTGTTGCCTCCCCTGAGGTTGGGTCTGGCTAGATCCCGCATGGCTAGCCTGCCACTGACGGGCTAGCCTCTCCGCTGGGGCGCGGAAACTAGCATCGCTCCTCATGCTGGATGTCACACCTCCTGCTCCCCTGTTGCTACTCCTGCACACCCGGCTCAAGTGGCCCTCTCGCCCACAGTTGTTACACCGCCAGTCCTTCTTGGGACATTCCCTCTTGAAGTGACCTTGCCTCCCACAACAAAGACAACCGCTGGGGGAACCTCCTGCTGAACCTCCCTGCCCACTACCGCCAAGGGTGAACCTCCCTAGGTTCACAGATGGTAGACCCCGGCTGCGGAAAGAACTATTATCTCTCTCCTCAGTCTTGGGCCTCTTGGACCCAGAATCGCGTTCAGACCCACCTTGCAACTGGCGACCCTGGTGAACCTACCTCCCATCATCCAGTTCCCTCTCAGCTATGCGCGCTATCTCAACAACCTCAGCATAGGTCCTCAAACGCAGAATCGCCACCCTCTGCCTAAGAGCTGGCCTGAGACGCAAAGTGAACTTGTGGGCTTTCGGCTCCTCCTTTGCCACGATCTCGGGGGCGATCTACTCGCTCTCCGAACTCCCGCTCATACTCGGGTACCGTCTTTGATCCTTGCTTTAGGCTGCCAAATTCTTCTCTCTTCTGCCATCTCAAGGACTCAGGGAAAAACTCATCGTGGAAGAGTTGCAAGAACTCCTCCCATAGCATAAACTGTACCGCACGGCTCCCCGCGACACTTGCCACCACTCCAGAGCATTCCCCTCTAGCTGCCGAATGGCCAGCCTCACCTTATCCTCCTCCCGGGGTAGGAGAAAGGAAAACACATGTTCGATCTGCCTCAGCCAGTACTCAGTTAACACTGGGTCCTCCTCCCCTTTGAATCGCGGAGGTTGTTCCTTTCGGAACCGTGTCACCACATTATCCTCTACACGGATCGGTATACCACTCAGCGAACCCTCACGCTCCCGGGGTAGCTCCCCCACTGGTGGTGGTGGTGGCACCACCTGCTGGGCTGCCATCTCGCGGCGCACCTCCTCCCGTACCTCTTGCCGGATACCCTCCCTCAGCTCTAGGACTTCCAGCCGGATGCCTTCTCGCAGCTGCGCTAGCAACAGTGCATGTCCTCCAACGGACTGCCCGCACCCGGGCCCTCATGGGCAGATGACTCATTAGCCACTGCCCCGGACGCACGAGTCACTCTCCTCGGTGGCATTCTTACTACATGAAGTAAGAAGCACAAACGTCAGAACGCGTTCGACTACTAACAAGTTTCACTACCTCTACCCCATTATCAAGTCAAGTAGTACATGGCATCACACACATTTCAACCATTGCATCAATCAACATCGCACACAGCACAGTCCACATTGTAGTCATGCCCAAGGCATTCCAAGCTTATTCAGAGTTGTACAATTCACACATAATCATGTTATTCACATCCTTCACACATAGCAACAAATGCAACTAGTGCCCTAATGCCAATGCATGCAAATCCTACCTCAGGTCTGGACTACCCCAAGTACACCTTAGAGGCTCCAAGAGGACCGTGTTGATCAGGCACGTCCCTCCAGGTTCCTCCAAAGGACTCAAGATAACCAGATCCGCCCACTACCCTAGGCCATCTAGACCATGCTCTGATACCATATTGTCACGCCCCGATTTTCCAACCCGAGGAGACCGGAACGTGACCCTCCCTTTACCCGGGTTTGGATAAAGGGGTGGAACACAACATACACTTCAGAAAACAAAATCACACAATTATTTAATTGAAACCATATGCCTTTATTATGTTTTAAACTTCATTACAATATCTCCGCACGAGGGTTACAATGCCTCAACAAAATTACATAATGCAATTAACACAAAACAAAGCCACAAAACAGAACTCTTCCACCTTGGTGTTCCCACCTAACGCCCGTAGGTTCCAAAGAAGAAAACACACCATAGTAGGAGGGGTGAGCATCCACAGCTTAGTAGGGATCAAGTCTCCCCAACCCATCCCATGCTCCTAGCATCTACATGCCATGTGTACAAGTGCAGTGTCGTGTTACAATCATTTCAACAGACAATAACAAACCACACCAGTAGTTACAATTCTCTACCACACAAGCCACAAGTGATTTAACCGCCTCTTCAGGCCAATGATTTAACCGCCTCTCAGGCATAATTTCCCACGATCGGTCTCACCGACATTAATTCAGCCTCTCGGGCTCCACGGTCGATCTCACGACATCAACTCACCTCTCAGGCTCCACAAGTACACAAGCATTGCCTCAGCCTCTCAGGCTTCTTAGGCTCCACAGACAACAACAGACATTTAACATATATCTCAGTTATTCAGGCATAACAACAAACACTTAACATGCATGTCCACCCTGGTATAACATCAAACACCTAGCATGCATATCCTCACAGACATTACATCAAACACCATTCAGGCATAACCACACTGGCATAACATCAATCGCATAACATGCATGGCCTCACAGGCATAATATCAAACACCTAGTGTGCAGTGCCACACAGGCCTAATCTCAACCCATACTTGCCACTGAAGACCAATATTCATATAGGAGGTCACACCTATATGAATTTACATATAGATAGTATAACAATAACATAGAAGGCTCCATAAATCCTCTACACAGGGCCTAACCCCGAAACAGATCGGGTAAGACAGAACCCCTACCTTGGAAACGTCCTCCTGCTCTTGCTCCCATGCTAGACGCCGTCCTCCCCACGCAAGATGCTCCGGCAGCAAGCCAGCAGCTCTCCTTCCCTCTCTCTCTCTCTCTCTCTCTCTCTCTCTCTCTCTCGCGACGGCTAGTGGAGCAACAAACCCTAAACCTAAAACAGAGGGCTCTTCATCCTTATATAGACAACACAACATCGAAACAACGTAGTTTTGATTAAGTGAACCCCAGCATCAAAACGACGTAGTTTTGATCACACAAGTTACAACCTTTTCGCATCCATACTCGACAAAATATCCATAATTCCAACATGGTCCTTTGGGAAAAGATGATTAGAATAACAAAACTAAGGTAACCATGCAAAAATATGCCTACACGCCAATTTGAACGCCAATTCCCCAATTGGCGTGCAGCTCCAAATGCACTCAAACTTCACCCCAAGCCTCCTCGCATCTTGTAGAGGTCTGAGAAGCAAAAATATGCTTGCACGTGAAATGGGTGAATTCACGTGCAGCTCCAAATACTCTGAAATTTCTGTGGTAGATAGAGGACCTCATTCTAAGCAACTTTTGTTCTTGCACGCCAATTGTTTGAGGCCATCTACCATATCAAAAGTGAGCTCCAAGATCAGCCAAAACAGCTTAAAGCACTCGTATATGCATAGCATCTTCCTAGGGCATAAATGCACGTTATCACTTGTCACATGCACCTCCCAAAAGTCCCTTCTTGGGCTCATCTCTTACCTCAAACTTGTGCACCAACATCCAAGGTGTTTGTGCACCAACATCCAAGGTGTTTGTGGTTAAGTTCTTACACATGGGTCATTACAAGTCGTCTCTGGATGTAAGTCTATGGGCAAAGGGAAAGAGCTTGGGCATTTTTTTTTTGACGTGAAGACTCTGGGGGAAGGGAAAAGACTTTTTAAATGCCTTTGGCACATCTTCTTAATTGAAGCATTAATTAGTGCATTAATCATGGCAACCCCCCTTTTTTATTGCCAAATTCCAGCTTCTGTAGGGTGGGTTAGCGACCTGTGATTGCCCCTTTGTTTCAATGTGAGCACATGTGACAGACAAGCATTGAAAAGCATCTGCGCAGCTAATCCCATGAAGCTACAGTGAGCACACTCGTGAATATTGCCAAACAGTAAAGGTCAAAGGTAGGTGGAGGCTTAGATCCGAATCAAAGGGAAGGCTCGGATCCTTATTCCATATCAATGGAAGCTTAGTCCGGATCAATGGAAGGCTCAGATCCTCATTCCGTATCAGTGGAGGCCTTAGTCCGGATCAATGTTGGCTCGGATCCTTATTCCGTATCAGTGGAGGCCTTAGTCCGGATCAATGTTGGCTCGGATCTTTATTCTGTATCAGTGGAGCCCTTAGTCTGGATTAGTGATGTTCCAGATTTGACTTTGATGTTTTAGATTTGACTGTGATATTCCAGATTTGACTATGATGATCCGGATTTGACTTTGATAATCTTTATTTGTTAATTACCTTTTTACCCCCACCAAAAATGCCAAAATAGACGAACTTTGGGAGATTGTTTAGGAAGCTCCGTATTCGCCTAAATAGTCATTTTGGAGAATCTCGCATGGTCACATTTTCGGGCCCTTTGACTAGGGGCATTGACTGTCTTTTGGCAAGTTTGACTTTTTCCAACGAAAATTGTTTTAGCCATAACTTCTTCGTTTTACATCGGAATTGAACTCGATCAAGTGCGTTAATCTCCACATTTCATCCTCTGTCACTTTGTGTTGGTCTTGAGGCACTTTAGGGGCTTGCAACAGAGGTTCTCGATTTTAGGCTTCCCTGTTCTTGTCATAGCCTATCCATCACGTGCAAATTGGAGTTTAACATCGACTCCAAACCTGGGACTGACTCCTTGATAGTGGGGGAGCTTTATGGACTTGTTCAATGAGATACGTGGCATGGGAAGATAGATATAAAATGTACAAACGGTTAGTATATCCAACTCGGACAAAATAGGGTCCAACAACGACCCCTAAAAATTGTTGCCTAGATTTTAGGTTTTTCTCATAATAAAGGGTTATTCTAAGGGAATTAGGACAAAAGAAAGTATAACATCCCTACCTCAGAAAATGTGCAGAATAAAGTTCTGATTGATCCGAGTCCGCAATCTCCTCTTCGGATATCTCAATAATGGCGGCTTTATCTCACCAGAAACCTTCTCCATGCAGGATCATGTCTCCCCCTCCCTCTCTCTATCTCTCTCTCTTTCTCTCTGACAGCTGCACTATAAGGGTTAGGGTTTAGGTTTTATACTTTATTTTTTATTATTATTGAATTTAAATCTAAAATAAATTTCCTAAAATACCCCTCAGAGCTCTAATTTGTTATTTAATTAAAATTTAAAATAAACCTTAATGAATTTCCTAAAATAACCCTTAGAGCTTTAAATTCGAAATTAAGTCAAAATACAATCAAAAGTCTCCATTCGACATGCACATTGTTGTGCCAATACTCATTTTTTAAAACAAAATCCCTAACACAAGACTAACTCCTAAAACCCCCAAATACAGGTCCTTATAGGACGTGCCCACTACTCTAATGTATGATACAGTATTATATTATGTATTAATTTTGTATTGTATCCCGAACATGGGTCCATGGACTAATTGTATACTGTTTGTGATATGATGTTTTTTGACATATTATATGCTTGTTGATGTATGGGAATGTATAAGATTACCCTTGATGTATGATTGTGTAGGTTTGCATAATTGAGAAAGCACCCACTGTATAGTCTTTATTGGTGCTTGTCACTAACCCCTTGACCTTTCGGGTGCGGGCAAGGGGAAGTCATGCTCCTAGTTCCAGGTTCATTCGAGGGCATGACATTATGCCTCTCCACAATTTAAGTATTATTTTTAAGTTATACTGTAAATAATGAAATTAAATACTACAAAATTAAATTCCACTCATTCAAAAATGTAAAAAATTAGAATTAGCACTAAATTCCAGAAAAATCCAGTTTTTGGTTGGAGGTGACTATTTACAAAGTGGGGTTAGACTTCTCAGAGAAATCCCCAAAAATCAAATAATCTTAGTTATGATATGAGGAACTATTGCCAAGAGTCAAAAGGAGCGCGTCGAACGATCTTAGTTCCTCCGAACTCACATGGATACAATGAGGGCGTTGCGAAATCAAGTGGGAGAGGATGTCACGCCCCAAATAGCATGGTGTTGGCTGGTGTCTCTCGAGTGATGCAGTTGCATGCTACTTGCAGAGAGGCAAAGCGGAAAGCATAGCTAGTGTGGACAAGGTAAGCTCCACGGCAGTTTGTGTGGGAGATCCATGGAGCCCCTTCGGAGTTCAAACGTACCGACCCAATTAAATGCGGGGAGTACGCCACTAGTCGAGGACTTGACGATGACGATGGGACTTGGACATGCCTACACAAACTGGTGGGGAACTAGGCCATTCTCCTGATGACTCCAAGGCAGGGCAAAACTAGTCTACATGTGCCCCGATCAGTATGACTTACTCGAAGCATCCACTAGGGTGATCGAGTGCCGTATGAGTGAAAATCCTGACCCCATGACACTATTCTACTACCCTCTTTCTAAATAGTGATAGTTGACAACAATGACAACCCAAAAGGACTGTGGGAATAACATTTTCAATCACATAACAAAATTACAAGTTAAGCGTAAAGAATTAATATTAAAATTAAAATAATTAAACTGACAATAAAAACCACTAAAATTAATATTAAATCTACAAAAATGATTTAAAACCTTAAATGACTGAAATAGCAAAAAATATTATTAAAATATATTAATTCAATAAAATATTAAATTAAAGTCCATAAATTATATACAAATTTAATGACAAATTTTGTAGTGATCAAATTCCTCCACAATTTAACTTTGTCTGTGCTTGAACAAATACTAAAATTAAGCATTAAAAAAGATTATTTAATAATACAAATTCGAATATTTAAAGAGAACAACTCAAGTATAACGAATCAAGTTCTAATATGGATGTAGGTGTGTACACTAAAATTATTTAACTTTCATACCTTCTTAATTTGAACTTTCATTCATTGCATTTAATTAAGTTGAGAAAATATTTAGTCCTCAATTAATCAATTTAAAAACGCATACTTAAAAACTAATATCATAATTTCTATACACTATAAACATCATGTCATGTACCATACCAATACTTAACAATAAAACAAATAGATGATACGCATGAGGAACTAAAAAAGATATAAGATAAATGAATTATTATCTCTCTCTCTTTTTTTTTCCTTTTTCTTTTTCTTCAACTAATAACAAAATTTTCTTCTTCTTCTTCTTCTCTTTTTTTTTTCTTTTCATATAACTAATAATGGTGTAGGTGTATTGTAATGCTTTATAAAGGATGCATTTTTTATTTGATGAGTTATGCATCCCCACAATCCATAATTTTCTCTTTTTTATTTTCTTTTAAACGCACAAGTTTAGCTTAAGATGGTCCCAATTTGTAAGAAAAAACTTTAAGTGGAGGCATGAGTTTGTAATGATATCTAAAGTATATCAAAATATATAAGATTAATGATCAAGCATAGCTCAAAAGTAGCTAATATCATGATTTCTACAATTTGTATTTCTCGAATAAGGCATAAATTCAAGATAAATCGATCAAAGATATGAGTTAGAAAACTTAATTTTAACTACTCAAGATTCTCAGTTATTATTCAAACAATGCATAATCAAATAAACTCGAATTAGAACCAACATAAATGTAAACTGTTCAAGTGTAAACAAGTGCAAACAAAAAAAAATTCACTCTATATTGCCTCCCCCACACTTAACACATGCTCCCGCAATGCATTCAATACTAAGCACACAAAGGGAGAAAAATATAAAGGGATTAAGAAAAAGAACCAATTTCTGTTGGATCAAACCCAGAATTTTGATGATGCGGATAAAACCCTATATAATTTCATTTGAGATCTTGTTTGTTTATTCTAAGTTGTTGTAGAAGATATTATTCTAATATGGATCTACACTCGTGAGAGCAAAGCTAAGGATAGGATACATAATGCTGATCTGGGCCAATGTGAGTGCCGTCAAGCACTTGGTAAATAACTAAGTTTTTATACGAAATAAGGATCACTCGTTCGGACTAAGTACTTAAAGTTATGAACTAAGGGATCCGCATCTTACACTTAAATGGACTAAGTTATATAGATGCAGAATAAGAATCCTAGTCTACATCTCGCACGAAGTAAGAGAGAATTATCGCGTAATAAAAAGCTAAGTCTTCCACTCAAGCGGACTAAAGACAAGAAAACATGGAGTAAGGAATCTGAGTCTTTCATTCATGCGGAGTATGGAAGGACTTGCGCGGAATAAGGACCCGAGTCCTTGTTCACACGGAGTAAGGAAAAGAGATGCGGAGTAAGGAATCCGAACCTTTTGCTCGAGTGGAGTGAGGATGCGCTAATACGGAGTAAGCCATCCGGACCTTTTACTCATGCGGAGTATGGAACTCAAGCAGAGTAAGGAACTCAAGCGGAGTAAGGAAGCACTGATACGGAATAAGGATTCCAGTATCAAACTGATATGGAGTAAGCAACCACTGACACGGAGTAAGGATCCGAGCTTCATTAACACGGAGTAAGGAACTTTACAACGGATTAAGAAGATGCTACTTCACTTTATCAAGCTTCGCATTTAAAGTCATCAGCTCGCTGTGTCCCGATGTAAGAAAGAATCATTGATTATCTAAGCCGTCTTACACATGGATCACACGGAGATGTGCATAGAGCCTTAAATGCAATTGGGAGCACATAAAGAAGTTCAATGTTTAAAGTCCCAATATTGTGAGCTCCACATCTGCAACAATTAATGCAGAGACTTTTTCGAGAAGAATTCAATGCTACATGGTGCTCAGAAGAACATGTTCCAAGAATGTTTTCCAAAGGATGGTTATATATATTAAGACTTCTATATTTTCATATGCGCGTACATTTATAAGAGCTCTTAGAAATTAAATTGGCTAGTATGTGATTAATTATAAATAGAGTGCTAGAAAGTTTTTAGTGGATTGAAAAGCTTCATCAGCTTTGATCTGCTCTATTTTATTGTAATTATCTATTGATAATAAAACAGAATACTTCCACTATCTGGTTATCTTCCGCACTGATTTTATCGTTTAACCAGATAGGTATTGTGCCAGAGAAGAAAAGAGTTTTCGATAAGAGCCTATTCACCCCCTTTAGGCTCCCAGGGACCAACAATTTCAATCAGAGCAAGTCTACCAGCTCAAAGTAGAGATCCCACTCTTTCTCTCTCTCTCACCAATGGCCGAAGAAAGCAGCATGCTGTTCAACACTTGCCTTAACTCCGGAGGTGCGCAAGAGCCCCTCCCCAATTACAGTAGCAGCAAAAACGTCGATCCGAGCACAAGTGCTCAACCCGCTGCTCCTTAACAATGGAGTTCTGGCTTCACTCTAACTAACCAACCTTTATCCTGTTAGTACATCTAAACCGTTGGATAGTTTTATTTTGGGTGGCATCATAGTTTATGATTGTGGAAGTGAGGCTGTTACTGCTAATCCCAAAGTAATAGCACCCGTACCTAAAGATGAAGGAAAGGCTGCTGCAGTTAAAGCCTAAACTGTAGCACCCAGAAATAAAGGAAAGGCTAAGGCTGACGCATCTAGGGCCAAGAGCGCGTCACCCAATCGCAAAGGACTAGGCCATAGGGAACAAAGTAGAAAATCTATTAAACCTAAGAAACCTGTATCCCCTATTTCTACTCCTAGTGTCTATTCCATCTGTAGAGAAATAGGCCATTATCATTATGAGTGTTGGAGTCTATTTGATGACTGGCTTTGTAATCAAGTTCATATTAATAAAGATCAGTGCATCAAAAAGGGTTCTTCTAGCAAAATCTAAATCTAAATCTCAAAGGAGTAACTCTCCCAAGAAAACCCAAATAGAAGAAGCAACTGACACTAATAAAGTAAAGTCAACATGAAAAGCTAAAGTTCCTAACAAAGCAAAATCCAGAACTGTTTACACTGTTGTTTCTCCTAACCGCCCGAAACAAGTTTGGGCACCAAAAATGTAATCTGTTGTCTTGCAGGAGCATCTCTAGTATTCATTGCCAGACCACTTGAAGTCAAAGATCAATCAAAGCAAGTGGATACTCGATAGTGGATGCTCCAGACCTATGACGAGTGATAAGTCTCCGCTCGTAGATGTTACTAAGAAACGAGGACCATCCGTATCATATGGTGACAACAATAAAGGTAAGACTGCGGGGTATGGCACTTTAACTAATGGTTGTGTATCAATTACTAAAGTTGCATTAGTCGAAGGTTTGAAGCATAATCTATTGAGTGTCAGTAATTTATGTGATAAAGGATTTACTGTTTCCTTTATATCCAATACCTACACAGTTAGGGAAAACTTATTCGGAGATATTAAGTTATCTGGATCAAGAGATGGTGACATATATTCAGTAGTCTTAAGAAATAATTCTTCTAACCCCATATGCTTCCTCACTACATCATCAAATGAAGAGAGTTAGCTATGGCACAAGCATTATACTCATTTAAATTTTAAGACTTTGTGTAAACTAGTGTCACTTGATCTAGTCACTGGTCTACTCAAACATAAATACTCCAGAGATTCACTTTATCGAGAATGCCAACTTGGCAAGCAGACTAAGAATAGTTTTAAGAGCAAATCAGTTAATTCAATAACTACTCCTTTAAAACTTCTTCATATGGATCCCTGTTCTCCCATTTCTATTGCATTTCTTGCTGCTGCGAGATATACCCTCGTGGTTATCGATGACTTCACTAGGTATACATGGGTGATGTTCCTGAAATCAAAGGATCAAACCTTTGAATATCTCGTAGATCTCTTCAACTGGATAAGCAATTCACAAGGACTGAGCATTAAATGCATCAGGAGTGATCATGGTATGGAATTTAACTTTTTAGATATGAGGTCATATTATTCTGAACAGGGCATTCAGCGTCACTTCTCTGCACCAAGAAGTCCATAACAAAATGGAGTTGCTAAGTGTAAGAATCGCACTTTAGTCAAAGCTGGTAGATCAATGTTAGCAGGGACAAGGCTTCCTCTCAGTCTATGGGCTGAAGCTATGTCCACTACATGTTATGTTTAGAAGAGAACTCTTATCAATAAGTTTACCATGAAAACACCCTATGAGATGTGGAGAGGCAGGAAGCCATCAATCTCCCATTTCAAAGCTTTTGAGTGTGCTTGCTACATGTTAAACAATGGCAAAGAGGCCTAGAGTAAATTTGAGCCAAAATCTGATGATGGGATCTTTGTCAGATACTCGTTACACAGCAAGGCTTATCGCGTTTTCAATAGAAGACTTTTAAAAGTTGATGAATCTATCAATGTTGCTTTTGATGAATCTAACCTTTATTGGTCAAGTATAAGATCTTCAAATTCAAATATGCAGGATCACATGGTTACTATTGTTCCCGTGAACCTTTTGGTTGTCATTGTTGTCAACATATCGTTGTGAGTTGGCGCTGGGTCGAAGCTCAGTACAGGGTTGGATAACTTTGTAGAGTGATATCTTAGAGTGAACTCATAGAGGGAATCTACTATGTACTGACACAGTCGGAGATCAGGGTCGAAGACTTGGAGACTCGAAGACTCCCAGGTCGAAGATCTGATGACTCAGAGAAGTGCAGAGTCAAAGACTCGAAGATGGAGAGTTGAAGATCAACAGACCACTGCAGGAACACAAGGTCGTAGACTAGGTGACTCGAAGGTCGTAGGGTCGTAGTTTCATAGATCCAAGGAGCAGACAGGTAAAGTGCCACATCTCATAGACTCGAAGCAAAGACTCGTAGAGCCACAGCATGTGTAAGGAACCGTATTTGAGGGGTTCTTGGAGTTAGCCTTGAGTAAGAGGCCTTGTTTTAGAGAATGAACATTAGCACAGTGATGTGCTCGTCAAATGGAGAATTTTGACTATGCTTGGGCTCGATTCGGAGTTCGAGGCCCTAAGGGGTATTTTGGGAATTTCACATAAATTAAAATATCCTAAATTAATATATTTGAGAGTTTCATTTAAAATATGATTTGGGCTTAATTGTTGGGCTATAGAGCTTAATGAAGTGGACTAGAAAACCTTGGCCTTTGGGCTTATAGATGCTGGGCTTTAAATTAATCAAAACTACGTCGTTTTGATTATGTGGGAAAATATATAAAGGAAAAAGGGTTCAAACTTTGGGGATCTCATTCCAAAACCCTAGTAGCCGTCACCCCTTGAGAGAGAGAGAAAGAGAGACACGGCCAGAGAGGGAGACTGCCGGAAAGAGGGAGACGGCCTGAGACGGCGAGGATGATCCAAGGCCGGCGATCCAAGGATTCCTGCAGTGGACGAGAGCCCAGAGACGTGATTGCTAGAATACAACGACCAGTTGTATTCTCTGATTTTGAGGTAGGGAATACGTGTTCATATTTATGCCTTCTAAAAATTTTGGGTTTATACCCTTTTGTTGCGATTACTGAGTTTGCTGGGTACGGATCTACTATGGTCCTATTCATGTTGATGTTGAGTTTATGCCCCCACATAAACTAATATGATGATTTATTGTGAGGTTTCCAGTATATCTGGATAGTTAAAAGTGAATAAAATAATCTGGGATGGTCTGGATGGGTAGGTTGATATGATGGACATAGCTGGAGTTGAAACCAGGCTATGTACCCTAACTTTCGAGTCTAATAACTCACAATCTAAATATAATTTGAGAGAGGTCCTTTAGAGAAAAGTGAGTAAAACAATAAAACAAAGGTCTCTGTGCAAAATATGGCTGCACGCCATATTGCACGTGAAAAGCCCATTTCACGTGCATGCCCATTTGGTTTGAAATTTTACCCCAGGCTTCCCTAAAAGGTGTAGAAAGTAGGGAGCCAAAAAACCCTTGTGCACGTGAAAAGCCCATTTCACGTGCAAGCCCAATTGGTTTGAAATTTTACCCCAACGTTCCTGGAGTTGTGTAGAGGGCAGGGAGCCAAACATCCCCCTACACGTCATATGACCCATATGACGTGCACCCCCTTATTTTGCCTCCTCTGGCTTCCCTATTTAGCCAGAAGGTTCTTGAGTGGAAAATAATGTAATTGGCATGAAGTCTCGGAGTTAATTTACCTAAAAACTTACCAGAACGGTTAAGGAACACTGATATAGGAAAAGAGAGGCGTATCTTGTGAATGTTCTTGAGATTGTGGTTGCACTACATGAACTGAGTGCATTGTAAATCATATTAATACGTGCTGAGTTGTATTATGCCTGTTGAGCATCTTGTATTGAAATAAATTATGCCTGCTGGGCACCTTGTGCTAAGTTATGTGGTTGCATTTCAATGAGTTTTGTTTGAGTGGTAAATGTTGTATGCTACGGGACAGCTGTTGAGCTGGAGCCTTTGATACACGGGACAGCTGCCAAGCTGGAACCCTTCTGATTACAGGACAGTCATTGGACTGGAGCCTTGGATACGGGACAATCACTAGACTGGAACCTTGAGTATGGAACAGTTATATCACTGGAACCCCCTCTTTGAATATGGGATGTGTTTGATGGTTTTTGTGTGTGGTTTCAACTAGTTCACTACACTAGCACAAGTATTCACTAAACATGCATTCCAGTAGTGTGGGATGGGCCCGGGGAGACTTGATCCCTACTGAGCTGTGGTTTGCTCACCCCTCCTTTGAATTGTTCACTTTGCAGGGTCTAGCTGGCGGTAGGTGACAGAGCTGAGGTGATTGGCCATAGAGGCTATGGGACCCTCCTTATTTGATTGTTAATGTATCTATGGCTTTCTGTTTTGGTTTGAGCTATTTTGTAAACTGAATTTGGTATTGTGGGTTTAGTGGGAGCTTTTCCCCATTTGAGTTGTAATGGACTTGAGTAGCACCCGTTGTATAAGTCCAGCCTAGGTGCTTGCACCAACCCCTTGACCCTTCGGGTGCGGGCATGGGCAGTCACTAACCGTTTCCAGGTGTAAGGAAATTGGGGCGTGACAGCATGCAGGATCGTAGATGGACCTGCTACGAAGACCTATGAACAGCTAATCAGCCAAGGTAGAATGCAGCTATTACTGACTTACTCGAAGACTCATAGAGCTCAAAGGCTCATAGAATGAGATGTCAGTGAAGCACTGGTTCTGATCTAGCTTCGAAGCCAGAGAGCAGAAGAATTGGAAGATAAATGCCCTTGGTTCGAAGACTCGTAGACTTGCAGAAATACTACGAGGCAATATCTTCGAGGCTATGGCTAGGCAAAGGAACGGAGTGTGCTACAAAGAAGCAAAATGCGTTGAGGTTCATCGTTTTAGTAAGTCATTACCCAGATAATGGTTTTAAGTATGCCAAGTATTGGAAAACACGTGGACGTCATCCTAGGGTGGTTTAACATGTTTCAACGATGAAGATCGAAGGGTGATCCGTATAAATTGTGTCTATAGGTTTTGCAGCAAGTGCACTGGTCAAGTAATAAAATGGAGTACTAAGACTCCGGTTATTGAACCCACAGGGAGGTAGCTAATGCTTTTAAGCAGCAAGCACTAAGCTATCAAGTTGATTTTATGTCTGGACAATTGATTTTTGTTGTACAAATAGTTTAAACGAAAAATGATTAAATCCGAATGTTGGCAAGCTATTGGTATAGAAATTTCAGTGATTAAGGATCTAAGGTCACAATGTTTACCACCCAATCGATTGTAATAGTCTGGTTATGGCTCTTGTTCTTGATTTATGTTCTAGTTCATGTTCATGTTGATTATCTCCTACCTATCTTACATTTGGTCCATGCTAAGATAGATTTAAGGCTTTTATCCCATTTGGTCCATGTGAATAAAAGTGATCAAGGTAGATAACCAATCTAATAGTTGCAGACTTGGTCCATCATACAATATTAAATCTAAGTCACTAGTGTTCCACCCTAGACAAGGGCTAAGATTACCTAATTATGCATAAACTAGGCATTTCCAATCAAGCAAGTGAATTAAACAAGAACTGAATTCTATGTTATTGAACAACCATAACCCAACTGAATACAATTTATTGGGGGCTACATTGCTCCCCTAGACTAATAAAACTACTCGATAATCATGACAAAAGCAATAACAATTACAAGAAAGAACATGATTACAGTACTAGGACAATAAAGGAAGACCCCAAGATGAACTAGGACTCCAGCCTCCAAAGACTCCGGCGTCTGCTGCCCAAAATCACTCATTGCCAAGGACAATCCGATCTTTTAGCAACGGCTACAGTTCTTTTCAGAAATCAGATCAGATTCTCCCACTCAAGATAATCTACAATGCCTCCAAAGACCCCTATTTATAGGATTTAGTGGGCCAAATTACGGTTACAAAAGGTGTGCCCTAATTATAAATGTGGTCGTAGCCAAAACGACGTCGTTTTGGTAAGTGACACTATTCGACGTTCTAGGCGCAATAAAACTCAAACTACACCAAATTTGACCCCAGTTCTTTAGAGGAAAATGATTAAATCAACAAAACACATCATTTGGAGCTCAAAAAATGCCTGCACGAGAATGAACGTGAGAAGACCCTTTTCACGTGCAGCTCCAATTCGACTCAAATTTGCTCCAAAGCTTCCTCTTGAGTTGTAGAAGGCATCCATGCAATAAAATCCTTGCACGTGAGAATGCACGTGAGAAAGCCTTTTCACGTGCACCTTGATTTTGCCTTCATTTTGTTTCCATGTTCTTCCTATAGCTTCCTCGATCTTGAGTGTATGGAGTGATCTAGCCAAAGTGTGTGGGAAAAGGTTGCTCCAAAACCTGCCAAAAACACTCAAAAAGTACCACTATACACCAAACATGGTCTTCCTAGGGGTTAGAGCAAATATGTGGAAAATATCATGCAAATAGGTACAAAACATACGCTAAAACACCCTATATAAGGTCTAGGATAACGGCATAAATGCACGTTATCAAAGGGATAAACATGCTTAACCATAGTAGAAGGGTTTCTGACTTTGGCCGACCTATAAAAGCAAGGAATGTGCCTAACTTAAATATAGCGCCAATAATATTTTGAGCAGACAAGAAACGTATCTGCAGATATACAAAAGGCGACGCAGAGTAGTTCATACAATATACAGAGAGAGAGGAAGATGGAAGAGGAGATAACAGTGAGTTAATCTGTCTTTCTTCCTCATACATTCAGTGAATAGATCGTGAGTTCGACAAGGAGTGGTTGAAGGTTGAGCATAGCAAATAGTTATATACGCAAAAGCTGATTGCGTTAGACAGACTCTTACAATGAGTAAATTCTGGAGCAATCCTGTTTTTGTGTTTGCATTTGAAACAAGACAGAGGAGATCCATTGTAACAACGGCTAGACCCTACCGTATTAAAGAAAGAATAGTGGATTGGACTCGGTCTAGGTACACCCTCACCACTGTGGAGTAGATCACATTGATCAAACCACGTATATTTTGTGTCTCTATGTTTTACGTCTCACACATACCTGCTATTAACTGATATTGCATGAGACACTAATATACCACCCAAACAAGAACTACATCTGAAGAATATCTCTAAAGTATCCTACTCGTTAAAACTAAAGGAATAGTTTTAAAGTATACAAATTCACCCCCCTCTCTGTATACACACACGCATACCAAGAAGATCACGCTTGTAACCTGGGAATATCAATTGGTATCAGAGCTTAGTTCTCATTGGGGCAGATCTAGCACTCTTTGGAGAAGTGATTTGCTGAGATTTGTGGCTTAACAGCTTAGTGACCAAGCAAGAGTCTTGTTGGTATATTATAAATGGAGATTCCAATCAGCGGACCGAGTACCAGCTCTAACTACGTAAAGAGGGTGCCTATTTTTGATGGCACAAATTATAAGATGTGGAGAGCTAGAATGGAGACGATATTTATGTCCATGGGTATGGACGTTGAAGGGGTAATAAGAGATGGATATATAGAATTAGCCGACGACAGAGAACCCACAGAAGCTGAAAGATGAACCTATGAGTTGAACGGCAGAGCTTTGAGTGTTATTACATCTGCACTCACAGACTCTGAATATGCAAAGGTTATGGACTGCAGGGTTGTAAAGGATTTATAGGATAGACTAAAAAGTGTCTATCAAGGATATGGCAGATTAAAGGAAACCAGGCTGCAATTGTATACTTAGATATTCGAATCTCTCAAAATGGAGGAACAAGAGAGTATACAGGAGTTCTTTGTTCGCCTGATTTAGATTGTCAATGACATGAGAAGTCATGGCAAAAACAAAAAGAACTTTACAATTGTAAAGAAAATTCTGTGAGTTTTACCCAAGGGTGGAAGTTTTAAAGAGCAGTCGAGACCTGAAAACGATGAGTTTGCAGGAGTTGCAGTGCAGTCTAATTGCATTCGAGATGAAGCTGCACTCTTATGAAGAGCCATCGACTTCAACATCCCAACCCACAGCCAAGGAATCAAAAGAAGTAACCTTCAAGGCTATGAGAAAATTAAAAATTAAGAAGGAAGCTGAGTCCTCAGAAGAACAAGAGGATAGTGATAGTGAAGATGGTGAAGATGAGGTTGTGGCCTACTTCACTATAAAATTTAGAAGGAATGGAGAAGGAAAGTAAGCTGGAGGAAAAGGGAAAGGTGGACTTTCCCTTAGATGTTTTAAATTTGGAAAGCGGGGGCACTTTGCATCCCAATGCAAAGTGAAAGCTAATGACTCGGATGATGAAGCCTCGGACGAAGAGGATAGAAAGTGGAAGAAATCATCATACCGAAGAAGCAATTCCACAAAGAGACCAGCAGCGCCACAGAAGAAGAAGGGCTCACACAAGACTTACATGAGCCGGATTACTGAATCTGATGATGAAGAGGAATGTTTATTAGATTGTGCTTTTCCCGCCAAGGTAGAGGTGGACAATGGCAGCATTGCCTCGAAGGAGGAAGAGGCAAGTGCAGAAGAAGAAGTTAATCTGGAGGACGAGCTAGAGCTTGCTACAAAGGAGATCCGCAAGAGAGGTTACAGGATAAAGCAGCTCAAAGGAGAGATGAAGCAAGCCAAGGGAGAGCTTGGTGAAATCAGAGGTGAGAAGGATAAGGTGTTGGAGGACTCCAAGAAGTTCTGCGAGGAAATTGTCAGTCTAAAGCTCAAGCTAGAGGAGCAAATCAAGATCTGTGATGACATTACCATAGAACTAACCACCAGAGACACCACAATCCAACGGCTTGAAGAAGAACTAGTAGGCCTTCAACTGAAGCTCTCAAAGGACAAAGCCAGTCAAGCCTCAACCTCTAGGAGTTCTCAGATCACATCACGCGTCACTCCATAAGAAGCTCAGAGAACCAAGGCAACACCAAAGGCGGGAATGGTTGTCAATTCAAACTTCCATGACAATCCTATGAAGCTCACTATCGTGCCTCAGACTAACAAGAGAATGGAGAGAGTTAATGATGTGAAGATGAAGAGTCACCCGAAGGAGCCCAAGACTACAAGAGTGATCAAATGCATTCAAAAATCTGAGCATTCCAAGAATGTAAAGAAATCTAATGCATACGTCATTTCCACAAATGTGCGGGTGCCCCTCAAGAAAGAAGGTAAACCTATGAAACCAACCATCAAGGCCTAGCCTGTGTTGAAGAAGATCCCAGTTGTTCAGAAGTTGAGCAATGCCAGCTTTCAGGCTCACTGCTACTATTGTGTAGTGTGGGGTCACATGGCCAGACACTGTTGGTGGAGGTATCCAGTACAAGCTTCCAGAACTATGATGCTGACATCAAGAAGAAACTTGTACAAAACGGAAAGAAAAAAGCAACCAGTAAGAAGTTTCTGCACCTACTGTCAGAAACAAGGACATGACGAAGCTTCATGCTGGTGGAAGCCAAAGACCATTACCACAAGCAACAAGTTTGTTGTACTTGTAGACTTGGAGGTTTATGATAAGTGTGGCAGTGAACGACACAGTACGAGAAGAGTACTTATTCCTGAGCGGAATAAGATAAAGAAAACTATGAAAGTTCAAAAGAAGAAGGAAGTTAAAGCATCTTAGAAAACTATGAAACCTAAGCCTCAGGGGGAGTGTTTCAAGTCTAAAGCTAAAAAGAAAGAGTGCCTCAAGCCTAAAGTCAAGCAAGTCTACATAGCTAAGGGGAAGGAGGTTGCTCACTTTGCTGAGATTGCATTGAAAGCAGACATCAAGGACAGACAGTTGATCCTTGATAATGGCTACTTGGGTCACATGACTGGTGACCTAAAGAAACTGTCAGATGTGAACAAAGACAAATCTGGCAAAGTAAGATTTGGCAACGATAGCTCACTAAAGACCAAGGGGCTAGGATCAACCAAATGGGGAAAGAATAAACTGAAGGATGTTCTACATGTTAAAAGATTAAGTATAATCTAGCATCCGTCAGTCAGCTGTGTGATGCAGGTCATGAAGTGATCTTCATAAAAACTGGTTGTTAAGTGAAGAGAGAAAATGGCAACATAGTAGAAACTGGAAGAAGGACAGATGGGGACTTGTATATAATTGATGAAAACAAGACCCATAGCTGTCATATAACTAAGGTAGAAGAAAATAAACTCTGGCATAGAAGGCTAGGACATCTGAATCAGAAGAATATGAGAAAACTTGTGAATTGCAAGGCTATTAGGGATAACCCAGATATTAAAAGAGAAAGAGAGCATGTCTGCTCAACATGCTTACATGGAAAATAAGCAAGATTTCACTACCATGTGAAGGAGTATAGTTCAGAAGCAGTTTTAGATATTGTGCATACAGACCTGTGTGGACCTATGAGAAACAAGGGACTCAATGGTGAAAGGTACTTCATTCTAGGAGGACCTGCATTATGTATTTGAAGCACAAGACAGAAGCTCTGGACTGCTTCAAGAAGGACAGAAGAATGGCTAAGAATGACTATGGTCGAAGGATTAAGATTTTAAGATCTGATCAAGGTACTGAGTTTACTAATGATGCCTTTGAAAGATATTTGAATAAACATGGGATTTAGCATCAACTATCAGTAGCAAGAACTCCACAGCAAAACGAGGTTGTTGAAAGGAAAAACAGGGCTGTCATTGAGATGAGCAGAACATTACTGCTGGAAGCTAATCTTTATGCAAGGTTCTGGACAGAGGCAACAAGAACAGTAGTACATCTCCTGAACAGAGTAATGCTAAGACCAAGAACAGACTGCACACCCTATGAATTATGGTGTGGGAAGAAGTCAACAGCCAAGTACTTTAGGATTTTTGGAAGTCCTTGTTTTGTTAAAATAAAAGAACAAGGAAAAGGAAAGTTTCATGCCAGATCTGAGGAAGGAACATTTGTTGGATACTCATCTCAGACAAAGGGATATAGAGTTTTTCTTCCAAGACTTGGAAAAGTAATAACTTCAAGTGAAGTTAAAGTGGATGAAAACTAGAAGAAAGATGTAACTGAGGATGAGAATCCAGATTTTGAAGTAACAGAACCTCAGGAGGAAGACGAGTCTGAGCAAGAAAAAGAAGAGAAAAAGGAGGACATAGACTCAGAGAAGTCTGATAAAGAAGAAAAGAAAGAGTCCAATCCTGGGGAAGATTCAACTAAAAGGACCAAGAGGACATGGTCTAGTGTGCATGACAAGGATTAGAATCTTGGTGATCCCAAGCAGGTGTAACAACCAAGAGAAAGTTTACAAGGGCTACTACACTGCTCTCTCAAATAGAGCCAAAAACAGTTGGAGAAGCAGTAGAGGATGAAGCTTGGATCCAGTTGGGAGCTGGACCAAATTGAAAAGAACAAGACATGGAAGCTGGTTCCTAGACCAAAGAACAAGAATGTCATCGGAACAAAGTGGCTGTTTAGAAATAAACTAAACGTAGATGGCAAGATTGTCAGGAACAAGGCACGACTGGTGTGCAAGGGGTACTCTCAGATTGAGGGAATTGATGTCGATGAGACTTTTGCACCAATGGCAAGGCTAGAAACTATCAGAATGTTTCTTGTATAAGCGGCACATAAGAAATTCAAGGTTTATCAAATGGATGTGAAGTCTACCTTTTTAAATGGATTGCTGAAAGAAGAAGTGTATATTAAGCAACCAGATGGAGTGCAGATTGCCGATGATGAAACACATATTTGTTGACTGAAGTATTAGATCAAACCCAGAATTTGGATGATGTAGATAAAACCCTATGTAATTTGATCTGAGACTTTGGTTGTTTTATTTTAAGTTGTTGCGGAAGATATGATCTTAATCCAGACCTACACTCGTGAGAGCAAAGCTAAAGACATGATACATAATCCTGATCCGAAAAGACATGATACATAATCCTGATCCGAACAAGAGTGAGTGTTGTTAAAACACTTGGTAAATAACCAAGTCTCTCCTTTATACGGAATAAGGATTATTCGTGCGGACTTAACACTTAATGCTACGGACTAAGGAAACTGCGCCTAACACCTTAAATGGACCAAGTCAAATAGATACGGAGTAAGAATCCTAGTCTACAAGTCACACGGAGTAAGACATAGTTATCGCGGAGGAAAAGGCTAAGTCTTCCACTCAAGCGGACTAAGGAAAAAAAGACACGAAGTAAGAAATCCGAGTCTTCCATATATGCGGAGTAAGGAACGACTTGTGCAGAATAAGGACCCGAGTCTTTATTCGCACGGAGTAAGGAAACTAGATGCGGAGTAAGAAATCTGAACCTGTTACTCATGTGGAGTAAGGATGTGCTTATATGGAGTAAGCCATCCAATCCTTTAACTCACGCAGAGTAAGGAACTCTTGTGGAGTAAGAAACCGCTGATGTGGAGTAAGCACTCCGACCTTCTCATTCATACGGAATAAGGAAGCGCTGACACGGAATAAGGATTCTTGTACTAAATTGATATGGAGTAAGCAATCACTGACACGGAGTGATGGTCCCTTGGAGCCTAAAGGGGGGGTGAATAGGCTCTTATTCGAACTCTTTCTTTTCTCTCAAGACACAAACACTTATCTAGTTTAAGTGATAGAATCACTGCGGAAGATAACCAGATAGTGGAAGTATTTTGTTTTATTATCACAAGATAAATACAACAAAATAGAAGCAAAACTCACTTACACTCTGTTTACAAATGAACTCACACACTAGCCAAGTTCTATCACTTAAGATGATAAAGCTCCTTACATCTCTTTTTTTTACATAAAGTATAAGTATGAATATTTATACAAAACATTCCTAAGAGACAACCTTGGAACTTGTAGTTCCGGAATGCGTTCCGCACTAACTATCCCTCGGTAATCTCTCTGCCTTGACTGCTGCGGATTGTGGAGCTCAAGATCTTGGACTTGAAGAGTATAAGAGTCTTTGTGAGTTCCGAGATACAATTAAGGTTGTGTCCACATATCCAGATGATCCACGTGTAAGATTCTTCAGGTTCTCAATACATTTGTCTTACATCGGGACACCAAGAGCTGATTACTTTAAATGCGGTTTAGTTGGAGCAGTGTCTTCTTGGTCCGGTGTAATTATCCTTACTCCGTAGCTAATGAAGCTCGGAACCTTACTCCGTGTCAGTGGTTGCTTACTCCGTATCTATTTAGTACTGGAATCCTTAGTCCGTGTCAACGCTTCCTTACTCCGCATGTAAGTTCCTTACTCCGTATGTAAGTTCCTTACTCCATATGTAAGTTCCTTACTCCGTATGTAGGTTCCTTAATCCGTATGTAAGTTCCTTACTCCGGGCGAGTCTAGAAAAGTCTGATAGCTTATTCCGTGTCAGCGCTTTCTTACTCCGCATGTAAGTTCCTTACTCCGTATGTAATTTCCTTACTCCGTATGTAGGTTCCTTACTCCGGGCGAGTAATACATCCGGATTCCTTACTCCGCATCTGGTTTCCTTACTCCGCACTTATCCTTTAAGTTCTTAGTCCGTAGGAATGTTCCTTATTCCGTATGTATTTGTTACTTGGTTATTTACCAAGTGTTTGACGACACTCACTCTTGTCCGGATCAGGATTATGTATCCTGTCCTTAGCTTTGCTCTCACGAGTGCATCTCTGGATTAGTAACATATCTTCTGCAATGATCAAATAAACACAAAAGATCTAAGATCAAATTACATAAGGCTTTATTAGCATTGTCCAAATTCTGGGTTTGATCCAACAATCTCCCCCAATTATGGATATGCCCAAATCCTTTGTAATCTGATCTGGTAAGCAATGCAAAAGAATAACATACAGAATACGCAACACAACCAATTTCATTAATCAGCAACTAAATACAATTCAGCCTCAATACAAGTTTTTCACTAAGGTACATAAGGCTTACTATACTTGAAGATCATAGTTACTGCCTTCTCTCTCAGCTCCATTGTCTGCTTCATCGTAAAGGTGGAGTGTTGGCTCCAATGTTTGTCCACGGTTAAGAACGACTTGATGAAGTATCAGACAAAGGCTCCCAGCCTATCTCCATCCAGTTGTTGTGGCACTTGCTTCTTGCCCGGAATGTCGCCTTGAGTTTCTCGGCCGGACGCAGGGGTGTGATACCCAACTCTTCATATAGTCCGGCTTTCTTCACGGCTTTGGTTAGTCTGAGACACAGAGGTTCCCATTGATTCTTCCTAACGAAGTGCTCCACAATCGATGAGAATCAATGAGAATCATCTGCTTGGACCGAATCATGAAGACAGCCATCATGAAGTGTGGCGACATGATCCGGTACGGAATGAGGATGGTTGAGAGAATTTTCCATGGCTTGCTATCCTCGGCGGTTCCGTCGATGAAAGTCCGAATTAACTCCACACTGGGAAGATAGCCCTCATTCCAACATGGCAGAACTTCAAACAAGTGCCCATCTTCGTAAAGAGATGGAAACGACCTCATCTCCACTTTAGCGGCTCTCGAGAAGTTATCAATGTCTTCGTAGTAAAGAGTCCTTTCTCCGAACAAAGAGTCGAATGAGCTGGAGAGAAAGGGTACATTTCAGAAAGACATCTTCTCTCGCAGAAGACGCAAGATAAGATTTCATTGCCTTGCGCAAGCTTCCATCCGCATCGGACGGGTCAAACTCCGCATAGGATGGGAGGAAGGTATCGGCTGCGGATGATGAGAATGGAGGAGGAGCCGGAGGTGCGGTAGAGAGGAGCTTGGTTGAGAGAAGCGGCTTCGTTTGGGAATTTGAACTCCCTGAAGCACCGAAGTGGCAGGCCGCTTCTCAATCCGAGTAGATGGTTGTGGGGCGAAGGAGTAGACGGATCGGGATGACACTCTCTCCCCCCGGTTGGCGGATCGCCGGGAAGCAACAGGAGGACGAGCCATCGTATGCGCCAGATCCGCGAAGGAAGTAGACAGTGAATGGACGGAGGTGGCGACAAGATCCATTTTCTGCTCCATGGAAGTGGAGGAGTCAGTGAGAGCAGAGAGGAGTTGGGCGCCGAGGGCATCAACTTTGGCAGCGATGGCGGAAATTTGGGCGCTTTGAGCTTGGGCATGGCGGTCCAGCTGAGCGGAAAGCACAGCATCGGAGTGGACCGTGCCAAAAGAGGCACGCCCAAGTACTAACTCCGGAGCTTTGGAGGACTCCCCCGCATGAACAGGAGCAGGAGTGCGGTGGGCAGAGGAGTCCGCAGGAGCATCAGCAGCAGCAGGAGCATCCGGAGCATCAGAGGCATCCGGAGCATCGGAGGCATCCGGAGCATCGGAGGCATCTGGAGCAAGAGACCCGCTTTGACCAGACAAGTCAACCACGGGAATCGCGGCAGCAGGAGAAGAGAGTCCAGCCTTAGCAGTAGAAGGACTTCGGGTAGCAGGGACCGGGCCGGAGGGTGTAGGGAACGACACATCGGGAATGGCAGCCGGCGTAAGAAAGCCGTGGTCTAGATTCCAGATGATCATGGTCTCCGGGGATCGGGTATTGCGTGTGTAAAACACCCGGAGATCGGTGTCGGGAATGGGGAGGAGGTGTGGGCTAGGCTGAAACGGAGCCAGAGGTCCGTTAAGGTGACGGCGGAGAGATGGTCAAGGTAATCTCGGGGTTGAGGTAGAGGAGGCAAGGGGGCTTCCAGAGAAGCAGCCGGGACATCAGCGGTGGCGACGGCAACAATGGTATTAACCGCGGCAGCGATAGCGGATGTGGAGGGAGTGGGGACATTAGCAGCAGAAGGGGCTGATGAAACAGCTTTAGACGCACTGCGCTGAGAGGGCCCCGCAACCTCGGACGGTTCAGCGCGGACGCTTGGCTGGGAAGCCCGTGAGTGGGAGGGCGCAGCAACGGACCGAATCTGGGAGGACCGGTGTGCAGAACTGACCTCGTGGGCTTGGCTGTCGGAGGGGTCACCAACAGAACTGCCTTGTTGTTCCGGGGCAGGGAGAATGCGGAGAGCTACAGTGGGTCGGCGAGCGGTCATGTTCCCGTCCGGCATAAGGTGACGAAGGTAATAAGCCGAAGGAAACGAGATAGCATCAACTCGGGCGAAATGGTCCGGACGTAGATGCCGGAAGACAATGCTGAGGATGCGCCCGAAGGAATGGTTTTTGGGACCATTCTGTAGCAAACAAAATAAGAACATCCCCCAATCCATCGGAAGACCTTCAAAAACGCCGTACATGGCCAGTAGAAGATCGTACGGAACTAAGTCCAGGGCGGATGTGCGAGCCAGTAGGCATCGACTTAGAATCGTCGCCATACATCGATAGCGACCCTGGAAGGATTTCACCTTGTATTCCTTCCCCTTGTTCGTGCACCCCATAGAAGCCGCCATTGGATCGGCATCCGGATGCTGTGGTTCACCAAGAGGTAGGTGGAGAGCAGCGCGGAGAACAGCCGGAGTGATGATGATGGATTCACCGCGGACATAAGAGGTTATGGAATCGGTGGTGCAGTGAATCCGTTGGTAATACTCAAGAATGTCATCGATAAGAAGATCGATGGGATTGGAGACCAGGTTGAGTATGTGCGAGGCTTCAAGAAGAGGGCGAAGCTGGTGAAACCAATCCGGAGGATCAGAAACAGCATTCCAATCAACTAGATGGCCAGGATTAACGCTGGAAAGAAAGATTCTGGGTGCCATTGCAGATTTGATGGGAAGGAAAAGAGGAAAGGTGAGGTCTTGACAGTAGAAGGAGCAACGAGAGGGTTAGGGATTTGAAATGAGCAATACTCGTGCTTCGCAGGAATGATCAGAACATATAAGACCGAGTCCGCAAATGTCAGCGGGTCTAGGAATGTGTGAGTGAGGTAGGGACCCGCTCGACATGCTGATGTCATTTGTCTAGATATCGAGGCGTCTCCGAATAAAACGATGTCGTGGAGACTGCATGACCAAGTAGAGATTACAACTGGTTGCCATCCAGAGAGGTGTGTGTACAACCCGAGATATGCATTTAATGAATCATCATTATTCCTCCTCAAAAGCATGCGACATATGAGTATACGTGGATTGTCACAATTGAACAAAGTCAGGAGTCCAGAGGAAAGAGCCGACACTCATCCGGAGTTAATAATATTCGTGAAAGAGTATCCGGATGAATAATGGACCTTGTCCGTCGTAAACAGAATTTAGTGAGAAAGTAGAGTAGATTCCTTTGCAGTCAATAAGTCGAAGAGAAGAGAAGTACCACAACACTTCAAATCCGAGACTATGGACTGGATTTATCAATACGGTTGCAAAGAAAATCTGAACCTGTAGCTAAATAAAGATATACGGAAGATACAAAAGCTTAACAGGCAAGGATTAGTACGGATTAGAGATGATAATCAGTGAAAAAAAAACAACATAATCCGAACTAATAAGAAACAGAACTCATGCATGGCTAAGAATGTAGTAGACGTATGCAATGTGAAAGTGATCAATATTACTGAATCAGGGCATATGTCGATAAAGAATACACCAGGTTCATATAGGTCAACATAGCGAAACCGTCTTGCTGAACAGCGTAGCTAAGATTAATTACAGAGCATATGATTTGGCTTCATTGGGATTCATAGGTGAGCAATGATAAAGCTAACACATATCAAAAGAAAGCAGATGATTAGTCGATTAAAATGCATGGTTGAAGAAGAAAATACATCCAAACATGCCACTTTTCCGATTTAAAACAGCATGTCCAGTCAGATCCGGAAGTAAAAGTTTAGAGGAGGGAGAATCCGAGACATATTAGGGGTTCATTGCTGCTCCCCCGTAGATCATTTAATCCTCTCAATGAAAGGCTCCCCCTCAGATAGACAGTCTAGAAAAGGTCATGAGACATATACGGGGGGTATTCTTGAATAATATATAAAGCATTTTCTCCCCCGTAGATTGTGCAATCCTCTCGGTTGATCGTTCCGATTTGTAGTCAAGCACTGTCTATCTTATTAGAAAACTATACTTCGAAGCTGATCGCATCGCGTTTGAGTATTCATCCACCAGGCATTCCAAGCTAACCCATTTCACTTCTTCAACTATGCATGTTAATCGAGTAATCTAAATGAACATGCTTTTGTCATGTGGTGATTAATGGAAGTTAAGATCATGAACCCGAAAGAAGTAAATCATATAAATCGTAATTATGTTAGCTTTAAACGACTTGATCGGGAAACGCAAGCATCCTCCCAATATGAGGTTGAGATTAATATCGAAACATGAAACCGTTGACACGTAAGTATGATCAGCAATACGATCGGTGAGTTTCTACTACTTTGATAAACATACAATGCATGGATTGTGAGTAAATATCTTGTTGGGTAATTCAAATAAGAAACTATGCGGTGAAGTCGAGCATACCTAATCGGAAGAGTAGTTCGGAAAACCTCGCATCAGGTAGGGGCTTTGTAAGTATGTCTGCTAATTGATCTTCAGTGGCAACATGTTCCAGGTGAAATATGCTTTTTGAGAACATGATCGCGTATGAAGTGATACCTGACCTCAATGTGCTTCGTCTTAGGATGCATGACAGGATTGTTGCTGATGGCAATTGCACTAGTGTTGTCACATTAAAGTGGAATAGAGGACATGTCGAATCCGTAGTCGTAAGTTGACTTTGCATCCAAAGTAGGCGTGCGCAACAACTTCCAAAGACTATATATTCCGCCTCGCAGTAGAGGTTGATACGGAATCTGCTTCATCGAACCATGAGATCAATCTATTTCCAAGAAACTGACACGTACCGCTTGTGCTTTTCCTGTCGATGCGACATCCAGCGAAGTCGGCATCAGAGTACCCGGATAAGGTGAAGTTGGACTCCTTTGGGTACCAGAGTCCCAAATTCATCGTCCCTTTGAGATACCTTAATATCCGTTTTACATGAAGCATATGTGACTCCTTGGGATTTGCCTGGTATCGTGCACAAATGCAAGTTGCAAACATAATGTCTGGGCGACTTCTTGTAAGATAGAGCAAGGATCCGATCATCCCCTCGTAGTCGGTCACATTTCCTGATATGCCGTCCACATCCTGGATCTAACTTGGCATCGACAGGCATGGGAGTTTTGACGGGAGATGAACCTTCCATACCAAACTTCTTAATAAGATCGCGAGTGTACTTAGCTTGATTAATGAAGATTCCTTCCTTTAATTGTTTGACTTCAATTCCAAGGAAGTAGGACAGTTCTCCCATCATGCTCATTTCAAACTTGCCTGTCATCAACTTAGCAAACTCTTCACAAAGCTTCGGATTCGTTGATCCGAAAATGATATCATCCACGTATATTTGTACGATCGAGTGTGTCCTTTGTCTTTTCGTAGAAAGAGGGTGGTGTCTATCTTCCCTTTTTGGAAGTTATGAGCAAGTAGAATTCGACGAGTGTGTCGTACCAGGCTCTTGGAGCTTGCTTCAAACCATATAGAGCTTTCTGAAGTTTGTAGACAAGATGTCCTGCCTTAGGTTCAATGAAGCCGGGAGGTTGTTCAACATACACCTCCTCTTGAAGGTCTCCATTCAGGAATGCGCTCTTGACGTCCATTTGATAAACTATGAAGTTTTCATATGAAGCATACGCTTAAACATACGGATTGCCTTAAGTCTTGCGACCGGAGCAAAGGTTTCATCATAATCTATTCCTTCTTCTTGACGATATCCTTTGGCTACCAGCTGGCTTTGTTCCGGATTACTATTCCATCCGTATCAAGCTTGTTCGGAACACCCATTTAACGCCAATGACTTGCCGAGACTTAGGCCTTGGTACTAAGGTCCACACATTATTTCTCTTAAATTGATTCAGCTCTTCTTGCATGGCTTCTATCCAATTCGAATCTTGAAGAGCTTCATCTACCACCTTTGGTTCTATTTGAGATAGAAAGCACGAGTAAAGACTCATGTTGGAGGTGGCTGCTCTTGTTCTTACACCAACAGTAGGATCACCAATCACTTGATCTGAGGGATGGTTTCGGGTCCATCTATAATTCTGTGCATGTGTTGGTTGATCTTGAACAATTTGAAGCTCTTCCAGATTGGGTGGTTCGGTTGTATCGAGTTGGTTGGGCTTCGTCCGGAGTAGATGTTTCCGTGTTGAGAGGTACGGATGAACTAGTTGGTTCTTCAACACTGTTTCTTCCAGTGTTAACTAGTCCGGACGGACTTGAAAGTGCTCCGGAATTTTGTGTATCCGTAGGAGTATGTCCGGAGCTAAATGGTAGTCCTGAGTCAGAGTCATCTGTAGCATCATCCATAAAATTTCGTTGTGTTTCGCTGATGCCATGTAGTTGGTCAGGATATGTAACAGGAATATTCATAAACTTCGAGTAATCGACGTTGCTGTCCATGACCTGCATATTGGAATTTGAAGAACCGACTTTTGACCAAACGAGATTAGCTTCATCAAAGGTTACATGGATAGATTCTTCAACTTTAAAAAGTTTTCTATTGAAGACCCGATAAGCCTTGCTATGAAGTGAGTACCCGACAAAAATCCCATCATCAGATTTTGGTTCAAATTTATTCCGGGTCTCTTTGCCATTTATCAGTATATAGCAAGTACACCCAAAAGCTCTAAAATGTGAAATTGAAGGTTTTCGTCCTCTCCACATCTCATAGGGTGTTTTCATGGTAGATTTATTTATTAGAGTTCGGTTCGAACATAGCAAAGTGGACACACGCTTGACCCATGGCCGAGAGGAAGCATTGCCCCCGCTAACATGGATCTTCCAGCTTCAACTAAAGTTCGATTCTTGCGCTCAGCTACCCCATTTTGTTGTGGGGTTCGGGGAGCAGAGAAGTCATCTTGTATGCCCTGTTCAGAACAATATGATCTCATTTTCGAAAAATCAAATTCGTACCATGATCACTCCTGATGCATTTAATGCTCGGTCCTTGTGAGTTGCTTATCCGGTTGAAGACATCTACAAGATGTTCAAACGTTTGATCCTTTGATTTCAGGAACATCACCCATGTGTAATCGGTGAAATCATCGATAACCACAAGGGTATATCTCGCACCAGCTAGTGATGAAACAGATATGGGACCACATAGGTCCATATGAAGAAGTTGTAGAGGAGCGGTTATTGAGTTAACCGATTTGCTCTTAAAGCCGTGTTTGGTCTGTTTACCAAGTTGGCATTCTCGACAGAGAGTGTGTCTCGGAGAACTTGAGTTTGGGTAGACCAGGTGACAAGATCAAGTGACGCTAATTTCAACAAAGTCTTAAAGTTCAAATGTGCGCATCGCTTGTGCCATAACCAACTATCTTCATCTGTTGCTTTCGTGAGGAAGCATATAGGTCGAAGAATTATTTCTTAAGACCACCGAGTATATGTCCCCATCTCTTGATCCGGATAACTTAACATCTCCGGATAAGTTTTCTCTTCTGTCAGGTGTTGGACAAAAAAGAAACAAGAAATCCTTTGTCACATAGTTTATCGACACTTAGCAAATTATGCTTTAAACCTTCGACTAGTGCAACTTTAGTGATTGTTACACGGCCGTTAGTTAAAGTGCCATACCCGACGTCTTACCTTTCTTTGTTGTCGCCATATGAAACGGACGGACCTTGTTTATCATTAACTTCTATAAGCGAGTCCGATCACCCGTCATATGTCCGGAGCATCCACTATCAAGGATCCACTTGCTTTGATTGATCTTTAACTTCAAGTGATCCTGGCAATGCATTCCAGAGATGCTCCTGAAAGACAACGGTTTACACTTTTGGTGCCCAAACTTGTTTTGGGCGATTCGAGAGAGCAGCAGTATTTTCAACATTTACGGATTTGAATTTGTTAGGACTCTTAGCTTTCCAAGTTGACATTAACTTGTTAGTTTCAAAGTTGCTTCTCTTATTTGGGTTTTCTTGGGAGAGACACTCCTTTTAGATTTAGATTTTGTTTTGCTCAAAGAACCCCTTTTATAAAACTGATCTTTATTGGATTGAAATTGATTACACGACCAGTTATCGGATAGACTCCAACATTCATAGTGATAATGACCCATTTCCCTACAGATGGAGCAGACACTATAATGTGAAGTACAAACAGGGGATACAAGGTCTCTTAGTTTTTACTGATTTTCTACTCTGTTCCTGTGGCCTAATCCATTACGTTTGGGTGACGCGCTCTTGGCCCTAACTGCGTCGGCCTTAGCCTTGTCTTTCTTTTTGGGTGCTACGGTTTTGGCTTTAACTGCAGCAGCCTTCCCTTCATCTTTAGTTACGGGTGCTCCGGGTTCGGGAAGCGCGATGTGACCTCACCTCCACAATCATAAACTATGGTGCCACCTGAAATGAAACCATCCAACGGTTTAGATGTACTAACAGGATATAAGTTGGATAGTTTAGGAGTGAAATCCGGAGGACACTCGGTAGCTTGAGCTATGGAAGTTGATGGTTCGGAACCTAGGCCAGGTTTCACTCGGATGTCGTCAGGGTCGATCCTAAAGGTAGAGGCTATTTCCCCGGATTTTAGCCACTTACGATTTATTTCCTTTTCCTGTTCAGTTCATTTTCGAGTCTTTTTACTATAACTTTTAGGCCTGAGAGATTGGTATTTAACAAATGATTTTCAGCTCTTAGATCATGATACCAAGCTTCTTTTCCTCAAGTCGATGACGTCCTTTTCGAGTCTATTAATGGTAAATTCAAGACGTTTATTCGACTTTCCATATCTTTGTACATTTGAGTAATTATTAATCTCTCATTCTTTTCATGATCACATGCGGTAGTAAGAGATTCTAATTTACTCAGGAGCTCGAGATAGAAGGTACCTCGTATTTGCCACGAGGCGGACGTTCGGCTTAGTGGTCGGCTCATCATCCGAGGATTCCTCCTCTTCTTCCGAGCCACTCATGTATTTTGTCACGAGCGCCTTCCTCTTGCTCTTGCTGTTATCTGAGGTGGAGCGGCGAGGAGTTAGCTTGTCACTTTTCTCAGCCACTTTAGTTTTGGACCTGCATTCCTTGGCCCCAGTGACCGGTTTTCCCACGGTTGAAACATTCCGGGGAACTGGACTCCGGTCACTCCTTCCTTTGGAACGATGATGATGAGCGTCTTCGATCCCTTTCTCGCTTTTCCGTAGGAATCGCTCAAAGGATTTGACAAGAAGGGCTATCTCCTCCTCCTCGTCGAATCGGAATTGTCAGATACGTCCGTATCATCATTCCTCAGTATGTTTAGACATTCTGTAGCTTTGAGAGCTACCCCCTTTTCTTTCCGAGCTATTTTCTCATCTCTGTCAGAGTACTTAAACCTGACTTCATGAGTCGTAGCTCTCCATACAGTTCTTCAAGGGGAACATACTCGCGTTTTTGTCCGATTGCATCTGGAGTTGTTTGGAGTAGTAGCGATCCGGCAAGGAGCGAAAGAACTTGTCATTGATCTGGGATTGAGAATAATGCTCATTGATAGTCTTCAGTTCAAGAATGAGCTTGCCGAATCTCCGATAGATGCTTTCAAGTGATTCGCCCGGTTTATGATTAAAACTCTCAAAGTTCGTCTGGAGAGTGCAGATCACATTTGCATCTGGGACCGACTCCCTCATAGAGGATTGTCAATTTGTCCCAGACAGCTTTCTTTGTCGTGCAGCCCTGGACGTCCGGTGGAAAGCCTCGGAATCCAAAGACGATGTAACATAAGCCGAGCCTTTTCACTAGCGCACTGCCAGGCTCTTTCATCGTTGGTAAGTTTAGCATCTGTCTTTGGCCTCCTAACTCCATGTTCTCTGATAGTCATCGGAATTGGAATCTCCTGATGAAGACATGGCCACATAAGATGATCATGGCATACCATAAACATCTTCATGCGAGCTTTCCACTGGGAGAAAAGCTCAGGTGTGAATTTGGGCGGTTTCGTTAAAGTAAAACCAGAACTCCGTGGTTGAGAAGCGGCAGCAGCAGCAGGTTGAGGTGGGTCGACATTTTCACTGCTGCTTCGATTCGGGACGGGCTCCTGTGCACCTCCGGAGTTAAGGCGATTGTTGAATAGCTTACTGCTTTCTTCGGCCATTTCTGAGATTGAAAGAGTGGGATCTCTACTTAGAACAAAGTAGAACTGGCTCTGAAACCACTTGATGGTCCCTTGGAGCCTAAAGGGGGGGGGGGGTGAATAGGCTCTTATTCGAACTCTTTCTTTTCTCTCAAGACACAAACACTTATCTAGTTTAAGTGATAGAATCACCAGGGAAGATAACCAGATAGTGGAAGTATTTTGTTTTATTATCACAAGATAAATACAACAAAATAGAAGCAAAACTCACTTACACTCTGTTTACAAATGAACTCACACACTAGCCAAGTTCTATCACTTAAGATGATAAAGCTCCTTACATCTCTTTTTTTTACATAAAGTATAAGTATGAATATTTATACAAAACATTCCTAAGAGACAACCTTGGAACTTGTAGTTCCGGAATGCGTTCCGTACTAACTATCCCTCGGTAATCTCTCTGCCTTGACTGCTGCGGATTGTGGAGCTCAAGATCTTGGACTTGAAGAGTATAAGAGTCTTTGTGAGTTCCGAGATACAATTAAGGTTGTGTCCACATATCCGGATGATCCACGTGTAAGATTCTTCAGGTTCTCAATACATTTGTCTTACATCGGGACACCAAGAGCTGATTACTTTAAATGCGGTTTAGTTGGAGCAGTGTCTTCTTGGTCCGGTGTAATTATCCTTACTCCGTAGCTAATGAAGCTCGGAACCTTACTCCGTGTCAGTGGTTACTTACTCCGTATCTATTTAGTACTGGAATCCTTAGTCCATGTCAGCGCTTCCTTACTCCGCATGTAAGTTCCTTACTCCGTATGTAAGTTCCTTACTCCTTATGTAAGTTCCTTACTCCGTATGTAGGTTCCTTACTCCGTATGTAAGTTCCTTACTCCGGGCGAGTCTAGAAAAGTCTGATAGCTTATTCCGTGTCAGCGCTTTCTTACTCCGCATGTAAGTTCCTTACTCCGTATGTAATTTCCTAGGTTCCTTACTCCGGGTGAGTAATACATCCGGATTCCTTACTCCGCATCTGGTTTCCTTACTCCGCACTTATCCTTTAAGTTCTTAGTCCGTAGGAATGTTCCTTATTCCGTATGTATTTGTTACTTGGTTATTTACCAAGTGTTTGACGACACTCACTGTTGTCCGGATCAGGATTATGTATCCTGTCCTTAGCTTTGCTCTCACGAGTGCATCTCTGGATTAGTAACATATCTTCTGCAATGATCAAATAAACACAAAAGATCTCAGATCAAATTACATAAGGCTTTATTAGCATTATCCAAATTCTGGGTTTGATCCAACACGGAGTAAGGATCCGAGCATCATTAACACGGAGTAAGGAACCTTACACCGGATTAAGAAGACGCTGCTTCAACTTTTCTCCTCGCATTCAAAGTCACTAGCTTGCTGCTTCACGATGTAAAACAAACTCATTGAGAACCTAAAGCATCTTACACGTGGATCACCCGAATATGTGGACACAACTTTAATTGAACGTGGGAACTCACAAAGGCACTTATGCTTTGCAAACCTAAGACCTTGAGCTCCACATCCGCAGCATTCAAGGTAGAGAGAATTATGAGTAACAGTTAATGCTGCACATAGTACGGAAGAACAAGTTCCAAGATTGTCTCTCAAGGATGTTTCTATAAATATTGTAACATTTGTACATTATGAGGAGTAGAATGAGTTGATCGTTCGTGAGTTGAAAATAAACGTGTACAAGAGCTCATTGAGATCGAAGACGCTAGTGTGTGAGTCATTTTGTAAATAGAGTCTAAGAGAGTCTTGCAGTAGATCTAAAGGCTTTACAAGCTTTAATCTGCTTCTATTTTGTTGTACTTATCATTTGATAATAAAACAAAATACTTCCACTATCTGGTTATCTTCCGCATTGATTCTATCTCTTAATCAGATAAGTGTTGTGCCAAAGAGTAAGAAAAGAGTTTTCGATAAGAGCCTATTCACCCCCCTTTAGGCTCCCAGGAACCAACAAGTTGTATCAGAGCAAGTTCTACCTGCTCAAAGTAGAGATCCCACTCTTTCTCTCTCAACAATGGCCGAAGAAAGCAGCATGCTATTCAACACTCGCCTTAACTCCGGAGGTGCACAAGAGCCCCTCCCAAATCGAAGCAGTAGTGAAAATGTCGATCCACCTCAACCTACTATACCGCTACTCTACAACCACGGAGTTCTGGTTTCACTCTGACCAAATTTCCAAAATTCACACCTGAGCTTTTCTCCCAGTGGAAAGCTCACATGAAAATGTTCATGGTATGCCATGATCATCTCATGTGGCTGTGTCTTCATTAGGAGATACCAATTCTGATGACTATCGGAGAACATGGAGTTAGAAGGCTAAAGACTGATGCTGAACTTACCCATGATGAAAGAGCCTGACAGTGTGCTAGCGAAAAGGCTCTGGCATATGTCATATCGTCTTTGAACTCCGAAGCTTTCACGGACGTCTAGGGCTGCACAACAGCGAAATCTGTATGGGATAAGCTGACAATTCTCTTTGAGGGAAGTCAGTCCCAAATGCAGAACATCATCTGTGCTCTCAGACAGAACTTCGAGAGCTTTAATCACAAACCTGGCGAATCCCTTGAAAGCATCTATCGAAGATTCGACAAGCTCATTCTTGAGCTAAAAACTGTCAGCACTACTCTGAATCCCAGATCATTGACAAGTTTTTTCGCTCCTTGTCGGATCGCTAGTACTCCAAGCAGCTCCAGATGTAGGCCGACAAGAACTGGCAGTATGTTCCCCTTGAAGAACGATATGGAGAGCTACGGACTCATGTGGTCAGGTTCAAATACTCTGATCGGGATGAGAAAATAGCTCAGAAAAAAAGGGGGTAGCTTTCAAAGCTACGAAATGCTTTAGCATACAACATGATGATGATGATACGGAAGAGTTAGGGAACTCTGACTCAGACGCTGAAGAAGAAATAGCTCTTTTGGTCAAATCCTTCGAGAAATTCCTACAGAAAAGCTGAAAAGGATTCAGAAGAGGCTCTTCATCATCATCCAGAAGGGACGAGCGATCGGAGTCAAGTTCCCAAAAATGCTACAGCTGTGGGAAACCCGGTCACTAGGCCAACGTTTGTAAATCCAAATCTAAGACGGCCGAGTAGAGTGACAAGTTTACTCCCCGACGCTCCACCTCAGAAAACAACAAGAACAGGAGGAAGGCGTTCGTCACAAAGTACGTTAGTGTCTTAGAAGAAGAGGAGGAATCCTCTAATGATGAGCCAACCCCGAAGCCGAACGTCTGTCGCATGGCAAATAATGAGGTACCTTCTATCTTCGAGCTCATGAGTAAATTAGAATCTTTTACTACTGAACGTGATCATGAAAAGAATGAGACTAATAATTACTCAAATGTACAAAGATATGGAAAGTCAGAATAAACGTCTTGAATTTACTATTGCTAGACTTGAAAAAGACATAACTGACTTCAGGGGTAAAGAAGCCTGGTATCATGACTTAAGAATAGAAAATCATTTGCTGAATACCAACCTAACTGGCCTAAAAGTTATTTTAAAAAGACTCGAGAACGAACTTGAAAAGGAAAAGGAAATAAATCGTAAGTGGCTAAAATCTGGGGAAATAGCCTCTACATTTAGGACTGATCTGGATGACATCCAAGTTAAACCTGGCCTTGGCTCCGAACCAACAACCACCACACAAGCTACTGAGTGTCCTCCGAATTTCATTCCGAAACTAACCAACCTATATCCTGTTAGTACATCTAAACCATTGGATGGTTTCATTTCAGGTGGCACCATAGTCTATGATTGTGGAAGTGAGGCTGTTACTGCTGTCCCCAAAGTAGTAGCACCTGTATCTAATGATGAAGGGAAGGTTGCTGCAGTTAAAGTTGAAACTGTAGCACCCAGAAAGAAAGGAAAGGCAAAGGCTGACGCATCTAGGGCTAAGAGCGCATCACCCAATCGCAAAGGATTAGGCCATAGGGATCAATGTAGAAAACTAGTAAAATCTAAGAAACCTGTATCCTCTGTTAGTCCTCCGCATCATAGTGTCTATTCCATCATAGAAAACATGAACGTTGGAGTTTATCTAATAATTGGCTTTGTAATCAAGTTCGTATTAATAAAAATCAGTTCATCAAAAAGGGTTCCTCGAGCAAACCAAAATCTAAATCTCAAAGGAGTGTCTCTCCCAAGAAAACCCAAATAAAAGAAGCAACTGACACTAACAAACTTAAGTCAACTTGGAAAGCTAAAGTTCCTAACAAAGTAAAATCCGAAACTGTTGACACTGCTGTTGTTTCTCCTAACCGCCCGAAACAAGTTTGGGCACCAAAAGTGTAAACTGTTGTCTTGCAAGAGCATCTCTGGAATGCATTGCCGGATCACTTGAAGTTAAAGATCAATCAAAGCAAGTGGATCCTCGATAGTGGATGCTCCGGACATATGATGGGTTATCAGTCTCTGCTCGTTAAAGTTACTGATAAATGAGGCCCATCCGTATCATATGGCGACAACAGCAAAGGTAAGACTGTATGGTATGGCACTTTAACCAACGACTGTGTATTAATCACTAAGGTTGCACTAGTCGAAGGTTTAAAGCATAATCTGTTGAGTCTCAATAATTTATATGACAAAGGATTCACTATTTCCTTTATGTCCAACACCTGCACTGTTAGGGAAAACTTATCCGGAGATGTTAAGTTATCCAGATTAAGAGATGGAGACATATATTCAGTTGTCTTAAGAAATAATTCTTCTGACCCTGTATGCTTCCTCACTAAAGCATCAGATGAAGAAAGTTGGCTATGGCACAAGCGTTGCGCACATTTAAATTTTAAGACTCTGTCTAAATTAGCGTCGCTTGACTTAGTAAATGGTCTACCCAAAGATAAATTCTCCAGACTCTCTGTCGAGAATGCCAACTCGGCAAGCAGACTAAGCAAAGCTTTAAGAGCAAATCAGTTAATTCAATAACTACTCCGCTGCAACTTCTTCACATAGATCTTTGCGGTCCTATTTCTATTGCTTCTCTTGCCGGTGCGAGATATACCCTTGTGGTTATCGATGACTTCATCAGGTATACATGGGTAATGTTCCTGAAAACAAAGGATCAAAGCTTTGAACATCCAGTAGATCTCTTCAACTGGATAAGCAATTCACAAGGACTGAGCATTAAATGCATCAGGAGTGATCATGGTACGGAATTTGACTTTTCAGATATGAGATCCTATTATTTTGAACAGGGCATTCAGCACGACTTTTCTGTGCCCAGAACTCCACAACAAAATGGAGTTGCTGAGCGTAAGAATCCTACGTTAGTCGAAGCTGGTCGATCAATGTTAGTAGGGGCAAAGCTTCCTCTCAGTATATGGGCTGAAGCTATGTCCACTGCATGCTATGTTCAGAACAGAACTCTTATCAATAAGGTTACCATGAAAACACCCTATCAGATGTGGAGAGGCAGAAAGCCATCAAATCTCTCATTTCAAAGCTTTTGGGTGTGCTTGCTACATGTAAAACAACGGCAAAGAGGCCCGAAGTAAATTTGAGCCAAAATCCGATGATGGGATCTTTGTCGGATACTCTTTACACAGCAAGGCTTATCATATTTTCAACAGAAAACGTCTAACAATTGAAGAATCTATCCATGTTGATTTTGATGAATCTAACCTTGACTGGTCGAGTGTAGGATCTTCAAATTCAATTGCGCAGGATCATACGGACAATACGATTGATTATTCTCAGTTCAAACATGTTCCTACTGCAACTCCTGATGAATCGCCTAATACCGGTGAAGCAACAAGAAATGCTACTAATGATGCTTCAGAAGACTCGGACTCAGAACTTCCACATAGCTCTGGACAAATTGTTACGGATATTCATAACACCAGAGAACCTTCAAGTCCGTCCGGACCAGTTAATACTGAAAGTCACAGTGCCAAAGAACCTCCAAGTTCTTCCAAAACTATTCATCATATGGATATAACTAGACCGGAAGAAGCTCAACCAGCCGATGTACAAGATCCACCCCGATCTGGTAGAGCTTCAAATCATTAACTACTCACCACCACTTGCGCAGAACTACAGGTGGACTCAGAACCACCCATAAGATCAAGTGATTGGTGATCCAACTGCTAGAGTAAGAACAAGGGCAACCACTTCCAATCTGTGCCTCTACTCGTGTTTTCTATCACAGATAGAGCCAAAGGTGGTGGATGAAGCCCTTCAGGATTCAAACTGGATAAATGTTATGCAAGAAGAGCTTAATCAATTCAAGAGGAATGATGTGTGGACTTTAGTACCAAGGCTACGGTCGCAACAAGTTATTGGAGTTAAATGGGTGTTCCGGAACAAATTAGATGCTAATAGAATAGTAATCTTGAACAAAGCACGACTGGTAGCCAAATGATATAGTCAAGAAGAAGGCATTGATTATGACAAAACCTTTGGTCTAGTAGCTAGATTTGAGGCGATCCGAATGTTCCTGGCGTATGCTTTATATGAAAACTTCACAGTTTATCAAATGGACGTCAAAAGTGCCTTTCTTAATGGAGAACTTCAAGAGGAGGTTTATGTTGAACAACCTCCGGGCTTCGTTGAACACAAGGCTGAATATATGGTATATAAACTTCGGAAAGCCTTGTACGGATTGAAGCAAGCTCCAAGAGCCTAGTATGACACACTATCAGAATTCTTGCTCGCACATAATTTCAGAAAAGGGAAGCTAGACCCCACACTATTTCTACAAAAATTGAAAGATCATTCTGTGATCGTACAAATCTACTTGGATGACATCATTTTCGGATCATCAAATCCGATGCTTTGTGAAGAGTTTGCAAAGTTGATGACTAGCAAATTTGAAAAGAGTATGATGGGAGAATTAATGTACTTCCTTGGAATAAAGGCTAAACAAATGAAGGATGAATCTTCATCAACCAAGCCAAGTACACACGGGACTTAATCAAGAAGTTCGGTATCGAAAACTCATCTTTTGTGAAGACTCCCATGCCAGTCAGTGCAAAGTTAGATCCTGATACTGATAAAAAATCAATAAATGTGACTGAATACAGAGGTATGATTGAATCATTGTTGTACCTTACAGCAAATTTCCCGGACATAATGTTTGCAACTTGCATTTGTGCAAGATATCAGGCGGATCCCAAAGAGTCACACATGTTTCATGTAAAACGGATATTGCGGTATCTCAAAGGGACAGTGAATTTGGGACTCTAGTATCCAAAGGAGTCCAACTTCTCTTTATCCGGATATTCATATGCTGATTTTGCCGAGTGTCACATCGACAGAAAGACTCTAGCGGTACTTGTCAGTTCCTTGGAAACAGATTGATTTCATGGTTCAATAAGAAGCAGAATTCCGTATCAACCTCTACTGCTGAGGCGGAATATATAACTGCTGGGAGTTGCTGCACACAGCTTCTCTAGATGCAAAGTCAGCTTACTGACTACGGTTTCAACATGACATCTATTCCATTATACTGCGATAACACCAGTCCGATTTCTATCAGCAACAACCCTGTTATGCACCCGAAAACAAAGCACATTGAAGTCAGGTATCACTTCATCAGAGATCATGTTCTCAAAAAGCACATATCACTTGAACATGTTGCTATGGATGATCAACTCGCAGTCATACTTACCAAGCCTCTACCTGATGCAAGATTTCTGAACTTCTCTTAAAACTAGGTATGCTTGATCTTACTGCATAGGTCCTTATTTATGTATCCAACAACATTTCTTTCAGAACATGCATCGTGGTTCTGAGTGAGCGTTAAACACTTACTGTATTTCATGCTGATCACGCTTACTACTAATATGCATCATGTTTCTGATAATTTTCTTATATCCTCACTTTGGGAGGATGCTTGTGTTTCCGGACTGAAGTCGTTAAGCTGACATGATTAACACTAGGGGTGTGCATGGGTAGGGTGGAAGGCTAAATCATCAACCGACCCGTCCTTAGCGGGTGATTAATTCTTCCACCTTTCAAATGACCCATCAACCTCAATAATTGGCAGGTTTATTAATTTTTTGGCGGGTACTAACCGGCGGGTAGAGCGGGTGTCAACCGCCATTTACTGGTATATAATTAGATGACATATACTGAAAAAAATAAACGTATAAACTCTAAAATAATTATAATCAAAAGTATATTATTTTATTCACTAAGTATTTATAATTACATATGATGAAATATGTCAGATTTATGGATCACAACATCACAAACTCACAATTATAGGCATTGCACCGCATAGCTCTCACCTCTCGCAATAGTAGAGACAATAATGAACTAATGTCTAATAGATATGTTGGATCAAGCCCAGAATTTGGATAATGCCAATAAAGTCCTATGTAATTTGATTTGAGATCTTTTATGTTTCTTTAGTCATTGCAGAAGATATGTTATTAATCCAGAGATACACTCGTGAGAGCAAAGCTAAGGACAGGATACATAATCCTGATCCGGACAAAAGTGAGTGTCGTCAAACATGTCACGCCCCCGAATTCCAGGGAACCCGGAACCGGGTACATGACTTCCCCTTGCCCGCACCCGAAAGGTCAAGGGGTTGGTGACTAGCACCAATAGAGACTACACCGCGGGTGCTGTCTCAAATATGCAACCCTGTACAGTCATACATCAAGGGTAATCCTGTACTTTCCCATATATCATCATGCATACAAAGAGTCAAACAGTCATACAGACATCACATCATACAGTATGCACATACAACTGTCCACGGACCCATGTCCGGGATATCACATAAAACAATACAGAATATAACTGTATCATACATCAGAGTAGTGGGCGTCCTCCTGGAAGAAAGTCCTCCACTAGTCTCGGGTCACACCTGAAAAGGGTAAGCAACAAGTAGGGGTGAGCGACAAGCTCAGTAGGTGACCCTAACACTCCACATCATGCAACACATATAAGTCTATACTATATGCTCGGTGTACTCGTGCACCGTGTAGTGTGCACAATCATCAGGACTCGCCCGCAACAAACATCGGGACAACTTGTCCACGATCCTCCATGGGATCCCAGCTCGGGGCACTCGGCCCTAGCTCCACGAGCTCAACGGCTCAACTCAGGCCTTAGCCTGTCCACGCGCAATATGCCCGGCCACAGTCGCCACACAGGCCCGCCATCGGTTCATATGCCTGCCACGTCAACCACATAGCACCATCGGTGCATCACGGTGAGAACCCAAACAAGTCACGGAGTCCATGCCCCAATACCTCACATCAACATACTAACATTAGTATGGCATGTCATTCTCAACATTTCCTTTAGAATTGTAGCCGTCTTCACAAGTGAATCCTCAACCCTTGATTTATGAAGGAAGTACTCATAGCAAGCTATTTTCTTGAAATTAAAAGTCCCGGCATTGGGTTCCCATAGCATAAATAAGATAATCTGATTTTTGGGGATTTTTCCGAGATGTCTAACCCCACTTTCCAAAAATTCACCACTACGAACTTTTGGGTTTTTCCGAGTTTTTACACTAAAACCCAATTTTCACATTTTGAAATAGTGGGAATTAATTTTTCTAGTATTTTTCTTTGAATCCAAATGGGGGGTATTTCGTTATTTACATTGTAACTTAAGTATAAACACTATTCACTTAGTCCCGGAAAAACACTGTTCACTTAGTCCCGGAAAAACACTGTTCACTTAGTCCCGGAAACACTATTCACTTAGTCCCGGAAAAACACTGTTCACTTAGTCCCGGAAACACTATTCACTTAGTCCCGGAAAAACACTGTTCTCTGTCGTTTTTGCTAATTTTCTCAGCTAGAACGGCAACCCAGCAACCCCAAACACTCATAAACACATTTATTTTGATATACACCCCATTACACGTCTTAAATAACTCTAAATTTAATGTAATCAACAGAAATACCTCTTTTATGCATTTAAATCACAAGATCCAACCAAAAATTGGGTTTCCCCCAAATCTTAAGGTTCACCCCCAAATTCCATGATTTCACCCAAATTAAGCATGCTAAGCCTACTATGAATCATATAAGGAGTTAGAATCACCTACCTGGAAGATTCTTTGCGATCCACGAGCTCCAATCGCCCCGAAATCACCAAGAAAGCTCTTCACGCTCTTCACCTTCTCTCTCTCTCTCTCTTGCTCAAACACGCACGCACCAATAATTGGAAATTAAAGAGATAAGGCAGTTCTTAATTATATATATACCGTTGCCAATAATTGGCCTCCCAAAGAATAATTGACCCGAACGCAATAATTGACCTCCCGAGGTCACGAACTCCAAATTGAGTCAAATTACTGTCAAAACGCTCGAAATAACGAGCACAACATTGTTCAGATATTATCACACTCAAATGACTGCTCAAACGCAAAGTCAACCAATAAACCCCAAAAAGTCAACAATCGGGTCAAACGGGGCCCCGACTCGGAATCGGGCCCAAGTACAGTCAAAATGCTCACATCGACGGCTACACTACCGTCCAGATAGTTACATTCCCATAGAATGACTATCTCTCAAAACTACCCAAATACGAGTCTTTACAAAACACTTGGTAAATAACCAAGTTTTTAATACATGCGGAATAAGGAACATTCGTGTGGACTAAGTCAAAGTGATGCGGAGTAAGAATCCTGGTCCACAAGGTCGCACGAAGTAAAAGAAGATACGGAGTAAGACATCCGAGTCTTCCATACATGCGGAGTAAGGAATACTAATGCGGATTAAGGACTCAAGTCTTTATTTACACGGACTAAGGAAACTAGATGCGGAGTAAGGAATCCGGACAACCTACTTATACGGAGTAAGGAAGCGCTAGTACGGAGTAAGCACTTCGATCCTTTAGACTCGCCCGGAGTAAGGAACTTACATACGGAGTAAGGAACTTACATACGGAGTAAGGAACTTACATGCGGAGTAAGGAAGCGCTAGTACGGAGTAAGCACTTCGATCCCTTAGACTCGCCCGAAGTAAGGAACTTACATACGGAGTAAGGAATTTACATGCGGAGTAAGGAAGCGCTGACACGGACTAAGGATTCCAGTACCAGATAGATACAGAGTAAGCAACCACTAACACGGAGTAAGGTTCCGAGCTTCATTAGCAACGGAGTAAGGAGAATTACACCGGACCAAGAAGACGCTACTTCAATTCACCGCATTTAAAGCTATCAGCTCGTGGCGTCCCGATGTAATACAAACTCATTGAAAACCTGAAGAATCTTGCACGTGGATCACCCGGATATGTGGACACAACCTGAATTATATTTGGGAACTCACAAAGGCACTTATACTCTTCAAACCCAAGATCTTGAGCTCCACAAACCGCAGCAGTCAAGACAGAGAGATTATCGAGGAATAGTTAGTGCTGAATGCATTCCGAAACTACAAGTTCCAAGGTTGTCTCTTAGGAATGTTTGTATAAATATTCATACTTGTACATGTGTGTAAGGTGTGCGAACTAGCCTGAATTAATTTATGTAAGCACAAAAGCTCAAAGATACAATCTAGGCTAGGGTATGAATCCTTTTGTAAACAGAGTGTAAGAGAATCTTGCTTCTATTTTGTTGTAATTATCTCTTGATAATAAAACAAAATACTTCCACTATCTGGTTATCTTCCGCAGTGGTTCTATCACTTCTCTAGATTAGTGTGGTGTCTTAAGAGAATATAAAGAGTTTCGATAAGAGCCTATTCACCCCCTCTAGGCTCCAAGGGACCATCAAGTGGTATCGAGAGCGGTCTATTTGTTCAAAAGTAGAGATCCCACTCTTTTACTCTAAGCAATGGCCGAAGAAAGCAATATGCTATTCAACACTCGCCTTAACTCTGGAGGTGCACAAGAGCCCATCCCAAATCGAAGCAGCAGTGAAAACGTCGACCCACCTCAACTTGCTGCTGCCGCCGCTCCTCAACCACGGAGTTCTGGTTTTACTCTGACGAAACCGCCCAAATTCACTCCTGAGCTTTTCTCCCAGTGGAAAGCTCGCATGAAGATGTTTATGGTATGCCATGATCATCTCATGTGGCCATGTCTTCATCAGGAGATTCCAATTTCGATGACTATAGGAGAACACGGGGTTAGGAGGCCAAAGACGGATGCGGAACTTACCAATGATGAAAAAGCCTGGCAGTGCGCTAATGAAAAGGCTCTGGCTTATGTTACATCGTCTTTGGATTTCGAGGCTTTCACGGATGTCCAGGGCTGCACGTCAGCAAAAGCTGTTTGGGATAAAGTGACAATCCTCTATGAGGGGAGTCAGTCCCAAATGCAAAATGTGATATGTGCTCTCAGACAGAATTTTGAAAGTTTCAATCACAAACCTGGTGAATCCCTTGAAAGCATCTATCGGAGATTCAGCAAGCTCATTCTAGAGCTAAAAACTGTCAATGAGCACTACACTCAGTCTCAAATCAATGACAAGTTCTTTCGATCCTTGCCGGATCGCTACTACTCCAAGCAGCTCCAGATACAAGCTGACAAAAACTGGCCATTTACTGCCGTTGAGGAAATATATGGAGAGCTTCGGACTCATGAGGTCAGATTCAGATACACTGACCGTGATGAGAAAATAGCTCAGAAAGAAAAAGGGGTAGCTCTCAAAGCTACGGAATGCTCCAGTAATCATCAAGAGGATGATACGGATGAGTTAGAGAATTCTGACTCAGACGCAGAAGAGGAAATAGCTCTTCTTGTCAAATCCTTTGAACGATTCCTCCGAAAAAGTAGAAAAGGATTCAGAAGAGGCTCCTCATCATCCAGAAGGAAGGAACGATTGGAGTCGAGCTTCCAAGAATGCTTTAACTGTGGGAAACCCGGTCACTGGGCCAAGGAATGCAGATCCAAATCTAAGACGGCGGAGAAAAGTGACAAGGTTACTCCTCGACGTACCACCTCAGACAACAGCAAGAACAAAAGGAAGGCGTTCGTGACAAAGTACATCAATGGCTCGGAAGAAGAGGAGGAATCCTCGGATGATGAGCCAACTCCTAAGCCGAACGTCTGCCTCATGGCAAATACTGAGGTACCTTCTATCTCTGAGCTCATGAGTAAATTAGAATCTCTTACTACTGCTTGTGATCATGAAAAGAATGAGAGACTAATAATTACTCAAATGTACAAAGATATGGAAAGTCAGAATAAACGTCTTGAATTTACTATTACTAGACTCGAAAAGGACATCGCTGATTTCAGAGGAAAAGAAGCTTGGTATCACAATCTAAGAGCTGAAAATCATCTGTTAAATACCAATCTTTCAGGCCTAAAAGTTATAGTAAAAAGACTCAAAAATGAACTTGAACAGGAAAGGGAAATAAATCGTTAGTGGCTTAAATCCGGGGAAATAACCTCTACATTTAGGACTGATCCGGATAATATTCGAGTCAAACCTGGCCTAGGCTCCGAATCATCAAACTCCAATGCTCAAGCTACTGAGTGTCCTCCGGATTTCACTCCAAAACTAACCAACTTATATCCTGCTAGTACATCTAAACCGTTGGATGGTTTCATTTCAGGTGGCACCATAGTTTATGACTGTGGAGTTGAGGTCATTATCGCACTTCCCGGCAAGTAGCACCCGTAACTAATGATGAAGGGAAGGCTGCTGTAGTTAAAGCCAAAACTGTAGCACCCAAAAAGAAAGGAAAGGCTAAGGCTGACGCATCTAGGGCCAAGAGCGCGTCACCCAAACGCAATGGATTAGGCCACAGGGAACAGAGTAAAATCTAAGAGACCTGTATCCCCTGTTTGTACTTCACATTATAATGTCTGTTCCATCTGTAGGGAAATGGGTCATTATCACTATGAATGTTGGAGTTTATCTGATAACTGGCTTTGTAATCAAATTCGAACCAACAAAGATCAGTTTAATAAAAAGGTTTCTTCGAGCAAAACAAAATCTAAACCACAAAGGAGTGTCTCTCCCAAGAAAACCCAAATAAAAGAGGCAGTTGAAACTAACAAGCTAAAGTCAACTTGGAGAGCTAAAAGTCCTAACAAAATCAAATCCGGAACTGTTGACATTAATGCTGCTCTTTCTAACCGCCCGAAACAAGTTTGGGCACCAAAAGTGTAAACTGTTGTCTTCCAGGAGCATCTCTGGAATGCATTGCCGGATCACTTGAAGTTAAAGATCAATCAAAGCAAGTGGATCCTCGATAGTGGATGCTCCGGACATATGACGGGTGATCAGACTCTGCTTGTAGAAGTTAATGAAAAACGAGGTCCATCCATTTCATATGGTGATAACAGCAAAGGTAAGACTGTCGGGTATGGCACTTTAACTAATGGCTGTGTATCAATCACTAGAGTTGCACTAGTCGAAGGTTTGAAGCATAATTTGCTAAGTGTCAGTAATTTATGTGACAAAGGATTTACTGTTTCCTTTATGTCCAACTCCTGTACAGTGAGAGAAAACTTATCCGGAGATATTAAGTTATCCGGATCAGGAGATGGGGACATATACTCAGTGGTCTTAAGAAATAATTCTTCTGACCCTGTATGCTTCCTCAGTAAAGCTACAGATGAAGATAGTTGGTTATGGCACAAGCGATGTGCACATTTAAACTTTAAGACTTTGTCTTAATTAGCGTCACTTGATCTTCTCACTGGTCTACCTAAACTCAAATTCTCCAGAGACTCTCTCTGTCGAGAATGTCAACTGGGCAAACAGACCAAACATAGCTTTAAGAGCAAATCAGTTAATTCAATAACTGCTCCTCTACAACTTCTTCATATGGACCTCTGTGGTCCTATTTCTATTCCGTCACTGGCTGGTGCGAGATATACCCTTGTGGTTATCAATGATTTCACCAGATACACATGGGTGATGTTCCTGAAATCAAAGGATCAAACTTTTGAGCATCTAGTAGATCTTTTCAACTGGATAAGTAACTCACAAGGACTGAGTATAAAGTGCATCAGGAGTGATCATGGTACAGAATTTGATTTTTCAAAAATGAGATCATATTGTTCTGAACAGGGCATACAGCATGACTTCTCTGCTCCCAGAACTCCACAACAAAATGGGGTAGCTGAGCGCAAGAATCGCACTTTAGTTGAGGCTGGTAGATCCATGTTAGCAGGAGCAACGCTTCCTCTCGTCTATGGGCAGGCTGTGTCCACCGCCTTGCTATGTTCAGAACAGAACTCTAATAAATAAATCTACCATGAAAACACCCTATGAGATGTGGAGAGCACGAAAACCTTCAATTTCACATTTCAGAGCTTTTGGGTGTACTTGCTATATATTGATAAATGGCAAAGAGACCCGGAATAAATTTGAACCAAAATCTGATGATGGGATTTTTGTCGGTTACTCACTACATAACAAGGCTTATCGGGTCTTCAATAGAAAACTTTTTAAAGTTGAAGAATCTATCCATGTGACTTTTGATGACGTTAATCTTGATTGGTCAAAAGTTGCTTCTTCAAGTTCTAATGTGCAGGTCATGGACAGCAACATCGATTATTCGAAGTTTATGAATGTTCCTGTTACACATTCTGACCAACCATGTGGCATCAGCGAGGCACAAAGAAATTATATGGATGATGCTATGAATGACTCGGACTCCGGACTACCATTAAGCTCCGGACATACTCCTACGGATACCCAAAATTCTGGAGCACCTTCAAGTCCGTCCGGACCAATTAACACTGAAAGAAACAGTGTTGAAGAACCACCTAGTTCTACCATACTTTCCAATACGGGAACATCTAGTCTAGACGAAGCTCAACCAGCAGATACACCTGAACCACCTAATCTGGCAGAGCTTCAAATTGTTCAAAATCATCCATCACATGCACAGAATTACAGATGGACCCGTAACCATCCCTCAGATCAAGTGATTGGTGATCCCGTTGTTGGTGTAAGAACAAGAGCAGCCACCTCCAACATGAGTCTTCACTCGTGTTTTCTATCTCAAATAGAACCAAAGGTGGTAGATGAAGCTCTTCAGGATTCGAATTGGATAGAAGCCATGCAAGAAGAGCTGAATCAATTTAAGAGAAATAATGTGTGGACTTTAGTACCAAGGCCTAAGTCTCAGCAAGTCATTGGAGTTAAATGGGTGTTCCAGAATAAGCTTGATACTGATGGAATAGTAATCCGGAACAAAGCCAGACTGGTAGCCAAAGGATATCGTCAAGAAGAAGGAATAGACTATGATGAGACCTTTGCTCCAGTAGCAAGACTTGAGGCAATCCCGATGTTTCTGGCGTATGCTTCATATGAAAACTTCATAGTTTATCAAATGGACGTCAAGAGCGCATTCCTAAATGGAGATCTTTAAGAGGAGGTTTACGTAGAACAACCTCTCCGTTTCATTGAACCTAAAGCAGGACATCTAGTCTACAAACTTCGGAAAGCTCTATATGGTTTGAAGCAAGCTCCAAGAGCCTGGTACGACACACTGTCAAAATTCCTACTTGCTCACAACTTCCAAAAAAGGAAGATTGACACCACCTTATTTCTACGAAAAGAGAAAGGACACACTCTAATCGTACAGATATATGTGGATGATATCATTTTCGGATCAACGAATCCAAAGCTTTGTGGAGAGTTTGCTAAGTTGATGACAGGCACGTTTGAGATGAGCATGATGGGAGAACTGTCCTACTTCCTCGGAATAGAAGTTAAACAATTGAAGGAAGGAATCTTCATTAATCAAGCTAAGTACACTCGCGATCTCATTAAGAAGTTTGGTATGGAAGGTTCATCTCCCGTCAAAACTCCCATGCCTGTCAGTGCCAAGTTAGATCCTGATGTAGATGGCATATCAGTAAATGTGACTGACTACAGAGGGATGACAGGATCCTTGCTGTATCTTACAGCAAGTCGCCCAGACATTATGTTTGTAACTTGCATCTGTACACGATATCAGGCGAATCCCAAGGAGTCACATATGCTTCATGTTAAACGGATATTAAGGTATCTCAAAGGAACGATGAATTTGGGACTCTGGTACCCAAAGGAGTCCAACTTCACCTTATCCGGATACTCTGATGCCGACTTCGCTGGATGTCGCATTGACAGAAAGAGCACAAGTGGTACGTGTCAGTTTCTTGGAAATAGATTAATTTCATGGTTCAGTAAGAAGTAGAATTCCGTATCAACCTCTACTGCGGAGGCGGAATACATAGCTGCTGGGAGTTCGTTGCGCACGCCTACTCTGGATGCAAAGTCAACTTACTGACTACGGTTTCAACATGTCATCTATTCCACTCTACTGCGACAACACTAGTGTAATTGCTATCAGCAACAATCCTGTCATGCACCCTAAGACAAAGCATATTGAGGTCAGGTATCACTTCATACGCGACCATGTTCTCAAAAATCACATTTCCCTGGAACATGTTGCTACTGAAGATCAAATGGCAAACATACTTACAAAGCCCCTACCTGATGCAAGATTCTCTGAACTACTCATCCGATTAGGTATGCTTGACTTCTCTGCATAGCTTCACATTTAAATTACCCACAAAGATATCGTCTTATCAGAAAATGCATTGTCTTGTTATTGAAAGTAGAAGATACATCCTGACTTTAATGCTGATCATACTTACTGATTAAGGGCTTCATGCTTCTGATCTTAATATCGACTTCATATTGGGAGGATGCTTGCGTTTCCCGACTGAAGTCGCTTAAGCAAACATGATTAAAGTTTATATGATTCACCTCTTTCTGGTTTCATGATCTTAATTTTCACTGATCACCACATGACAAAAGCATGTTCATTTAGATTACTCTATTAACATGTATAGTTGAAGAAATGAAATGGGTTAGCTCGGAATGCCTAGTGGATGAATACTCAATCGCAGTCTGATCAGCTTCTAAAGTATAGTTTTCTAATAAGATAGACAGTGCTGAATTTCTAAAACCCGGAAAGGTCAAACGAGAGGATTACACAATCTACGGGGGATAAAATGTTTTATATATTATTCGAGTAATACACCTCGTATATGTCTCATGACCTCTTTCCTGGCTGTCTATTTGAGGGGGAGCCTTTCATTCAGAGGATCAAATGATCTACAGGGGAGCTTAAATCTCATCCATTACCTCAGTAATGACCCCCTAATATGTCTTGGATACTCCCTCCTCTAAACTTTTACTTCCGGATTTGACTGGACATGCTGTTTTGAATCAGAATAGTGGCATGCTTGGATGTATTTTCCTTCTTCAACCATACATCTTAATCGGCTAATCACCTGCTTACTTTTGATATGTGTCCGCTTCCTCATCTTTCACTCATGAATCCTAATTTGGCCAAATCATATGATTTTTAATTAATCTTAGCTACGTCGTTCAGCAGGACGGTTTCGCTATGTTGACCTATATGAACTTGTGTATTTATTATCTGACATATGTCCTGATTCAGTAAAATTGATCATTCTCTCGTATGTATATGTCTATTACATTCTTTGTAATGCATAAGTTCTATTTCTCATTAGTTCGGATTCTGTCGTCTATTCACTGACTATTTTCTCTTATCCGTACTAATCCTTGCCTGTTAAGCTTTTGCACTTTCAGTTCATTTTTTTTTAGCTACAGGTTCAGATTTTCTTTGCAACCGTATCGATAAATCTAGTCCATAGTCTTGGATTTGAAGTGTTGTGGTACTTCTCTTCTCTTCGACTTATTGACAGCAAAGGAATCTACTTTTCTCTCTCACCGCACTCTGTTACTACGGACACGGTCTACTTTTCATCCGGATACTCCACACTCGACTATCATTGATTCCGGATGATTGTCGGTTCATTCCTCCGGACTCTTGACACTGTCAAATTGCGATAATCCATGTCTTCTTATATATCGCGTGTTTTTGAGGAGGAATCATGATGATTCATTAAATGCAAATCTTGGGATGCACACACTTCACCGGATGGCAAACAGCTGTTACCCTTATTGGTCATACAGTCTCCATGACATCGTTTCATTCGGAGGCGCACCGATATCTAGACTAATGACATCAGCCTGTCAAGCGGTTCACTGTCTCACTCGCCACATCCCTAGAACCGCTGACATTCACAGCCTCGGTCTTATATATTTTGGTCATTCCTGCGAAGCACGAGTATTGCTCATTTCAAATCCCTAAACCTCTCGTTGCTCCTTTGATACCCAAGACCTCACCTTTCCTCTCGTCCTTCAATCTTCATCTACAATGGCACCCAGAATCTCTCTATCCGGCGTTAATCCTGGCCATCTGGTCGATTGGAGTGCTGTCTCTAACCCTCCGGACTAGTTTTCCCAACTTCGACCTCTACTCGAAGCCTCGCATATCCTCAACTTGATCTCCAATCCTATCGATCTTCTTATCGAAGACATTGTTGCGTATTACCAAAGGATTCGCTGTACCACCGACTCCATCATCTCTTATGTTCGCGGTGAATCCATCATCATCACTCCCGCCGTTCTCCGCACTGCTCTCCACCTACCCCCCGGTGAACCACAACACCCAAATGCCGATCCAATGGCAGGTTCTATGGGTTGCACCCAAAAAGGCAAGGAATACAAGGTGAAATCCTTCCAAGGTCGCTATCGCTGTATGGTGACCATACTGAGCCGCTGTTTACTGGCTCGCACTTCAGCTCTGGACTCGGTTCCTTACGATCTTCTCCTGGCCATGTACGGCGTTTTTGAAGGTCTTCCGATGGACTGGGGGACGTTCTTGTTTCGACTGCTGCGGAATGGTCCCAAGAACCATTCCTTTGGGCGCATACTCAGTATTGTCTTCCGGCATCTTCATCCGGACCATTTCGCCCGCTATGATGCCATTCCATTTCCGTCGGCTTATTACCTCCGTTATCTTACACTGGATAGGAACATGACAGCCCGCCGTCCCTCTGCAGCTCTCCGCATTCTCCCTGCCTCGGAACAACAAGGCAGTTTTGTTGGTGACCCCTCCGACAGCCAAGCCCCTGATGTCAGCTCTGCACCCCGATCCTCCCGGATTTGGTCTGTTGCAGCACCTTCTCTTTCTCGGGCCTCCCAACAAAGCGTTCGTGCCGACCCGTCCGAGGTTGCGAGGCCATCTCAGCACAGTGCCCCTAAAGCTGTTTCCTCAGCCCCCTCTGCTGCGGATGTCCCCACTCCCTCCACCTCCGCTATTGCTGCCGCGGTTGATACCGCTGTTGCTGCCGCCACTACTCATGTCCCGGCGTCTACTTCGGAAGCTCCCTTGCCTCCCCTCCCTCAACCCCGATATTATCTTGACCATCTCTCCGCCGACACCTTAACGGACCTATGGCTCCGTTTCAGCCTTGCCCACACCGCCTCCCTTCTTGACAACGATCTCCGGGTGTTTTACACGCACCATACCCAATCCCCGGAGACCATGATCATCTGGAATTTGGATCACGGCTTTCTTACGCCGGCCTCCATTCCAGATGTGCCGTTCCCTACTCCCTCAAGCCCGGTCCATTCCGCCCGGGGTCCTTCCCCTACTAAGGCTGGCCCTTCTTCCCCTGCTGACGCCATTCCCGTGGTTGACCTATCTGGTCAAAGCGGCTCAACTGCTCCGGATGCCTCTGCTGCTCCGGATGCCCCTTCTGCTGCTGCTGATACTCCTGCGGACTCCTCTGCCCAGCGCACTCCTGCTCCTGTTCATGCGGGGGAGTCCTCCAAAGCTCCGGAGTTGGCCCTTGGGCATGCCTCTTTTGGCACGGTCCACTCCGACGCTGTGCTCTCTGCCCAGCTGGACCGACACGCTCAGGCTCATAGCACCCAAATTTCTGCCATCGCCGCCAAGGTTGATGCACTTGGCACCCAACTCCTCTCCGCTCTCACTGATTCATCCACTTCCATGGAACAGAAGATGGATCTCGTTGCCTCGTCCGTCCATTCCTTGTCTACCTCCTTCTTGGACCTGGCGCACACGATGGCTCGCCCTCCCGTTGGTTCCCGGCGATCTGCCAAACCGGGGGAGAGAGTGTCATCTGATCCTGCTCCTTCTGCACCACAACCATCCACTCGTGCTGAGAAGTGGCCTGCCTCTTCATTGCTTCCGGGAGTTCAAATTCCCAAACGTAGCTGTTTCTCTCAGCCAAGCTCCTCGACTGCAGCTCCTTCTCCAGCCTCTTCATCCGCAGCTGACACCTTCCTCCCATCATATGCGGCATATGACCCTTCTGATGCGGATGGAAGCGTGCGCAAGGCAATGAAGTCCTATGCTGCGTCTTCTGCTTAGAGAAGATGTCTCTCTGACTTGTACCCTTTCTCCCCGGCCGACATTCAGACCCTTTGTTCGGAGAAAGGACTCTTTACAACAGAAGACATTGACAACTTCTCTAGGGCTGCTAAAATGGAGATGAGGCTGTTTCCATCTCTATACAAGGATGGGCACTTGTTTGAAGTTCTGCCGTGCTGGAATGAAGGCTATCTTCCCAATGTAGATCTCATTCAGTCCTTCATCGACGGAACTGCTGAGGATAGCAAGCCATGGAAAACTCTCTCAACCATCCTCATTCCGTACCGGATCATGTTGCCGCATTTCATGATGGCTGTCTTCATGATTCAGTCCAAACAAATGATTCTGATTGATTCTCATCAGATTGTGGAGCATTTTGTTAGAAAGAATCAATGGGAACCACTGTGTCTCAGACTGACTGAAGCTGTGAAGAAAGCTGGATTATACGAAGAGTTGGGCATCACACCCTTGAGTCCAACTGAGAAGCTGAAGGCGACATTCCGGGGCAAGAAGCAAGTGCCACAACAGCCGGATGGAGATAGCTATGGGGCTTTTGTCTGTTACTTCATCAAGTTATTCTTGACTGTGGACAAATCTTGGAGCCAACACACCACTTATACGATGAAGCAGACAATGGAGATTAGAGAGAAAGCAGCAACTATGATCTTCAAGTATAGTAAGCCTTATGTACCTTAGTGAAAATCTTGTATAAAGGCTAAATTGTATTTTGTTGCTGATAAATGAAATTGGTTGTGATGCGTATTCCGTATATCTTTTTGCACTGCTTACCAGATCAGATTACAAAGGGTTTCGGCATAACCATAATTGGGGGAGATTGTTGACGAACGGGTATTTCGTGAGCGAAACCCAAGTGAGGGTTAAGCTATTGTCGTTTAAATCCCTTCTCAAAATATTAATTCTCTTAATTAATGCTAAATAGAATAGCGACAAGAAAGGGGTCGATCCCACAGAGATTACCAAGTTATCTAGCTTTAACTCAAATCACCAAATTAATTTTGCTTAAAACAATGTCTTGGCAAAAACGAAATCTTTTTTGAACTAAAGATCTAATTTTTATTTGGTTTTCTGAATAAACAAAGAAAGCAAATTGATTTTAGGATTAAGATTCAAGGATTAAAGGCATCTAGGATCACAATTTCACCTCCCTATGTTATCTCTACTGGTTCATGGTATTAGGGTTGTCTGATTGAAAACATGCTAAACATAAGCCAAAGACAACAAATGGTCATTGAGGTCCTTTCAAGAGTTGTATGCCAGAATGGTCATCTAAACACACAATCATGCAAAGCCAATAAATCATACTTGCAAAAGGATAATGATCACACCAATTACAAATAAGTTATGAATCTCAATCCACCCCAGACTAGGGCTAAGAATACCAAGGTGTACATCCAAAGATAGAAATTAAGAACAGATTCATAAAACATGCAAAACTCAATCATCCAAACCCAATATTCATAAACACAGCAAAGCAACAAGGGGGCTACATTGCTCCCCTAGATTATAAGAACTACTCACGTATGATTACAAGCAAAACCATAGCAGTAAAGCTAAACATCTTCTTCTAATCCACGCGCGCAACAAGGCTTCAAATCCAGGCTCCAAAATCCGCGACGGCTGCGACGGTTGCTCTCCTTGGTCAAGGAGCAACCTCCAAATCGTGAAGCCTCTCTCTCTCTCTAAAAACGTGTAGGGGGTCTAGCATGTCTAGCAGGGGGCGTGGAGGCTTTATTTATAGAGGTTGGATGGGCTTTGAGGTGTGTACCCTAGCCCATCTATCAAAACAACGTAGTTTTGATAAGTGACACTCAAAACATTAAAATCTCTATCTTCCATCCACAATTTGGACATGGGCCTTTAGAAACAAATGATCAGCATGGAAAAACGATAGGATCCGTCCAAAAATATCTCTGCACGCCAATTTGCACGTGATATGGTGAATTCACGTGCAACTCCAAATTAGCTCAAACTTCTCCCCAAGCTTCCTTGCATCCTGTAGAGGCTTGAGAAGCAAAAATATGCTTGCACGTGAAATGGGTGAATTCACGTACAGCTCCAAATGCTCTGAAATTTCTGTGGTAGGTAGAGGACATCATTCTAAGCAACTTTGGTTCTTGCACGCCAATTGTTTGAAGCCATCTACTATATCAAAAGTGAGCTCCAAAATCTGCCAAAATAGCTTAAAAACGCATGTATTTGCAAATAGCATCTTCCTAGGGGTTAGAGCAAATATATATGATATATGAAGCAATAAGGCTCTAATCATGCTCTTAAACATCCTAAATAAACACTAGAATAACGGCATAAAATGCACGTTATCAAATACACCACACTTGAACCACTGCTTGTCCTCAAGCAAAAACATACAAGCATGTAAAAATAAAATAAACACGCAGTCAAATGGAAGAAAAATAAAATAACAATCAAGGAGAATCATGGTTACCTAAGCATGCAACTCTATCATGATGAAATGAGAATTTAAGCATCAAAATGAGTCATAGCTTAGTTCATTCATGTCCATATCCCTAGTCCAACAACCATGCAATATCACCACTTAAATTTCATATATGAGCAAGCAATCCATGATAAAATAGCACCTAGTTTCCCTTTAAGTTCTTACCAAGGATAAGCAGCCTCACCCAAATATAATAATTCTCAAGCCCAATACCTATCAATGAACAATGGATGGAAAACTCTATCTCTACACTCGCCATCAGCTATTGATTAAGTACTTGCCAAGCAATCATGAGAGTTCCCTATTGTGCTCATCAAAGAAAACACACCCTCTATTCTACTTTATTTGAACTCACACGCTAGACTAAACTCAATAAACTCACACTCTATTCTAATAACTGATAAAACAAAACCATGAGCTAAAGAATTGAGCTCAACACTCTCAAAACAAAACACAATTCAGCCAATGTAGCTTCACAACTAAATAATCACACATAAGCATCAAGCCAGTGTGGCTTTTATTTTGAATCCCTCTTTTCTTTTCTTTTCTTTTCTTTTTTTTTAGTAATAACCTTACAAGGTTGCATTTTATGCTCTCCCTTGATGGATTATTCACTCTTTTTTTTACTCACATAACACATAAATAAGACTGATTTTTCTAGCATAGTTACATGCAGTACCAAATTCTCCTAGGCTTAGCTGAGGAAGGCTATCACTGGGTGCAGGGAGGTTAAAGCAATGTCTAATAATTTCAGGGGTAATTCTGACATAAACCCCTTGCACAACTCCTATCAGTTCATCCTCACTCACAGAGACAGATGCATAAAATTCTTGTAGGGCAGAATAGGAAATAGTCGGGCGGATACTAACCTTTGTAATCCCAGATTTTGAATTTTAAGAGCCACCTCTCTAGCCCAGCCAGCACGAAGCCTCCAAAGCCTGCATATCAAGAGCATGCCCCAAGAGTATCTCCTCCTCAGGTTGGCTATCAGCACTAGGTGAGTGCACCTCCTCCTGGCAGTCCTCCTTGTGCGCACCATCTTTAGAATGAGAATAAATAGCAAAGAGCAGAAAACTGAAGAGCAAGAGAGCAAAAGAGTAGAGTTTCTCTAATACTCAGATCTGGAGTGATTTTGGTGTGGAAACCTTTGAAGATGGCCTCTCTTTATATAGCATGCAGAAGGAAAGATGCTCCAATTGGCATGATACGCGTGCCCCTAAATTTTCAGAGTGTTCTGACCAAAATAGCCCTTGCACGTGAATTGGTTGAATTGGCGTGCAGGTCAGAATCGTCTCAAACTTTGGTGGTGGGTCCCTTTAGAGCTGGCAAGCAATAGTCCCTTCTGCACATGAATTGTTTGAAGCTTCTAGGAGGGTTAAAATTGGTAGTTTGCATTTTTGAGCCTCCATATGACAGCTAGCAATTCGTGTGCAAGAGTAAACGTGATTCACATGGTCTTCATCTACCATTCCAGAAAGTTACAGCTCAAAAGGAGGTGCACGTGAATTGGGCAATTCACATGCAAATTCACGTTCAGGCCCAAACTGGCCCAAATTTCTCCATTTAGTTGCTTGTGCATTATGGACCATCTTTAAGTCTTGCACGTGAATTGTTTGAGCCCATCTTCAAGCACTTTTGGGCTTCACTTGCTCCTTGCTCCTTGCTCCTTGACTTTAAAAATAATTCCACTAGTTCAGGACCCAATAATTTGCTCATCCTACAAATGGTTAGTTAAGAAAGGAACAAAGTCTCCTGCACAATGGTTAGCTTGCAAAAAAATTTATTGAATAAAATAAATAAAAGAAAATAACATAAAATAAAACATAGCAATAAACATTGGGTTGCCTCCCAACCAGCGCTTTATTTAAAGTTTGTAGCTAGACTTTCAGTTATGATCATGCAATGGTGAAAGAGAGGGAATCAACTATCTCCCTCTGAGTTGAATCAAAGTATGGTTTCAGTCTGTTGCCATTCACCCAAAATTTCTTGCCATCTACAACTTGGAGCTCAAAGCTCCCATATGGCTTCTTATCAACTATGACAAAAGGTCCCATCCACTTGGACCTTAATTTTCCAGGAAATAACCTCAACCTTGTGTTAAATAGAAGAACTTTCTGCCCTAAGGTTAAAGGTTCATTGTTGAGTTGCCTATCATGCCATTTCTTAGTTCTTTCTTTGTAAAATTTAGCACTATCATAGGCATCCAGCCTAAGCTCATCTAACTCAATTAATTGAGTCATCCTAAGCTCCTTGATCTCTTGTGGGTTAAAATTTAACTTCTTCAAGGCCCAATGAGCCTTGTGTTCTAGTTCCACAGGCAAGTGACATGCCTTACCATATAGAATACGGTAAGGTGACATCCCAATGGGAGTTTTGTAAGCTGTCCTATATGCCCATAAGGCTTCATTAAGCCTTTGAGACCAATCTTTCTTATTGGCTCCAACAGTTTTCTCTAAAATGGCCTTAATCTCTCTGTTGGACACTTCTGCTTGTCCATTAGCTTGTGGGTGGTAAGCTAAAGACTTCCTATGAGTGACACCATACTTGTTCAATAACTTGTCAAACAATTTGTTGCAGAAATGACTACCCTCATCACTGATTATAGCCCTTGGTGTCCCAAAACGGCTAAAGATGTTCCTAGTAAGGAAGTGAGTCACAACCCTAGCATCATTCACTCTAGTAGGAATAGCTTCTACCCACTTAGACACATAATCCACAGCAAGCAAAATGTATGAATACCCATCAGAATTGGGGAATGGCCCCATGAAGTCAATGCCCCAGATGTCAAAAATTTTAACTGGAACGATTCCAGTTAAGGGCATCTCATTTTTCCTAGACAGACCACCTACCCTTTGACATCTATCACACTTTTTGATGTAGACATAGGTGTCTTTCACCATGTGAGGCCAATAGAAACCACACTGCATGATTTTAGCCACAGTTCTTCGCACCCCAAAGTGGCCCCCATAATGTGATGCATGACAATGATGTATTATGTCATCTACCTCCTCCTCAAGGACACACTTTCTAATGATTTGGTCTGGACACCTCCTATAGAGAATAGGGTCTTCCCAAATGAATTTCTTAGCATCCACTAACAATTTCTTTCTCCTGGTGGTAGTCTAACGCTTGGGTATGAACCCAGGTGGCTAAATAATTTGCTATGTCAGCAAACCAAGGAAGATGATGCACCTCAAACAACTTCTCATCAGGAAAGTCATCTACAATAGGTAGAGACTTAGGTGCATTCTCCACACGGGAGAGGTGATAAGCCACAAAATTTAGGTTTCCCTTTGTGTCTCTAATTTCAAGGTCAAATTCCTGTAAGAGGAGAACCCATCTAATCAAGCGTGGCTTAGCTTCTTTTTTAGCAAACAAATATTTCAATGCAGCATGATCAGTATAAACAATGACTTTAGACCCAAAAAGGTAGGGTCTAAACTTGTTGCAGCCATAAACCACGGCTAGCAACTCTTTCTCAGTGGTGGTATAGTTCTGTTGAGCATCATCTAAGGTCTTACTAGCATAGTATATGACCCTAAACACCTTTTCTCGCCTTTGCCCTAAGACTACCCCCACAAGATAATCACTCGCATCACACATTAGCTCAAAAGGTCGAGCCCGGTCAGGTGTGACTATAACAGTGCGATGACTAACTTACCCTTGAGGATGTTGAAAGCTTCTAAGCAATCTGCATTAAACTCAAAGCTTGTGTCTTTTTCTAACAACCTACTCATGGGTTTTGCAATTTTTGAGAAGTCCTTAATGAATCTCCTATAAAAGCCAGCATGGCCAAGGAAACTTCTCACTCCTTTTTCATTGGTTATAGGTGGCAGAGTCTCAATAGTGGAGATTTTTGCCTTGTCTACCTCCAAACCATGTGCGGACACCTTGTGCCCTAGAACTATCCCCTCGGTTACCATGAAATGGCATTTCTCCCAATTTAGGACTAGTTCCTTCTCCTCACATCTCTCTAAGACCACATCTAGATTTTTCAAGCACTGTTGGTAGGAGGAACCAAACACCGAAAAGTCATCCATGAAGACCTCCATGATCTCCTCAACCAAACCCTGAAAAATGGCCATTATACACCTTTGAAAGGTGGCAGGGGCATTACAAAGCCCAAATGGCATTCTCCTAAATGCAAAAGTGCCAAAAGGGCACGTGAAGGTGGTCTTTTCTTGGTCCTCGGGCTTAACCATGATCTGATTATACCCGGAATAGCCATCTAAAAAGCAAGAGTGACTATAGCCACTAACCTATCCAACATTTGGTCAATGAAAGGAAGAGGAAAATGATCCTTCCTAGTAGCCTTGTTCAGCTTTCTATGGTCAACACACACTCTCCACCCCGTCACAGTGCAAGATGGGATCAATTCATTTTTCTCATTTTTAATCACGGTCATGCCCCCTTTCTTGGGCACAACATGCAATGGACTCACCCACTCACTATCGGAAATAACATAAATTATACCCGCATTTTTCCATTTTAAAATTTCTTTTCTAACAACTTCTTTCATGGCAGGGTTTAATCTTCTTTGTCTTTCAGCAGTGGGTTTAAAACCATCATTCATCAAAATTTTATGCATGCAAATCCCTGGACTAATACCCCTAATGTCTTCAATGTTCCATCCTAGGGCCTTTTTGTGTTTCCTAAGGACTTCTAGCAATTGAGTGCACTCCACATCATTCAAATTAGAAGCAACAATGACAGGGAATTGATTTGTAGAGTCTAGAAATTCGTAACTTAGGTGTCCAGGCAGCTCCTTCAGTTCTGGAGCTGGAGGCACGTCATCTTCTTTCTCCTCCTCAGCTTGCTCTAGAGAGTTTGTAGTTTGCTTATCTTCCTCAGCTGTCAAGTACATCTCTTCATCTTGTTGAGCTTCTATAAGTTGAAGGGCTCCATTATTGGTGGTGGTAATTTCTTCTACCAAGTAGTCTTCCACCAATTCCTCAAGGTCTTCAACCCAAAGGCAGTCCTCCTCCTCTTGACCTTGCAAAGCCTTCCCCATGTGGAAGACTAAGGTCTCCTCATTAATTCTCAGAGTTAGCTGCCCTTGAGCAACATCAATCAATGCACAACCCGTTCTGAGAAACGGTCTTCCAAGGAGTAGCCGAACTCCTCTATCTTCTTCCATCTCCAAAACTACAAAGTCCGCCGGAGATATGAAGGAGCCCACTTTGACTAACACGTCTTCAATTATCCCTTCAGGCCTTCCAAGAGACCGGTCAAAGAACCGCAATGATATGGAAGTGGGCTTCATGCCCTTAAGCCCAAGCCGCTTATACAAAGCAAAGGAAATCAAATTGATGCTGGCCCCTAAATCACATAAGGCCCTCTTTCTCGCGGTGCATTGCCAATCACACAAGGGAGATTAAAAGCGCCTGGATCTTTATGCTTGATGGGCAAACTCGTTGAACAACACTGCTCACCTTGTTAGTGACTGCCACCGTCTCATGATCCCCATATTTCCTCTTCTTTGTCACAAAATCTTTGATGTATTTTCTGTACCTAGGCATCTGCTCCAAGATTTCCACAAATGGAATGTTAATCTCAAGCCTCTTGAATAAACTCAGGAGGTGCTCATACTCTTCCTCAACCCTCTGGTTCCTCAGCCTCTGAGGAAATGGCATAGTAGACCTGAGCTCTTGCTTTGTTCTTGGCCTATTCTGTCTTGACTCAGTCTGGTCCTTCTTTTCTTGCACTCTTTCTTGACTTTATCTGATTTTCCTTGGTCATCAGCTTCTAAGGGTCTGCTCTGTTCTTCTGGAGTTGCCTTCTTCTTAGGCTCTTCAGCTTCTTTCAGTGCCTTCCCGCTTCTTAGAGTAATAGCCTTGCAGCTCTCCTTGGGGTTCAACTCAGTATCACTTGGAAAAGATTTAGCTGAGACTCCTTGATTTACATTCTGGGCCAAACTCACAAGCAGCTTTTCTATATTCTTCATTGAAGATTCTATGGTGACTACCCTTTCCTCCAAATTATCCTCTCTTTTGGTTGGCTCATCCACATTCTGATATACCCTTCCTCTTTGCTGTTGAGGCTGAGGCTGTTTCTGCTCGAATCCTGGAGGTGGGTGTAAATAATTATCCGTAGCATACGGATTCTGCTTCATCCCTGGGGGCACATATTTGTACTGAAATGAGGTATCTCCCCCTCAGTTCTGATTTTTCTGAAATGGCTGAGATTGCTGCTGGTTCTGGTTGTACCCTTGTTGTTGTTGTTGAGGATAAAATTGCTGCTTCTGATACAAGCCCTTTCTTCCAAGCCTTCCCCATGTGGTAAAGCTTGTTGTGATCCTTCAACTTTAAGAGCCAGTACTTCCATGCCTTTCACTAAAGCTTGAATCTGTGCTTGCATATCATTGGAAGAATTATCAACTGAAGCTATCTTCTCCCTTGGCTTTGAAGTACGCACATTAGACCACCGCCAATCAACTAATGACAGCCTCTCCAAGAGCTCGTCGCTGCGTCAGCTCTAGATTCATCAAGTATCCTCCAACAGCTGCATTCACCTTGTCTTGTGAGTGGGACTGAAGACCTGTGTAGAAAGATTCAATTTGAATCCACTGGGGTCTTCCATGATCAGGGCATCTTCTTACTAAGTCTTTGAAATGCTCCCAAGCTTCATGAAGAGTCTCCATCTCATCTTGCCTGAATCTGCTAATCTCCCCTCTGAGCTGGATCACCTTGGAAGGAGGGAAGTACTTTGACATGAACTTGGTCTGCATCTCCTCCCAAGTGTTGATTGAACCTGCTGGTAGACTGTTGAACCAGCCAAAAGCTCTATCCCTTAAAGAGAAAGGGAAAAGCCTTAGCTTTATTGCCTCCTCCGATACATTGTTAATCTTTATTGTGTCGCACATCTGGTAGAACCTCATCAAATGCTGGTGTGGATCATCCATGGCTGTTCCTCCAAATGCGTTGTTGCTCACTATGTTGATCAACGCCGGCTTCAGCTCGAAGCTATTTGCTTGGACTCTTGTCTGCCGAATCCCAGAATAATGGTCTGACATCATTGGCCTCGCATAGTCTAAGAAGGTTGTGGGCATAAACCTATTACCCTCTTCTTCTGGATATTGGCCATTGTAATTGGCCCCTCCTTGTGGTGCACCACCATCAGGCCTTAAATCTGCCATCAATTCACCTATCGAATGCTCTAAGCCTTGCAGTGCTTCTTCACCTCACATGTTGCTTCCCCTAGCCGCTCTACGCGAGCTCGAACAATCTTTCTGGTTCCCGATTAAATGGTATAAACTCCTGTCTTGCCATGCACAACTAGGAATTCCTCAAACACTTAGTGTATGTTCCTGTAAAACAATAAGAACACACCCAGCAGCTCCGAACAAAAGAAAATAAATAAATAAAAACTCAAAGAAAAATAACAGAAAATAAAAGAAAAAATAAAACACCAAGATCAGAATGCAAACAATTTCACTCAATGTTGATTTCTAACGCTAGTCAACCGTTGAATCCCCGGCAACGGCGCCAATTTGACGAACGGGTATTTTGTGAGCGAAACCCAAGTGAGGGTTAAGCTACTGTCGTTTAAATCCCTTCTCAAAATATTAATTCCCTTAATTAATGCTAAATAGAATAGCGACAAGAAAGGGGTCGATCCCACAGAGATTACCAAGTTATCTAGCTTTAACTCAAATCACCAAATTAATCTTGCTTAAAACAATGTCTTGGCAAAAACGAAATCTTTTTTGAACTAAAGATCTAATTTTTATTTGGTTTTCTGAATAAACAAAGAAAGCAAATTGATTTTAGGATTAAGATTCAAGGATTAAAGGCATCTAGGATCATAATTTCACCTCCCTATGTTATCTCTACTGGTTCATGGTATTAGGGTTGTCTGATTGAAAACATGCTAAACATAAGCCAAGGACAACAAATGGTCATTGAGGTCCTTTTAAGAGTTGTATGCCAGAATGGTCATCTAAACACACAAACATGCAAAGCCAATACATCATACTTGCAAAAGAATAATGATCACACCAATTACAAATAAGTTATGAATCTCAATCCGCCCCAGACTAGGGCTAAGAATACCAAGGTGTACATCCAAAGATAGAAATTAAGAACAGATTCGTAAAACATGCAAAACTCAATCATCCAAACCCAATATTCATAAACACAGCAAAGCAACAAGGGGGCTACATTGCTCCCCTAGATTATAAGAACTACTCACACATGATTACAAGCAAAATCATAGCAGTAAAGCTAAACATCTTCTTCTAATCCACTCGCGCAACAAGGCTTCAAATCCAGGCTCCAAAATCCGCGACGGCTGCTCTCCTAGGTCAAGGAGCAACCTCCAAATCGTGAAGCCTCTCTCTCTCTAAAAACGTGTAGGGGGTCTAGCATGTCTAGCAGGGGGCGTGGAGGCTTTATTTATAGAGGTTGGATGGGCTTTAAGGTGTGTACCCTAGCCCATCTATGAAAACGACGTAGTTTTGATAAGTGACACTCAAAACATTAAAATCTCTATCTTCCATCCACAATTTGGACATGGGCCTTCAGAAACAAATGATCAGCATGCAAAAACGATAGGATCGATCCAAAAATATCTCTGCACGCCAATTTGCACGTGATATGGTGAATTCACGTGCAGCTCCAAATTAGCTCAAACTTCTCCCCAAGCTTCCTTGCATCCTGTAGAGGCCTGAGAAGCAAAAATATGCTTGCACGTGAAATGGGTGAATTCACGTGCAGCTCCAAATGCTCTAAAATTTCTGTGGTAGGTAGAGGACATCATTTTAAGCAACTTTGGTCCTTGCACGCCAATTGTTTGAAGCCATCTACTATATCAAAAGTGAGCTCCAAAATCTGCCAAAACAGCTTAAAAATACATGTATTTGCAAATAGCATCTTCTTAGGGGTTAGAGCAAATATATGTGATATATGAAGCAATAAAGCTCTAATCATGCTCTTAAACATCCTAAATAAACACTAGAATAATGGAATAAAATGCACGTTATCAATTATTGGATCAAGCCCAGAATTTGGATAATGCCAATAAAGTCCTATGTAATTTGATTTGAGATCTTTTATGTTTCTTTAGTCATTGCAGAAGATATGTTATTAATCCGGAGATACACTCGTGAGAGCAAAGCTATGGACAGGATACATAATCCTGATCCGGACAAAAGTGAGTGTCGTCAAACATTTGGTAAATAACCAAGTTTTTAATACATGCGGAATAAGGAACATTCGTGCGGACTAAGTCAAAGTGATGCGGAGTAAGAATCCTGGTCCACAAGGTCGCATGAAGTAAAAGAAGATACGGAGTAAGACATCCGAGTCTTCCATACATGCGGAGTAAGGAATACTAATGCGGATTAAGGACTCAAGTCTTTATTTACACGGACTAAGGAAACTAGATGCGGAATAAGGAATCCGGACAACCTACTTATACGGAGTAAGGAAGCGCTAGTACGGAGTAAGCACTTCGATCCTTTAGACTCGCCCGGAGTAAGGAACTTACATACGGAGTAAGGAACTTACATGCGGAGTAAGGAAGCGCTAGTACGGAGTAAGCACTTCGATCCCTTAGACTCGCCCGGAGCAAGGAACTTACATACGGAGTAAGGAACTTACATGCGGAGTAAGGAAGCGCTGACACGGACTAAGGATTCCAATACCAGATAGATACGGAGTAAGCAACCACTAACACGGAGTAAGGTTCCGAGCTTCATTAGCAACGGAGTAAGGAAAATTACACCGGACCAAGAAGATGCTACTTCAATTCACCGCATTTAAAGCTATCAGCGTGTGGCATCCCGATGTAAGACAAACTCATTGAAAACATGAAGAATCTTACATGTGGATCACCAGGATATGTGGACACAACCTGAATTATATTTGGGAACTCACAAAGGCACTTATACTCTTCAAACCCAAGATCTTGAGCTCCACAAACCGCAGCAGTCAAGACAGAGAGATTATCGAGGAATAGTTAGTGCTGAACGCATTCCGGAACTACAAGTTCCAAGGTTGTCTCTTAGGAATGTTTGTATAAATATTCATACTTGTACATGTGTGTAAGGTGTGCGAACTAGCCTGAATTAATTTATGTAAGCACAAGAGCTCAAAGATACAACCTAGGCTAGGGTGTGAATCCTTTTGTAAACAGAGTGTAAGAGAGTCTTGCTTCTATTTTGTTGTAATTATCTCTTGATAATAAAATAAAATACTTCCACTATCTGGTTATCTTCCGCAGTGATTCTATCACTTCACTAGATTAGTGTGGTGTCTTAAGAGAATATAAAGAGTTTCAATAAGAGCCTATTCACCCCCCTCTAGGCTCCAAGGGACCATCAAGATAGATGATAGAGTTTACTTTATTTTTATAATGGGGTACGGCGGGTCAGCTTTATAGTGGGTTTGAGCATTCTCTTCCACCAACCGACCCAACCCACCAAAAATTAAAATTTTCAACCGACCCACTCATTTATATAATTTTTATTTGCGGGTAGCGGGTAGGTTCGGGTTGGGTCGGGTGGGTAAAGCGGGTTGGGCAGGTAGATGCACACCCCTAATTAACACTATATGAGTACAATCTTCTTAGGATTTCATGATCCATATTTTCATTTATCACCTCATGTCCAATGCTGTTTCATATTGGTTACACTATTAGCATGTCTGGTTGAAGAAATGAAATGGGTTAGCTCAGAATGCTAGTAAATGAAATTACAGTAGCAGTCAGATCAGCTTCTGAAGTGGAGGTTCCTGAAGGATAGACAGCAAAATTTTCATAATCTAAATAATTTAGCTGGAAATGTCTATCGAGAGGATTGCAAGATCTAAGGGGGAGAAAATGTTTTATCTTTTACCCAAGTAATACCCCCCTTATATGTCTCGTGACCTCTTTCCTGGCTGTCTATCTAAGGGGGAGTTCATCTCTAAGAGGATCGCACGATCTACAGGGGAGCAATAACTCTAACTATTATTTCAGTAATAACCCCTTAATATGTCTCGGATGCTCTTCCCTCTAACTTCTCACTTCGGGATCTGACTGGACATGCATTGTTGCATCAGATTTGTGGCACGTTTGGATGATTTTACTTCTTCAACCGAGCATCTTAATCAAATATTCAATTGATTGCATCTGGCATGTGTTCTTTCTTCCATTTTCACTCATGAATCTTAATCAAAGTAACTCAAATATAGTTCATTTATCTTGGCTACGATGTTCAGCATGACAGTTTCACTATGTTGACCAATGTGAACTTATGTGTTTCTAATATGACATATGCTTATTTTTCAGTAACTTTGATAAGTCATTCGTTTGTATGTGTCTAGCATTCATTTTCAATGCATGAGTTTTACTTTTTCATTAGTTCGGATTATGCTGATTTTCATATCTGTTTACATCCGTACTAATCCCAACCTATAAAAGCTCTGTGTTCCTTGTAGTTTATCTTTGTGCGGCTACAGGTTCTGATTCACTTTGCATTCTCACCGAAATATATTGTCTGAAGTCTCGGATATGAAGTGTTGTGGTACTTCGTCCTTCTTCGACTTCAAGACAGCAAAGGAATCATTTTCTATCTTACCACTCTCTGTTGATCATCTAGATATTCTTCTACGGATTATTTTTCTTCCGGATGATCGTCGATTCACTTCCTCTAGACACTTGGAACTTGCAATTCGCGATAACCCACTTCTTCTTTTATATCGCGTGTTTTTGAGGAGGAATAATGATGGTCTATTCAAATGCACGTCTCGAGATAGGCAATGTTCCGGAAGAAGGCTTACAGGTGTCTTAAATACTTGATTCTACGGCCTCCACGTCACTCTCAAATTTGGAGGCACTCAAGTATCAAGATTAATGACATCAGCTTGTCAGGCGGATCACTATTCATCTCGCTTAATCCCTAGACCCGCTGGCAACCACGGACTCGATCTTATATATACTGAATTTTACCATGCAGCACGAGTTTACATTTCCAAATCCCTAAATCCTCGTCGCTCTTCCAACCTCCAAGACCTACCTTCCTTGTCCCTCTCACTCTCAATCGAAATGGCACCCAAGCTATCTCTTTCTGGCGTTAATCCCAGCCACCTGGTCGATTGGCCTGCAATTTCCGATCCTCCGGCTTGGTTTCTAGACCTATGCCCCCTTTTGGAAGCCACCCACATTCTGAACCTAGTCTCCAATCCTGTCAATCTTCTTATCGATGATATTACTGAGTACTACCAGCGCATCCGCTGCACCACCGATTCCATCCTTTCCCACGTTAGGCGTGAATCCATCGTCATCACCCCCACCGTCATTCGTGCCGCTCTCAACCTAACCCCCGGTGAACCTTAACGCCCAAACCCAGAATCGATGGCCGCTTTCATGGGCTGCACTTATAAAGGGAAGGAATACAAGGTGAAGTCCTTCCAAGGTCGTTACCGGTGTATGGCTGTAATGACCCGTGTGTAAACTGTGTGTAAGAAGTTAACCACAAACACCTTGGAGGTTAGTGCACTAGTTTGAGGTAAGAGATGAGCCCAAGAGGGGACTTTTGGGAGGTGCAGGTGACAAGTGGTAACGTACCTTTATGCCCTAGGAAGATGCTATGCATATACAGGCGCTTTTAAAGTCCTTTTGCCAGGTTTTGGAGAGCTATTTTGACCTAGTAGATGGCCTCAAACAATTGGCGTGCAAGAACAAAAGTTTCTTAGAATGAGGTCCTCTATCTACCACAGAAATTTCAAAGCATTTGGAGCTGCACGTGAATTCACCCATTTCACGTGCAAGCATATTTTTACTTCTTAGGCCTCTACAAGATGCAAGGAGGCTTGTGGTGAAGTTTGAGTGCATTTGGAGCTGCACGCCAATTGGGGAATTGGCGTGCAAATTGGCGTGCAGGCATGTTTTTGCATGGTTACCTTGGTTTTGTCATTCTAATCATCTTTTCTCAAAGGACCATGTTGGAATTGTGAATATTTTGGTGTGTATGGATATGGGAAGGTCATAGCTTGTTCCATCAAAATTACGTCATTTTGATGCTGGGATTCACTTAATCAAAACTACGTCGTTTTGATGTTGTGTTGTCTATATAAGGAGGAGAAGCCCCTCTGTTTTAGGGTTAGGGTTTGTTGCTCCACCAGCCGTCGCAGAGAGAGAGAGAGAGGGAAGGAGAGCTTCTGGTGGCTGCCGGAGCGTCTTGCGTGGGTGGTCGGAGTCTGGCGTGGAAGCGGGAGCAGGAGAACAACACACAAGGTTGGGGTTCTATTCTTCCTAAATCCTCCTCTATCCTAGGGTTCTAGGGCAGATTATGGAGTTAAACCTGTCTATATATATATGTAATCCATATAGGTGTGATCTCCTATATGGATGTTGGCCTTCGATGGCGATTTTGGTGTGTTTCTGGTGTTAGTGTGATGCATGAAAAGTGTTCGATAAAATGCCTGGTGTGACATGCCCGCTACATGTTTGAGAAAATGCCTGTGCGGCTGGGTTCATGAGCCTGTGAATTTATGTACACCAATCGTTTGGTTTTATACCTGTGAGGCTTTTCATGCTAAGTGTTTGATGTTATGTCTGTGTGACTAAGTGTGGCTATGTGTGCTGTGTTCTTGGAACCTGGTGGCTGTGGAAGCCCGGGACTGTTCTTGGAACCCGGTGGCTGTGGAAGCCCGGGAGTGTTTATGTACCAGCCTGTGTATGATTGTATTTGCTGCTATATCCTGTAATTATATCTGGTGGAATAATTGTATCACGACACAGCACTTGTACACAAGGCATGTAGATATTAGGTGCATGGGATGGGTTGGGGAGACATGATCCCCTCTGAGCCGTGGTTGCTCACCCCTCCTACCATGTTGTTTTCTCAGACAGAACCTACAGGCGTTAGGTGGGAACACCAAGGTGGAAGTCCTGCTTGTGGCTTGCTCATTATTATTTCGAGTTATGCTGCTTTTCTTTATGTAGCTTTGTAACCCCAGTGGGGAGACATTGTAATGTGGAGTTCAATGTAATAAAAGTGTGTTTTGGACGTATTTGCTATGTTTGGACTCAATAAATATAAGATTATTCTCTGAATATAAAGTGTGAGATGTATGTTGTATTCTAACCCCTCTATCCAACTTGGGTAAAGGGAGGGTCACGTTCCGGTCTCCTCGGGTTGGAAATTCGGGGCGTGACAATGGCCAAAACAACTTTCGTTGGAAAAAGTCAAACTTTCCAAAAGACAGTCAATGCCCCTAGTCAAACTGCCCGGAAAAATGACTATGCGAAATTCTCCAAAACGTTTATTTAGGCAAATACGCATCTTCCCAAACAATCTTCAAAAGGTTGTTTATTTTGGCATTTTATGTGGGGGTAAAAGGGTAATTAAAAGTTTAAAACAAAAAACTTGACTTGAAGCCTCGAAGACTCGAAGCCTCAAAGCCTGTGAGTCTTCGACCATTGACTTCAACCGTGGGCTTCGGCCCGACCTGCCGACACTTCGACCCACGGATTTTCGAGGAGTGACCTTTGAGGATTGACTTCGACCCGCGACCTACGAACCTTCGACCCTTGGATCTCCAAAGGTTAACCTTCAACCCTGCCGACACTCAGACCTTTGTCCCTTCGCCCATTGACCTTCGACCCGTTGACCATTGACCTTCAACCCACTGAAACGTCGACCTGCGGACACTCCGGCCCTTTGACCTCTGACCTTCGCTGTTTGGCCTCTCTCACTGGCTCTCTCACTGTTTGCGCACGTGACACGTTTTATTAGCTGGCCATTTTGTCAAAGATGCTTTTCAACGCCTGTCAATCACATGTGTCAATAAAAAACCAAAAAAAAGGACAATCATAGGTCGACAGTCCACCCGACAAAGCATAGAATCTGGAAATAAGAATATTGTTCAATAATACAGCATTAAATGCTGCAATCAATGCAATACAACCAACCCCTTTAAATTCAGTCTTCTGTCCACACGAAAAAGAGGATACAAACGCCCAGACACTGATTATGCCCAAGCTCTTTCCTTTCGCCAAAGTCTTCACGTCCAAAAAAAAAGCCCAAGCTCCTTCCTAAAAAAACGCCGTAGTCCAGAGATTACATTCAAAACACCCACGAAAATCCAAAAAAAAAAATCCCAAGAGTTTTTGTTCCAATCTCTCTAAAACAAAACACCCAGGAAAATCCCAAGAGCTTTTCTCCAATCCTTCCCCTGTTCCAATCCATCTCCGGCGTCAATTTCAAATTCCAGCTAAACTCCGGCGCGCTGCACAGGGCAAGTTCACAGCTTTCCACCAAATTTAGAGGTTCTTCCAGCACTACCGACGCCAACAGGATGATAGTCAAATTCCTCCTTACGGACTCAGTTTGTCATTCATCTGGATGTTCTTATTACGGATACACCTTAGCCTGGATGATAGTCAGTTTAATTCCTCCTTACTCTTGAAACTCTCAAATCGCGATAATCTAAGTATTATCTTACATTGCATATTTTAGAGGAATAATGATGGTTCATTTAATGCACGTCTCGAGCCCCGGGATTTGGTCTTTTCAAATTTTCGAAGTAGGCACACAGCTGTCATTAATGCATGGTTATCAGTGCGCCATGTCATCATCCTATCTGACGGCGCTAAACCATCAAGTCTAATGACATCAGTTGCCCGGCGGATCACTGTTTATCTTGCTTAAACCCAAGACCCGTTGGCATCCACGGACCCGTCCTATAATCCTGCCCTTTCACGTGCAGTGCGAGTATACAATTTCTAAATCCCTAAACTCTCATAGCTCCTTCAAATCTCAAAAGACCTAGCTCTCTTCACCTTCTTCGATCCTCAACTACAATGGCAACCCAAGCGCTCTACGGTGTTACACTCGGCCACCTCGTTGATTGGGAAGGAATTTCCAACCCTCCAGCATGGCTTTAAGAAGTTCGATCTCTCCTCACCGCCAGCAATCTGCTTGCCCTCATCTCATAGCCGGTGGATCTACTCATTGAAGATATCACTACCTACTACCGGCATATTACCTGCACTGACGATTCCATCATATCTACCGTGCGAAGTCAGTCCCTTGTAATCACACCCCAAGTACTTAGGGATGTGTTTCACTTTCCTAACGCTCCTCCTATTGACCCAATGCACAAACGATGGCCACATCGATGGGTTAGCATACTATGGTGAAGGAGTACAAATTGAAGTCTTTTCAGGGCCGTTACCGCTGTATGGCCACCATCCTCAGCCACTGCCTATTGGCTCATACATCGGCTCTTGACTCAATCCCGTATGATTTGCTTCTAGCAATGTATGCGGTCTTTGAGTGTCTTTCACTTGAATGGGCTCATTTCTTTTTCGGCTAATGCCCAACAATACCAGGAATTCGTCTTTTGGTCGGATTCTCTCTGCTATGTTCCGGCATCTCCACCCGGCTCATTTCATCAACTGATTGGCTATTCCGTTCCCTCAGAACCTCTACTTTGGCCATCTTACTTCTGATGGAATGCTCACCGTCCACCGGCCTCTAGTCTCCCCTACTTGAGTTGTGGTTTTGGAACAGCAAGGAAGTTCTGTTGGTAACCCCGCTGCATATTCGGGTCACGAGGTCAGTTCTTCCGACCGGTCCTCCCGGATTCGGTTTGTTACCACTCCATCTATCTCCCGTGACTCCCAGTACAGCATTCACACTGATCCTTCTACAGCTGCAGAGCCTTCTCAGCCAAGTTATCCTCTGGCTGATTCATCAACACCAACTACTGCTAATGTTCCTGCGCCTGCCTCTCCTGTTATTTTTGTTACTGTTGATGCTGTGGTGGCTGTTGCTGTTGCTAATGTCCCAGCCTCTCCTCTAAACGCTATTCCGGACGAACCCCTCCAGCCTAAGGATTACCTAGACCGTCTTTCTGCCTACACCCTCAAAGACTGTTGGCTTCGCTTTAGTCTTGCTTACACTACCTCCATCCCTGATGCTGATCTCTGGATGTATTATACTCGTCATACCCAAACCCCGGATGATATGATAACTTGGAACGTTGATCACGGCTTCTTGCTACCGTCTCTCATTCAGGCTGCTCAGCCTGCTGCTGTCTCGTTTGGACCAACCCATGACGCTCGGACTTTTATCTATGCTGAGGCCGGTCCCTCCTCTCCTGTGGCCATTCTAGTTGTTGACCTTTCCGGTCACAGTGGGTCGACTGCCCCTTCTGCTGCTGCTAATGATGCACCTCCATCCTCTCCTCCTACTGACTCTTCTGCCCTGCGCACACTTGCACCTCTACACACGGGAGAGTACTCCAAGGCGCCTGATTTTTCCCTTGGGCGTGCCTCCTTTGGCACAATTCACTCTGAAGCTGCAATATCTACCCAGCTGGACCGCCACACTCAGGTCCAGAGTGTACAGATTAGTGCCATCGCCGTCAAAGTTGATGCTCTCGATGCCTAGCTTCTTTTTGCCCTCTCCACCTTCTCGATGTCCATGGAGCGAAAGATGGACTTAGTCGCCACTTCTGATTAGGCCTTATCCACTTCCTTTGCGGATTTGGCTCACACTATGGTGCGTGCCCCCAGCACTCCTCGCCAATTTTCCAAACCAGGGGAGAGTCCGTCATTTGATCCTGCTCCATCTACCGAAGTTGCTGGTCCTTCTGCATGGACCCGGGCTCTTGGTAAACGGCCTGCACCTATTCTTGCTTTGGGCATCCCAATACCCAAACACAGCCGCTTCTCTGGATCCTCCAGTGCAGCTTTTGCTGTTATTCCCAGCTCCTCCAGTGCAGCTCCCTCCTCTTCTAGTCAGGCTCCTGTTACATCTGCTGAAGATAGGGCTATTGTTGATGTCATGAGAGCCTTTGCAAGCTCTTGTTCTGCCGAGTGAAGGTGTTTGTCACCTTTGTTTCCCTTCTCTCCTAAAGACTTGAGTGTACTACTCTTGGAGAAAGTGTTGTTCACCACTAAAGATGTGGACAACTTCGCCTTGGCAATTAAGGAGGAAATGAGGCTATTCCCTTCCTTGTAGATTGAGGGACATCAGATTGATATTCTGCCAAGTTGGTCCAATAATTATCTTCCTGCCATTGATCACGTCGAGACCTTCATCAATGGAACTGCCGAGAACAACAAACCATGGAAAGATCTTACAATTGTTCTCATTCCATACAGGATTGGCACTCCTCATCTGATGCTTGCTGTTTTGACAATCCAAACAAGGAAGGTGGTTCTTGTTGACTCTCACCAGATCGTAGAATACCAAAAGAGAAGAAGTCAGTTCGAAGCACTACTGCAAACACTTTCAGTTACAGTAAAAAGGAGTAAGCTTTTTGAAGCAATTGGTCAACTACCTTTGGCTCCTTCTGCAATTCTGAATTCAGTGATCGTGGACAAGAACTTTGTGCCTCAACAACCTGATGGAGAGAGTTGTGTAGCCTTTCTATGTTACCTCATCCAATATTATTCGAAGAAAGGTTCGAACTGGAGCAACTATCTTAACTGCACTAAAAAGCAGTCAATGGAGCTACGGGAGCAGGCAACAACAATGATCTTTAAATACAGTAAGCCCTATGTTCCATAATGTAACATATTTGTACTGGGGCTGAAATTGTATATTTGTTGTTGAATTAATGGAGAATGGCACTTATCCTTATCTCTATGTATGTCTTGCTGTTTTAACTAACTAGATCAGATTACAAAGGGTTTGGCATATCCATATTGGGGAAGATTGTTGGATCAAACCCAGAATTTGGATGATGTGGATAAAACCCTATGTAACTTGATTTGAGATCTTATTTGTTTATTCTAAGTTATTGCAGAAGATATTATTCTAATTTGGATCTACACTCGTGAGAGCAAAGCTAAGGACAGGATACATAATCCTGATCCGAACCAACGTGAGTGTCATCAAGCACTTGGTAAATAACCAAGTCTTCATACAGAATAAGGATCACTCGTGCAGACTAAGTACTTAAAGTTACGGACTAAGGGATCCACGTCTTACACTTAAATGGACTAAGTTACATATATGTGGAATAAGAATCCTAGTCTATATCTCGCACAGAATAAGAGAGAATTGTCGCGGAACAAAAGGCTGAGTCTTCTACTCAAGCGGACTAAGGACAAGAAGACACGGAGTAAGGAATCCGAGTCTTTCATTCATGCGGAGTAAAGAAGGACTTGTGCGGAATAAGGACCCGAGTCCTTGTTTGCACGGAGTAAGGAAAAGAGATGTGGAGTAAGGAATCCGAACCTTTTACTCGAGCGGAGTAAGGATGTGCTAATATGCACCAATGATTTGTGCTCTTCCAGCTTCTAACACTTGAGAGTTTGCTGAACTCTTCTTTCTTCTAGTTGATTGTGATTTCGTATCATCAACTTCTGTATTTGAAGCACTCTCACTGCTTAAGCCTGCCACTTCCTTATCCTCATTGGTAGTGGTCATGGTAGACTCTGCTTCTCCCAACGGATCATCAATCATTGTTGTTGTGGTCTCTTCTAAGTTCTGTATTTCCACAACCTTCCCATCACAGCTCTCAACTAGCTTTTGTAACCTGTAATTATAAACCTTGTATGCCTTTTTGAAGTCCTATTGATCCGAAGTGGTGTGTTTTTCCCCATTAGTGGAGAAAGATTGAAAAAGTGTGTCTATAGAATTTGGAATTAAGTTCACGAGAATGCATTACTATTTATGACTATTGTGTATAACATGATCAGGGCGTTATGGCTATGGAATGTAGTAAGAAGTATGTTTAAGAGTTCATGACAATAGTAAACTTAACATTTTGAGACTCTCTGAGCTTGGGCAAATTTTAATTATTCTATGTGTTAACTGTTATTCACAAATTTTAAAACATATGCGCAAGTCTACAATATAGATTTTCATGTTTTGTTTTTTTGCCTCTATTTTATGTCTTCATGTTTTTAATTGCTTCCTTTGATATGGACTAGAAGGAAGCTAGTTGGGGGTTGTGATTAAGGGTAATAATTGCATGTTACTTGTGCTTAATAATAACTATTTGTGCATGCATTTGGATTAATTTGATTATTTTAATTGTACTAATTGTTTGCTTGATTATTTTGAGTGTTAAGTAATTTTTGGTGTTAAAATGTCACTTTAAGGAATATAGGGTGTATTTCGTGTGCTTTGGATTAATGTGCTTTCGTTATTAGTTTCTAGTGTAATGCATTTGTGTAGTTTTGTTTGTGTTTTGGTTTGTCTTATAGCTATTTGTTTTAGGAAAATGAAGCTAATGAACTCGGAGCAAAATAAAGCAAGGCAGCCAAACACAAGGATTGAGGTTCTTGAGCCAAATGAAGTTCAAAGAAGCAAATACTTCCAACCAAAATAGCTCTAAAGGAGTTCAAGGAGTAAGAAAGAGGAAACTCTGGCATGCACGTGTCCATTATTAACACGTGCAGAAGTAGAATTGAGGGAAATTCAATTTCAAGCAAGTATTGTAAATGCGTGTATCAAAAAAAAGTAATGCATGTGTTCACCATTAACACATTCACTAGCACGTGCACGCACACGTGTGCTTTTATTCCGCCTCAGAACGACATTGTTTAGTATAAGGGCGAACTTGTACTTTTTTTAAGTAAGATTAGAAGGGAGATTATACTTGTAATTGAGGATATTACAAGAGTTATAGTTGCTCATCCCTCCTGTTGTGTTTGTCTTTATTTGTTCCAGGTGCCTACAAGAGTTAGAAGATTCACCTCAGGCCCGGCCATATGTATAGTTTTACCTATTTTATATAACATGTGAATTCAGTTTTTTGTTGGAGACTCAGAGATATGCATGTCTGAATTAACACTTTTCCCCAAGTACTATGATTTATCCCACTCAATCTTTATTGACATTGATGGAATTGTACCTATAATTGGTTCAATTGTGGAACATTAATGGGATGGAGATGATGTCAATGCCCACCTTAAGCTATGGTACTAACTCAGCGCCATTATATTTCAGATCATCATCAACTTGTAACATGGAAGCTACGCCTCATGTGGAATTACATGTGACCATTAAACCAAATGAAACGACTTCTTATAAAAGCAGTATCACGTCCACTTTGAATATAAAATTCATCCAATGTGCTTTGGCGAATGTTATTTCCATAAAAATAAAAACGGAAGCAAACCAAAAACTTGGGACGTACGTCAATGTGATTTGATTCAATTCATGACTGATTAAAAGAAAGAAAAACACTAGTTTGCCTAAATATTCACTTAATTCAACCATATTGCATCATTTGTAAAACAAAACGTCATAGCTGAGGGAATTGCCCGGTTACGAGTAATGGATTTTTTTCCCTTAAATGTTTTGCTTCAAAGGTTCAAGTAGTCTCAGCTTAATTCCCCCCCTGGCGTTGTTTTGGGTTTTTCATTGTTTATTGCTTCGTTATAGCGACTCGACTTCCCGGCAGAATTTGGTCCCACTGATTTGTGATTTTTCTTTAAACGATATATTTACTTTCTTCGAAATAAAAATGTGAGGTCTGATTGTTTAATGAATTAAATTTTGTGGGCAATACCAAGATGCAAAATGCGGTAAAATTTTCCTTTAACCGCGGTATGCACTATGCACCGTGTTGGTCTTGTTGGATGGTTAAAGATAATAAAATTATACTTGCATGTGTGGGCCAACATCGACCATTAAACTTAAAGATAAGTTCAAAGGGCCTGCCGACAGATCCGACACCACACGTCTGCAACCTTAGAAGTCAAAAAGGTACACAGATATGGGAAAACGTATCCCCATATCCCATAGTGCTTTTTATATTTCCAACATTTAGTTTTACACTTGCACGAAGAATCCCATCAGACATATTATAACTAATAATCTGTATGTGCTCAATCATCACTACGAGGGTATAAAATGAACTGGTGATATATGAGTGGATGTGTCATTTTTATAATTTTTGATTGTTATTGTTGTCAACAGAATGCGGAAGTAAAAAAACGTAAAGTCCGAAAATTCTTATTGGATTGGATAATTTCATAGAGTGATATTGTTGAGATTTAATGCATGCACTATTCACGGGAGGCAGTATTGAAGATAAAGCCTGTGATGTGTCTTCCCTTGAAGAACAAGTCTCCTTGTCTATGACAATTTATGTATTGAGATTATTGGCTATTAGCAATTATAAACTCTCACATTAGAGGTTTATACTTATTTTCGGCTTTTCTAGTTAATTACTTGAATTGCTTAGGCTAGAGTTTGGGTATTCGGTTATCCTTCTCTAGATTGTTGTTGGATCCTAATCAAGGTCCTCAACAGATATCTTCGAGTGAACTCGTAGAGAGAGTCAGACCATGCACTTACAGAGTCGAAGCTCAGGGTCGAAGATTCAAAAATCCAGACTCGAAGATCCACAAGGTCGAAGATCAGATGACTCGAAGATTTGTAGAGTTGAAGGAGATAAACGCACTAAAGGCTGCCGTTTAAGTAAGTTACCACTCGGACAACGTTTCCTTTAGCACGCTATGGACTGAAAAACACATAAATGTATCTCAGGCTAGCTTAACATGTTTCAACGATGGAGATCAGAAAATGAAACATGTTTAACCCTAGTAGAAAAGTTTCGTACTTCGACCGACCTATATAAGTCAAGCATATGCCTTACTTCAAACATGAATCAGAACTTTCAGAGAACACAAGAAAGGCATCTTGTGCAATACAAAGACAACGAAGAGTAGTTCATACAGAATACACAGAGAGAGAGGAAGATTGTAAGCGAGATAACAGTGAGTTAATCTATCTTCGTTCCTCATACATTTACGAACAGGTTGTGAGTTTGGCAAAGGAGTGGTTTAAGGTCAAGCAGTGCAAACGACTAAATACGCAGGAGCAGATTACACTAAATAGTTTTTCACAGTGAGTGAGTACTAGAGTAATATTATTTTTGTATTTAAATTTAAGAGCAAAGAGAGTTGACCCTGTTGTAATAAGAGCTAAACCCTATTCTATTAAGCACATATAGTGGATTAGACTCAGTGTAGGTACACCCTCACCACCGTGGAGTAGATCACATTAATCGAACCACGTAAATCGTGTGTCTTTATCTTTTACTTTCCATGCATACATGCTATTAAGCTGATCCTGCATTAGACACTGAAATACCACCCAAACAAAAACCTCATCTGTAGAATACTTCTGAGTATCATAATACTCTTAAAACTAAAAGGAAATAGTTTTAAGTATATAGATTCACGCTGCTATCTGTATACAAAACCAGTATACCCAGACGATCTTGTTTTGTCACGCCCCGGATTTTCCAACCCGAGGAGACCAGAACGTGACCCTCCCTTTACTCGAGTTTGGATAAAGGGGGTTAAAATACAACGTACACTTCACATTTCATACAAAGACAGAATCATATATTTATTAAGTTCAAACATCATAAGCGTGTCCAAACGTGCTTTTATTACATTAAACTCTTCATTACAATATCTCCTCACTGGGTTACAAAGTTTACACAAAAACAACAAACTCAAATAACAATAAGCAAGCCACAAGCAGGTCTTCCACCTTGGTGTTCCCACCTAACGCCTGTAGGTCCCTATAAAGAAAACAACACGGTAGGAGGGGTGAGCAACCACAGCTCAGTAGGGATCATGTCTCCCCAACCCATCCCAAACTCCTTGCATCTACATGCCGTGTGTACAAGTGCAGTGTCGTGATACAATTATTTCAACAAGTAAAATAGCAAGCCATATCGGCAAATACAATTATTTCCACAACCACACAGGCTAGCACATGAACAGTCTCGGGCTTCCACAGCCACCGAGTTTCCAAGAGCAGTCCCGGGCTTCCACAGCCACCGGGTTCCAAGAACAGTCCCGGGCTTCCACAGTCACCCGGTTTCACAAAACAGTCCCGGGCTTCCACAGCCACAGGGTTTCACAAAACAGTCCCAGGCTTCCACAGCCACCAGGTTTCACAAAACACAGTACACATAGCCACTCAGGCATAAAACCAAACACTTAGTAGGCACACATTCACAAATGTACAAACCCAGCCACTCAGGCATAAAAACAAACACTTAACATGCACACCTTTACCAACTCAAAATTCTAGCCTTACTGGCATATTATCAAACACATACGGGGCATAGTCACACAGACATATTCACACATGCATTTTATCGAACATTTAACATGCACTGCCCACCCAACGTCAGAATCACACCAAAACGCCATTGAAGGCCAACATTCATATAGGAGGTCACACCTATATAAATTTACATATAAATATTATAACAGCAGCCATAGAAACTCTGTAAATCATCTACACATGGCCTAACCCCGGGACAGACCAGGAAAGACAGAACCCCTACCTGTAGGAATACGTATCACCACAGCAACGATCCTGCTCCCACGTCGAACATCGTCCGCCCACGAGAAACACCACAGAAGCAATGGCCAGAACTCTCCTCTCTCACTCTCTCTTTCTCTCTGCGACGGCTGCGGTGGCTGAAGAGAACCCTAACCTTAGAACAAGGAGCCTTCACCTCTTTATATAGACAACTCAAACCCCAAAACGACGTAGTTTTGATTAAATGAATCCCAGAATCAAAATGACGTAGTTTTGATGACAGACTACAACCTTTTTGCAACCACACAGGACAAAACACTTATAATTTCACCATGGTCCTTTAGCAAAAGAGTATCAGAACAACAAAACAAGGGTAATGGAGGCTGCATGTGAGAAAGGCCTTTCTCATGGGCACCTCCAAATGTTCTAGAATTTTACCACAAACCTTAGAACAACATCAGGAAGGCTCCCATGCAAAAATCTCATTGCACGTGAAAAGCCCTTCTCACGTGCATTCTCACGTGCACTCCCTATTGGGCTCAAACTTTGCCTCTTGCTTGCTCATCAACATACAAGAGGATTTAGCCAAAGTGTGTGGAAATAAAAATCCTTAAAACCCAACAATTTCCACCCAAAAAGGCAAGACTGGACTAACTCTTCACATCCCAAAATACGGGTCATTACATGCTTGGATCATGGGAATATCAATTGGTATCAGAGCTAAGTTCTTACTGGAGACAGATCTATCACTCTATAGAGAAGTGATCTCACATATCGATATATTTGTGTTATGGAGATCTATGGCTTAATAGCTTAGTGGATCAAGCAAGAATTCACTGGTATATATATAAATGGAGATTCCTATCAGCAGACCAAGTACCAGCTCCAACTACGCAAAAAGAGTGCTTATTTTTGATGGCACAAATTACAAGATGTGGAGAGCAAGGATGGAGACGATATTTATGTCCATGGGTATGGATGTTTGATAACGTGCATTTTATGCCGTTATTCTAGTGTTTATTTAGGATGTTTAAGAGCATGATTAGAGCCTTATTGCCTCATATATCATATATATTTGCTCTAACCCCTAGGAAGATGCTAGTTGCAAATACATGCGCTTTTAAGCTGTTTTGGCAGATTTTGGACCTCACTTTTGACAAAGTAGATGGCCTCAAACAATTGGCGTGCAAGAACAAAAGTTTCTTAGAATGATGTCATCTACCTACCACAGAAATTTCAGAGCATTTGGAGCTGAACGTGAATTCACCCAATTCACGTGCAAGCCTATTTTTGCCTCTCAGGCCTCTACAGGATGCAAGGAAGCTTGGGGAGAAGTTTGAGCTGATTTGGAGGTGCACGTGAATTCACCATATCACGTGCAAATTGGCATGCAGAGATATTTTTGGACCGATCCAATCGTTTTTCCATGCTGATCATTTGTTCCTGAAGGCCCAAGTCCAAATTGTGGATGAAAGATAGAGTTTTTAATGTTTCGAGTGTCACTTATCAAAACTACGCCGTTTTGATAGATGGGCTAGGTTACACACCTCAAGGCCCATCCAAACTCTATAAATAAGAGCTCCACGCCCCTTGCTAGCCAAACCAAATCCCCCTACACGTTTTTAGAGAGAGAGAGAGAGGCTCCACGACTTGGAGGTGCTCTTTGACCTAGGAGAGCAGCCGTCGCAGCCGTCGCAGCAGCCGTCGCGGATTTTGGAGCTTAGATTTGAAGCTTTCTTTGTGCGCGTGATCAAGAAGAAGATGTTGAGCTTTTTCGCTTTGTGTTTGCTTGTAATCATGCGTGAGTAGTTTTTTTATCTAGGGGAGCAATGTAGCCCCCTTGTTGCTTTCTTTGTGTTTATGAATATTGGGTTTGGATGATTGAAGTTTTGCATGTTTTATGAATCTGTTCTTAATTCTATCTTTGGATGTACACCTTGGTATTCTTAGCCCTAGTCTGGGGCGGATTGAGATTCATAACTTATTTGTGATTGGTGTGATCATTATCCTTTTGCAAGTATGATTTATTGGATTTGCATGTTTGTGTGTTTAGATGACCATTCTGGCATACAACTCTTAAAAGGACCTCAATGACCATTTGTTGTCCTTGGCTTGTGTTTAGCATGTTTTTAATCGACAACCCTAATACCATGAACCAGGTAGAGATAACATAGGGAGGTGAAATTGTGACCCTAGATGCTTTTAATCCTTGAATCTTAATCTTAAAATCAGTTTACTTTCTTTGTTTATTCAGAAAACCAAATAAAAATTAGATCTTTAGTTTAAAAAAGAAAACTTTTTGCCAAGACATTTTATAGAACAAGAGTAATTGGGTGTTTTGATTTGAGAACTAGAGAACTAGGCTAATCCCTGTGGGTTCGACTCCTTTCTTGCTGCTATTCTTTTAGTGCAAACTTAGGGAATTTATTATTTTGAAGAGGGATTTAACGATATTAGCTAGCTCTTTTAGAGAGGCTAAAAATCTTGTCTGTCAAATTGGCGCCGTTGCCGGTGTTGCACCCCATTTTGACCAGGTTAGATCGCAATCGTACTTGGCGAAGGACCACTAAGTGACAGAGGATGACATTCGGAGAATAACGCACTTGACCACGCTTGATTCCGAGGAGAAATGAAATGATTATGATAAAAACATCAAGTTGAATTGGACAACCAGTGGGCAGCCCGCTATTTTATTAATAACTTCCCCGATACTTGTCGTAATCCAACAAAGTCAATTGAATTGATTAGATAACACCTTTATCTATCATTTCCAATTGGTTTGAGAATATTCCGGGTTGTATTCAATTAGTTATGATTTTTCAAAGTTGGCAACCAAACCTTGTGCAAATTTGGGGGAGACAGCTAGTGCGCAGCGCACTATTTTGCCAATAACTTTCTCAATACTCATTGGATCTGAACAAAGTCAATTGCATTAGTTAGATAACATCTTTATCTATCATCTCCAATTGGTTTGAGAATATTCCGGGTTGTATTCAATTAGTTATGATTTTTCAAAGTTGGCAACCAAACCTTGTGCAAATTTGGGGGAGACAGCTAGTGCGCAGCGCACTATTTTGCCAATAACTTTCTCAATACTCATTGGATCTGAACAAAGTCAATTGCATTAGTTAGATAACATCTTTATCTATCATCTCCAATTGTTTTGAGAATATTCCGGGTTGTATTCAATTAGTTATGATTTTTCAAAGTTGGCAACCAAACCTTGTGCAAATTTGGGGGAGACAGCTAGTGCGCAGCGCACTATTTTGCCAATAACTTTCTCAATACTCATTGGATATGAACAAAGTCAATTGCATTAGTTAGATAACATCTTTATCTATCATCTCCAATTGGTTTGAAGGTAATCTGAGTTCTATGCAATTAACTATGAATTTTTGAATCAGACGGGCAGAATGCTCACTTTATCATGTACCTCTGTGCGGTATTTCCCACTTTTCTCTTAAATGGATGATCCGTTTGGAGTGATTCCAATTTCAAGAGATAGATAACAGAATTTAGAGCAAAACAAGACCAATTTGGCCCTAATCCGAGCTCTGTGGAGAATGTTATGAATTTTTGAAGTTGCCCCAAAAATCTGCCAATTTTTCACGAATTTTGGTTCTTCATATGCATGTTTGTCCCACATTGCCGGTTTGCTTCTACTTCGCCAGGATATATACAAAGGCACTCTCCTTACACAGCAAGTGATAACAAGAGAGGCCTAAGGAAGCCCAAGTAGAGGCGCCACGTGGCGACCGAGCCCACACACGGAAATTTTTGGGGAAACCCAAATCCGGTGGTCAAACTTGGTCAAATCCGGACTAAACCCAAATCCGGAGGTCAAACTTGGTCAAATCCGGACTAAACCCAAATCCGGCGGTCAAACTTGGTCAAATCCGGACTAAGCCCAGATCCGGTGGTCAAACTTGGTCAAATCCGGACTAAACCCAAATCCGGCGGTCAAACTTGGTCAAATCCGGACTAAGCCCAAATCCGGGCTAAGCCCAAATCCGGTGGTCAAACTTGGTCAACTGATGCGGAGTAAGGACTTACAGATCCGGACTAAACCCAGATCCGGTGGTCAAACTTGGTCAAATCCGGACTAAGCCCAAATCCGGTGGTCAAACTTGGTCAACTGATGCAGAGTAAGGACTTACAGATCCGGACTAAGCCCAGATCCGGTGGTCAAACTTGGTCAACTGATGCGGAGTAAGGACTTACAGATCCGGACTAAGCCCAAATCCGGTGGTCAAACTTGGTCAACTGATGCGGAGTAAGGACTTACAGATCCGGACTAAGCCCCAAATCCAGGTGGTCAAACTTGGTCAATCGATGCGGAGTAAGGACTTACAGATCCGGACTAAGCCCGGATCCGGTGGTCAAACTTGGTCAACTGATGCGGAATAAGGACTTACTGATGCGGACTAAGGCCACTGATCCGGAATAAGCGCAGATCCGGGAGGTCAAACTTGGTCAATGGATGCGAGTAAGGACTTACTGATGTGGACTAAGGCCACCGATCCCGAATAAGCGCAGATCCAGGAGGTCAAACTTGGTCAAATCCGAGCTAAGCCTATTGATGCGGAATAAGCTCATTAGTGCGGAATAAGGACTTGTTAATACGGAATGAGGACCTATAGATGCGGAATAAGGCCACCGATCCGGAATAAGCCTAGATCCAGGAGGTCAAACCTGGTCAATAATTTTGAAAAACTCCAAAATAGCTCCTCTACAGGTCCGGGAGTGACTCCAAAGCATCGGGACTCCGAAAATTCTTTTTAAGTGCATTAAATGCCAGCAGTGTCTCGGAACCCTCTTTTTAAGCGTGGGAATTGAGGAGTCTCCAAATATTACATTCAAATGTCTCGGAACTCCATTTTTGAGCATAGGGACGGAAGACCTCTCGTAATTAAATGTCATTTTCCTCGGGACATCACGGTTGACCCTGGGGATTGCATGACCATTAATTCCCAACGGCTCTAATACATCCGGAAATGCATTCCGCCCTTACCCACCAAAGCGTCCAGGTACAACAGAGGATTAAATAATCTCAAACGATTTATTTATTTTCAAGCACCTTGGACTCCTTTTTTCAAAGCACGGGAACCGTGAATTATTGTAAATCGCCGGGAACCAAGAATTCCATTTCCGAAGTCATTAATTCATTGGAACGATGTAGTTGACTCATGGGGACCGTAAGGCATCCAATAAATGCCGAGGCACGGGCTGTCTCCCCTGGGATTCCTATAAATAGATCGCCCCAAGAGGCAAAGAGGGGCATCAATTATCAAGTATCGGAGGAGGTTATTCCGAGAGAGAGCTTTTCGACTAAATTTCCAAGAGATAAAAACCAGGGGAGAGAGAGAGTATCCTGGGAATCATAAAGAGAGATATACTCATTTTCTAAGGGAAAAACCACCCCGGAATCACTTGTTCGTCTTCACGGGGAGGAGCCGACATTGGAAAAATTCTTTTTTTAACCTTTGTGCTTTCAGGAAACTCTTTGAAGGCATTACTCGAAGGAAAAAGGGGCTCCCACCTGCATCATTTTCTTTCCTCCAGGTTCTCTACTTCTATTTATTTTATTTTATTTTATTTTTTTTTCTGCGCTGTTTTCAAACATAAAACCCAAAAACTGCTCTTTTTTCCTTTTTTCCTCATCTCTCTAAAGTAGAAAAACGAAAATATAAAAAACAAACATCTTGCATCTCTTTTTTTTCTTCCTTTATTATTTTCAAAAAAATAATAAAATGTAAAAAAAACAAAACTTAAATCTTTTCTAGAAAATTTAAATAAGGCCTGGGCGGTCATGAGGGTTGAGCCCTAGATGCTCACATCCTAGTCTGCCTGGGCCAATATCAATTGTGGCAGTATTTTCTTATTTGAATTCAAATTGCTTTTGTTTTCTTTTCTAAAAAAGGAAAATTACTTTTGTTTTCTTATAAAAATGCAATACTGTCACACGGGCCTAGATCCCACATTCTTTTTCTAAAATTAGAATGTCACTTTTTATTTACTTTATTAAAATCTTTTTTCTTTGTTATTTTAAGGCCTAGATCCTAAAATCTTTCTTTTTCTTAAAATTAAAAATACAAAAACTCTTTTTTTAGAATAAATAATAGAGCAAGCAAACACCCATAGAGCAAGACTAGGTACCAATTGTGGGCGTTGTGGGGGTGCAAGAATTTTTCTTCCTTCCCCACACGTAACCGACTCCCGAACCTAATTCTCTGGAACCGTAGACCTTCCTTTTTCTAGGTGCCCAATCACACCTTTAATTTGTTTGGTGGCGACTCTGTGTTTTTCTTTTCTTTAATGGTTTGTGCGAGCCTTGTGCAGGGATGACTCTAGGATCAATGAAATGAACTAGCATGGAGTCCTTTCACAAAAGCCAGTACGAGCCCGGTCAAAAACGGGTGATGACAGCCGGGGATTCAACGGTTAACTAGTTTTTAAAATCAACATTCAGTGAAATTGTTTGAATTCTGATCTTCGTGTTTTATTTTGTCTTTTACTTTCTGTTATTTTGTGTTCTTTATTTGTTTATTTTGCATTGTTCGGAGCTGCTGGGTGTGTTCTTGTTGTTTTACAGGAACATACACCAAGTGTTTGAGGTATTACTAGTTGTGTATGCGATGAGGGGAACTTGTGTCCTTTAATCCAGAACTGAACAAGACTCCAATGGACAGAAAGTTTGGAGATGAGGAGGAGCTAACCATGGAACAATGTTTGGAAAGGATGATCCAAGGCAACAAATATTTGTGGGAAAACCAAGGGAGAGATGAGGAGAATTCAATGATGGCAGACCAACATGTTTATGTTCCAGGCCATGCAGCAGATCAATTTTCATATAGTGCTTGGGATTGCACTGTCTATGATCCTCCCACAAGTAGTTATTCATACCAGGAGCCTCCTTGTTATGGTGGGAGTATTAATGGAGATGGTAAAGAAGTATGGCCAACTTACACCCAACCTGAGGGTGACTACTATCCACAAGAGCCACCACCTGAGGAGTTTAATGGTTTCTTCAATGGATATTCTGAGAATAGATGGGTTGGGCAATATCAAGATGAAGCTTACTATGAAGGCCCACTCTATGGCAATTATTGTCCATATCAACAACAAGAGTGGCAGCCCCAAGTTGAAGATGAAGAAACCAGAAGAGAGGTAGAGGATTTGAATGAAAGGCTAGGACGTATGGAGACTACCATAAAAAATATGGAGCAATTATTGATGAGTATGGCTCAAAATGTAAATACTGGAGTCTCATCTCATTCCTTTGCTGGTGACACAGAGATAGAGACTGAAGAGAATTGCAAAGCCATCACTCCAACTTCCATGTATCAATCTTTGACATCTGCCTCACAAGAATGGGAGTTTTCTGCTAATAATGATTCTGAAGATGAAGCTCGCATTCTAGCTGGTCAAACCATTAATGCTGCTATAGAACAAGAGGTGGATAAAAGGGCAATGTTTCATTATGATGAGGTTGTCCCTCCACCACAATTTAATAGTCCATGTGATGTATCCACTTCAACTCTTCCCATGGTTGGAGCTTATGAGGACAATTTTTCAATCCAAGAAGAAGAGGAAGACTTGAATTATTCTGGGGTGTTAGAAGAACATGAGAAACCAATAAATGACAACCCAAGGATGCAGGAACAAATCTTGGATGATGATGCTATAATTCTCATATCTGAAGGCACATCAAACCAAGGTACTCTTTATGAAGACAAGCTACATGAGCCCACCACTACTATGTTTGCTTTGGAATCATCTTCCCTTATACAAGAGAAGGAAGTGCTTGACAAGGGAGTTAACCATGCGTGCATCATGACTACTCCAATTGTGGAGTATGCTGAATTTGTTTTACCACCTCGATGGAATGAGAGGAAGGAGAACCATAAGTTTGTGGAGGTGTCTCCCTATCAACAATTGAATCAGGAGTTCAAGTGGCTCCCACACGGTTCATTCATCCGATTGCTATGGTCTATGAGATGCCTGAGGTTTACAATGCCAGGATGAAAGCCTTTCATACATTGGTTGAGCTTAGTATGACAAAGTCTAGCTACGGACTTTAAATAAAGCCGGTTGGGAGGCAACCCAATGTTTATTGTTGTGTTTTATTTTATGTTATTTTCTTTTATTTATTTTATTCAATAAATTTGTTTGCCAACTAACCATTGTGCAGGAGACTTTGCTTCTTTCTTAACTAACCATTTTCAGGATGAGCAAATTATTGGGTCAATTCATTTGTGGGATCTTTGCTTGCTACTACATGATGGCTATTCTGCAAGGGAGAGAAACTTGGGAAGTGCGGCGAGACGTCGGTTGCCTTTGTGGCTCAGGTGCGATGAATGGTGGCCAATGTCATTTACTATTCTGACTTGCCAAACCAGGGGTAAGTATTTTCCTACTCCCTATTTTATGCCATGAGGACATAGCATATTTTAAGTGTGGTGTATGGGAGTGACTTGAGCCACTTGCTTGTCTTTTATGTTGTGATTGCATGTTTTATTTAAAAAAAAACTGTTTTTAGTTGCATGATTGTTTGAGTTGTTTGCTTGAATGATTTGCTTGGGGAGACATAGATATTAAGTATGCAATTTTGGCTTAAAATTTAATTTTTATGCCACATTAGTATCATGTTGTGATAAGGGTGTTAAAATAGTTAAAATGTGCTCTAATTTAGTTTGATCATGTCTTTATCTTTTGAATGATATCACCATGTTTTTGGAGCTGAGTTTTGAATATTAGCTGAGCATGAAATGCTATGATAGACCTAAGTAACCCTTAAAGTTGAGTGAAAAAGAAATGAAAAATGAGAACAGCTTCTTTTAGCCTTTGAGTGTCATTTTAGGGTATGGGTAATAGTTTGATTTGCTACTCTTCTTGCATTCAACATTGGTTATTTAATGGTAGGAGTCAAGTAAGCATGTGATTACTTATTAGTGCTCAGTGTTTGGTGTTAAGTTAGGATGCAAGACCTCTAAGTCATCATGGATTGTCTTTGCATCCTTTTCTTAATTGTGAGATATTATTGGAAAAGGCTGTGATATAGAATGTGAAAAAGCCATCACTTAATTGGAAAATGGGATGTGAGAATCAATGAATTATTTTGTCTCTCCTTATGTAGCAAAATGGCAAGGGGTTTGCATTAGAAAAATCAGTCTTATTTATGTGTTATGTGAGTAAAAAAAAAAGAGTGAATAATCCATCAAGGGAGAGCATAAAATGCAACCTTGTAAGGTTATTACTTAAAAAAAAAGAGAAAAAAAAAACAGAAAAGAAAAAAAAGAAGGATTCAAAATAAAAGCCTCAATGGCTTGATGTTTATGTGTGATTGTTTAGATTTGTAGCCACATTGGCTGAGTTTTTGTTTATTTGAGAGTGTTGAGCTCAATTCTTTAGCTCATGGTTTTGTTTTATCAGTTATTAGATTAGAGTGTGAGTTCAAGTAAAGTAGAATAGAGAGTGTGTTTTCTTTGATGAGCACAATAGGGAACTCTCATGATTGCTTGGCAAGTACTTAATCAATAGCTGATGGCGAGTGTAGAGATAGAGTTTTCCATCCATTGTTCATTGATAGGTATTGGGCTTGAGAATTATTATATTTGAGTGAGGCTGCTTATCCTTGGTAAGAACTTAAAGGGAAACTAGGTGCTATTTTATCATGGATTGCTTGCTCATATCTGAAATTTAAGTGGAGATATTGCATGGTTGTTGGACTAGGGATATGGACATGAATGAACTAAGTTATGACGCATTTTGATGCTTAAATTCCCATTTCATCATGATAGAGTTGCATGCTTAGGAAACCATGATTCTCCTTGATTGTTATTTTATTTTTCTTCCGTTTGACTGCGTGTTTATTTTATTTTTGCATGCTTGTATGTTTTTGCTTGAGGACAAGCAATGGTTCAAGTGTGGTGTATTTGATAACGTGCATTTTATGCCGTTATTCTAGTGTTTATTTAGGATGTTTAAGAGCATGATTAGAGCCTTATTGCATCATATATCATATATATTTGCTCTAACCCCTAGGAAGATGCTAGTTGCAAATACATGCGCTTTTAAGCTGTTTTGGCAGATTTTGGACCTCACTTTTGACAAAGTAGATGGCCTCAAACAATTGGCGTGCAAGAACAAAAGTTTCTTAGAATGATGTCATCTACCTACCACAGAAATTTCAGAGCATTTGGAGCTGAACGTGAATTCACCCAATTCACGTGCAAGCCTATTTTTGCCTCTCAGGCCTCTACAGGATGCAAGGAAGCTTGGGGAGAAGTTTGAGCTGATTTGGAGGTGCACGTGAATTCACCATATCACGTGCAAATTGGCGTGCAGAGATATTTTTGGACCGATCCAATCGTTTTTCCATGCTGATCATTTGTTCCTGAAGGCCCAAGTCCAAATTGTGGATGAAAGATAGAGTTTTTAATGTTTCGAGTGTCACTTATCAAAACTACGCCGTTTTGATAGATGGGCTAGGTTACACACCTCAAGGCCCATCCAAACTCTATAAATAAGAGCTCCACGCCCCTTGCTAGCCAAACCAAATCCCCCTACACGTTTTTAGAGAGAGAGAGAGAGGCTCCACGACTTGGAGGTGCTCTTTGACCTAGGAGAGCAGCCGTCGCAGCCGTCGCAGCAGCCGTCGCGGATTTTGGAGCTTAGATTTGAAGCTTTGCTGTGCGCGTGATCAAGAAGAAGATGTTGAGCTTTTCTGCTTTGTGTTTGCTTGTAATCATGCGTGAGTAGTTTTTTTATCTAGGGGAGCAATGTAGCCCCCTTGTTGCTTTGTTGTGTTTATGAATATTGGGTTTGGATGATTGAAGTTTTGCATGTTTTATGAATCTGTTCTTAATTCTATCTTTGGATGTACACCTTGGTATTCTTAGCCCTAGTCTGGGGCGGATTGAGATTCATAACTTATTTGTGATTGGTGTGATCATTATCCTTTTGCAAGTATGATTTATTGGCTTTGCATGTTTGTGTGTTTAGATGACCATTCTGGCATACAACTCTTAAAAGGACCTCAATGACCATTTGTTGTCCTTGGCTTGTGTTTAGCATGTTTTTAATCAGACAACCCTAATACCATGAACCAGTAGAGATAACATAGGGAGGTGAAATTGTGACCCTAGATGCTTTTAATCCTTGAATCTTAATCTTAAAATCAGTTTACTTTCTTTGTTTATTCAGAAAACCAAATAAAAATTAGATCTTTAGTTTAAAAAAGAAAACTTTTTGCCAAGACATTTTATAGAACAAGAGTAATTGGGTGTTTTGATTTGAGAACTAGAGAACTAGGCTAATCCCTGTGGGTTCGACCCCTTTCTTGCTGCTATTCTTTTAGTGCAAACTTAGGGAATTTATTATTTTGAAGAGGGATTTAACGACATTAGCTAGCTCTTTTAGAGAGGCTAAAAATCTTGTCTGTCAATGTTGAGTGAGTAATAAGAGATGGATACATGGAACCAGCCAATGACAGAGAACCCACAAAAGTTGAATGAAGAACCTATGAGCTAAATGGCAGAGCTTTGAGTGTGATTACATCAGCCCTCACAGACTCTGAATATTCAAAGGTGATGGACTATAGAGTTGCAAAGGAGGTATGAGATAGACTAGAAAGTGTCTATCAAGGTGATGGTAGATTAAAGGAAATCAAGTTGCAATTGTATACTCAAAAGTATGAAGCACACAAGATGGAGGAGTAGGAGTGTGTATAGGAGTTCTTTGTACACTTAATAGAGATTGTCAATGACATAAGAAGTCATGGCAAAAATAAGAAAAACTTTGCAATTGTAAAGAAAGTGCTAAGAGTTCTACCCAAGAGATTTATCCCAAGGGTGGAAGTTCCAGAAAATAGCCAAGACCTGGAGTCAATGATGTTGCAGGAGTTGCAGTACAGTTTGACTGCATTTGAAATGAAGCTACACTCTTATGAAGAGCCATCAACATCCCAGCCTGCAGCCAAGGAATCAAAAGGAGTAGCCTTTATGGCTATGAAGTATTAAAGATAAAGAAAGAAGTTGAGTCTTCAAAAGAACAAGAGGATAGTGATAATGAAGACGATGAATACGAGGTAGTAGCCTACTTCACCAGAAAATTTAGAAGAGGTGGAGTAGGAAAGTAACCTGGCGGAAAAGGGAAAGGAGGACTTTCCTTTAGCTGTCTCAAATATGCAACCCTATACAGTCATATATCAAGGGTAATCTTGTACTTTCCCATACATCAACATGCATATAATATGTCAAATAGTCATACAAACATCATATGACAAAAAGTATGTAATACAATTGTCCACGGACCCATGTCCGAGATACAATATAGAAGCTATAGAATACAACTATCATACATTAGAGTCGTGGGTACGTCCTTCTGGAAGAAAGTCCCCCACTAGTCTCTGGTCACACCTGAAAAGGGTAAATAACAAGTAGGGGTGAGCAACTACTCCACATCATGCAAACATACAAGTCTGTACTATATGCTTAGTGTACTCGTGCATCGTGTAGTGTGCACAATCATTAGGACTTAGCCTGCAAACAAACATCAGGACCCAGCCTACCCACACAGGATAGCTTATCCACGATCCTCAACAGGATCCCAGCTCGGGGAACTAAGCCCTAGCTCCACAAGCTCAACGACTCATGAGCTCAATGGCTCAACACGATCCTTAACACGATCTCAGCTCAGGGCACTCAGCCCTAGCTCCACGAGCTCAACAACTCAACCCAGGCCTTAGCTTGTTGTGTCAACTACATAGAATCACCTATACCTCACGGTGAGAACACCAACAAGTCATGGAGTCCAAGCCCAAAATCCTCAAACCAACATACCAACACTAGTATGACAATAAGGTTCACAACACTCCCTTTATAATTGAGGTCAATCGTCACAAATCAATCCTCATGCCTTAACTAAGGAAGAAGATCCTCGTAGCAGTGCAATAAAAAGTCCCGACATTGGGTTTCCATATCATAACTAAAATAATATGATTTTTGGGGATTTTTCTGAGATGTCTAACCCTAGTTTCCAAAATTTCACCTCTACAAAAAACTGGATTTTTCTGAGATTTTACACTAAATCTCAATTTTCACATTTTAAAGGAGTGGAAATTTAATTTTCTAGTATTTTTCTTTGAATATGAAAGGGGGGTATTTCGTTATTTACATTGTAACTTAAGTATGGTAGGCTTAAAGGTTACAATGTAAATGGTTTAGTCCAGTGCATTGCACTGCTACGGAATACTACTGCGGAACACTGCTGCAGAACAACTGTTGCGGAACACTGTTGCGGAACAACTGCTGCAGAACAACTGTTGCGGAACACTGCTGTGGAATACTGCTGTGGAATGGAGCTGCAGAAGAACTGTTGCGGAGCGATGTTGCGGAGTGAAGCTGCGGACTCCGAAGCTGCTAACTACGAAGCTGCTGACTACGAACTTTGACCCTAAAGTTCGCTTAGGGTTCTGTTCATCGTCGTTTTTGCTTGTTCTTTTTCTGGAATCAACCCAGGGACCCCCAGGCACTCACAAACACACGTTTTACTCAACAGACTACAATATCTACCTCAAAATGCATTCTGAACACCTCTAAATCACACAGTAACAATAGAAATACATATCCAAACTGATATAAATAAGTTCTTCACTACAAATCTTATACTAAACCATTAGATCTAACCCAAAATGGGATTTTCCCCAAAACCTAGGGTTCATACTCAATTTCATAAATCATGATAAATTCGTGCATATCTGAAGACAAGATCGAGATAAGAGGTTCAAGGATACCTACATGGAGTGATTTTTTGAGCTCCACGAACCCAAATCGTCCCAAATCACCAAGGCTTCAAGCTTCCAAGCTCTCTCTCTCTCTCTCTCTCTCTCTCTCTCTCTCTCTCTCTCTCTCTCTCTCTCTCTCTCTCAAATGTACTAACGTGATAACATAAAATGAAAACTTTTTCTTTTCATTCTATTTATATTTCTGCCAATCATTGACCAATAATTGACCTTATAAATAATTGACTATAATAATTGACCTCCAACATCATGAACTCCAAATTGAGTCAAATTACTATCAAAACGCTCGAAATGACGAGCACAACAGTAGCCAGATATTATCACACTCAAATGACCTCGTAAATGCAAAGTCAGGCAATAAACCTTGAGAAAGTCAACATTCGACCACTTGGGGCCCCGACTCGCAATTGGGCCCAAGTACTGTCAAAATGCTCACACCGACGGCTACACTACCGTCCAGATAGTTGCATTCCCATTGAATGGCCATCTCTCAATCCTACCGAAATACAAATCTTTACATCCTCCCTACCTTAGGACTTTTCGTCCTTGAAAAGAAAACACTTGCCCAAAGGACATTGCAAAACACATGCCCAAAGGACATGGCAAAATTCAAGCTCAAGCATCGCACAACAATAAAACACAAAACATGATCATCGACATGATCACCAACATGATCACCAACAACATAGGTGCAATGCAATTCACAACAAGGCAACAAAAAGCTCATAAGATCTAACAACAACAACAAGCTAAACCACATCTCAAAGACACATATGCAAAACAAATGCATAAAACATAACACATACCTCAGGGAAGGCCCTCACATCCTCCCCACCTCAAGACTGATCGTCCTCGAACAACTCAAGATGAAGAACCCGCATTTGGCTGTCTTTCTCCTAAGTCTACTCCTCCATGCCTCGGTGTCGCTATAACACCCGGACCAGTGGGATCGTCTTGCCCCGCAAGACCTACTCCCGCCTGTCTAAAATCTGTGTCGGCATTTCGACAGTAGCACCATCATCAGCCAAGTCTATCTCGCGATAATCCAACACATGAGAAGGATTTGGATGATACCGTTTCAACTGAGATACATGAAATACATCATGTACTCGCGCCAACTCTGGTGGCAAAGCTAACTGATAAGTCACTACGCCCACAATGGCAATAATCTCAAAAGGCCCTACAAAATGAGGGGGGAATTTGGATTTGCGCCCAAACCTCTGATGCCCTCTGTTGGACCCCATTTGGCTGGGTTGGACATACTAACCCATTTTATATATTTATCTGCCCATGCCATATATCTTGTAAACAAGTCCAGGGAAGCCCAAAGTTGAGAACCTCTGCTACCAGCCTCTGAAGTGCCCCAAGACCAACGCCGAATGATAGAGGATGAAATTTGGAGATTAACGCACTTGACCGAGCTTAATTCCAATGTAAAACGAAGAAGTTATAGTCAAGAAAATATGCGTCGAAAAAAGTCAAACTTATCGAAAGACGGTCAATGCCCCTGGTCAAAGGGCCCAAAAGTGTGACTATGCGAGATTCTCCAAAATGACTATTTAGGCGAATACGGGACTTCCCAAACAATCCCTCAAAGGTCGTCCATTTTGGTATTTTGGGTAGGGGTAAAAAGGTAATTAAAAGTTGAAAAAAAGAGAGAGAGAAGGTGGTCAAATCCAGAACATCAAGGTCAAATCCGGAGCATCAAAGTCAAATTCGGAACATCATAGTCAAATCTGGAATGTCAAGGTCAAATCCAGAACATTAAAGTCAAATCCGGAGCAAAAGGTCAAATCCGGGATATCATTGATCTGGACTAAGAGCTCCACTGATACAGAGTAAGGATCCGAGCCAATATTGATCTGGACCAAAGGCTCCACTGATACGGAGTAAGGATCCGAGCTAATATTGATCCGAACTAAGGGCTCCACTGATACGGAGTAAGGATTCGAGCCAACATTGAGCCGGATAAAAGCTCCACTAATACGGAATAAGGATCCGAGCCAACATTGATCTGGACTTAAAATGAAGACGTTATGGCCAAAACAACTTTCGTTAGAAAAGTCAAAACATGCCAAAAGACGGTCAATGCCCCTAGTCAAAGGGCCCGAAAATGTGACCATGTGAGATTCTCAAAAATGACTATTCAGGCGAATACGGGGCTTCCCAAACAATCTCCCAAAGTTTGTCCGTTTTAACATTTTTGGTGGGGGTAAAAAGGTAATTAAAAGTTAAAAAAAAAAACTTCGGGGTTGACCATTGACCGTTGACCTACCGACACTTCGACCCATTGACCCTGAAGCTCGAAGCCTCAAAGCCCCAAAGCTCGAAGCCCCGAAGTCCCTAAGCTCGAAGCCTCGAAGCCTCGAAGCCTTGAAGCCCCGTTGACCTGCTGATTTCCGACCTTCGACCCTTCGACCCTCGAAGCCTCGCTGCCGACACTTCGACCCGCGACTTATGACGCCGACTTGCGATGCCGACCCGCAGCACCCGTACGCCTTCCATCGTTGACCGAAGCTTTGACCCTACCGACACTTCGACCTGCCGACACTTCGAACCTTTGACCCCTTTTTTGCCTTCGCTGATTTTTCTCGCTGGCTTCACCAGACCCGTCTTCTGCGCTGGCCATCAGACAAGGAATCATTTCTCAACAACCCTGTCAGTCACATGTGCTAAAATATAAACTCAAAAGGCAATCACGAGCTCCCCTTTTTCCACATAGGCTGTCCACCCGACCAAGCATTGATCTGCAAATAATAATGCACCCGACAAAACAATTAATGCTGCAATTAATGACAGTCCAGCCAAAATTTTCTGCAGCCCTTTAAGATGCATTCGACCATCCCTGCGCAGAGGCCAAGGGGGGGATCGTTGAAAAAAAGACTGACTCGTTGAAAACAGTTTGGTGGATATTAAAAAGAGAGAGAGAGAGAGAGATCATTGAAGAAGAAAAAAAGGAGAGAAACTCAAAAACCAGCCTCATCATCATCAGAAAACGCCCCAGCCTCATCATCAAAAAAAAGCCCTAACCTCATCATCAAAAAAACGCCCCAGCTTCCTCCTTGCAAACCCAGACAAAAGAAACACAGAATCCTAGAATCATCATCATAAGAGATCACTCGTCCACTCCTTGCCAACTCCAACTTCAGCCCTCTCTTTCTCTTACACCCACTCCAGCCCTCCTATCTCCAAATACCAGGGAAGTCTCTTCAGAAGTCCCACTGTCAGATCTGTCGGTTTTGAGTCGAGCAAGTGACTATCAGCGCCGGCGGGAGCTCAAGCAGAAGATTGGCGTTGCAAAGCTTCAAAGTCGGTTTAGCCCTTATCTTTTCACTACTTTTTCAGCTTATTTGTATCTATGTTTGGTGTAATTGTTTTTTTTTTTTGCTAGTTTTCGTTTTGAGCTTATCTATATTTGATGTAATTACTTTTCAGCCTTTTTCATTGTATTTGCCTGTATTTCTTCCTATGTGTATGTTGTAATATGTAAAGTATAGTAAAAAGAAAAGAAAAACAAAAAAAAGAAGAAAGAAAGAAAAGAAAAAGGAGAGAGCAAAGGGAGAAGATGAAAAACAAGAAAAGAAAAAGAGTGATTTTATTTTTTTCTTTCGTGGATGTCCACTCACACACTCCACATCTATTTTGATACATATGTATTTTCAATTGTTGATGAAAAGCATAGAGTTAGGTTCGAAGCTTTAAAAAAAAAACAAAAAAGAAACAAAACACACAAAAAAGGAATAACAAAATGTTTTCCAAAACGTTTTCAATAAATAATTTTCAAAATGTCTTCAAAAAAACATCTCCTAAAAAAAACCAACAAAAAAAACAAAACGTTTTGCTATAAAATGTTTTCCAAATCTCTTCAATAATATGTTTTGAAAATGTTTTAATAAAAATGTTTTCCAAAATGTCTTCTAACCAAAAATAAACAAAAAAAAAAAAATAATAAAACAAACACAAAAAAAATGTATGTTCTAACCCAAACCAAAAAAGAAAAAATAAAAAAAACATTTTTTAGGACTTCAATTTCCAAAAGTAAAACAAAAAAAAAAGAGCCAAAACCAATCCCTAGTATCTCATTCTCCACTTCACACAAAAACCCAAATCTTTTTGGATTTCTTTTAGAAATTTAAGGTAAATCAATTTTAACCATAACTTTGACAAATAACTTAGTCAAATAAAAATCATAGACCTTTTAGGAAATTTAACCCAGTCACAGCAGTATAAATAAAAACCTCCTCCTCCTAAATTAGATACCGAAAGGGCGCTGTAGGAGTGCTAATCCTTCCCTATACGTAACCAACTCCCGAACCCATCTCTGATAACGCAGACCACACACTTGAAACTACTCAAAGTAGAGGGTATCCGACTGTACCCCAAAAACAGTTGGTGGTGACTCTAAAATTTCTCACCATTGGTTTAGTTTGAGCTCACCCCAAAAGGGCCCGGACGAAAACCAGTGATGACACCGATTAGAGGAAGACGAACTCATGGAGACAATCGTAGATCACGACGATCTGTGTAGGAGGCTGATGATACATCGGGAGCGGAAGACATACCCTACCATGGCCGTCCTAGGCGTGGTGGACGTGTGGAGAAAGGTCCGATGGTTGTCAAGCGGTGGTTGCGAGATGACCCAGTTAGTGGAGAGAACGTAGAAGGCTACGAATCTGATGGGATGTCCAACAGGATAGACCATGAACGGAGACCAGTCTATGAACACAGAAGGGGACAGAGGCATAGCACTGACGATTTTGATCGCAATAGACGCCGTGATTGGCGTCCAAGGAAGCCAAAGATTGAATTTCCACACTTTAAGGGAGGTGATCCCTATGAGTGCCTGGATAAGGTAGCCCATTACTTTCGAGTATACGAGGTGTCCAGAGATGATCGAGTTGTAGTAGCATGCATGTATTTGGATGCAAAGGCCCAACATAAATAGGATGGGTGACGAATAGGGTGGATGGCATTTGAGTGAGAGTTTCTAATTCAATGGGGGCACTCTCCTGTCACGCCCCCAAATTCCAGGAAACTCGGAACTAGGAACATGACTTCCCCTTGCCCGCACCCGAAGGTCAAGGGGTTGGTGACTAGCACCAATGGAGACTACACTGCGGGTGCTGTCTCAAATATGCAACCCTGTACAGTCATACATCAAGGGTAATCATGTACTTCCCATACATCATCATGCATATAATAAGTCAAACAGTCATACAGACCTCACATCACAACAGTATGCAAATACAACTGTCCACGGACCCATGTCCGGGATATCACCCAAAACAATACAGAATATAATACTATATCATACATCAGAGTAGTGGGCGTCCTCTTGGAAGAAAGTCCTCCACTAGTCTCGGGTCACACCTGAAAAAGGTAAACAAGAAGTAGGGGTGAGCGACAAGCTCAGTAGGTGACTCCAATACTCCACATCATGCAAACATACAAGTCTATACTACATGCTCTGTGTACTCGTGCACTATGTAGTATGCACAATCATCAGGACTCAGCTTGCAAACAAACATCAGGACCCAGCTTGCCCTTAGAGGACAGCTTGTCCACGATCCTCCACGGGATCCCAGCTCAGGGCACTCAGCCCTAGCTCCACAAGCTCAATGGCTCAACTGAGGCCTTAGCCTGTCCACAGGGCAATATGCCTTGCCACAGTCACCACAGGCCTGCCATTGGCGCATATGCCTACCACGTCAACCACATAGCGCCATCAGTGCATCATGGTGAGAACCCAACAAGTCATTGAACCCAAGTCCCAAATCTGCAAACCAACATACCAACACCAATATGGTCTTAAGGTGTACAACATACCAGTTTTCACAAGTCGATCCTCATTCCTTGATTAAGGAAGGAGATACCCATAGCAGCTATTTTCTTGCAATAAAAAGTCCCGGCATTGGGTTCCCATATCATAACTAAGATAATCTGATTTTTGAGGATTTTTCTGAGATGTCTAACCCCACTTTCCAAAAATTCACCTCTACGAAAAACTGGATTTTTTCGAGATTTTACACTAAATCCCAATTTTCACATTTTGAAGGAGTGGGAATTAATTTTTCTAGTGTTTTTCGTTGAATCCAAATGAGGGGTATTTCGTTATTTACATTGTAACTTAGGTAGTACTTAAATGTGTATAGATGGGTATGGGTTACAATGTAAATAGTTCACTCCAGTGTCCAGTTACACTGTTGGAGCTGCGAGTCGTAGTGCGGAACTGCAGCGCGCCTCGAAGACTCGTAGCTGGAGCTACGACTCGTAGTTGCGTAGCGCGGAACTGCAGTGCGCCTTGAAGACTCGAAGCGGGTCTTTGATCTTTGACCTTCGGACTATGGGTCTACGGATCTACGAACTACGAACTACGAACCTTCGACCCAACGACGCTGGATCTTCGACTCTTCGACCTAGAACTTCGAATCTTCGTACTTTCGACCCAGTAATTCGCCCAGGGTACTGTTCATCGTCGTTTGTGCCTGTTCTTCGTCTGGAATCAACTCAACAACCCCCAGACGCTCATAAATACACGTTTTACGCAACAGACTATGATATCTACCTTAAAATGCGTCCAGAACGCCTCTAAATCGCATAGATAACAGTAAAAATATGCAGCAAATTGCAGATTTCCAGAAATCTAGATCTAAATCCATATTTCCATGGTTGAATTTTCAATCCTCATAAAAGACACAGTTATACAACCCCAAAGTCACAGAAACATAGATCAAAACTAATATAAAACAGTTCTTAACCACAGATCTTATGCTAAACCATTAGATCTAACCCAAAATTAGATTCCCCCAAAACCTAGGGTTCATGTTTAATTTCATAAATCATGACAAATTCGTGTATACCAAGGATAGAATCAAGATAAGAAGTTTAAGGACACCTACTTGGAGTGATTCTTTGAGCTCCACGAACCCAAATCGCCAAGGCACCAAGCTCCAAGCTCTCTCTCTCTCTTTCTCTCTCTCTCTGTCAAACGCACAAACGTGATAACGTAAAAGTGAAAGCTCTTTCTTTTTCCTGCTATTTATATTTCTGCCAGTCATTGACCAATAACTGACCTAGTCAATAATTGACCTCCCAACACAATAATTGACCTCCTAGGTCCCGAACTCCAAATTGAGTCAAATTATAGTTAAAACGCTCGAAATGACGAGCACAACACTATTTAGATAATATCACATCCACATGACCACCCAAACGCAAAGTCAACCAATAAACCCCAAAAAGTCAACAATCAGGTCAAATGGGGCCCCGACTCGGAATCAGGCCCAGGTACAGTCAAAATGCTCACATCGACGACTACACTACCGTCCAGATAGTTGCATTCCCATAGAATGGCTATCTCTCAAAACTACCCAAATACAAGTCTTTGCATCTCCTATTGTCAACCACCATGGACAACTATCCAAACTGAAGCAAGATGGCAAGGTTGTTGACTATGAGAGGAGTTTTGATAACTGCAAATTCTTGTTCGTGGTTGGTCTGAAGAGTCTTTGATTGGTACCTTTATCGAGGGGCTAAAGTCATGGATAGCACGAGAATTAAAGCTAAAGCAATCGCAATGGCTAACTGAGGCCATGAGAATGGCAGAAGTCTTGGAGGGCAGTTACCAAAGCGAAAAGAAGCTTGCTAAGGAGGATTCTTGAGACACTAGTGTCAAAGCAGAACCTATGGAAGACTCTCAAGCAGCAAAGGCGCCCAATGAAGGTGGATTCAAAAGGGATGGCAAGAAAAGTCAAATACTTTTATATGAAGAGGTTAATGAGAGAGCTAAAAAGGGTCTCTGCTTCAAATGTGGTGAGAAATGGGACAAAGGCCATCATTGTCGAACAGGAAAGGTGTTTCTAATCAACAACTCTGGCTCAGTTGATGAAGACAACATCAGTGATAGTGGTGTATTGAGGATAATAGTAGTTGAAGAAGATACTTATGATGCTGAGTTATCTCTTCATGCCATGACTGGGGGATCAAAGCCAGTTACTATGAGGCTCATGGCGTGGATTGGAACTCATGAAGTTTTGTTGCTCGTAGATTCTAGTTCTACCCATAATTTCATCATGTAACGACCCATGAGTGGGTGTTAGTCCCACATTGCTTGGTGAGGAGAACAAAGTCCGCCTTATAGGAGGGGACGGATACCTCACCTCACAGGAACGCGTTTTGGGCGAGGCCCAAAGACAAAACCGTGCGGAGCAGGCCATGAGGGCGAGGCCCAAGACTGGTTGGCCAAAGCGGACAAAATTCTTGTGACGGGTATGGGCTGGGCTATTCTCGGGTGGTATCAGAGCCAGACCCGGAGCGGTGTGCCATGGTCCCACGGGGACGTGGGCCTCCTAAGGGGGGTGGATTGTAACGACCCATGAGTGGGTGTTAGTCCCACAATGCTTGGTGAGGAGAACAAAGTCCGCCTTATAGGAGAGGACGGATACCTCACCTCATAGGAACGCGTTTTGTCCGCAAAGATACAATGAGAGAAAAATTACAATGAGAGAAATAATTCAAAATGCAAAGATAAATGCTCAAGGAGTTAGGATCACTACTGATTTGCATGTACTACCTATGGTGGGAACTGATGTGGTTCTGGGCACTGTGTCGTTAAAAAGTATCGGCAAGGTCGTTACGGATTATCGAGCCATGACAATGGATTTCAAGCTGAATGGAAGAAAAAGAACTTGGGTAGCTTTACCGCTTAAGGAGGAACACCAGTGTTATGCTAAAAAAGGCAAGCAGCCTTGTGGCGCTCAGTGTTTTGCGGTGGTAGTTGATAGAGATTGGCGTGAAGCTTCTTGGAGTAACTTTTTCAAGTTAGGGGAGCATGATCCAAAACTTTCCCTTGAGGACAAAGGTGTGTTCGAAGGGAGGGGGAATGATGAGAACTGCCCGTGACGTGCGTCACGTGCACGTATCGTGTTGCGCAAGACATCTACTATTGCTAGGACTCTTCTTATATTTACTTTCCTTATCGTATTTGAAGTCTTTCCCTTTTATTACTTTTCTTTATTTAATTCATATTAGGGTATTTTAGTATTTTATATTAGTTTTCTAATTGTAATAGGTTTCCAATTCCTAGTTACTAGCTTGCCTATAAATAGGTTTTGTCTATGACAATTAATGTAGTCAGATTATTGGCTATTGACAATTATAAACTCTCATATTAGAGGTTTATACTTATATTCAGCTTTTCCAGTTAATTACTTGAATTGCTTGGGCTAGAGTTTGGGTATTCAGTTATCCTTCTCTAAATTGTTGTTGGATCCTAATCAAGGTTCTCAACATAGTCATACAAACATTATATGACAAACAGTATGTAATATAACTGTCCATGGACCCATGTCCGGGATACAATACAGAAGCCATAGAATACAACTATCATACATCAAAGTCGTGGGCATGTCCTTCTAAAAGAAAGTCCTCCACTAGTCTCGGGTCACACCTGAGAAGAGTTAATAACAAGTAGAGGTGAGCGATAAGCTTAGTAGGTGACCCTAAAACTCCACATCATGCAAACATACAAGTCTATACTATATGCTCAGTGTACTCATGCATCATGTAGTATGCACAATCATTAGGACTTAGCCTGCAAACAAACATCAGGACCCAACCTACCGACACAGGACAGCTTTTCCACGATCCTCAACAGGATCCTAGCTCAAGGCACTAAGCCCTAGCTCCACATGTTCAATGGCTCAATATGATCCTTAATAGGATCTCAGCTCAGGGCACTCAGCCCTTGCTCCACGAGCTCAACGGCTCAACCCAGGCCTTAGCCTGTCACGTCAACCACATAATATCACCTATGCCTCACGGTGAGAATACCAACAAATCATGGCGTTCAAGCCCAAAATCCTCAAATCAACATACCAACACTAGTATGACAATAAGGTTCACAAGACTCCCTTTATAATTGAGGCCAGTCTTCACAAATCGATCCTCATGCCTTAACCAAGGAAGAAGACCCACATAACAGTTGTTTTCTTGCAATAAAAAGTCCCGGCATTGGGTCTCCATATCATAACTAAGATAATATGATTTTTGGGGATTTTTATGAGATGTCTAACCCTACTTTCCAAAAATTTACCTCTACGAAAAACTGGATTTTTCTGACATTTTACACTAAATCCCAATTTTCACATTTTGAAGGAGTGGAATTTAATTTTCTAGTATTTTTCTTTGAATCCGAAAGGGGGTATTTCGCTATTTACATTCCAACTTAAGTATGGTACTTAGGCTTAAAGGTAACAATGTAAATGGTCCAGTTCGTGCGATTGCATTGTCTTTGGGAATACTTCTACGTAACACTACCTGAGAATCGTTACGGAACACCGATGCGGAACAATTGCGAACATTCTTGGAACAACTATTGCGGAACACTACTGCGAAACACTGCTGCGGAATACTGCTACGGAACAAAGCTGCGAAAGAACTGTTGCGGAGCGATGCTGTGGAGTGAAGCTGCGGAGCGATGCTGTGGACTCCGAAGCTGCTGACTATAAAGCTGCTGACTGTAGTTGGTGACTACGAAGCTGCTGACTACGAACTTCGACCTTAAAGTTCGCACAGGGTACTGTTTATTGTTGTTTTTGCTTGTTTTTTTTTTTTTTGGAATCAACCCAGTGACCCCCAGGCACTCACAAACACCCATTTTACTCAACAGACTACAATATCTACCTCAAAATGTGTCCTAAACATCTCTAAATTGCATAGTAACAATAGAAATACATATCCAAACTGATATAAATCAGTTCTTAACTATAGATCTTATGTTAAACCATTAGATCTAACTCAAAATGGGATTTTGTCCAATACCTAGGGTTCATACTTAATTTCATAAATCATGACAAATTCATGCATATCCAAAGACAGGATCGAGATAAGAGGTTCAAGGACACCTACCTGGAGTGATTCTTTGAGCTCTTCGAACCCAAATTGTCCCAAATCGCCAAGGCTTCAAATGAAAACTCTCTCTCAAACGTACCAACGTGATGACATAAAATGAAAACTCTTTCTTTTTATTTCATTTATATTTCCGCTAATTATTAACCAATAATTGACCTTATCAATAATTGACTATGATAATTGACCTCCAACGTCATGAACTCCAAATTGAGTCAAATTACTGTTAAAACACTCAAAATGATGAGCACAACACTAACCAAATATTATCACACTCAAATGACCGCATAAACGCAAAGTCAACCGATAAACCCCGAGAAAGTCAACATTTGGGCCACTTGGGGCCACGACTCGGAGTCAGGCCTAAGTACTGTCAAAATGCTCACACCGACGGCTACATTACCGTCCAGATAGTTGCATTCTCATCGAATGGCCATATCTCAATCCTACCCAAATATGAATATTTACAAGAGCAATAAGAAAGGAAAGGGTGGTGTAAATGATGAGAAGATGGAGAGACATCCCAAGGAGTCCAAGACTACTAGAGTGAACAATTGCGCTCAGAAATCTGATCATTCCAAGAATGTGAAGAAATCTAATGCATATGTCATTTCCACAAATGTGCGGATGCCCCTTATAAAAGAAGGTAAACCTATGAAGCCAACCATCAAGGCCAATCCTGTCTTGAAGAAGATCCCAGATGTCTAGAAGTGTAGCAACACCAGGTTTCAGGGTCACTGCTACTACTGTGCGTTATGGGGTCACATGGCCAGATTTTGTTGGTAGAGAGGTATCCAGGACAAGCTTCTAGAATAGAGATGAAGACATCCAGAATGAGCCTGTATCCTATGGAAAGAAGGAAACCAGTAAGAAGTTTCTGCATTTACTGTCAGAAACAAGGACATGATGAGACTTCATGCTGGTGGAAGCCTAAGCAAATTACCACGAACAACAAGTTTGATGTACTTGGAGACTTGGAGGTTTGTGATAATTGTGGCAATGAACATCATGGTGTAAGGAAAGTGTTTATTCCTGAGCAGAATAAGAAGAAGAATATTGTGAAAGTTCAAAAGAAAAGGAAAGAGAAAGCATCTCAGAAGACTGTGAAGCCTATGCCTCAAGGGGAGTGCTTCATGTCTAAAGTAAAACAGGAAGAGCTCTTCATGTCTAAAGTCAAACAAGTCTACATGGCTACGGAGAAGGAAGTGACACATATTACTGAATTGCATTGAAAGCAGACATCAAGGATAAACAGTGGATCCTTGATAGTAGCTGCTCAAGTCATATGACTGGTGACCTAAAAAAATTGTCAGATGTGAACAAGGACAAATCTGGCAAGGTTAGATTTGGCAATGATAACTCTCTAAAAATTAAGGGGCTAGGATCTGCCAAATGGGGGAGAATAAACTGAAGGATGTCTTGCATGTTGAAGGACTGAAATATAATCTAGCATCCGTCAGTCAGTTGTATGATGCAGGTCATGAAGTGACCTTTACAAAAATTGGTTGTCAAGTAAAGAGAGAAAATGCCCACACAGTAGCAGCTGGAAAAAGGACAGATGGGGACTTGTATGTGATTGATGAGAACAAGACCCATAGTTGTCATATAACTAAGATTGAAGAGAATGAACTCTAACATAGAAGACTAGGATATCTCAATCAGAAGAACATGAGAAGGCTTGTTAATTGCAAGGCCATTAGAGACATCCCAGACATCAAAAGAGAAAGAGAGCATGTCTGCTCAGCATGCTTGCATGGAAAACAGACCAGATTTCATTACAAGATAAAAGAGTATAGCTCAGAAGCAGTTATAGACATTATGCATACTGATCTGTGTGGACCAATGAGAAACAAAAGACTTAATGGTGAGAGGTATTTCATTCTATTTGTGGATGACTTCACCATAAGAACTTGCATAATGTATTTAAATCACAAGACAAAAGCTCTGGAGTGCTTTAAGAAGTACAGAAGAATGGCTGAAAATGACTGTGGTGGAAGAATCAAAAATCTTAAAATTTGATCAGGGTATTGAGTTTACTAGTGAAACCTTTGAAACGTATCTAAATAAACATGGGATTAAGTATCAATTATTAGTAGCAAAAACTCCACAACAAAATGGGGTTGTTGAAAGGAAAAACAAAGCTGTCATTGAAATGGGCAGAACCTTATTGCTGGAAGCTAATCTACATGCAAGGTTTTGGACAGAGGCAAGCTGAACAATAGTAGATTTACTGAACAGAGTAACATTGAGACCAAGGATAGACTATACACCTTATGAAGTATGGTGTAGGAAGAAGTCAACAACCAAGTATTTCAGAATATTTGGAAGTCCTTGCTTTGTAAAGATAAAGGAGCAAGGAAAAGGAAAGTTTCATGCCAGATTTGAGGAAGGAACATTTGTTGGGTACTCAGTTCAGACAAAGGGCTACAGGGTATTTCTTCCACGACTTAGAAAAGTAATAACTTCAAGTGAAGTTAAGGACGATAATCCAGAATTTGAGGAAGTAGAACCTCAGGAAGAAGAAAAGTCTGAGCATGAAAAAGAAAAGAAGAATAAGGACACAGACTCAGAGAAGTCTGATGAAGATGAGAAGGAAGAGTCCAATCCCGGAGAAGATTCTAGTAAGAGAACCAGGAGGACATGGTCCAACGACAAGATCTGATCCTTGGTGATCCCAAAGCAGGTGTAATAAATAGGAGAAAGTTTACAAGAGCTACTGCATTACTCTCTCAAATTGAACCAAAATCAGTTGGAGAAGAAGTGGAAGATGAAGCTTGGATCACATTAACGAATGAGGAGCTAGATCAGATTGAAAAGAACAAAACATGGGAGTTGGTTCCCAGACCAAAGCACAAGAATGTCATCGGTACAAACTGCATGTTTAGAAATAAACTGAATGAGGATGGCAAAGTGGTAAGGGTATGCAAAGGGTACTCTCAGATTGAGGGTATTGATGTGCATGCAACATTTACACCATTGGCAAGGCTAGAAACAATCAGGATGTTTCTTGCATTAGAAGCACACAAGAGTTTCAAAGTTTACTAGATGGATGTGACACATGTGTGCACAAGAATTTTCTAAATGGATTGCTGAAAGAAGAGGTATATATAGAGCAACCAGATGGGTTGTAGATAGTTAATGATGAGACACATGTGTGTAGACAGAAGGAAGCCTTGTATGGCCTAAAACAAGCTCCTAGAGCATGGTATAATCGACTGGATGGATATTTAAAGAAAATGAATTTTAAGACAGGAACAGTAGATCATAATGTCTATATTCTGAATTCAGACAGAGGTCAGTTGGCTATCATAGTCTATGTAGATGACATTATCTTCAGAGGAAGTCACTTAGGATTATGTGAAGAATTTGCTAAGAGAATGCATAATGAATTTGAAATGTCACTCATAGGAGAATTAACCTACTTCTTAGGACTGCAGATTAGGCAGACTGCTAAAGGTATTTTCATATCTTAGCACAAGTATGCCAAAAAATTACCAAAGAAGTATGGTATGGAAGATAGCAACCCTGTTGGAGCCCCAACGGCTACAAGTTGCAAACTATACCAGGATCAGTAAGGCAAAAGTGTAAATCAGAAAGAGTATTGAGGCATGATTGGAAGCCTTTTATACATTACAGCCTCTAGACTTGATCTGATGCAAGCTGTGTGTAAGGCAAGTAGATATCAAGTAGACCCTAAGGAGTCTCACTTGCTAGCAATCAAACGGATCCTTAGATACCTAAATGGTACATTAGAAATGGGGTTGTGGTATCCCTCTAAGGGCTATTGAATTACAGGCATATATTGAGGAAGACTGGGCTGGAAATATTGATGAAAGATGTTTACCAGTGGTTATAGTTTTTATTTGGGCTCTAAATGTGTTACATGGTTGAGCCGAAAACAAAACAGTGTGGCTTGTAGCATAGACGAAGCTGAATATGTGACTGCACATGTTGTATGTACTCAAGTGGTATGGATGAATACTCAGCTATCAGACTTGGGAATCAATGTCGAGTTACCTGTAAATATCTGGTGTGACAACCAAAGTGCTATCAACAGAAGCAGGAATTTTGTTCAATATTCGAAGACAAAGCATATTGATTATCGCTACCATTACATTAAAGAACAAGTGGAAGAGGGAAATGTGCAACTGGTGTATGTTCCCACTCAGGAACAAACTGCTGATATCCTCACAAAACCTCTATCCATTGAGCTGTTTGATACACACCGATGCGGGTTATCTGCACAGCTTCCTCCTCACACCTAAGGTGTTCATAGGTTCCCCCCCCTTCCTTTTTGTAATTGGTTGGCAAAGGGGGAGAAGAAGATACTATATCTAGGGGCAGTACAGTTGGAGGAGATTGTTGTTCCAATGGTATTTGGTTGTCATTGTTCTCAACAGAATAGGGAAGCGGGAGGACGCAGGGTCGAAGATCCTTACTCTAGAGTGATCTCTTAAAGTGAGCTCGTAGAGGGAGTCTAACCATGTACTTACAGGGTCAAAGCTCAGGGTCGAAGACTCGGAGATCCAGACTCGAAGATCCACAAGGTCAAAGATCAGATGACTCGAAGATTTGTAGAGTTGAAGATCATCAGACCATCAGGCTCGAAGCATCACTGAAGGAACACAGGGTCGCAGACTCATAAATCCACAGGGTCGAAGATTCAAAGACCCAAGGTGTAATCAGGTGAAAAGCAGCGTCTCGGAGACTTGAAGATTTGCAGCTCGAAGACCCATTGGGTGTAGAGTGTCAGCATTGTAGAGTCGAAGCCTATAGGGTCAAAGCTCGCAAGGTCGAAGATTGGGAGACCCATTGTCAAAAATAGAGACCTGTGATGTGAATAGATGATTAGACAAGGTATAATGAGGTTGTCGCTGGCTCAAAGATATGAAGACTCGAAGACTCGTAGAGTGAAAGTCAGTTGATTATTTGTTCTAACCTAAATTCGAAGCCGAAGAGTAGAAGAATTGGAAGATCAATTCGAAGGTCCAAGGCTCGAAGATTTGAAGGTGAAGACTCGGAGGTAGTAGCATGCGTACCTAGAGAGGTAACAGCGAAGCTACAAGGCATACATCTTCGAAGCTGTGGCTAGTCGAAGGAGTGAAACACACTAAAGGCTACCGTTTAAGTAAGCTACCGCTCAGACAATGTTTCCTTTAACACACCAGGGACTGGAAAACACGTGGACGTATATGAGGCTGGCTTAACATGTTTCAACGATGGAGATCAGAAGATGTAAAGACAACGTTTCCTTTATCACACCAACGATTGAGTGTGACTTTATGTTGTTGTTTGATCCCTATATTTCTTTTTGGGGATGAAAAGTTTTTAAGGGGGGGAGGATGTAAAGACTCGTATTTGGGTAGTTTTGAAAGATAGTCATTCTATGGGAATGTAACAATATGGACGGTAATGTGGCCGTCGATGTGAACATTTTTGATAGTACTTGGGCCTAATTCAGGGTCGGGGCCCCGAGTGGCCTGATTTTTGACTTTGCTTTTGAGCGGTCATTTGAGTGTGATAATATTAAAATAGTATTGTGCTCATCATTTTGAGTGTTTTGACAATAATTTGACTCAATTTGGAGTTCGTGACCTTAAAGGTCAATTATTGCTGGGAGGCCAATTATTGGAAGCAATATAAATAATGAAGAAACTGCCTTATCCTTTATTTTCTTGGTGTGTACGTGCTTGAGCAAGAGAGAGAGAGAGAGAGAGAGAGAGAGAGAAGGCGAGAGCTTGGAGGAGGAGCTTCAGCCTTGGTGATTTGGGGCGATTGGAGCTCGTAGATTGCGAAGAATCATTCCAGATAGGTAATTCTAACTCTCTATATGATTCACAGTAGGCTTAGCATGTTTAACTTGGGTGGAATCATGGAATTTGGGGGTGAACCCTAAGATTTTGGGGAAAACCCAATTTTGGGTTACATCTTGTGATTTAAATGCATAAGAGAGGTATTTCTGTTGATTACATGAAATTTAGAGTTGTTTAAGACGTGTGTTGGGGAGTATATCGAAATAAATGTGTTTATGAGTGTTTGGGGTTGCTGGGTTGCTGTTCTAGATGAGAAAATTGGCAAAAACGACAGTGAACAGTGTTTCTGGGTGAGTATTCCAGATTAGTGAACAGTGTTTCCGATGAGTGAATAATATTTCTGGATGAGTGTTTCTGGAAGTGTTGTGACCCTGCCTTAGTGTTCATGTGGGCCTGTGAGGCTAGCTTGATAAGCCTAAGAAGCTACTGTTGAGGGCTCGTGAGGCAAGATTTATATAGAGCCTAAGAGGTTCTTATGTCTGAGATACACTATTGAGGCTGAGAGGTACTATGGTGCCTGAGAGGCAAAACTGTTCCTGAAAGGCAATATTTGTGTGACCGGGGTGGTTTGCTTTATATATGAATAGGTGATTTCATGCTTGAGTTGGTGATGTATATGTAGCATTATACGAGCACATGCCTACACTATTTTATGAGTTGGGATGGGTCAGGGAGACAAGATCCCTATTTAGCTGTGATGGCTCACCTCTCCAGTTGTGTTTGTCTTTGTTTGTTTCAGGTGCCTACAGGAGCTAGGAGATTTACCAGAGGTGAAGACCCTGTGTGTGTTTGCTTGTTTTGTTGGCTTGTAATAATATTATGTAACCCCATGGGGGAAATGACATGTATGAATGTGTGTTTATATTATGGATTGAAATGAGATTGTTGTATTTGTATGATATATGTGTGATATGGTTCAGGGACGGCACCCGTGCTAAGGTTCCTTTCTCGGTGTTATCACCAACCCCTTGTCCCTTCGGGTTCGGGCATGGAGATTCACTAACCAGTTTCTGCGGGTTGAAAATTCAGGGTGTGACATCCTCCCCACCTTAGGACTTTTCGTCCTTGAAAATGAAACACTTGCCCAAAAGTCAAAATTCAAGCTCAAGCCCCACACATCAACAAAACACAAAACATGATCATCAACATGATCGCCAACCACACAAGTATAATACAACCCACAACAAGCCAAAAGGCTCACAAGATCCAACAAACAACAACCACATCTTACGTATAACCACATACTGTTGCAAAATATATGCAAAACAAATGCATGAAACATAACTCATACTCATACCTCATGGAAGGCTCTTGTATCCTCCCCACCTCAAGACTGATCGTCCTTGAACAACTTAGGATGAAGTACTTGCATCTGGCTCTCTTTCTCCCAAGTCTGCTCCTCCATGTCTCGGTATCGCCATAACACCCAGACCAGTGGGATCTCAACAATGGCACCATCATTAGCCAAGTCTATCTCGCGATAGTCCAATACATGAGAAGGATCTATGTGATACCATCTCAACTGAGACACATGGAATACAACTCGAGCCAACTCCGACGGTAAAGGTAACCTATAAGCTACTACGCCCACTATGGCAATGATCTCCAATGGCCCCACAAGATGAGGGGAGAGTTTGGATCCACGCCTAAACCTCTGATGCCCTCAACACGTTGAAACCCGCAAAAATACATGGTCACCCACCTCAAATTGCAAAGGTCAATGCCTTTAGTACGCATATGACTTTTACCTACTTTGTGTTGTCAACATACGCTATCGAATCAGCTGTACAATCTCAGTGGTCTCCCGAAACATATCAGGATTGAGAACCGTTGTCTCTCCTATCTGTGCCTAACACAAAGGTGATCTGCATGGCCGCCCATACAATGCCTCATATGGAGCCATCCCAATTGTGCCCTGATAACTGTTGTTGTAAGAGAATTCCACCAAATGAAGGTGAGTCTCCCAACAACCTCCAAAATCTAGAACACAGCCACGCAACCAATCCTTGACCGTCTGAATCGTCTGCTCAAACTGACCGTCCATCTTGTGAAAGTGGGACACTCGAAGATTTGGTGACTCGTAGATGTGGGTTGAGCCTATTATTATTGTTGGTCCCTGGGAACCTAGAGGGGGGGTGAATAGGCTCTAATCGAAAACTCTTTCTTCGTCTCTGGCACAACATTTATTTGGTTAAATGATAAAATAAGTGCGGAAGATAACTAGATAATGGAAGTATTTTGTTTTATTATCAAAAGATAAACACAATAAAACAGTAGCAGATTAAAGCTAATGAAGCTTTTCGATCTACTGAAAACTCTCTTACACCCTGTTTACAATGACTCACACTAGCCAATATTCTCTAAAAGCTCTTGTACATGTATGTGCATTTATCTAAAATTTACAAGTGTTAATATATAACCATCCGTTAGAAAGACATTCTTAGAACTTGTTCTTCTGAGCAGCGTGTAGCATTGAATGTTCCTCGGAAATCTCTCTGCCTTAATTGTTGCAGATGTGGAGCTCAAGATCTTCGGTCTGTAAAACATAAGTATCTTTGCATGACCCCAATTTCAATTAAAGCTTTGTCCACATCTCCATGTATTCCACGTGTAAGACAATTTATATTTTCAACAAGTTTGTCTTACACCGAGACACAGCGAGCTGACGACTTTGAATGCGAAGCTGATAAGTTGAAGTAGCATCTTCTTAATCCGTCGTAAAGTTCCTTACTCCGTGTTAATGAAGCTCGGATCCTTACTCCGTGTTAGTAGTTGCTTACTCCGTGTCAGTTTCATACTGGAATCTTTATTCCGTGTCAGCGCCTTCTTACTCTGTATGAACGAAAAGTCCGGAGAGCTTACTCCGTATCAGCGCATTCTTACTCTGCTTGAGTAAAAGGTTCAGATTCCGTACTCCGCATCTCTTTTCCTTACTTCATGCAAATAAAGGACTTGGGTCCTTATTCCGCACAAGTCGTTCCTTACTCCGCATGAATGAAAGACTCGAATTCCTTACTCCATGTCTTCTTGTCCTTAGCCCGCTTAAGTGGAAGACTTAGCTTTTTATTTAGCGATAACTTTCTCTTCCTCTGTGTGAGATGTAGACTAGGATTCTTATTCTGCATTTATTTAACTTAGTCCGTTTAAAGTGTAAGACGTGGATTGCTTAGTCCATAACTTTAAGCATTTGGTCCGCACGAGTGATCCTTATTCCGTATGAAGACTTGGTTATTTACAAAGTGTTTAACGACACTCACGATGGTCCGAATTAGGATTATGTATTCTGTCCTTAACTTTCCTCTCATGAGTGAAGGTCCGTATTAAGGTAATATCTTCTACAACAACTAAGAATAAACATACATGGTCTCAAATCAAGTTACATAGGGTTTTATTCGCATTATCCAAATTCTGGGCTTGATCTAATAATTATTTGCAATGATGTTTCTGGCTTCGACAACATTAGATCCCGCGAGTCTTCGACTCTAAGTTTCTTTGAGTTTTCATGGGTGACATATTCTAGTTCAGATTAAGTCATGTGATTCACTCTATGATACTTGACTCTGTCTTCGACTCTTCGAGTTTTTGACTCCATGCTTCAATGCTTAGAGTGGTCATCATGAAGGGTTTACTTAACCTTTACTTACTATCTTAGCTCTGAGTCTTCAACTCTATTTCTTTGAGTCGCTCAGTTTGCTTAACGAGGCTAAAAAGTTATTCTATCCTTCTATTCTTTGGGTCTACGAATGCATTCTGAGTTTTCGACTCTGCTAGTCTTCGACTCTACATATATAATGCTTAGCCGATCATAGTAGATTGCAAAATGAGTCTTTGACTCTTCGCCTGTAGAGTCTATGAGTTTTGGCTTTATGTATGGATTGTTGATAGTTTCAATTATCTTTAACTCTTTGAGTCTTCGAGTCTACAACTCTTCGAGTCTTTGAGTCTTTGAGTCTCAGTTAAAATCTTGTTTGTAAGTTCTATGGTTCTATTGCCTTAACTCTTCGACCTTCGAGTCTTCGAGTCTTAGAATGGTTAGTTGACAGAATCTGCGATTGCATGTCTTCAACTATTCGACTCTTTGAGTCTTCGAGTCTCAGGACAAATTATGGTTTGTCAATTTCAGTGGGCCATTTTTATTGACTCTTCATTTATGATCTTCGGGTCTTTGAGTCACTTGTTGTCCTGTCACTCATTAACATTGACTTCTTCAACTCTTCGAGTCTTCAAGTCGTTTACCATCTTACGTAGTGACAGTGTTCTTTTCCTCGAACTTTGACTCTTCGACCCTTATACCTTTGGATCTTCGAGTCGCTAGGCTTAGAAAAATTCATGGCAGTTTCACTAAATCATACATTTCCCAATAGTGTCGTGTCCCCTAGAATGAGGAAGTCCAGTGACAAAATCCATGGTCACGTGGTCCCATTTCCACTCTAACATTGGCAATGACTGCAACTCACTAGCTGATCTCAGGTGTTTTGCCTTGACCTGCTGACAGGTCAAACACCTCCTCCCGTAATTAGCAATGACCTTCTTTAGGCTTGGCCACCGTACTGCCTCCTCACTACATGGTACATCTTGGTCCCACCAGGATGTACAACTAACCTCGATTCGTGAAATTCCGGAAGAGCCTCCTCCTGAAGAGAAGTGGGAACTATCAGTCTACCCCTATACCTTAATATGTGCTCTGCATCCTCAGTCCAATCAGAAGATGCCTGCCTAATCTAAATCTTGTCCCTAATGACCACACAGTTAATGTCCCCAGCTAATCTTCTATGATCCTTTGCTTTAACTCTGGGACTACTACAACAACACTGAGTATCCCTTGCCCATCACTGGTCACCATCTGCAACTTCATTGTTGCCAACTGACCCATCATTTCCCATTCCTTAATGGCACAATGGGAAACCATGGCCCTGCTCTTCCTACTCAATGCATCTACCACTACATTTCCCTTACTATAGGTATACATTATATCAAACTAAAATTGTTGCAGGTACTCGATGTCGCGTCCCAAATTCCAGAGATCCAGAACCAAGCACGTGACTTTCCCTTGTACAATCATACAATAAGGGTATAAAAGTACTTTCCCAAAATGCCATCCAAAAAAATATTAAAGTATTATATTACCAAATCACCATTCCACATTTGGCAACCATTCATTACAACTGCCCATAGACCAATGTTTGGAAATAAACACCAATTAAACAAATAACAAAAATAAAACTCTTTCATAAGATAATTGTTGGATCAAACCCAGAATTTGGATAATGCTGATAAAGCCTTATGTAATTTGATCTGAGATCTTTTGTGTTTATTTGATCATTGCAGAAGGTATGTTACTAATCCAAAGATGCACTCGTGAGAGCAAAGCTAAGGACAGGATACATAATCCTGATCCGGACAAGAGTGAGTGTCGTCAAACACTTGGTAAATAACCAAGTAACAAATACATACGGAATAAGGAACAATCCTACGGACTAAGAACTTAAAGGATAAGTGCGGAGTAAGGAAACTAGATGCGGAGTAAGGAAACCAGATGCGGAGTAAGGAATCCGGATTTATTACTCGCCCGGAGTAAGGAACTTACATACGGAGTAAGGAACTTACATACGGAGTAAGGAACTTACATGCGGAGTAAGAAAGCGCTGACACGGAATAAGTCATCAGACTTTTCAAGACTCGCCCGGAGTAAGGAACTTACATACTGAGTAAGGAACTTACATGCGGAGTAAGGAACTTACATGCGGAGTAAGGAAGCGCTGACACGGACTAAGGATTCCAAAGATCTTGAATAGATACGGAGTAAGCAACCAACGACACGGAGTAAGGTTCCGAGCTTCATTAACTACGGAGTAAGGAAAATTACACCGGACCAAGAAGACATTGCTCCAACTAAACCGCATTTAAAGTTATCAGCTCGTGGTGTCCCGATGTAAGACGAATGTATTGAGAACCTGAAGAATCTTACACGTGGATCATCCGGATATGTGGACACAACCTTAATTGTATCTCGGAACTCACAAAGACATTTATACTCTTCAAATCCAAGATCTTGAGCTCCACAATCCGCAGCAGTTAAGGCAGAGAGATTACCGAGGGATAGTTAGTGCGGAACGCATTCCGGAACTACAAGTTCCAAGGTTGTCTCTTAGGAATGTTTTGTATAAATATTCGTACTTATACTTTATGTAAAGAAAAGAAGTTGAGACGTGTGAAAAACAAAAAAAAGAAAATAAGAGCGTCATCATCTTTGGAGATAGAACTTGGCTAGAGTGTGAGTTCATTTTGTAAACATAGTGTAAGAGAGTGTTTGCTTCTATTTTGTTGTAATCACCTTGTGATAATAAAACAAAATACTTCCACTATCTGGTTCTCTTCCGCAGTGATTCTATCACTAAAACTGGATAAGTGTTTGTGTCTTGAGAGAAAAGAAAGAGTTCGAATAAGAGCCTATTCACCCCCCCCTTTAGGCTCCAAGGGACCATCAAGTGGTATCAGAGCAAGTTCTACTTTGTTCTAAGTAGAGATCCCACTCTTTCAATCTCTGAAATGGCCGAAGAAAGCGGTATGCTATTCAACACTCGCCTTAACTCCGGAGGTGCACAGGAGCCCGTCCCGAATCGAAGCGCGGTGAAAATGTCGACCCACCTCAACCTTCTTTGCTGCCGCCGCTTCTCAACCACGGAGTTCTGGTTTTACTTTAACGAAACCACCCAAATTCACACCTGAGCTTTTCTCCCGGTGGAAAGCTCGCATGAAGATGTTTATGGTTTGCCATGATCATCTTATGTGGCCATGTCTTCATCAGGAGATTCCAATTCCGATGACTATCGGAGAACATGGAGTAAGGAGGCCAAAGACAGATCTTGAACTTACCAACGATGAAAGAGCCTGGCAGTGCGCTAGTGAAAAGGCTCGGCTTATGTTACATCGTCTTTGGATTCCGAGGCTTTCACGGACGTCCAGGGCTGCACGACAACAAAAAGTCGTTTGGGACAAGGCGACAATCCTCTATGAGGGGAGTCGGTCCCAGGATGCGAATGTGATCCGTACTCTCGGACGGAACTTTGAGAGTTTTAATCATAAACCGGGCGAATCACTTGAAAGCATCTATCGGAGATTCGGCAAGCTCATTCTTGAACCGAAGACTGTCAATGAGCATTACTCTCAATCCCGGATCAATGACAAGTTCTTTCGCTCCTTGCCGGATCGCTACTACTCCAAACAACTCCAGATGCAATCGGACAAAAGCGCAGTATGTTCCCCTTGAAGAACCGTATGGAGAGCTGCGGACTCACGAAGTCAGGTTTAAGTACTCGACGAGAGATGAGAAAATAGCTCGGAAAGAAAAGGGGGTAGCTCTCAAAGCTACTGAATGTCTAAACATACCGAGGAATGATGATACGGACGTATCCGACAATTCGATCCGACGAGGAGGAGGAGATAGCCCTTCTTGTCAAATCCTTTGAGCGATTCCTACGGAAAAGCAGAAAAGGGATTAGAAGACGCTCATCATCATCGTTCCAACGGAAGGAGTGACCGGAGTCCGGTTCCCAGGAATGTTTCAACTGTGGGAAAACCGGTCACTGGGCCAAGGAATGCAGGTCCAAAGCAAAGGTGGCCGAGAAAAGTGACAAGGTAACTCCTCGCCGCTCCACCTCGGATAACGGCAAGAGCAAGAGAAAGGCGCTCGTGACAAAATACATGAGTGGCTCGGAAGAAGAGGCGGAATCCTCGGATGATGAGCCGACCACTAAGCCGAACGTCTGCCTCATGGCAAATACTGAGGTACCTTCTATCTCTGAGCTCCTGAGTAAATTAGAATCTCTTACTACTGCATGTGATCATGAAAAGAATGAGAGACTAATAATTACTCAAATGTACAAAGATATGGAAAGTCAGAATAAACGTCTTGAATTTACTATTAATAGACTCGAAAAGGACGTCACCGACTTCGAGAGGAAAAGAAGCTTGGTATCATGATCTTAGAGCTGAAAATCATTTGTTAAATACCAATCTCTCAGGCCTAAAAGTTATAGTGAAAAGACTCGAAAATGAACTGGAACAGGAAAAGGAAATAAATCGTAAGTGGCTAAAATCCGGGGAAATAGCCTCTACCTTTAGGACTGACCTTGACGACATTCGAGTCAAACCTGGCCTAGGTTCTGAACCATCAACTTCCATAGCTCAAGCTATTGAGTGTCCTCCGGATTTCACTCCTAAACTAACCAACTTATATCCTATTAGTACATCTAAACCGTTGGATGGTTTCATTTCAGGAGGCACCATAGTTTATGACTGTGGAGCAGAGGCTGTTACTGCACCTCCCAAACCAGTAGCACCCGTAACTAAAGATGAAGGGAAGGCTGCTGCAGTTAAAGCCAAAACTGTAGCACCCAAAAAGAAAGACAAGGCTAAGGCTGACGCATTTAGGGCCAAGAGCGCGTCACCCAAACGTAATGGATTAGGCCACAGGGAACAGAGTAGAAAATCTGTAAAATCTAAGAGACCTGTATCCCCTGTTTGTACTTCACATTATAGTGTCTGTTCCATCTGTAGGGAAATGGGTCATTATCACTATGAATGTTGGAGTCTATCTGATAGCTGGCTTTGTAATCAATTTCAATCAAATAAAGATCAGTTTTATAAAAGGGGTTTTTCGAGCAAAACAAAATCTAAATCTAAAAGGAGTGTCTCTCCCAAGAAAACCCAAATAAAAGAAGCATTTGAAACTAACAAGTTAATGTCAACTTGGAAAGCTAAGAGTCCTAACAAAATCAAATCCGTAAATGTTGACAAATCTTGCTCACTCTAACCACCCGAAACAAGTTTGGGCACCAAAAGTGTAAACTGTTGTCTTTCAGGAGCATCTCTGGAATGAATTGCCGGATCACTTGAAGTTAAAGATCAATCAAAGCAAGTGGATCCTTGATAGTGGATGCTCCGGACATATGACGGGTGACCAGACTCTACTTGTAGAAGTTAATGATAAACAAGGTCCATCCGTTTCATATGGCGACAACAAACAAAGGTAAGACTGTCGGGTATGGCACTTTAACTAACGGCTGTGTATCAATCACTAAAGTTGCACTAGTCGAAGGTTTAAAGCATAATTTGCTAAGTGTCGATAAACTATGTGACAAAGGATTTCTTGTTTCCTTTTTGTCCAACCCCGGTACAAGAAGAGAAAACTTATCCGGAGATGTTAAGTTATCCAGGATCAAGAGATGGGGACATATACTCGGTGGTCTTAAGAAATAATTCTTCGACCCTGTATGCTTCCTCACGAAAGCAACAGATGAAGATAGTTGGTTATGGCACAAGCGATGCGCACATTTAAATTTTAAGACTTTGTCTAAATCAAGCGTCACTTGATCTTGTCATGGTCTACCCAAACTCAAGTTCTCCAGCGACACTCTCGTCGAGAATGCCAACTTGGTAAACAGACCAAACACAGCTTTAAGAGCAAATCGGTTAACTCAATAACTTGCTCCTCTGCAACTTCTTCATATGGACCTATGTGGTCCTATATCTGTTTCATCACTAGTAGGTGCGAGATATACCCTTGTGGTTATCGATGATTTCACCAGATACACATGGGTTATGTTCCTGAAATCAAAGGATCAAACTTTTGAACATCTTGTAGATCTCTTCAACTGGATAAGCAACTCACAAGGACTGAGCATTAAATGCATCAGGAGTGATCATGGTACAGAATTTGATTTTTCAGAAATGAGATCATATTGTTCTGAACAGGGCATACAGCATGACTTCTCTGCTCCCAGAACCCCACAACAAAATGGGGTAGCTGAGCGCAAGAATCGAACTTTAGTTGAAGCTGGTAGATCCATGTTAGCAGGGGCAACGCTTCCTCTCAGTCTATGGGCTGAAGTTGTGTCCACCGCCCGCTATGTTCGAACGGAACTCTAATAAATAAATCTACCATGAAAACACCCTATGAGATGTGGAGAGGACAAAAACCTTCAATTTCACATTTCAGAGCTTTTGGGTGTACTTGCTATATATCTTGATAAATGGCAAAGAGACCCGGAATAAATTTGAACCAAAATCTGATGATGGGATCTTTGTCGGGTACTCACTTCATAGCAAAGCTTATCGGGTCTTCAATAGAAAACTTTTTAAAGTTGAAGAATCTATCCATGTGACCTTTGATGAAGCTAACCTCGTTTGGTCAAAAGTCGGTCCTTCAAATTCTAATATGCAGGTCATGGACAGCAACGTCGATTACTCGAAGTTTATGAATATTCCTGTTACACATCCTTGACCGGTATTCGACCAACCACGTGGCATCAGCGAAACACAACGAAATTTTATGGATGATGCTACGGATGACTCGACTCCGGACTACCATTTAGCTCCGGACAAACTCCTACGGATACACAAAATTCCGGAGCACCTTCAAGTCCGTCCGGACTAGTTAACACTGGAAGAAACAGTGTTGAAGAACCAACTAGTTCATCCGTACCTCTAAATACGGAAACATTTACTTCGGACGAAGCTCAACCAGTCGATACAACTGAACCACCCAATCTGGAAGAGCTTCAAATTGTTCAAGATCAACCAGCACACGCACAGAATTATAGATGGACCCGAAACCATCCCTCAGATCAAGTGATTGGTGATCCTACTGTTGGTGTAAGAACAAGAGCAGCCACCTCAAACATGAGTCTTTACTCATGCTTTCTATCTCAAATAGAACCAAAGGTGGTAGATGAAGCTCTTCAAGATTCAAACTGGATAGAAGCCATGCAAGAAGAGCTGAATCAATTTAAGAGAAATAATGTGTGGACCTTAGTACCAAGGCCTAAGTCTCAGCAAGTCATTGGCGTTAAATGGGAGGATGCTTGCGTTTCCCGACTGAAGTCGTTTAAAGCTAACATAATTACAGTTTATATGATTTACCTCAGTCGGGTTCATGATCTTAACATCCATTAATCACCACATGACCAAAGCATGTTCATTTAGATTACTCTATTAACATGCATAGTTGAAGAAGCGAAATGGGCTAGCTTGGAATGCCTGGTGGATGAATACACAAACGTGATCGATCAGCGTCTGAAGTATAGTTTTCTAATAAGATAGACAGTCTTTGAACTACAAATTGGAACGGTCAACCGAGAGGATTGCACAATCTACGGGGGAGAAAATGCTTTATATATTATTCAGTAATACCCCCCATATATGTCTCATGACCTTTTTCTTGACTGTCTATCTGAGGGGGAGCTTTTCATTGAGAGGATTAAATGATCTACGGGGGAGCAGCAATGAACCCCTAATATGTCTCGGATTCTCCCTCCTCTAAGCTTTTACTTCCGGATCCATCTGGACATCTTTGTTGTAAATCGGAAAAGTGGCATGTTTGGATGTATTTTCTTTCTTCAACCATGCATTTTAATAGACTAATCATCTGCCTTCTTTTGACATGTGTTCACTTATCATTACTCACTCATGAATCCTAATGAAGCCAAATCATATGATCTTTAATTAATCTTAGCTACGTTGTTCGGCAAGACGGTTTCGCTATGTTGACCTATATGAACTTGTGTATTCTATATCGACATATGCCCTGATTCAAGTAATATTGATCACTTTCACGTTGCATACGTCTACTATATTCTTAGCCATGCATAAGTTCTGTTTCTTATTAGTTCGGATTATGTTTCTTTTTCTTCCCTGATTATCATCTCTAATCCGTACTAATCCTAGCCTGTTAAGCTTTTGTATTTTCAGTATATCTTTATTTAGCTACAGGTTCAGATTTTCTTTGCAACCATATTGATAAATCCAGTCCGTAGTCTCGGATTTGAAGTGTTGTGGTACTTCTCTTCTCTTCGACTTATTGACTGCAAAGGAATTTACTCTACTCTCTCACCAAACTCTGTTTACGATAGACAAGGTCTATTATTCATCCGGATACTTTTTCACGAATATTATTAACTCCGGATGAGTGTCGGCTCTTTCCTCCGGACTCCTGACTTTGTTCAATTGTGACAATCCACGCATACTCATATGACGCATGCTTTTGAGGAGGACTAATGATGATTCATTAAATGCATATCTCGGGTTGCACCCACACTTCTCTGGATGGCAACCAGTTGTAATCTCTATTGGTCATATCGTCTCCACGACATCGTTTTATTCGGAGACGCCTCGATATCCAGACAAATGACATCAGCATGTCACGCGGGTCCCTACCTCACTCACACATTCCTAGACCCGCTGACATTTGCGGATTCGGTCTTATATGTTCTGATCATACCTGTGAAGCACGAGTATTGCTCATTTCAAATCCCTAAACCTCTCGTTGCTCCTTCTACTGTCAAGACCTCACCTTTCCTCTTTTCCTTCCCATCAAATCTGCAATGGCACCCAGAATCTTTCTTTCCGGCGTTACTCCTGGCCATCTAGTTGATTGGAATGCTGTTTCTGATCCTCCGGATTGGTTTCTCCAGCTTCGCCCTCTTCTTGAAGCCTCGCACATACTCAACCTGGTCTCCAATCCCATCGATCTTCTTATCGATGACATTCTTGAGTATTACCAACGGATTAGCCGCACCACGGATTCCATAACCTCTTATGTCCGCGGTGAATCCATCGTCATCACTCCGGCTGTTCTCCGCGCTGCTCTCCACCTTCCTCTTGGTGAACCACAGCGTCCGGATGCCGATCCGATGGCGGCTTCTATGGGGTGCACGAACAAGGGGAAGGAATACAAGGTGAAATCCTTCCAGGGTCGCTATCGATGTATGGCGACTATTCTAAGTCGATGCCTACTGGCTCGCACATCAGCCCTGGACTCAGTTCCGTACGATCTTCTACTGGCCATGTATGGCGTATTTGAAGGTCTTCCAATGGATGGGGGATGTTCTTATTTCGTTTGCTACAGAATGGTCACAAAAACCATTCCTTCGGGCGCATCCTCAGCATTGTCTTCCGGCATCTTCATCCAGACCATTTCGCCCGAGTTGATGCTGTCTCGTTTCCCTCGGCTCTTTACCTTCGTCACCTTACGCCGGACGGGAACATGACCGCTCGCTGACCCACTGTAGCTCTTCGCGCTCTCCCTGCCCCGGAACAACAAGACAGCTCTGTTGGTGACCCCTCCGACAGCCAAGCCCACGAGGTCAGTTCTGCACACCGATCCTCCCGGATTCGGTCCGTTGCTGCGCCCTCCCACTCACGGGCCTCCCAGCCAAGCATCCGTGCTGAACCGTCCGAGGTTGCGGGGGCCCTCTCAGCGCAGTGCGTCTAAAGCTGTTTCCTCAGCCCCCTCTGCTGCTGATGTCCCCACTCCCTCCACATCCGCTATAGCTGCTGCGGTTGATACCGTTGTTGCCGTCGCCACCGCTGATGTCCCGGCTGCTTCTCCGGAAGCCCCCTTGCCTCCTCTACCTCAAGCCCGAGATTACCTTGACCATCTCTCCGCCGTCACCTTAACGGACCTCTAGCTCCGTTTCAGCCTAGCCCACACCTCCTCCATTCCTGACACCGATCTCCGGGTGTTTTACACACGCAATACCCAATCCCCGGAGACTATGATCATCTGGAATCTGGACCACGGCTTTCTTATGCCGGCTGCCATTCCCGATGTGTCGTTCCCTACACCCTTAGGCCCGGTCCCTGCTACCCGAAGTCCTTCTCCCCGCTAAGGCTGGACCCTCTTCTCCCTGCCGCCGCGATTCCCGTGGTTGACTTGTCTAGTCAAAGCGGGTCTCTTGCTCCGGATGCCTCCAATGCTCCGGATGCCTCCGAAGCTCCGGATGCCTCGATGCTCCGGATGCTCCTCGTCTTCTTTGCTACTCCTGCGGACTCCTCGCCCACCGCACTCCTGCTCCTGTTCATGCGGGGGAGTCCTCCAAAGCTCCAGGAGTTAGCACTTGGGCGTGCCTCTTTTGGCACGGTCCACTCCGATCTTGTGCTTTCCGCTCAAGGTGGACCGCCATGCCCACGCTCAAAGCGCCCAAATTTCCGCCATCGCCGCCAAAGTTGATGCCCTCGGCGCCCAACTCCTCTCCGCCCTCACCGACTCCTCCACTTCCATTGAGCGAGAAAATGGATCTTGTCGCCACCTCCGTTCATTCACTATCTACTTCCTTCGCGGATCCTGGCGCATACGATGGCTCGTCCTCCCGTTGCTTCCCGGCGATCTCGCCAAACCGGGGGAGAAAGTGTCATCCGATCCGTCTACTCCTTCTGCCCCACAACCATCTTCCCCGGACCGAGAAGCGGCCCGCCACTTCGGTGCTTCAGGGAGTTCAAATTCCCAAACGAAGCCGCTTCTCTCAACCAAGCTCCTCTCATCGCACCTCCAGCTCCTTCTCCATCCTCCTCATCCGTGGTGATACCTTCCTCCCATCCTATGCGGAGTTTGACCCGTCCGATGCGGATGGAAGCTTGCGCAAGGCAATGAAATCCTATCTCTGCGTCTTCGTCGAGAGAAGATGTCTTTTCGAAATGTATCCTTTCTCTCCGGCCGACATTCAGACTCTTTGTTCGGAGAAAGGACTCTTTACTACAAAAGACATTGACAACTTCTCGAGAGTCGCTAAAATGGAGATGAGGCCGTTTCCATCTCTTTACGAAGATGGGCACTTGTTTGAAGTTCTGCCATGTTGGAATGAGGGCTATCTTCCCGGTGTGGAGTTAATTCGGACTTACATCGACGGGCGCCGAGGATAGCAAGCCATGGAAAACTCTCTCAACCATCCTCATTCCGTACCGGATCATGTCGCCACACTTCATGATGGCTGTCTTCATGATTCAGTCCAAGCAGATGATTCTCATTGATTCTCATCAGATTGTGGAGCACTTCGTTAGGAAGAATCAATGGGAACCTCGTGTCTCGGACTAACCGAAGCCGTGAAGAAAGCCGGACTATATGAAGAGTTGGGTATCACACCCTCGTTCGATCGAGAAACTCAAGGCGACATTCCGGGGCAAGAAGCAAGTGCCACAACAGCCGGATGGAGATAGGCTGGGAGCCTTTGTCTCGTCACTTCATCAAATCGTTCTTAATCGTGGACAAACATTGGAGCCAACACTCCACCTTTACGATGCAGCAGACAATGGAGCTAAGAGAGAAGGCAGCAACTATGATCTTCAAGTATAGTAAGCCTTATGTACCTTAGTGAAAAACCTATATTAAGGCTGAATTGTATTTAGTTGCTGATTAATGAAATTGGTTGTGTTGCGTATTCTGTATGATATTCTTTTGAATCGCTTACCAGATCAGATTACAAAGGGTTTGGGCATATCCATAATTGGGGGAGATTATTGGATCAAACCCAGAATTTGGATAATGCTGATAAAGCCTTATGTAATTTGATCTAAGATCTTTTGTGTTTATTTGATCATTGCAGAAGGTATGTTACTAATCCAAAGATGCACTCGTGAGAGCAAAGCTAAGGACAGGATACATAATCCTGATCTGGACAAGAGTGAGTGTCGTCAAACACTTGGTAAATAACCAAGTAACAAATACATACGGAATAAGGAACAATCCTACGGACTAAGAACTTAAAGGATAAGTGCGGAGTAAGGAAACTAGATGCGGAGTAAGGAAACCAGATGCGGAGTAAGGAATTCGGATTTATTACTCGCCCGGAGTAAGGAACTTACATACGGAGTAAGGAACTTACATACGAAGTAAGGAACTTACATGCGGAGTAAGAAAGCGCTGACACGGAATAAGTCATCAGACTTTTCAAGACTCGCCCGGAGTAAGGAACTTACATACTGAGTAAGGAACTTACATGCGGAGTAAGGAACTTACATGCGGAGTAAGGAAGCGCTGACACGGACTAAGGATTCCAGTACTGAATAGATACGGAGTAAGCAACCACTGACACGGAGTAAGGTTCCGAGCTTCATTAACTACGGAGTAAGGAAAATTACACCGGACCAAGAAGACATTGCTCCAACTAAACCGCATTTAAAGTTATCAGCTCGTGGTGTCCCGATGTAAGACGAATGTATTGAGAACCTGAAGAATCTTACACGTGGATCATCCGGATATGTGGACACAACCTTAATTGTATCTCGGAACTCACAAAGACATTTATACTCTTCAAATCCAAGATCTTGAGCTCCACAATCCGCAGCGAGTTAAGGCGAGAGATTACCGAGGGATAGTTAGTGCGGAACGCATTCCGGAACTACAAGTTCCAAGGTTGTCTCTTAGGAATGTTTTGTATAAATATTCGTACTTATACTTTATGTAAAGAAAAGAAGTTGAGACGTGTGAAAAACAAAAAAAAGAAAATAAGAGCGTCATCATCTTTGGAGATAGAACTTGGCTAGAGTGTGAGTTCATTTTGTAAACAGAGTGTAAGAGAGTGTTTGCTTCTATTTTGTTGTAATCACCTTGTGATAATAAAACAAAATACTTCCACTATCTGGTTATCTTCCGCAGTGATTCTATCACTAAAACTAGATAAGTGTTTGTGTCTTGAGAGAAAAGAAAGAGTTCGAATAAGAGCCTATTCACCCCCCCCCCCCTTTAGGCTCCAAGGGACCATCAATAATTATTATTGTGGGAGACTCGAAGATTTGGTGAGTCGTAGATGTGGGTTGACGCTTCTGACCCTATATGCTTTCTCACTACAGCATCAGATGAAGATAGTCGGCTATGGCACAAGCGATGCGCATATTTAAACTTTAAGACCTTGTCTAAGTTAGCGTCACTCGATCTTGTCATTGGTCTTACTAAACACAAATACTCCAGAGACTCTCTCTGTCGAGAATGCCAACTTGGCAAACAGACCAAACATAGCTTTAAGAGCAAATCAATTAATTCAATAACTGCTCCTCTACAACTTCTTCATATGGACCTATGTGGTCCCATTTATGTTCCTTCACTAGCTGGTGTGAGATATACCCTTGTGGTTATTGATGATTTCACCAGGTATACATGGGTAATGTTCTTGAAATCTAAGGATC